>OZ038373.1:55883143-56502289 GCA_964036015.1 Leptarthrus brevirostris | reverse complement strand
CTAGATGTTATGCATATTAGTTTTTTTTATCCGACGTGGTTAAAGCCGGAAGGGAATTAGGGTAGGGGAAGTGAGGGAACTTGAAAGTCTTGTTTTTGCATTCCTGCGAGCTAGAGAACAGCCCAGAGACGGAGTGGATTATATTAATTTCTTAATAAAAACTCACGGAAAGAAAGAAGAGAGAATAAAAAATTCCCAGAATATTTTCAAAAAACGTCCCCAAGATATACATTTTTAGGGCTAAGACCAGAAACCTTCCCAGAAAACTTACGAGAATATTCTTCGTACATACTTATAAAATGTCCTGAAATCGCTTCTGAAATCAGACATAGAAATGCCTTGGGGACGTATTTTCAAAATGTTCCTGGAAGGTTTCTAGGATATGTGATATTAGTAAAAAAATGTTTGCGCTTGCAAATACGCGGCACAAAAGTTGTGCTTATCTTTTACTTTTCGGGTGTACATTTTTAGTTGTGTTACTTTAATGAAGCAATATTTCTGAAATACCCAAGTTTTTAAGCTACAAAGGCTGTTTTCTATTATTTAATAAATTGGTATTACACTATATTTTTATATGTAGAAACAGGTTTAATTACTTGCAATTTCAAAATGCTGAAATAAATTGAAATATCAAAATAAACTGAATCGATCTATTCGATCTATGGATTTCGATCCTTTTAAGGCGATTAATCGATCTATGAAATCGGAAAAAAATTACAGATCGATCCGTACTGAATCGATTTTCTCAGTTCGATCCCCCATCCCTATACGCTTCCCTCGTTGGAGAACAATTTCCTTCAATTTAAGAACCCTGAACGACAACTAGAAGTGCCATTTGTGACATATGCGGACTTCGAATGCCTCCTTCAGGATTTTCCGGTATGTTTGCCAAATCCTAGTTTGTCATCTACTACAACTGTAAAAGAGCACATTCCATGTGCCTTTTCTTATTACATTAAATGTTCTTTTAATTCAAATTTAAATAAGATTAAAATGTATGTAGGTAAGGATTCAGCTCGAGAATTTGTGCTATCGTTAGCAGAAGATATCAGAAATATATACTCTGCTTATTTTGTAAATCCAAAACCAATGAATTCTTTGACACGAGAAGAAATTCAAAGACATAAAACGGATGAAATGTGTCACATATGTAATTTAGAGCTAAAAAATGATAGAGTTGCCGACCACTGTCATTTCAGCGGAATGTACAGAGGTCCCGCGCATAATAATTGTAATTTGAAATATCGAGCCCCCAAATTTTTCCCCATTTTATTCCACAATTTCTCAGGTTATGATTGTCATTTGTTTGTTAAGGCTTTGACAGAAATTGATGGCGATATCAGTATGATTCCATTAAATAAAGAGTCATATATTTCTCTCTCTAAAAGAATTTCAGTAAATGAATCGGAAACAATCGAATTAAGATTTTTAGATTCCGTCAGATTTATGCAAAGCAGTTTAGAATCTTTAGCAAAGAATTTAAATGTAACAGATTTTCATGCTATAAACGATTTTTATAATGATGAGGATTCATTTAATCTTATAACTAGAAAGGGTGTTTTCCCTTACGAGTATATGAATTCTTGGGGGCGTTTATATGAAACTTCTCTTCCATCTAAAGAAAGTTTTGATAATCAGTTGACAAATAGTAAATGCTCTGATGAAGACTACAATCATGCAAAAAATGTTTGGGGAAAATTTGGTTGTACAAATTTGAGCGATTATTTACAGCTTTATTTAAAAACGGATGTTCTTCTTCTAACAGACGTTTTTGAGAATTTTCGTAAAATATGTAGAAATATTTATAACTTGGATCCGTGTCACTATTATACGGCCCCGGGCTTGTCATGGGACGCAATGCTAAAAGTCACAAATGTTAATCTGGAGTTGTTAACTGATATTAATATGTATAGCTTTTTTAAACAAGGTATTAGAGGTGGCATTACACAATGCTCTCATAGACATGCTTTAGCCAATAATAAGTACATGAACAATTTATACGGCTGGGCGATGTCCCAATATCTTCCTTATTCAGGATTCCAATGGATTGAAAATAAGAACATTGATTTTTTAAATACTCCTGAAGATTCAGATTATGGATATGTTTTAGAAGTGGATCTAGAATACCCCCAATCGAAACATGATGATCACAATGACCTTCCTTTCTGCGTTGAAAATAAGAAAAGCCCTAATGCAAAATTTCCCAAGTTAGTTGCAGACTTAACTGTCAAATCTCATTACATTATTCATTACAGAAATTTGCAGCAATGTATTAAACATGGATTGAAACTTGTGCGTATACATAGAATACTGCAATTTAAGCAGTCATCATGGCTGCAAACTTACATCAACTTAAATACATACTATCGTAGTAAAGCTAAAAATGAGTTTGAAAAAAATTTTTTTAAACTTCTAAATAACGCAGTATTCGGTAAAACCATGGAAAACGTGGATAAACGGAAAAATATTAAAATTGTAACTAAATGGGAAAGTATTGGAAGAAATTTGGGGGCTCGAGCCTTGATAGCAAAGCCATATTTTCACAGCGCAGTTCATTTTACTGAAAACATGGTAGCAATACAATTGAATAGAGTAAAAGTTTTTTATAATAAACCACTTTATTTAGGATTTTGCATTCTGGAGTTATCTAAGTGGAAAATGTATAGTTTTCACTATGACTACATAAAACCTAAATATGGTAGCAACGCTTCTCTAAATTATATGGACACGGATTCATTTATATATAGCATTGTCACAGACGATTTTTACAAAGATATTTTGAATGACGTAGATGAATATTTCGATACTTCCGAGTATTCCCCTGAAAATCCTTACAATATTCCTTTAAAAAATAAAAAAGTTTTAGGAGTTATGAAAGATGAAGCGCAAGGCAAGATTGTTAAAGAATTCATTGGTCTACGATCAAAAATGTATTCACTAGATATAGAAAATAGCGCATTTGTAAAGAAAGCCAAAGGAATTAAAAAAACATTTTTAGATGGTTTAGATTTAAGTAGTTATAGAGATTGCTTTTATAGAAAAAAGATATTATATGGTAATATGCTTATTTTTAGGTCAAAAATTCACAATTTATATACTCAAAACATTAACAAGGTAGCTTTAAGTTATTTAGACGATAAGAGATACATTAAAAAGGATGGGATAAGTACTTACGCATGGGGGCACTTTAGAATAAATGAAATAGATGTAGATGAAGAAATTGAATAAAAAACTCTTTCATGTATAAGACTTTTATTAATATAGAAACTACATATTTTCATTTAAAAATCCTATTTTGATTGCTTTTCTAAAAAATCTCTCAGTAGGTAAACATTTTGTTGAGCGCATCGACCATTATGGATTAAACAGCGTTGTACATTCTTATTTAAAAATTTAAGGTATGATAAATTTGGACACTGCAATTCGGCTTCCATTTCATGTACTGCGATATTACTGAAAATATCTTGCAACCAGCGGGCTTTTTGGCACCCTTTCACATAGATTGTTTTGTCTTTTAATATTGGAGCGATCAAGGAACTCATTTGATGATATGGAATGTAACCATCACCCCAACAAAATCCATGATAGTTTTTGAATAACCATTTAGCTTCTCTTCTTTTTTCCATTGTCAAATCTTTGAACCTGAACTTGGGTTGAAAGACGAAATGTTGCATTTGATTTCCATCCGTTAAAATTGCTAGTTCCTTTACTATAAACTTGTTTGTTGAATCCTTAAATCCCTGAACGTCTATGACTGCAGCCATTTTCCACTTAAATTATTTTCCTAACTTCACTCGTCACTGGACTATATTCGACTATTCTATCGTGCAAAAGTAAGCAAAAAGCAGTTGTGTTTGCGGGGATATTACTCTGAGTTTTAAATTGTATTCGAATATCAACTGGGCCTGATTTGATCACCTCGTTTTGACGCGAACAATCGATAACTGCAATTGGGGCATTTTTTTTAAACTTCTCAGGAGTAAGCAGCGGTTGATGGAGACGACCGTAATAGGATTGTTGGAATTTTGTATACATATCATACAATAAAGCATATTTATCCCGACTAAATGTAATATTTAAGTCTTCATATGGAAATGCTTCAGAATTTAAGTGGAGTTTGACATCTAAAAGATCACAATGATCAAACTTGCTTGCATCTTTACTCTTCTGGTTTTTTCGATCCGTTTGAAGTGCTAAAATTACATATCGTGGTTTTTCTAACTGAGTTGATGTTTTAATTGTCCAATTATGATCATCAGTTATAGGTAATATAGGATATTCATATATATCCCAGCTACGAAAACTCATTTGTATGGGCCGTCCAGTATCGATTAACTTAAGCATTGATAGTTTTTCTTCATCAGCTACACTTATGTGGGGTACTCGCCATTGTAGTTTGAAAAAGTCTATTTTAACTTCCTCATCTGGTGATATAAAAGCATTTTCATCGCTTCTACTTCGAATCAATATAAGTTCATGTTTAGCATTTATAAGAATTTTCTTATAGTCTTCAGCAAAGCCGAGGAACATCTTTAAAGAAATACAAAAATTGAAAAATCCTTTTGTAGGTGATATTGAATTATCTGGAGACCAGCATGCATTTTGTAACACATCACTTTCATTTTGATTTAAGGATATGTAATTTTTTATTGTTGTAGCAAATCCGAGATTTCTTGTGCGATCAATTTCTACGCCATTTAATTCATAACGAATTTCGTCAAATATAAAAGAAATGGCGTTATTAGTTAATTTTGCCGCTGGTGCTACAAGTCCTTTAGCTGTTGTTAGCGCGCCATCTATATATAAAACGCTTTCACTTGGTAGCACATACAAATCCTGATGTTGTATTGTTATTCGAACTTCATCGCTGTTTTTATATGATGTTAAAAACGGAGAGTAGCTATGATACTCAACTTTTGTAATACTATTGTCATAGCTTGCACCTTGATTAATATCGAGTATTTCATTCATTTTTCAACTTAAGGCCAAGAGTTTTTAAGAATTGTTCGTTAGCGTCTGTTAGCTTTATTCCTGACTGCTGTATGGTTTTGGGTTGACTAGAAAACTTAACTCTTTTGTTCTTGTATTTATTATCAATAGTATTATTATATATTAGCATGTTGCGGCTTCAAATGCAACCTCACTGTAATCGTTTCTCCTCTAAAATTTATTAGATCACCGTCTTGATCCACGAACTTCAGTGAAAGATAACTAATCCGTCTGATGTTCACAGGCAAGTAAATGACATTCTTAGGTACTTCAATTATTTTATACCCCGGACCCACCTTAGGAGAGAACTCGTGTAATGTATGGACCCGTTGATTATTTATGAAGGAGCCTGATACTATATTACATTCAACTCGTATCACATTAACTTTTATTATATTAACTGATAAATCAGATTGATATAAAATATTAGGTTCCAGAACGCGTTTACTGAATCCTAATAATGATCCAATAGAGTTCTTTTTATTTAACAATACTCGGCTAGAACTTTTTACTTCGCTTTTCAAGGTGTTATTATTAGCAGCAATTTGTACGATAGGCTTATTTTTCGTCTTAGCTAGTTCTCTTTTAATAAATCCTGCTATATCGTCAATTTCATAGGAGCCTTCTGGAATTTTAATTTCATCATCATCTACATGAAATAAGTTATTTCTACTGTCCACATTAGGTATTGAATTATATGTCTGCAAATCAATTAACCCGCAAACGTATTCCGCATTTAATTCCAATGGAGGAAAGTACTCAACTGTGAGTACAGATGAATTCCCAGTCAAAGTCAGTGTTAATGACATAGTAGTTCAAAATGAAATGCAATTTATGTTTTATGTAGAGTATATTTATAGTTGTTAACGTACAATGAACAATTATATTCTTAAACTCATAGTATCTTATTACTATTACAATGGTTATATAAAAATTCTAAGCATAAGTGACCGCAATTTACCATGTTATAATTCTGATAAGACTTGTAATTATAGACAATGTTTTTTCCTAAATAGGTTAAGATTTCCTTTGGTGGTTGTAAGTTTCCAAAGCTGTCAAAGTACACCTTTTCAGACCCCCTTTTGTAATATGCTACCCAATGGCTTCCAGGACCGGTGGTAGTATCCAAATTTACGATTCCACATTCATATTTTCTAGGTTTTTTCGGGAGAGCATCAAGCATAAAAACACCTCTAAAATGTGGTAAGTCATTCGCAAATTTATATAAATCGATTTCATTTAATGCTCGATTAGGTAGCAGTTTTAAAAGTTTTTTGAAGACGGATTTACAAATAGACCGAGTCCTTTTCTGTAGGGTTTCAAATATAAACCGCTACCCTTCTTTCCTAATGCGATAGCCTCCATTGTTTCATTGTGTCGGTTGCTTTCCTTCAGCTGCTCTTTAGCATTTGTAGCATTTTTTACAGCATTTGCGACACCAGATGCGCCCCCTACTAAAGCTCCCAATGCAGAAAGTCCCGCGAAAATAGGGATTAGAGGTAAGATTCCTCCAACTTTCGGCATTGGAATTATACGGGGAGTCTTTACATACTTCTTTTTTCCTTTAAATACATTTTTAGTGGCAGCAAGTGCAAGTGTAATAGCTTCTTTTAAAGAATCTGGTTTTTTCACTTTTAAGATATTTTTAGCTTCACGAACTCCTTTTTGAAGCGTTAACGTTTTTTTATTTCTCTTAGAATGAGTTTTATTCTTCTTTACCCCCATACCAAATTTTACTTTTGCTTTCATAGCGTTTGTTACAAGCCAGGCGTTGCTGCGTTCACCCAGGGATGCGTCTGAAGATGTCACTCGTTCCCAAGCTTTACCGGATAATATACGATCAGCAATATGACGATCCTCGATATTTTTATGTTGAGAATATGCGATATCGTGATCTCTACAAGCTGCGTCAAGAGGATTAATTCCAGGATCACCCCTTGCTAATCTTTTTTGTAGTTTAGTACCAGGACCGCAATATTGATATCCAGGCAAATGAAATTCAAATGGTAAATTGCTAATTGCTGTATTTAACAAACCGCCTCCTCTTCGAAATTTACGTTGGCGAGAACGATTCTGATTTTTTGAATGATCAATCATTCAACTGGTGAGATAAATCTTTTAGACGTCTTCGCAACAGCACACTGAGCTGATGACTGATATAAAAGTTCAGTGTTGTGTAATAAATATTTTAGTTCTAATAATGAAGTTCGTGAAGCAGAAGGACTCGTTGCCAATAAAAAATCTAGATATAAAATCTAGAAATGGAGTCAAAAGACATAGCTCGCTTATACCGGATAATATCAGAGGAATTCTTGTGGGGCCTTCTAACTGCGGTAAAACCAATCTTATGATTGGTCTTATAGAACATCCAAATGGTCTCAGGTTCGAGAATATCTACATTTACTCAAAATCACTGCATCAGCCTAAATATCAGTATTTGGAGCAGTTGATAAGTCCCATTACTGGGTTGGGTTACTATACGTTTTCTAATAATTGTGAAGTTATACCTCCAGAGGAAGCCAAACAAAATTCTGTTTTCATTTTCGATGATGTAGCATGTGGGAAACAAAATAACATACGTGATTATTTTTGCATGGGGCGACATAATAATATAGATAGTTTCTATCTCTGTCAGACTTACACCCACATACCGAAGCACTTAATACGTGACAACGCTAACTTTCTTATTTTATTTAAACAAGATTATATGAATCTTAGACATATATATAATGATCATGTTAACACAGACATGACCTTTGAAAAATTTCGCAATATTTGCGGTGTTTGCTGGAAAGACAGTTACGGCTTTCTAGTAATCGATAAAGACAGTTTATTGGATAAAGGACGTTACCGAAAAGGAGTTGACACATATATTTCACTATAAATTTAGAAGGTATGGTGCAACTTATATTAAACCCGCTGTAGCTGTTAATATATCTTGTAAACCCGCTGTAGCTGTTAATATATCTTGTAAAGCTGTTCATAGACCTGGGAAAGCTGTTTATAGACCTGATAAAGCCGGTCATAGAGCTGTTAAGAGCTGTTCGTATACTTGGTAAAGCTGCTCATAGATCTGAAAAAGCTATTTAAAGAGGAGAGAATAAAGAGTAGAAAGCAGTCAGATTAGTACAACCTAGTTGACATACCAGTTCAAATTTCATTAGAAAGATGGTAAACAAGAGAGAAGAACTATTAAAAAATCTTATCAAAACTAGAAATGCCATTAAGAAGAAATTCCGCGCTGTGAAAACTGGACGAGTTGAAACTGAAACTCGTCTTGAGGAGACATTTAAGCCGATAACAAAACCGCTTCATGAGTTCATAACAAAAACAAAACATGAGCCTAAAATTAAAGAAGAATATAGAGATGATGATAATGCTGTTGATGATGATTACGATAATATAAAATTTACTCCTAAAATTAAACTACCGAAAATGGAGTCGACAAGTACACCTATAAAGCGCCCCGATTTTTCCTTAATGTCGGAAGACGATGAATTTGCAACACCTACGCACTCTAGAACTTTGATGGAAAAGAAAGATTCTCCTCTTAATTTATCAAGTGGATTAGTTGATAAATATTTAGAGCAATATATTAACAAAAGCCCAAAAATTGACAGCACTTATGGAGTTTATTTAGATGATGATAACGAATGGAAAATTGGAAATTCAAAGATTGCGTTTAAGGAAGATTATTTCCTTATCAATGGAAAATCTTATAAAATAACGATAGGTCTATGTGAATTGCTTTTTATGAAACAGCCTGCAAAGACTTTGTATAGTAAGGATGACCTGAAAGATTATCAAGCTATCTTAAAAGAAACCAATGCCTATAAAAGAGAATATAGAACGGATGGTCAAATAAAGGGAACTAGAGCTTTAAAGTATACAGAAATTATTAGTAAACTGATTTCTCATGATGGCAAGGGGTTGATGCATATACCAAAGAAAAATATTGATTACGTTTATTGGAACGATCCTAATGAGCTTGTGGATAGACTTCGTCTTTTAATAGCATCACAAAGTGCTGGACACACTAACCACAACAATGAAATTATATCAATTATTGAAGAGTTAAGAGAAAGCGATGTTATAGTATAAATAATATCTTTAATCATATTCAGCTTTAATATAATAATGAGTGTCGACAAGTTTGGAAGATATTCTAAAAAAGCAAAGTTTGGAGCAACTGGAGAGCGCGGTCCTAGGGGCTTACCTGGTCAACCTGGCCCCCAAGGGATCCATGGGATACAGGGTCTAAATGGTGTAGGTTTTAAGCTCACTCAAGATGGAGATTTCAATGTAGGTTTTAAAAATTTGAAATATATTAAAAGCCCGATGGAAAGAGATGATGCAGTCAATAAAATATATGTCGACGATGTAGCTGATAAGGTAGTACATTTAAGTAATTCCCACGCTAATGAAAAAATTCAGTTAGTCAGCAACAATCTAACTGAGCTAATACTTAAGGAAAGTGTCGTTCTTAAAGAAGAGTTAAAGGAGATATACAGCATAATAAATATAACAAGTGAAAAAAATAAAGAAGCCAGTCAATTATATACCAGTGAATCAATTGCGATTCTACAAAGAAAACAAAAAATAGCATACGAATTATATGCAAATGAATTAATTGCCGACGTTCAGGAGAAGTTAATGAAATATATAGATCTGAATCTACAGGAAATTAACGACACTTTAAAAGCGTTAATTAATGTAGAATCTCTAACAATTTCAAAATGAATAAAACACAAGTAGTTAATGAGCTTCATAAACCAGCTAGAAAAAATTTCATAAGAAGACGTGTTATAATTAAAGGAATAGATGACTTATGGCAAGCCGACTTAGTTGAAATGGGTGCTTATACTACAAGCAATAATGGACATAATTTTTTATTAACTGTAATAGATGGGTTTTCTAAATATGCATGGGCAACTCCTATTAAAAGAAAGACTGGTGTCGAAGTTACTCAAGCTATGAAATCCATACTAAAAGAAGGTCGGACTCCGACAAATTTACAAACTGATGATGGAAAAGAGTTTTTCAATAGCTCATTTCAAAACTTAATGAAAAAATCCAACATTAATCATTTTTCTACATATAGCCCCTTAAAAGCATCTATAGTTGAACGATTTAATCGAACATTAAAAAGCATGATGTGGAAAGAGTTTAGTATGCAGGGCTCATACCGATGGATAGATATGGTTAAGAAATTACTCGTAAAATATAACTCAAGTAATCATCGGACAATAAAAATGAGACCACGTGATGTGACAAAGAAGAATGAGAAAAAATTGCTATCAACAGTTTACAATCATTTAAAGACGTTTCATTTACCAAAATTTAAACTGGGGGAATTTGTTCGCATTAGTAAATATAAACATGTATTTGAAAAGGGGTATACACCAAACTGGACTACAGAGATCTTCAAGATCGCAAAAATTCAGATAACGAATCCTGTAACATATCTCTTGGAAGACCATGAAGGGAATGTAATAAAGGGAAGTTTTTATGAAATGGAACTCCAAAAGACGAAGAATCCTGATGTTTACCTCGTAGAAAAAATATTGAAGAGAACCCCAGATAAAGTTTATGTTAAATGGCTCGGATTTTCATCAAAACACAACTCTTGGATTAATAAAGATAATGTATTATAATATTGTTATACAAATATATATTTTATATTAAAAGTACTTTAGTTTCAATTTACAACTCTATTTTGAAATTTTTAAATCTTAAACTGTAAATTTTATTTCTATGCGTGGTGAATAAAATGGGGTCCAAAATATCCTTCATATTTCGGATTCGCTGTTGAAATCGAAATCTGTCCAGCGCAAATGTTTGCCAGGGGCCCTTACGCTCGTATATTGGAACGAAATGTATCTTTGGGGTGATATTAAATTGAACTACTTTTTTCTCCAACTGCTTTGACATTTTCTTCTTCTTTTTGTAGCAAAAGCAAAACATCTTGAAGGTGCAAACTCCTACAAATATCCTTGAATTTTTTATATGCTGCTGAATCAGATTTAGAAATCTTAAATAAATGAAAAATTTTGTTCACTTTACATTTATAACTTCTTTGATAGCAGGAGTCAATAAATCTCGCTTTTTATATTTAGCAATGAGTTCATTATAATCTGTTAGTTCAATTAAATTGCAAATATTATCTAAAATTATTTTTGTGTGGACATTCTCTATTATAATTTTAAAATGGCTTAAAATCGGATTAGACTTTCTTTTATAGCTGCTTATTTTGAAATATTCATTTGATATGTTTGCTTCATTCCTCTTAAATTCACTAATTCCACATCGCTTTTATAATTGTCATCAACTTGCTTAACCATCTCTACTTCACCGTTACTTAAAATTCTTTCAGTTTCAAACTCGCGATATTCATAGCATGATATCTTCAATGAGCGAGTTACGTAATTACTGTCATAGGTACAACGAATGGTTAGCATAGTTTCGTCATCGAATTCAAGTTTAAAGTGTCTATAAAAGATATCTTTGCTTTCAATAATTCCTGCAATATCCATTTCTTTCTTTAAGAGTTCTTGCCTGAAACCTTCGATGGCCTCGTTAATAGAGACAAATTTCTTTTTAGGATTATCATTCGTCATAATCCTTGATGTAGTAATAGGAATTTGCGCATTATTACTCTCTGAGGGAGTAGAATCTGCATCTTCTTTAGGATTGCTAGCGTTACTGTAAGTCATCAATTTAAAAGATAAGCCAATTTGTATAGAATCGTTATTGGGTAGAGTTAGTGCAAAATCTAAATTGCTACTACTTTGATCCATTAGGTTTACACTTAACGGGATCGACAAACTGTTGATATGCAAGATGCATAGTGATAATAGCAAAATATTTAATAAACGTCTAGCCATTTTTAATGTTAATATGTTGACTTGAACTCAAGAACTAAATGAATTTTATGATGTTGGTATATTTATAGCATCCCCCTCTATTTTTTTATTTTCCATTTTAATTTTCATAGGATGATTCCAATTCCAATCATCCTCATCACCAAAGGGGCAGTTCCTGGGGAAATGATTTGTAGCTTTATATCTAACTGTGCGATCTTGTGATTCACCAACCAATACAATGTCACCTCCTAAAATCAATATAAGGAGAGATATTTGCTTGATTCTATACCAATTCAATTACCGTAGACTTCCAACTTTACATGCTGCCAGGGCGTAAAATTAAAATCAAAATGAAATGTGGAAGAAATCGGCTCGCCAGATCTCAAGCGTAATATTAGACTCCTGTTTCCATCTTCTGGAGTCATGTAAACTTCTAAAACATCATTAGGATCCACACTTACATTAACAATTCTAAAATTGTTCCACCCTCCTTCGCAGACACAAAATTTACTGTCTGCCTTTACGGTTTCAGACCAAAACATCTTTCTAGACTGACGTTTTTTTCGATGAAGGTACAGATATTTATAGCATCCATTCAAAATCTCTTAAGAATTGTGACTTTTAAAAGTACTCCACTGACCCCGCGGTTCAGCAGCTAGATTAGGAAATTATTAGACCGCTGGCGACTTGTTGAAGTATTTTTTGCAGATTCAAATCTCAATCAAGCAAAATTTTTGGACTTTTTTTTAATTTTAGCTAGAGAATTGGAGGAGGTAAAATGAAATAAAAACATATATTTATTAGAACTTTTTTCATTTATTTATAAATTTAAGTAATATCCAGTACTAGGTGCTATTTTTGTGAACATTAAATTAAAATAGTTAACACTGGCTGGTTTCCTAGTAACATAGAAGCCTCCATCGTTAAGTTTCTCGATTGTGCGGTGAGTAATTTTAGCGCTGTATCTCGGCGGCAGAAAAACTTGGTAATTCTCCAGTTCTAACAGGATCTTGGGTCCATACTTAGTTGTTACATTATTACAGCCTGTAATTCTATACTCTAGCAGCTCTTCCATATCTTTAACAGCAAGCGTTGGTTTAAAATTTGCAGAGTTCAGTTCCTCGAGCACTTCAAAGTCTTCGATGACTGCTTCGCTGATTATTGGTTGATTCATGTCTTTTTTAACTTTTTATTTTCCAAAGGATTATTTCAATTTAGCTAGGAGCACGAACTTCAACTTTTCACTGCTTGACTTCACATTGAAAACTAAAATTTTAACCAAAACTTCTTGGCCTTTATAGTCGAACTTATTTTTTTATCTCTGAATCCCCCCATCCATTCAAAATCTCTTAAGAATTGTGACTTTTAAAAGTACTCCACTGACCCCGCGGTTCAGAAGCTAGATTAGGAAATTATTAGACCGCTAGCGACTAGCAGAAATATTCTTAGAAGTGGTTACCATGGACGAGTTCCACGCAAGATATATTTTCGCACCATTTTTTTAATCTCTGAATCCCCACGCACCTTTTTTATCTCTGAATCCCCCCGTATATTGCACCTTTTTTTATCTCTGAATCCCCACGCACATTGCACCTTTTTTTTTATCTCTGAATCCCCATGCACATTGCACCTTTTTTCTATCTCTGAATCCCCACGCATATTGCACCTTTTTTTTTATTTCTGAATCCCCACGCACATTGCACCTTTTTTTTTATCTCTGAATCCCCATGCACATTGCACCTTTTTTTTTATCTCTGAATCCCCATATTCCTACTACTAACTATTTTTTCCGTGAAAACGTCATAGCAGTGCACTTGTCAATATTCAAGAAAAGGCGATTCTTAAAACGCTATTTGTGGAAGGTGTACATGCCAGAATTTAAAAAAGCCCAATCATCATCAGACAGTACGAAATATTTTAGCCAAATGCTAATCTTAGCTGAATTGCTAAGATATTTGCATTGTTTTGTAAAGGGTATATCCTTTATTGAATTCATTTTATCGAGTCTGATCGCCAGGTGGACTGCACCTTTTCTTCAACTACAAAATTTTTATTGAAAAGCTTTATTATTCTGGGCTCTCTCCTCTTTCCGTGAAGTGTACCCATCATATACTGTTTTGTGACGCGCTTTCTAATCAAATTTACAACTCGCCAGGGCCTCAACGGAGCCATTTGGAACACTGCTCTTTATTATTTAGATCAATAGTGATGTACTGTGCTGACAAATTTGAAAATACTGCTTTATGCTTAGGACGCTAAAATATTTCGTACTGTCTGAACGAAATATTTTAGCGTCCTAAGCATAAAGCAGTATTTTCAAATTTGTCAGCACAGTACATCACTATAGATGTACTGTGCTGCCTTCTCGCGGTAATGCGGATCTCTGCCACGGGTGACTGTCCTTTTCCGCAAATCGTGGGACCAAACATGGATAAAATATTAATACAAATTGATGAGAAGGAAGCGGAGGAGAGGCTGCCAGACGACAACCTAACGGACATCGAAGGCAGCGGGGGGGCGGGGGGGAGGTGGTGAGCCCGAGCGAAGGAGAGGAGGAAAGGCTCCTCAAATCGCCAGGCAAGGACCAGGAATACAAATCCGGTCTGAAGAAGCCACCGAGGAAAACTTCGGAAGGACTGAGGAAGAGAAGGCGGTGCCAAAAGGCGCGCCATGTCCTGGCGAAGCTGGAGAGGATGGACCCGGCGTCCATCAGCCAAAGGGACAGGAGGGAAATGATGTGGCGAGAAATCTCCAGGCATCAGATCCATACCATGTCCCCTATACATATAAAAAACCTGGCGAAGGCGAAAAACCTCAGGGAAGTGCCTCTATCACGGAAAAGACGTGTAAAAGGGCGCATTCCCTAGATGAGGTGGAAAACGCAGCCAAGAAAACTAAAGGTTTATGGTAACACCAGTAGGACTTCCAGGACACCTGCGAAGGGCGCTGTAGGCTGTTCAGCAGCTACAAACAGCTCTGTCGATAACCGTCTGAAGAATGCGGTAGCACCTAAGGACGGGGTAGTCGAGAAATCGACGGCGGTGGGAATCAAAGAACCATCAAGGCCATCAACCTCAGGCATGAGAAGGGAAGGCACGGCTTTGACGATGGCGGAGGATGCCCGTAGCTACCTGAAAGTTGCAGTAGTAGACACTGGCAACAAGGAGTGGAAGCTCACGGCGGTTCAGATGCTACTGGTGGAGAGGAAGCTTATGGCGGTCCTAATGGAACACCTAGCGTCGAAGCCGGGAGAACCTGTCCCACACTACGACACGGTAAGCTAGCATCCGAGAGCTTACTCATCCTCCTAGCGGAGGAGAACATAGATGTTGCTTTAATCCAAGAGCCGTGGGTCAAGGAAGTCGCCATACTGCGATTAAAGCACAAATTTTCACCCTTTACTATAAAAAGGGTGCAGGTAAGCCGAGAACTTGTATTCTGACCAAGAAGCGCATTAATTTATTTTTATTGTCTAATTACAGCACTAACGACCTCACAGTAGTTCAATGGGAGGGCAGCAGAATGGCGCCTACATGGATCGCTTCGGCGTATATGGCGCATGACGTCTGCATCCCACCTGCTGATGTTCAGGCACTTAACTTCATTTTAAATTCTTAACTTAGTATCTGTAACAGGGGCAACAGGCCCACATTTATTACAGCAAATAGGGAAGAGGTTTTAGATATGACACTCGTAACGGAGTCAAATGATCTAAAGGTGGAGGACTGGAGAGTATCGGGAAAGAGGTCGTTCTCGGACCACTGCTGGATACGCTTCAGAATCAACCTCCTGCCAGAGCCTCGCATCCCCTTTAGAAACCCGGTCAGAGCAGACTGGGATGGATTTAAAAGACGAGTAGCGCATAGCGTACCAGCGCCAACTTGCGAGATTCTCGAAAACACCCTATCCCTTGATGCTTCAGTGGAGGTACCATCCAAAGCGTGTACTGACGCCTTCAAGAAAAGCTGTCCGCCAAGCAGACCACCCAAGAAGTCTTACCCTGCTTGGTGGAGCAGGAGCCTGAGCGCGTTAAGACGGGAGGCGCGGAGGCTTTTCAATAGGGCTAAGTCAACAAAACCAGCTGAGGATTGGACCGCCGGTAGACAAAACTCCATTAGAAAGGCCAAACGCACTTCATGGAGGGCTTTCTGTGAGTCCATTGAGAGTGCAAGCGAGTCCGCTAGGCTCAGGAAGGCCCTCGCAAGCAGTCCCAGTGTTCCCTCTTTCTTGATGCGGGGTGATGGTTCCTTTACAGAATTGGTAGAGGAGACACTGCAGCTGCTTATGAGCACGCATTTTCCCGGTAACTCGGACGCAAATAGGGCGGCAAGTTGTGCGGGTAGACCGGCTAGATCGGAGCTACCAAGCCTGGATTCCGCCAGCTACATAGTAGCACAGGACAGGGTTGAATGGGCAATTAAAACTTTTGCGTCATACAAGTCACCAGGAATAGACGGGATCTGGCCTATCATGCTACAAAAAGCACAGGCTTCAGTTATTCCGTGGCTTAGGGTGATATTTAAAAGCTGCCTCTTCCATTCCTATGTCCCTCTAGATTGGAGACAGGTCAAGGTGATCTATATCCCCAAGGCAGGAAAAAGTGAACACATAATCGCTAAGGACTTCAGACCAATTAGCCTTTCATCGTTTTTACTTAAAACACTAGAAAGACTTCTCGAAGTATACTTGCGTGAGCGTATTCTACCAAGAGGGGTTAGCGGCTCCCAGCACGCATATACAAAGGGAAAGTCAGTCGAAACTGCGCTGCATGCAGTAGTAAGAACGGTTGAGCAGTCACTTAGTAACAGGGAATACACGTTGGGGGTGTTTCTTGATATTGAAGGGGCTTTCAACAACGTCAAGGCTGAAGCAATTCACGATGCCCTTATGTCTCACGGTACAGACCACTCTATCTGCCAGTGGATTGACGCAGTGTTATAAAGATGCCAGATCCACACAAAACTGGGCAACCACGAGAGAGTCAGGTCCGTAGACAGAGGAACACCCCAAGGGGGCGTACTGTCACCATTATTGTGGCTCCTACTGGTCAACGATATCCTGATCTCACTTGAAAGAGATGGGATAAAGGTGGTGGCTTATGCAGACGACGTGGCCTTACTGGTATCAGGAAGGTTCCTAAGCACCATGAGTGAGTTGATGAAAAGAGCACTAGGTAAAGTCCACAGATGGGCGAAAAACTGTGGTTTATCAGTCAATCCTCAGAAGACGGAGGCAATCATATTCACAAAGTGGAGAGTGATCGAAGCCTTCGAACCACCTAAGCTAGCGGGCAATACCCTAGCAATAAAGACCCAGACTAGGTATCTAGGGGTCATACTCGATTCCGAATTAAGCTGGGGCATGAACATAGATGAACGCGTGAAGAAAGCGTCAATAGCGTTCTACGCCTGCAAGAGGTTGTTTGGCAAGAAATGGAGTATAAGCCCTCGTACTGTCCACTGGATGTATACCTCCATAGTTAGACCTATTCTTACATACGGCATATTACTCTGGTGGACTGCTCTAGAGAAGGAGAGCAATCTAAAGAAAACAAACAAGATTCAAAGAGATGCCTGCTTGGGCATCTCCGGAGCTATAAGCAGAACGCCAGCGGCTGCAATGGAGACTATGCTCCATCTCCTACCGCTCGACGTCCACGGTAAGAGTATAGCTGCACACAGTGCTGTAAGACTGAAAGAGTCCAAGTGCTGGAAGAGCTCTGATAACGGCCATAGCAGTATACTAAAGACTTATCCGGGGGGCTATCTGCAGGTGAGCACCGACTACACCACCCCACAACTTAGTTTTGGGAAGGTCTTCTCCACAAGGATCACAACTAGAGAAGAGTGGGAAGAGTGGGGGGGATGATGGGAGATGATGGGAGATGGGTCTAAGTCGGAGGACGGGGTGGGAGCAGGGGTCTTCTCGGACTGCCTAAGAATATGCAGTAGGTACCGGTTACCGGACCATTGCAGTGTATTCCAAGCGGAGATCTTGGCCATAGAAAGGGCGGTAGCACTAATACACGGGCGCCCAAACCTACCAATGGGTAGCGAGATATACTTGGACATCGACAGCCAAGCAGCTATCAAGCCGCTGGACTCAAACTTAGTCAGGTGACAGCTGGTCGGCAGGTGTCTGGCGGGTCTCCGGACGTTAGGGGCGAGACACAAGGTAACTCTCTGCTGGGTCCCTGGTCACAGTGGTGTTCAAGGGAATGAGGCAGCTGATGAGCTGGCAAGATTCCTCTATTGACAGATCGATCGGCTGGCCGCTAGAATCAGTAAGGAGAGGTTGACCTTAAGGCTACTCAGCTCGCTAAACAGAGATGGAGTAACTTAATCACATGCAGATTATCAAGGCAGCTGTGGCCTAAATGGGATTTGAGAAAAACCGCGTTCCTGCTAAACGGAAGCCGGATAAACCTTCGAAACATTGTGGCAGTTCTTACTGGCCACTGTGTTTTCGGTAGACATGCAGAACGTCTGTGCGTTCCCACGAATGACTTCTGATTAAAAGCAGTCAAAGTGGATTTCAAAATGGTTTAATGAAAGTATAATTTACTTACAATTATTATTATTTCCTTAAAATTGATAATGGGTGTAGCTACGGCTACATTACTGCCAGCCATTAACTTTGTCAATATAAAGATCATGGCCACTGGAAATATTATCTGAGATTCTCCTGATAAGCTTCAGGACATGACACGGCTTTACTTAAGTCCGCATATAAAACCTTACATTACGTCACACACTATGTCCTTGAAAGCTTTTGTTTAAATTCCCAAGAATCTCTAAGTCTTACATTTTTTTACGTTTAATAGCTTAAGAGAAAATCGCCGGTGACAGACAGATCGGGCGCGAAGATTGGATGATTAGGGGCTGCAGTTATAATTTTCAAAAAGTAATCTGTTTTTGTGCATTTTCTTTAAGAAAAATATTTCAAAAGCCCTCTTTCAAAATTTTAAATCGATCCGATAAATAGTTTTAAAGATAACCTAAAATAACTTAAGGGCTAGTTTTGCGGCTCAAAGATCAATTTTTTTTTTGGCATATTTTCAAAGGTTAATGACTTGAGAATATTGTATTGATATAGTAATTATGCATAACAAAGCCAAAATAAAAGAAACTAGAATTAAAACTTTCTTTGCATTTTTCTTACTCTACGAATTAATTCTACAAAATATCACTCCAATCGCAATTAACGTGACGATCAAATATCAAAACATAAATTGCGGTACCAAGCCATCAATTTGAATCATACGTCACACGGGAACCTCCGTGCACACGGCAAGAGTAACATGAAACCCATAGAGCTCGCCTTTTGTGCATTGAGTCATTGACAACATGAATCAACAATGTTTTTTGGCATTATTATTTTTCATAACGTGGTCAGGTTAATGATACTCAATTAATGTAAAACAATTAGGATATAATTAAGCAATTAATGATATGCAAATAGGAATAGAGTAATAAGTTGGAAGGTACAGTGAATTTAGTGAAACAAAGGAAATTCTGCTATATAAGAAGCATGTAAATCTTAAAGAAAATACTCGTACAGTTGATTTTTGGAAGTTAACGCTGCCATACGCGTATCTTTTAATTCAATCTACCTGTCCTCTCCATTTGCGGCATACGTACGTATGACTAAAGTCTCCTTTGAGCCACTCACAAGCCAAAGAATATAAATACTTTTATTGTAAAATTCTTTTTAGAAATTAATACAAGTATCTTCATAAATCGGTTACTCCACAATTTAAGATACTATATACTGAGTTCCTGGTTTTGTTTTCAAAAATAATTTGAAAATATGTGTTTATATCCTGAAAATAAGAAAAAATTCAAAATGTAGTTAATCGAGTGGGCTTGTGAGTGGGTCAAATGAGACTTTAATCATACGGATAAAAATAGTTAAATACTTATCCTTTCCTGAAGAGCTGAAATGCTTATCGAATCACACTGTCATACCTGCAAAAAGCAAATTAAAACACCTAAATCAGTTTATAGATATCGAAGGCTTTCGCCACTCACTCACTAGAGTGCTGGTGAAAACATGGAGGTCCGTTCCACTAGAAATTAAAAGTTTTCAAGTGACGAGGTTTCAACCAACGGTTTATGCAATCTGCAAGATTATCAAAAGAATTTAGGGGCCGTTCAAATATTACGTAACTCAGTTTCTGAATATCCCTGACCCCCCCCCCCCCCCCCCTGAAACGTGCCGTAACGTTTTGCGTGTTTCCAGTGGACTAACTCTTGTCTTCACTGTGATTAAGGAAATCTGAATATTTCCGAAATCATATATTGAGCGTATGTAAACAACTGCACCATAAGCGGAAGTCGAAGCATCATAGAAGCCATGGAGTTCTAGTCCTAACTGAAAGGCGCTAATTCCGAGCCATCGGCCGATGTGGAGGTCGCTAATAGTTTAAAGATCTTTGAGATAGCACGTCCATGCTTGTTTAAAGTCTGATGGATCTGGTTCGTCCACACATTTTCTGCAGGTAAATTTTTCCAGTATTAGTGACGGGTGATAACCAACCTAAAGTGTCATAAATACGGCTACTGTCGGACAACATAATCCTCTTAGTGATACGCTTTATAGACCGAAGACTGGTGTAAAATATGAACGAGTCGAGCGATAGGTTCCAATAAATACCCTATGTTTTAAACTGATCATTATTTGCAAGTTGAACGTCTACGTCCTCCTCAGGAAGACTAGTAAGTAGATCTGCGTAATTAGACCACCATTTTCTAAGTTGAAGTCCTTCTTGTTGTACAAGCAATTTTATGCGAAACTCCAATTGCAACCCTTCCTGGATCAGAACTAGAATTTCCCTTCCAGTGTCTTATAAAGCTATCTTACGTTATCAAATTTATTAAAAATGCTACTTCTGCGGGACATATTTCAAAGACGTATTCATAATGCAAATTGCGCACTCTGAATAGAAATCGTTTCAACGCATAAATGTGAAGAATTCAATCTGCTAACGAACAAAAACTCTCTAAAACCTGGCTTTGCGGTAAGATTCTTGACATGGAACTTTTTGATTCTGAATTCCAGGTTTTCCGTCGAAATCGGCACCTGTCTTGTATGGATGCTCTTGTTGGCGGTGGAGTCCTTTGTACGGTGCGTAGTGGGCTGTCTTCCACTTCGATAGAGATTCCTGGTGCTGAGTCTTTACAATATATCTGCATCTCCTTACAGTCTCTTGACAAGATCATTTATGTTATGATCGTCTCTGTTCCACCTGCTTCACCGTCCTCAGTGTATGAACTCTTGTCTGCAGCTGTGGAATGGCTTTCAGAGATTATGTCTCCTTGCGATGACTTTTTGCTGCTGGGTGACTTCAATATGCCATCTATAACCTAGGAGTATTCCGCCGATGATGATTGCTTGCTGCCACATGTATCAATGGAACCCAACATCAGGGTGCTTTTCTGGAATCCATTTCTTCGTCTGGTTTCCGGCAATCGTGTGCTGTTGGCAATGCTTCTGGAGGCTTGCTCGACTTGGTATTCTCCAGGGATGACTGTGGAACAATGGTGGGGAGATGTCTCTCTCCTTTGTATCTTGAATCGGACTTCCACCCTGCTCTTCATGTATTCTGCTCTGAACTTTTTTTGAATGTGATTCCAATTCTGATAGTTATTGTTACGACTTTAAAAGGGCTGATTACTCTGTAATGAATCAAATTCTGGCAGATATCCCCTGGGACGGCCTTTTTCGTGAATGTGATATTAATTTTACTCTAGTGTTATTTTACGACTTTGTCTTTTCATGTTTTACTCGTTCTGTTCCCGTATCTAATTCTAGGAACCCTTACTCTTTTCGACGTTGGCTTAATGCGTCTATAAAACATCTTAAGAATCTTAAAAACAAAGCTTGGATGAGGTTCTTTCTCTTTTGTAGTCACGAAGATTATCTTAAATTTTCGGATGTGCGTACTGAGTCCGAGGCTGCATATCGGAATTATCTTAATGAGGTTGGTCAATCCATTTGTGTTAAGGTTCTGGAACTTCATTAATCTGAAGCGTAAGAGTGACGGCTTCCCCTCTGTTATGCGCCTTGATGACCGGAGCACCGATGACCCTTTGATTGCCGCTAACTTCTTTGCTTGTTTCTTTGAAACTGCCTTTCCACCGAATAACTGTGATATTAGTTTAGGAGATTTTAATTTTTTGACGAATTTTCCCCCGACTTCCTTATCGGTTTTAGGATTTGTTTTTTGACGATGCTTCAGTTATGATGCATATTATGAAGTTGTCCAATAGTTTTTTACCCGGTCCCGATGGCGTACCCGTATCTGTCTTAAAGAATTGTGCCCATTATCATAATCCTGTCAGTTCTTATTTATTTAACTTCTCCTTGTCTTGCGGTATTTTTCCTAAACTGTGGAAATCGTCTACCAATTTTTCTCTTCATAAAAAGGGTAAGAAGGATGATATCTCTAATTATAGGCCAATTGCTAATTTATCTGCCATCGCTAAGCTTTTCGAAACAATGGTTTGTGATGTCCTTACTTTTTACTGTAAACCGTTCTTGGATTACTTCCAGCATGGTTTTATTAAAGGCAGATCACAGACTACAAATCTTGTGGAGTTCTCAGGTTGATTGTATTTATACCGATTTCAGTAAGGCCTTTAATCGCATTGACCACAAGTTGCTTGTTTTCACGCTTACTTTATTAGGTTTTCTTTCTCTTTTCGTCCAATGGATTTCTTCTTATCTCAACACAGCGTGTTCTGTTTCGCGGTTCCGTCCCTCGTGAAATTTCGGTCACTCCTGGTGCCCCAGAGCAGCCATTTGGGTCCGCTTCTGTTTATTATTTTTATTAACGACATGGGCTTCATCTTACCGAACTCGAAAATTGTATGTTCTGCTAACGATGCTAAAATTTTTCGTGTTGTTTTAAGCTGAAATCTGATCTTCAGTCTTTTAATTTTTGGTGTATTGCGAACAATATGCCTTTGAACGTTGATAAATGCACGCTTGTCTCGTATTTCAGAAGGAAAACTCCATTAATGTACGACTATTCTGTCAGTGGCAGCTTGCTAACCAGACTGGACATAGTAAGGGATCTTGGTGTTATTTTTGATCCACATTTGTCTTTAACAGATCACATCAATTACATCGTTAACAAGGCCAACATTTCCTTGGGCTTTGTAAAGAGATGGTCTAAGGAATTTATCACTAAGCTGCTTTTTTGTACCTTCGTCCAGCCCATTTTAGAGTATGCCGGTCCCGTTTGGTCTCCGTCCTATATTGAATATAGCTGTTCATAGTGCTCGTATTGAGGCTGTTCAGCGCAGGTTCCTCAGATTTACATTGCGTGGCCTTCCATCGAATAATCTCTTGATTCTCCCTGCTTGGGATACTCTACTTGGACTTGCTAGAGGATAGGCGCAACAGATCTAGGACTTCCTTTATCTTCGCTATCTTGCAGGGTTTCGTTGACTCACCTGAACTGTTGTCTAAGTTGAATATCCGTGTTCCTATTCGTTCCTTTAGGCATAGTGACTTTCTCCAGGCTCCGTTTCACCGCACTAACTACGGTTTGAATGAGCTATTGTCGTTAATATCTCGCCGTTTTAATTGCTTTTCCAACCGTCTCGATTTTAATCTTTCTAAAGCAAATGCGAGATATCAGCTCCATTAAAGTCGCTTTAAGGGCGTAGGGGTTTTGTTTTGTTGTATTTTAAAAGCTTTTATTTAACTCGTATGTCCTGGAATTTTGTAATCAATATTTCACCCACTTCCACTGAAGCTATCGGGCTGAAATTTGGCACACACGTTTGGTTCTCGTGACAATTCATTACTTAAATGCCGCCATTTTGAGTCCAATATGGCGGACGTTGCAAAATGGTGATTTATCATTTCCACAGCAACCCCTATGGGTATAAAATTAAAGGGCTTGAAGTAAACCTCCCTTTCAAATATTCGAAAAAGGATATAAAAATTTCCAGTAGAACTGGAGAGCTGAAACATTATGAGGTACATGGTCTTGAAAATAAAAATAATCTAAATAAAATGTAAAAACGGTTAATAAAACTCAAGCCTCTTTTAGATTTCCAACACCTTCAAATATTACGTAACGCAGTTGGAGAGGAAGTGGGGGGGGGTCTTGAAACGTTATGGTGCGTTATAAAGGGGGAGGGGGGTCCGAAATCTTCAAAAACTGCGTTAAGTAATATTTGAACGGTCCCTTAATGCAGAGAAACAAAACTCTCACCTTGAAGGAGACAAGCTCACTCCAATGATATCTCATGCGTTTCCTGCACTATTAAGCCAAAGTCTTGTAGTCTTGTAAATGTACGACCATATCGTCTCCTTGAAATCAATAAAGAAGAAATTGAAAATCAGGTGAACCAAATTCTAAACGATTATATTATTTGGCACAGTAATAGCCCTTGGAAAGCTCCATTATAAGTAGTGACCAAGAATCTTGATATGCAAGGAAATAAGAAATAGTAAATCGTAGCAGACCTTAGAAAACTTAACGAATTAACCTTAGCTGTACAGCAGGTAATTCATTAGAACATATTATTATTGTATATTATTTTTAACTTAAAAGACCCATCCTGTAGAATTATGAGATGGCGGAGTACGACTTTAACGTAATTCGTAAATCGGGTCATCTAAACACTTTTGTCGGTGCATTATCTCGGTCGAATACTTAAGGAAGCAGTCAACGTGGTAACTAGATCTCAATCTAGATTCAATCCAAGCCTGCACACAAACACTAACTTCTCTAATTTATAGAATAAAAACTCAACTTAAAATCCAAAAAAATTAAGTACAGATTCTAGAGAAGATTTGAAAACCTTCCAAATCAAAGCTCGTAATCGCATTTGCAGCCAATAGTTAGTCATAATACAAGTGAAAAATGTAATCTACATTTAAGAGTAAATGTACAAACTTCGTGAGTAAGAGGAAATGTACAAAACTTCGTGAGTATCATTGTGGTCCTGCTGGTGGACATCAGCGAATTGCTCGCACAGCTACATAAATAATACAAACATAATTATGGAAAAACATGTAAAAGGACGCCATGGAATTTACATCGTCCTGTGACAATTGTAAAAATTGCAATGTCACTCACAAATCTAAATTTTCTATGAAAATAACAACGACTTCCAAAAGGCCTTTTAAGCGTGAATCACTTGATATTGTTAGCCCTTTGCCTATCTCGGAGAATGGGAACAAGTACATGCCCACCTTTCAAGACGAGTTAAAGAAATCCATACCAGCTACTTCCTTTCCTAATCAAGAAGCTAAACCGGTTGCGGAAGCCTGTGTGCAAAAAATATTCTGTCTTTTTGGAACTCATCAATACCTATTAACAGATCAAGGAGCATAATTTAGGATTTAAGAGAGTGTGTAATTAACGTAAAATACAAACCATCCCATACCAAATAATTAAATGAATCTCTAGAAATACACTAAGTGACTAACTTCGAAGCTATGCGAGCAATAATTGGGACATCTGGATAGGTAATGCGATATTCAGCTACAAACAACTCCATATTCATCTACCAATTATTCGCCATACGAAATTTTATTTGGGGAAAACCGAAAGTGCTATCCTCTGCTTCGAGAAGTGTTTAACCAGTCTACAACTATGATGAATATGTCACAAAATTCAAAGCTAGACTTCAAAATGGTTACGCAGTAGCTCGTGAAAATCAACTTACGGTGAAAGAGCACGCGAAAATGTACTGCTTTTGGAAAGAATAATAAGACAATAGAGAGAGTGGTATTCTAGAACTACGTTAACTTAAAAACGAAAAATGTAATTAAGAGTATTAAATCCATAGCGCAATTTTTTGGAAATGTAATCCCAAAGAAAAAATCTTACAATAAAACTTATTTCAATACATTGAAAAAAGTTCATTTAGAAAATTTTGATTTAGAAAGGATTAGCATAAGTTTAATTAAATTAAAAAAAGATACTAAATTATAAATTGAAAATCCCGAACCCCAAACACTTAAAACCGCACTTAACATTGTTGGAAGTATATTTGTATTGATATTAACAGTTTTAATAGTCCCTTTCATAGTTAAAATAGGCATAAGGCAAACATTTATTAGAATACAAACCGTAAACAGGGGTGTTAAACGCCACACGAAAAATTCAAATGAAAATTTGAATATGTTCTGGTTCAGGAATATTCAAATGGAATACGGCCTATTCCAATTGAGCGCCTCTATTTTAGGGATCATTAGCAAAATTAGAGGTTTCGATGGTGGTAGTATGATTTAAAAGAACTAGATTTTTGCGAAAAGTCAAAATGGGGTATTAAGCGCCACTCATAGAAAATAGTCAACAAAAATTCATCTCGAGCTAGAATTGGTTTCTTTTTTTAATGAGACCTCATAAATTCAACATTTTCCAATAATAATAAATGATTTTAGCCCGAATTAGAAGCCGGAAACGATTCGCTATCTTCCGATTACGAAAGGAAACACTAGAAGAGCCGGGTTTAGACTTTGGTTGTTGGTTCTTGGGCCGTCCTAGTTTTTGTTGAGCATTTTGTCATTCTTTCGACCGGCCATGAGTAGTAATAGACGGGCCTGGTACTGGGTCGGAATGCAATTCTTCTGCTGAAAGGCCGTTTCTAGGTGCAGTAGACAGTCGTTTCTTCCTATGTCGTGCAGTAGTTGTTGGATGACTTTCCGTCCGTTTTTTTTATCCCAAACTATCACTGTTTTACCACAACAACTGTCACCAGAAGCATTGTCAACATTTCTAGTTTTCGTTTAAGGTCTTGAGTTGACAGCTGCATCGCATAGTTTTAGCGCAATTTACATTTAAATTTGAAAAAGTTTTGGCGCCTAACATCCAACAGCGCTTAACATCCCATTTTACGGTACATAGTTAAACAAAAATGTATAGTACAGAGCACCAATAAATTTGTTTTTCTTTATATAAGGGGGAATAATGTTATAATGGAAACTAAGACCACACGCACTTCACGGTCCCTATCCAAAGCAGGCATTTGACACGAGCTTATATTTCACGGACATGCTCCCAAATAACCTCTTGTAACATTAATTATGGTAACGTAAATAAATTTCTTTTTTTTTAATTAAAAGCTTTTATTTAAGTTCACTTGTATGTCCTGGAATTTTGTAATCAACATTTCACTCACTTCCACTGAAGCTATCGGGCTGAAATTTCGCACACACGTTTGGTTCTCGTGACAATGTATTACTTAAATGCCGCCATTTTGAATCCAATATGGCGGACGTTACAAAATGACAATTTGTCATTTCCACAGCAACCCCTATGATATGATTATCAAGTGAAAGGGCTTGATAAGCGAAACACAACAAGTAAAGTGACGTCATTCTAAATATAATATGGGAGACGTCACAAAATGGCGATTTATTATTTCCATAGTAACCCCTATGATATGGATATCAAATGAAAGGACTTGATTAGCGAAACACAATGAGTAAAGTGACGTCATTCTTAATCCAATATGGTGGACATCACAAAATGGCGATTTGTAATTTCCATAGTAACCCCTATGATATGGGTATCAAATGAAACACAATAAGTAAAGTGACGTCATTCTAAATCCAATACGTCAGACGTCTAATATGACAATGCAATATTATTATGACATGGAGCAAATCTTCACCTTCACGTGATGGAACCTATTAATCCGAAACATTCATTGGCAAGGAGACCAACGCAGATGGATAGCAAACCTAACAGATGTAATGAAATTGATAAGAATCAGATAAGGTTGCAAAAGTCTCAAGAAAGTATAAAACACTGCCTAATAAACAATACCTGATTTATGGATGCAATTTATAATTAAGTTAAATTTCAGTGAAAATGGTCGTAAAAAATTTTAAACAGCTTAAAAATGTTGAAAAATAATAGACCTAATATTGATTACAAGATTTCAAAGACTAAAAAGTAAAAAATAAAATTACACAATAAAAAAATATTTATAAAAAAGCTTTTATTTAACAATAAAATATAAAAATGTAATAAAAAATTTGTTTTTGCTATAATAAATTTAGGCTGAAAATAATATTTTCATAAAATAATAAAAGCTTGGGCGCTCATTAGATATTGAAATTATAAAATAGTTCTAGTGAAACTAAGCGAAGCGAAGCGGTATTATGCCAAATAATATAATTTCAATATATAATGAGCGCCCAAGCTTTTATTATTTTATGAAAATATTATTTTCAGCCTAAATTTATTATAGCAAAAACTTTTTTTCTTTTTAGTACATTTTTATATTTTATTGTTAAATAAAAGCTTTTTTTAAAAAATATGTTTTTATTTTGTAATTTTATTCTTTCCTTAGATTACATTGAAGTTAAGTCATAAATTCTCCAGTCTATTCTTTCAATATCGTTTAACTCATATTACACTGAGTAAGCTGTTTTGCATGGGAACCGTGCTACATGTGGTCTTTATTAGAAATGTTGAGTACTTTTTAGATCATCATCGTACACGGACGCTTCAGGGCCGTAAAATTATAATATTAGTCGGTTCGATTTTTTAAAATTAATATTTTGAAATATTTTAAAATTTTGTAATAAAGAAAAAGAAGATTTGCGAAATCATATATCACATTTATTAATTTCGAGGCTGATGAAATGAAAAATAAATTTTTGAGTATCACATTTATGCACCATTCCATGACAAATTTTGCGAAACATAATAATTCATATTCTTTTCTGGAAGAAACGTTCTAGATTCATGATGTTCGACCACATTCCTACACATATCAATCACTTCTAATTGGCTTAAACCTGTCTAAGCTTATTACATTTTTAATATGTTTCGTTGTGTGTGTAAATAATATCGATTTTTGCGGGAGGTGGAAAAATTGTCAGCTACTAGAGCCAAAGGTCGTTGTCCTAAAATTATTCCGGTGAATATCAATGTCAAGCTGAGAGCCAAATCTGTTCTGCCTTCTATATAAGTGTCTTATTATTTTTTAATGGGCACTTCACTTCAGATTTTTATTAAATGATTTTTAAAAACTCTGTGATATTTTACAGATTAAGCGAAAAATATTGTATCTCTTACCTAGTGTTTACATATTTAGTGTCTGTAGTGTAGAACGGGGTAATGTGGTGCACGGGGTGATGTGGTGCATTGGATGTACTGACTGAACGAACGGAACAAACTGCTAGTCGTTGGTATAGTAGGTGCGTGATGTTCGACGATGCTCATGCCAGTTATTGCAGCTACTTTCGTATATCTGTCACAAAAGTTGCTGCTTCATTCGCAAAACACGTGTTGACAGAACGATAATTTTTTTATTTATTTCCGTGGGAAAAAATATTTTTTCCCGTTAAAAAAATATCAGGTCAGTATTTTCTTGAGTGAAATTTCCCGTTTAACAAGAATCTTGTGTTGTTGTGGCGATTACTTTGATTTTCACCGAGATGTCGAATTTGACGTGAAAAAAGTGCTTAGAGGCAATGTAGTGCATTCCGTTCGGGGCAATATTGTGCAAACTTGAAAACCAATTGCGCCGCAAACTTTGCGCCATCGATTGCAAGGTCGCAAATCGAAATCAGTAGCACATGTCGGACAACGAGTGAGCGGATAATTGTATAGCGTGTTTTTGTAGGTTTTTTCATATTGGTTTTCACTTCCCAGGTATTTAATAACGAGCAGGAACAGGAACTTCGGGACTATCTAGTAAAATCCTCAAAACTGTTTTACGGTCTCGCGTTGCCGCAACTTCGAACGCTTGCGTTGCAATTTGCGCAGAAATCGCAATCAGCCAGATACATTAAGAAAATTCCGGCAAGTTGGTTCCCCAAAAAACCAGACCAAAAACCAGCTGCCTCGATGGACTTGGTGGAAGGTTTCATGAAAAGGCATCCCGATCTGAGTTTTCGTCGACCGGTATCGACATCGCTGGGCCGAGCGGCAGCATTTAATGCGCCCGTCGTTAATAATTTTTTTGATTTATATGAAGACGTCCAGCAATGGACGAGAGTTCGCTGAGCATAGTTCATAAAACTAAATACGTTGTGACGCAAAAAGGACAGCGTTGTGTGGCAGCGGCTAGTTCAGGCGAACGTGGCACTAGTGTGATTCTCCCGATGGCTATTTCCGCCGCCGGCGAAAAAATTCTACCATTGTTCACCTTCCCGCGGGTGAAAATGCAGGATACATTTCTCGTGCACGGCAGTGCGGGCGCCAAAGGAGTTGCGAATGGATCGGGTTGGCAGACCGCTAACACTTTTGATCAATTTCTGGACCATTTTGTAAATCACGCCATCAAAGTAGGGACCGAAAGGACGCTTGACAACCACGAATCGCATATGGCTATTGCAGGATTAGATCTTTGTAAGCAGAATGACATCGATGTGTTAACGTTGCCTCCACACACCAGTTACAAGCTACTCGATAGGGGTGTTTTTGGTCCAGTGAAAGTATTTTACTAAAATGTGTGCAAGGCGTGGATGTACAATCATCCCAATGTTCCGATCGCAATCGGAAACGTTGCCGAGCCGATCCTCAAAGGTGCCTTGTCAATAAACATTGTCAGTGGATTTAAAGCAACAGGGATTTGGCCATTCAACAGGGATATTTTTACAGAAGATGATTTCCTGGCGTCATTTGTAGCTGATCGTCCGTACAAAGGCAACGCCAGTCCAGCAGCAAACGAAACATCAACTAATTCAGCAACCTTGGCGACATTATCCGTTTCAGAAACACCTGCAATACCGTCTGATGCAGAAACACCTGCGCCGCCGTTCGATCGAGTGATTCCTTACACATCATTCCCCGCTCCGACGACTGCTTCAAGCGATCAACTGATGCAGCAAGATGTTGGTGCTAATGTTGAAGTATCAAATGACCCATCACTTGAAGATATTTGGCCGTTGCCAAAAGCTGCAGCTCGGGCAGCAAATAGTAGTGGTCGCAAACGTCGTCAGTCTGCACTTCTAACTAGGACAGAGATGATGGAGTCTTTGCGCGCTGAACAAGAAGCAACAGCCCAAAAGAAGGTAGCTCAAGCAGCCAAAAAGCAATTGGCTGATAACAGAAAGATCGAAAAAGAGGTGTTGAAACGACAAAAAGCCGCCGAAAAGTCAGCCAAAGCCGCCGAAAAAGCAGCCACTAAGCCAGCCCCAAACAAAAACGCGGCCGCCCTAGTGTCGCAAAGAACGTCGACTCCGGAGACACTGACGAAGAAGAAATCATTTTGAAGCACCAAACAAAAAGTCGTAACTGAGTAAATAATTTTTTCAATAATTCTTTTTTTTTTTAATTTTAAGTTCTTTGTATTTCTACCTAACGTGGGTATAAAAAAACCCTTAGTTTGCATTTTATTTTCCTTGGCATAACTTTAATTACACTCCATTTTATTCAATAAAGCTGTTCAAAACCATTTCCGACGCATTTTGGTATTCTTACTGCAACCGGAAAATAGTGCACCACATTACCCCGAAAATGTTGGAAGATCAGAAAAAGGTACCTTCGGTTTTTTGATCGTAGTTCAGCGCCATTATGTGCAACACATAAACTTTTTGCATAAGAAATGTAGCCAGACAAATTTTCTTTCTAATGAATACTCGATCTTCTTAATCGGTTAAAAAATACAGCCGTACGATCACTCCAACGAAACGTGCACCACATGACCCCGTTCTACTCTACACTCTGTTAAAGGGTTATATACAAAGTTGAGGGGAAAAAGTGAGCTAAGTTGGTGATTTTTTTTAAAGGTTTTATGCAAATTTTATTAGAAAAAGCGAAAGACAATTTGTTGGAGGTACTATCGAAGAAAAAAAAACATGTTGAATTATAAAAAAAAAAATTATTTCGGAGTTATGGCCCCTCCCCCGAAGCGGGTTTTTTTTGCAGAGGCTTGCGGTGCACATTAATTTTTTGAGCCCCAACTTTGTATATAAACCCTTAAGGCAGGAACAGACTAATCTGGACAACAACTGCAATTGCTGTAACTACTGGGCAGCATACGAGTTCACACAATGTTGACATATTTCTCAATAGTTGGGCTGTACTTCAAAGGGAAGGTGATCCATTAGTGCATCAGCAGTATCCTTAGTGTATAGTAAACGAAGTTTCATTCAGTTTAATTGAAGATTTCTACAACGACAAGTCGATAAGAGTAGAGTTCATCCGTTATTATTAGAAGTGTCTTAAGATTGGAATGAAGAGCAACTTATACCCTTAATCGACCTTATTAGAGATTATCCGAATATGTGGAAACCTAAAAATGAGTCTTATAGGAACAAAAATAAATGTACTGATATATATAATAATAAGATATAAAATATAATAATAATAAGCCAAAGCTCTAGGAATTTTGCGAGCAGAAATTGAGAGGAACTAGAAAGTTCATCAAACCGGATTTAGGCGAGAATGGGGTAAAAGTTTCACAAAATCCGGCTACGGAACAAATGAATTGTACATTTCTCATTGACTTGGATATAAACATTTATTGTTTTTAAAGGACAGGCAAACAATAGATATTTTTTGTAAAAAATGATGCAAGAAGCAGCATACGGAAATTACTTCTTTGACATTAAGAGGTTGCAAAAGCAAGATATTTAACTCGAAAGTCAGATGACACAACTCCAAAACTATTTTTCACTACTCGTATTGCTTGTGATACTGTAATTAAGTGAGCTTGCAAAGCGTGTTCTCCTGGAAATGGAATCCACAACTTTTCCTGTAGAGGAAACGCATTGTCACAAACAGACACAAAACAAGTGTTGTGCTATTCGGGTGTCCTGGCAGCAGTTTTGCATGGGGCCAATTTTAAAGTTTAATCGCTTACTTTTTTGTCAAACTAGTATTTTTAAAAACCCCACCATGTGAAATTCGTCCTTGACATCACTCATTGGCATATAAAAATCGATACTTTGCGTCTACTACTTTCATAAGGAAAGTACCCTTGTAATTTTAATTTTCACTTTAACTTCTAAAAGACACTTGTAGTAGGGGAAGGTGGGGCTAAAATTTACATTTTTCAGATAATCGGTGATAACTTATAGAATTTTATCATAAACCAGTCGTACATTTAATTATTCTTCTACCGTTAATAGCAATAGGTTAGGCTACATACTGAATAATTTAGCTATGATTTTTATTTTTAACCGACTTCCCAATAACAAAGAGGTTCTAAGTTCCACACGTATATAAAATCTTTTTTTATGTATGACCAGGCATAATTTTGTAAGCCGTAGACCGATTCTGATGATTTTTTTTTAAAGGAGTACATATGTTCCTCGATTGATACCATGTCAAAAAAATTTTAAGTGGGGTGGGGGTGGGGGTAGGGGTGAAACCTAACTTCGTAACGCGTGGACCGATTTGAATGATTCTTTTTCTGTTATATAGCGTGTGTTGCCCCATTGCTAGCAATGAAAAAAATGTTGTCCTAGGGTGAAGAAGGGAGGGGAAGGGGTAGTCTTACTCCGTAACCTGTGGATCGATTTGGATGATTCGGCTTTTGTTGGCTAGAGTATGTTCCCCGATTGTTAGCACATAAAAAAATGATTGGAAGGGTGGAGGTGTGGGTGATAACTAACTTTGTAATGCATGGACCGATCTAGATAATTTTTGCTCTTTTGTATAAAATATCATCCCCCATTGCTAATAATACATAATTTGGCCTTCATAATGCGTGGACCTCTCCTCTTTGGATGTATATGGTATGATACCGGGGATAATTCCTCTTTGGATGTATATGGTATGATACCGCATTGCTTATTATAACACAAATTTGGCCTTAGGGTGGGGTGTTGAGGAGGGGAATAATCTAACTTCGTAACATGTGCACTGATTTGGATGATTCTTCTTTTGATGTGATGATGTGATACGACGACAACAATTTATAAGGTGGGGTGGTGCGTAGAGGTTGCGTTACACAATTTCTTAATTCACACACCTATTTGGAAGATTTTTTCTTGTTGTATATTTTATTATTACGCCGGGGCAGGGATATGCAAAATTATCGAGAGAGAGTCTTTTTTAAATGTAAAGGTGTGAAGCCTTTACGCTCTGATATTTAACTATCGAAACAGGTAAAGAAAATTGCGAAACAATGCAGCAGAGGCAGCAGCATCGCTGAATTTTTGCCGTTGCGTCGAGCAGCAAGCACAATGCTTAATGGCGCAGCGACAGCAGCAGCAATCATACACGGCGACTGCATTGCGAATCGGCAGCAACAGTTGCGCGAGTTACGTTATTTTCCTCAATCAATAAAAAAAAAAATATTTTAAATTTATGGGTGCACGTGTTATGCCTAGCATGTAACTCAAGAGTGAAGAGAGAAAAAACTGCTGATACCATTCCGGGACATGAAGGCAGAATTATCTCACAACGTAACACGACGATAACTTGTGGTTCCTAAATCAATTGCAGACGTCGTTTATCCGCGCTTCAATATGGTCTTGGCCTCCATAGATCTATTTTATAATTTCAATATCTAATGAGCGCATAAGCTTTTATTATTTTATGAAATATTATTTTCAGCCCAAATTTATTATAGCAAAAACTTATTTCTTATTTTTAGTCATTATTATATTTTATTGTTAAATGTTAAATGTTTTTAAAAAAATATTTTTTATTGTGTAATTTTACTTTTTAGTCTTTTGAAATCGTGTAATCAATGCAGTTGATACCCATATCATAGGGGTTACTATGGAAATTATAAATCGCTATTTTGTGACGTCCGCCATATTGGATTAAGATTGACGTCACTTTACTTATTGTGTTTCGTCCATCAAGCCCTTTCATTTGATACCCATATCATAGGGGTTACTATGGAAATTACAAATCGCCACTTTGTGACGTTCGCCATATTGGATTTAGAATGACGTCACTTTACTTATTGTGTTTCGCTCATCAAATCCTTTCATTTGATATCCATATCATAAGGGTTGCTGCGGAAATGATAAATCGCCATTTTGTAACGTCCGCCATATTGGATTCAAAATAGCGGCATTTAAGTAATGCATTGTCACGAGAACCAAACATGTGTGCGAAATTTCAGCCCGATAGCTTCAGTGGAAGTGGGTGAAATATTGCTTACAAAATTCCAGGACATAGTGAAGTTAAATAACAGTTTTTAAAAAAGATACGTTAGTGAAACAATTTTGTGTAACGGGCCATTTTTTCTATTTGTTTTCTTTTTCTTTTCTTGGAAGTGTTTTCTATTTGTCTGCTTTCTGCCTGAATGTCTTCTTATACTCCCCTGAATTCCTCAGACTCCAGACCGGAAAGTTGGGTTATGATGTTGGACTGGAATAATTTGTGAACTGCTTGTTTCTGTTTTTTTTTCTTGAAGAATCTGCTCAGGCTAGGATTTTTCTGTGTTCAATTCAAGGCTAAGGCTAAAATAACTCAATCGATATCTAATGCAATTTTTTCTCAAACTCTTTTAATTCTAGGTAGTTAACTTACTGCGGAAGCGAATCTCAAAGAAGACGCCATGCACGTGCAACGAGTTTGCTGGTCTAAATTCCAAAGGAGTCAAAAAAATCGTGTGGAAATAAGTTGTCTATGAATCTAGGCACTATTTCGTATAGGTTTATTTCAAATATTAGCACTTTAATCGTAGCCTTTTTTTACAAACTTTTTAACATTTTTTCTTTTAGCTAAACTATCACATTGGGTGCTCAACCGGAAGAGAGAGAAGGGGTCAAGATCATCCAATCAACTCCTGCTCTGTCAGGCTGGCTGAATCCATCGCAGGATCGAGGATCTTCTTTCCCACCAGCTTTAGGAGGCATTGGGAAGCTGAGTTTGTGAAGGAGCCTATGATGCTGCTACATGGACTCAAGTAAGTTCCTTGATGTTTTTTTAAAGTAAAGTTGATTTTTTGCTTTTTAAGATTGCAACATTGCCCTCCATTGAAGAAAGAGGAGCTGTACTTGATGTGCTCGAAAGGACTTCGAGACGGCCGAAACTGCTCGCAGCTCTGATGTCCTTGACAGTGGGAACTCATTAGTTCTCGTGACCGTAGCTCAGTGGAATTTTAAAGCAACATAAAAGAAATAAAGAAATCATTAAAAAAATGATAAAAATGACAAAAATAAATTAAATGGAACGAAATGCATGTTTAGTTACGCAGGTTAGTTTATCCTCATGAGGTTATCTTCTATTTCTTATAAAATTCCATTTCAGGTTCCCATCGGGTGCAAACCGCCCGGGAATTCAAAGCGACCGGCCAAACCGAAGCCGCAACGGCAGAGGATATGATACGCTACCGACTCACCTTTGATCCGGATCCGAGTTTGAAAAACACAATTCATTTGTGCAATAGTTTCCTAATTTACCTTTTTTTAGTGCTAGTTCTTGAAATTGCATTTTTCTAATTATTTAATCTTAGCCATAAGTTTACAGTTTCAAATTCCTAGCTTTACGTTGTAGAAGTTCGCTTATAGTTTAGGTTTACTCTTATGATCTTAGGATGTCTCTCTTCCTATTTCGGAAAACTTAACTCTAGCTTTTTTATGCATTAATTTTAATTCTTTATATTCAGTTTGCTTTTAGATTTAATTTGTCCTCTTTTTATTATAATTATTTCATAACCCATAGTCCATGATTTCTGTTTGACATTTTAGTTCTTATTCTTATTGCTAGATTCGATTCATAAATTCGACATGATAAAAGTAGAATTTTGATAATAAATAAAATTTTTATTGTCGTAATTGCTTAACTCGTTTATCTGTTTGTATTCTCGCATACATTTTTGTTTTGTTTAGGCTTCTTATTATGATATCTTTAGGCTTCTGGTATAGATTGCTTTATCTTTTATCCTATTATTTTGGTGTATGTGTAGCCTTTTCTTGGTTAAATCAATTGGTTGTCATTAGTTCTTTAGTCTCATGTCTAGGATGGAATGGGGCTAATCGGTTTCTGTGCACGACTGTTGATTTAGCAGAGTTTTCTTTTTTGATTCCGTATACTCACGTCACTTAATTGTTCCAAGGTTTTATAGGGACCTTCCCAATCTCTCTGGAGCTTAGGACATTTTTCCTTCTGTCTTTTAGGATTACATATATAGCCAGACATAATCATTCACTTCAAATTCCTTGGCTTTTGCTTTCAAATAATATCGGCTTTCATGACCTGACTTGCTTTACAAAAGTTTTCTCTTGTAAATGTATGTACAACCCCGAGCCGGTCTCGGAGTTTCTATAAGTATTCAGTAGCGGGAACTTCTTCCTGCAATTGAATCGGTAGTCTTAGTTTCCGCCCTAAGGTTTACATTGCTGGAGTAAAGCAGTACTTTAATGGATAGTTGTGCGATAAGCAAGTAAAAAAGGGCAGATATTCATCCCAGTCTCTTTGGTTGGAGGAAGCAAATTTCGATAGGTAGTCCAAAATAGTTCTATTAAACCTACCATACCGTCCGACTCCGGATGAAGAGGTGTTGTTCTCATTTTTTCGATGCTTAATTTCTTTAGCACTTCTTTGAAAACGTTTGACTCAAAATTTCGACCTTGGTCCGAGTGAAGTAATCTTTGCATTCCAAGGCGAGAGAACACCTGGTTTATCAATGCGTCAGCTACTGTTTCACTTGTTTGGTCCGATATTTCAATGGCCTCGGGCCATTTAGTAAAATAGTCCATGCTTACTAAAATGTAACGATTATCCGTGTTGGTTACTGGCAATGGCTCCAGAATGTCTATGGCTAACTCTCCATGGGTGCCCCCACCTTGAAAATTTATTACCGCGCTTTCCTGTTCGGCACTGGACCTTTACTTTGCTGGCATATTTCACATCCTTCATACCATTCTCGTACATCGTTTGTGTAGCCTGCACAGTAGTACAGCTGTTTAATTTTCTTGAGTGTTTTCTCTATGCCCAAATGTCCGCCGACTACACCTCTTTCTTACATAGTGGAAGGAGGATTTGATAGTGTGTACCGCTGCGATTAGTGAAAATGCGACAGTACGCTTTGATAATTGGGTCTAGGTGAGTGATTCTTTCTCTCGACGGTCTTTCCTGATTCCACAGCCAATCTAGAAGAACTTTAATATGGTTATCTTTCTTTTGATGATCCTCCATAGAATCGTTTACCACGGCTATACGGACACATATATTTTGTTGCTCAAACTCGAGCATTTCAAGCCTTTCAAGCCACCGTGCTATTTGTCCTTCTGGCTCTTTGAAATTTATTAGCCATCGAAGGAGGCGTCGTCTGTTCGGAGAAGCGGAATAGCTTTTTGCGGGTCACACAATAATTTCGTTCGGGCTTACTAAACGTTTTACTGTAGAATTCAATTGCTTTTTCTTCACCAGCTTGAACTTGGTACAATGCAGCACCCCAGGCGTTCTGGCTGGCATCAGTATCCAAGATAAATAGATCGAGCCATGTTCAAGGGAATAGACTAATTTTTAATTTGCAAATAACCCAAAGCAAAATTTAAAGATGCACTTATGCTGGTTGGGGAAATCCATACCTTCATCGAATATGGGCGCTACCAGCACTATCTCACTTGCCGAAAACTCTCCTAATGTTAGGGTTATTGTTTTAGTCCCTTTCACTGCGATATTTGTTCCACTTACGCTCTGAATTGTGGCATTTGATAGGTTTAACTTAAGTGGAAGAGAACTTCGCTCCAATACGCTCGGATGAATTATAGAATAAGTAGAAGCAGTGTCTATGATGATTTGGCACTCCACGTCGTCGATATACTGCGTTAGGCATAGGTTGTTGGTCATAGTACAGGCTGTGATAAGCACTTGAACTGGAACTGGGGCCTCTAAGTCCACTAGCTCTATCCCCTCCAAGCCAGAGGGGAATAATTTAAAGAGCACTGTTCATCACGCCTATTAATACTGTAAGTACTGGAGGCGAATTATACTGTTTTTCCTCTAAAGAAGTAGAGATTATCCTGTTAGCATGCGCATCATCTTCTATCCGGTTGATGCTATTCGGTACCGGTTCAATAATTCATTGAGATTCGTAGGTGGGTTTTTTTTACGTCGCACATAACGGCTTCCTCGCACAGGATTTCCATCCGGTCCAGTGATGTTCACTGCTTCTTTATTTTTGCTACACTCTATTAAATCTAACAAAACCTATTCTCCTTCGTCGAGTGATTTTCGGGTTTTTCCCGGATTTAGCCGGATGATACTCTGCACGTGGAAGAAGATTTTATCGGTGTTATCATGTCGCTTTATGAAACCAAAGCCACGTTGAACCATTTAACTATTTTTTGACACCCTTTTCCAATAGAACTTTCTCATTAGTTTGACTACTCTTGTTTATTTAAGCTTAATACAAGCTATTACATAATAATACAAAAATTACAAGCTATAACACAATACTAATACTACAAGCTATAATAAATGATAATACATGATAAATAAATAGAAAAGCTACAATATGAGCTATAATTATAGTAGATACGGGCTGGAAGAAAGAAGAATTAAAAAAGGCGATCAAGATGGGCGGGATCAAGATATAAAGCATTGTGAAGGGATGATTTACTCAGATGGAAGTCAAAAGAGGAAAGGTCGTTGACTTTTCGTAATACCTGGTAATTGGCTCGCTTTGACCGTAGTTTGTCAGATGGCGGTGGAGTCGGAAAAGGGGAGTGGACCTAAGGTTTCGAGGATTGGTATAGATGGATAAAGATTGCAGGCAGTCTATGGCACCAGTTTATAACTGATAAATGAAGAGAATGTCGGAAACATAACGACGTTTACTTAGAGGTTCTAAGTCGATCAGTTTCAGACGGTTTTCATAAGGTGTAAGGTTGAATCTGTCTACCCACGGTAGATCACGTAGAGCGAAGCGAATGGACCTACGCTGGACGAATTCAATTCTGTTAATGTGAGTTGTTTGTGCAGGTGACCATACCTGGCTGGCATATTCAAGGAGAGGTCAAACAAAGGAGATATAGAGAGATTTGGAGACATAAGGATTGGAGAACTCTCTAGATCAGCGCTTCACAAACCCCAGCGCGGGGTTAGCTCTGTTAATTATGCTGTCAATGTGAGAATGGAAATTGAGTTCGTTATCACTGATTATTCCTACGTTAAACACAGAGGTAACGATAGTGACTGGTACATAGGTTAACATATAGACATTCGGGGTTGTGGTATGACGCGTGCGGGAATAAGAGATGGACTGGCATTTGCAGACATTGAGCTCAAGAAAGTTCTTCATGCACCATGTGGTGAACGAATTGAGTTTTTTTGCAGGAGAAAAGAGTCGGTTATGGAGGATATATGTTTAATTATTTCCATGTCATCAGCATAAATGGACAGCTCTGAGTGATTGATGAGACATTCAACATCCTTTATTGTAAGGATAAAAGTAGTGGACCGTGGTGGCTGCCCTGCGGGACGTCGGAACGAGCGTTAACAGGGTTAGAAATGGATGAGCTGAAAAGAATATTGTACCCACGGTTGTTATGGTAGTATTGAATCCACTAGATGAATCGGGAGGGGAAGCCTAGGCGATCAAGTTTGAACACGATAACGTTATGGGTGATCTTGTCGAAGGCTTTACTTAAATCGGCGATAACATCAACATCATTACCGTTTTTCAGGGCACGAAGTCAGTAAGGTTGGTGGTTGTAGATCTTCCTTTGAGGAAGCCATGCTGGGAGAGGGAGAAGAAAGACTTATAGTGGAAGAACATGGAATCATGGACCAATTTTTCGAATAGTTTAGGTATGGATGATAATTTAGCAATGGGTCTGTAGTTGGACACATCGTTCTTGCAGCCTTTTTTAAAGATGGGAATAATATACGGGTTTTTCCATATTTGAGGGAAAACCCCTTGAGTGACCGAGAGGCGCAGAAGCAAGACAAAGGGTTGCTATATGAATGGCGCACTTTTTCAGAACGATGGCCGGAATGCCATCTGGACCTGGGTGAAAGTCGTCCTCAAGCCCGTTAATACTGGCGGCCATTAGTTTGGGATCAAGGTTGAAGAATGTAAACGACGTTTGAGTGCATTTGTCCATGAATGAAAAGTAGTTAAGGTCAGGTTGTAGGGAATTGTCGCTGAAAGATTTACTGAAGAAGTGTGCAAAGAGGTTGGCGATAACCTTAGGATCAGACTAAGAGGTATCCTCGAGATTTAGGGTGGAGGGGTAACCATTGGATTTATTCTTGGAATTAATAAAGTTATAAAAACGCTTGGGGTCGGATATGAGGCTAGTTTCCATCCGTTGAAAGCACTCATAGTTGGGGGTATCACAACGTTCAGAAAAAGAGGTATTTAAGCAGTAGGTAGGAAGAATAGTCTGACTCGGTCTCGGTTAGAAGAAAAATTTGCCAACGTTTATTTCTCCTGTTGTGTAAGACAAGCGTGTATTTTCGAATAGAACGCCTCTAAGGCAACGTCAATTGGAAGATGTTGAGGGATAGTGCCAATATTAGAGTTGAGGAGCAAGTGATTTAATTTTTCAAGGTCGCCTTTACGAATATTGAAGGAAGGAGAAGACTCGGAGCTTGAAAGAGCATGAGGGTGTTCGTTGGAGAAAACGAGGAACAGGGGAGGATGGTAACGATCGAGGGAGGAGAGGAAATGGTTGCTTTCCGCGACAGCCGAGCTAACTGGGTCTGAGGAAAATATTAAGTCTAGGCTGTCCAGAAAGTTCCTGACTCGGTTAACTTGAAAGAGACCAGAAACATACAGCTGATCGGTGAAAAAGGCTTCTTTTGCGACAAAGTGAGAACAGTCCTCAGACAACGACCATTGAATACGGGGGAGGTTACAGTCACCCAGTACAATGAATTCATCGGAGGCGTTAGTGTTCTCAAGCGAGGTGTCGATCGCTTCAATTATGGGCTCGTAGGCATCTAAAGGTTTAGAGGGACGAATATAACAGCAAAGAATGTACAGAAGACACTTATTTAGTGCTAATTTGATACATTCAAATTCTGATATTGAAGAGTCGTAGGTCTTTAGCAGGGTGGCGTCATAACGGTTGTGAGCAGCTATGAGAACTCCGCGACCTGGTGGATCATTGGTGCCTACACAACCGTCAACACGGAAAATGGTATAGTTTGAAGGGAATAGTTCGTTGTCGAGAATTCCTGGTGTTAAATTTGTTTCAGTTAAGGCAAAGATATCGTGCGGGAATTTTTGGGAGTTAAGGAAAATATTTGACATTTTTGTGCGAATTCCTCTTACCCTTCTGGTAATAAACTGACAAGCTGCTGGGAAGAGGTACTAGATCGGAGACCGCAGGTGCATTAGGAACGAAAGTAGTTGAACGAGTCGTTGCGACTTTTTTGGCGATGGGAAATGCGGCGACAACTGACGTACGCAGCATAGGTGGATAGATCTTCTGAAACCTTATGGGAAGGAATATTGATATCGTCCATCGTTGGAATCCCCAGAACGCAAAGTAAATTTAACTGTAGGTGGGATTAGCGGATCGATATATGAGTGATGTTGGGATGAAGGAGTTTTGGTTAGCGGAAGGGGCGGATTAGTGGTGGTAGAAGTAGTTTGAGATGGGGCGATAGTGAAGGAAGATAATGGCTTGCAATTAGGTAGGCATGCGGAGGAAGACGCGGTTGCAAGGTTTGGTGTATACAGTAGAGGGGTGGGACAGGAGGAAATCGAAGCAGAGGTGGTGGGGTGGTCGGAAAATGATGGCTTGTGGTTGGGTGGATATACGGAAGAAGTTGGGAGTGCGTGGTTAAGTGGATGCGCTGGTTATACAAAACTCAAAACAGTGGTGGTAGGGTTGTCGGCTGGGATGGATGTTCGAGGGCTTTGGTGTAAGTGGAAATGAGGGGACTTGCTGTAGTTTCAGATTGGCGACTGTTATGTACCATAACGTTTCGTTGAGGGGCTTTTTTACTATGATAGCCTGGCCTGCGCTCACTTAGACTAGGCAATCCCCGTTAACCGATTGATGTGCATCGACCGACGACCGTTCGTCGGAGGCTCTTAGAGTTATTCGTATAGTATAGGATGTGTCTGCCAGTCGCATATATCGCCGGCTTATCTTAGTTGCATCTTGGTTAGCTTCGATTCGAAGTGAGTGGGATAATGCGATCTCTAGTGTGTCAGGCAAAAAATCTCGGACTCTTCGCTGTGTATCGGCGTCCAAAATACCATCAATGAATTGACCGAGGGCAATGCGATTTCTTGCAGACTCAGGACAGTCACTTAAACTTAAATAGACCAATCTTTGTACGTCGGTTGCGAATTCACTTAAGCATTCATTATTCCTCTGTACCCGACCTCTAAGTTGAATATGCGCAATGGCCTGCTGGTAGCTATCGGTGAATCTAGCGTTGAAAGCTGTATCTAACGCATCGAAGTTCCTTGCAATACGGTCAGACGGTTTCGTAAAATGCAACTGCTGTGCCATGCAATCACGACATCAATTAAAAGGCTTTTAGAGACTCGCCCATCCATTGGCTATAGCTACAGCCTTAAAATGGCGCTTGTTGAGGGCGATCCTGGCTGGATTGGTTGTCTCTACAGGATAGTGGGGTGGTCCGTCTTTTGCTCTTACTGCCGCTGCTTTCATGGGAACATCAATAGTGGTTAACGCGCATCGTGTCGAAATTCCTTCTCCGATTCTAGTGGAACACAAAACATTTCTCGCCGGATTTTCCCGTAGGGCGGGTTGTTGGGCTTGGTATTGGACATGTGAAGCGCATCTTTCCTTGGACGTATGTGCTTGTGGAATATTTCCATCCGAGGTAATCTCATTCTGGACTTCTGTTTGTTCTTGACTGAGATCAGAATCGGCAGTTGTGATATTAGGAATTATCTTATCTGAAATATTCTTAATCGCATTAACTCTTTGCGTAATACTTCCGATAGCGGATATAAGTTCCTGGAGGTGGCCTTGGGCTTTTATTTGTTCCGATAGATCTAATATAGTAGCATCCGTTACTTGAAACCCATTATTTGAAATAACAAAACCGGAGTCGTTGCGGAATTTGTGGTCTTTTTCTTAGTTTTTTCATGCTGTTACGGTTTCTCTCGAAACTGATCGATACCCCACACCTGACACCAAATGTTACACCCCAACTTGGGGATGGGATGCAAAGTTATCGAGAGGGAGTCTTTTTAATATGTAAAGGTGTGAAGCCGTTACGCTCTGATATTTAGTTATCGGAACAGGTAAAGAAAATTGCGAAACAATGTAGGAGAGGCAGCAGCAGCGATGAGTTTTTGCCTTTGCGTCGAGCAGCAAGCACAATGCTTAATGACGCAGCGGCAGCAGCAGCAATCATACACTGCGGCTGCATTGATAATCAGCAGCAACAGCTGCGCGAGTGAAGAGAGAAACAACTGCTGATACAATTCCGGGAAATGAAGGCAGAATTATTTCAAAACCTTAGAATATATAACAACAGGAAAGGCCCTCATCTGTGAAAACATGTACGTGTGATCGGCACTTTTCTTTTTGGTGAGGTGAGGACGGAGAGCTCTTCTCCTTAGTTTGCGAACTGTCAAAGTTATTACTGTGAATTGTCCGATGGTTTAACAATTTTGTTTTGTAATTCCATATAAAGTTCCGAGTTACTCTTTATTTTAGTGCAATATATTAGAAAACTTTAAAGCTAATAGCTTTCAACTTTTTGAAGTGTAGACAGTGTACTTAAAAGTAAAATTGTTGAAATGAAGTGCGCGATTTTGTTTTGTGCAAACAATCGGCGTTGTACACGTGAAATATCGTTTTTGAGTGAAATTTTTGATTAAAATAATATTTTGTTAGTTCTTAAGCTTGATATAAGTACATTGACACGCTAAGAACAGCAACGGAACGAAAAGAAAAGTGAAGTTTTCTTGGCGTTCTTAGTTTGTTTACATTTTCTAAGATTGAATTTTTTGCTTCTCCTTAGCTCGTGATTAAACTTTTATAAAGGTACACTTACAACTTAAATTCGTGATTAAAATGTTTAAAAGTTTTTATTTAATTTTGTGATATAGATTCGCCTAAAAAAGAAAATCATTTGTAATTCCTTGAGGCAATTGTAAAATGCGATGACGTTCTAATTTCCAATTTATGTTGGCCCTCCTCTAGAAATGTCGCTCTTTTACTACTGCCATGACGAAAACAAACACAACTCAACGATTCAACTACATCAAGAAAAGTGCCGAGGTTTTTGGCTTTAGGGCCTCACCTTACAGTTATATACTCTAAGCTCACAACCTCACAAGACGTTAACTTGTGGTTCCTAAATCAATTGCAGACGTCGTTTATCCGCGCTTCAATATGGTCTTGGCCTCGATAATGCGCCCTAATTCCCAAGTTCGTCGTCGAAATCGGGAATGTGGGTGTAGCGAAATGTTCTAGCAGGCGAGCGGCAAAAAGTGTCAAGTTCCTGTCAAAGTGCGAAAGGGTGTACAGAGTGATCAGTGGTCCAAGTTCCTAAGGTTTGCCAGGGGTGACCTAGTTGGGAACACAAGTTTTGAATAAGTTCTCTCGCTGGGTGCTTCCAAGTAAGCCGAGGTCAACAACCGAATCAACAAATCTCCGTACTTTCAGATGTAGTGAAAATGTGGTGGCCGTGGAGATAATAGAGACGTCGTGTACAACTTATGAAGAAAGTGTATGTGTTAATCGGCTTCGTTTAGTTGAATGTAAAAGTCATTCAACCTCCCGAACGCGTCCACCGTGATCAACTTGTGTTTACGATTTCGATTAGAGAATTTATCTATAGTGAGGTGGGGGAAATATTAAGTAAAAAGATACGTGAGTGAAACAATTTTGTGTAACGGGCCATTTAGGTCACAAAGTATTTTATATTTGTCTGCTTTCTGCCTGAATATACTCCTTTGAATTCCTCAGACTCCAGACCGGAAAGTTAGGGTTATGCCGTTGTTAAGTTAGGTTATGCCGTTGGACTAGAATAATTTGTGAACTGCTTGTTTCTGTTTTCAGGTGGTGTAGTGAGACCTGCAGAGTTTTCTACTGCATAAATTATGAATGTTTCTGCAATCACGCAATCTGGAGGACTTAGTTTTGAGGACAGTTTTAGATGCACGAATCTTTTAAGCTAGGATTCTTTAAACTAGAAGAATCTGCTGAGGCTAGGAATTTTCTGTTTTAAATTCAAGGCTAAGACTAATATAATTCAATCGATATCTAATGCAATTTTTTCTGAAACACTTTTAATTCTAATTAACTTACTGCGGACAGCGAATCTCAAAGAATTCACCATGCAGGTGAAACGGGGTTGCTGGTTTGAATTCCAGAGGAGTCAGGACAATCGTGTGGAAATAAGTTGTCTATGAATCTAGGCACTATTTAATATTGGTAGGTTTATTTAAAATATTAGCACTCTAATCGTAGCCTTACTTTTACAAACTTTTTAACATTTTTTCTTTTAACCTTTAGCTAAACTATCACCTTGTGTGATCAACCGGAAGAGAGAGAAGAGGTCAGGATAGAGTATCGTCTTTCCCACCAGCTTTAGGAATCATGATGCATTTCGGAAATTTACTTAGAAATTATTTGTTTGTTTGTGCATGGATTGAACATTTTTTGTAGTGGTGCTAATTTTTTGGACAGGGTCTGCACATATATTATATATATATATATATATATATATATATATATATATATATATATATATATATATATATATATATATATATATTACAAGTTTCAATTTCTTGTCCGAATTATATGAATAAAAATAGTATTTTCGCTTTATATCCCCAGTTTGATTTCTTAGACGAATTGTGTACTGGGGTCCCGCGTTCGGTTCCTCGCCAACTCATTATTTTTTATTTTCTATATTTTGGTCCGTAATTGTTTATATGCCCTTATAATCACCTGATTGCGGTGTTTTAAGTAGAAAAAGGGGTTAAGTTCACTTATTAGGCTTTATAGTTTCCATAAAGAGAATTAGCTTCGTTACAAACTAAAGTCACAATTCGTTTATTAAAGTGAGTTCCGTTATTTTCATGAAATTATTGTATTATTATCTAGACCAATAATACTACACAAATATAATATAGGTACTTAAGTATTTTTATTTCATTTCAGATACAAGAAGTGGATAATGCGCAAAACGAGATTATACAACCATCTCGTGAGACAGTGAAGCAGTTTATAACACCAAGAAAAAATAGTAGGGGAAGTGCTCAAATTACTCTGATTCTCATGACGATAAAGGCACTTATAGAAAATCGAATAAAAAAATACAACTTTAACATATATGCTGGTCACAAACAAATTAAGAGCGTAGAATGCATTGACTTGAGCTACTAATTGCATAACTTCCGATCGCAAGGACAATTTAATCAAAGGGCAACAAATTTGACGCACCTGACTATATCTATTGTTCGCCTTGTTATTCACCACCACCTCCATATTGATATTTATCAATAAGCATTCTACAGGCTATCATACATCACTAGCAAGATAGCTTTAAAAACCCTCCGATTGAATCCGAAAACACAGGAAGAAAAATGTAAATATAAGAAAATATGCTTTGTCTTATATACTTATTTGATTAAATTAGAAAAAAATAATATGACTTTTTTTCCTGAATATTATCTGCAAATCCTTCTATCAGGGCTTCGCAAACTTTCGCATAGTTCTAATTAGCGGCTTTGATATTTGAAAATTACAAATTTCACTGACATACGAATCCCCTCTGGCTAAAATCATTAATCTTGTCTTCACACATATTGTTTCCTGCCAGTTCATATGTTTTTCTGGAGTCATCATTAAGATAAGACTTTCACAATAATGGTATCCAATCGAGCAGAGTTCTTAAGAACATTTGGTCTTTCATCCTTAATTCTGGTAGAACTTATCATTTTCTGTTAGCGCACATACTTCTTTGCCACTAGTGTTTTCTATGGTGTTTTCTCGTGATAATTTCATATATATGTATGTAGTAAATACTTCGGCTAAAATGTTAGACGGAAGGTATTTTCTACTCAAAAGGGAAGTAAGGGCTTATGGTCTCTAGTTAAAACAGTAAAGAACAATTTCACTTATTCTGCAATACCACCACTCATTTATAATAGAAATGTTAACTGGCTCATTGGACAAGCCAATCTGTTTGTTGCTAATTCTCACATGTCACCTTCATTGCAGTCACTTCCATCTCCATCGCAGCGAATTAGCAGCCAAAAAAAGGGCTACACCTTTGCATCCGGGAAGTTTTAAGGTACTCTCTAATCTCGACATATCCAAAGATACTGGACCTGATGGTTTCCCGCCCGTGGTTTTAAAATGTTGTGCTCTTGTTTTGACTAAACCTCTGCGTAAACAGTTTCACCTGTCATACTAAACAGGAGTGTTTCCGTCTGCATAGAAACTTGCTCATGTTTACCCGATACCAAAAAAAAGGGAGAGGCATGCGACCCCTCTAACTATAAACCAATCGCACTCACTTCGGTTTTATTTAAGGTTTTTGAATCACTCAATAATACTTTGTTGATGAAATATCTATAAAGTAACCATCTTATCAACCATTTCCAGTACGGTTTCCGCACTGGCCGCTAGCCAAACATTAAGCGTTTTGCCTTTATGCTCATTTCTCTAAGTGGATAGAGTTTTTTATATGAATTCTCGTGAAAACTTCGCAGAAATCAATCGAGAACACATATTTGGATCATTGGAGAAGGAGTTGGATCGATGGATGGGTGGCACAATCATCATGCCACTGCTCCAGGGTTCGAGATTCGGTCTCCCTATCAGTTTTTAATAAGAAAATTAAAAAAAACCATTCCATCTCCTGGCTATGCTGGCAATTTCCCTCATTCCTCTTACCCTAATTCCGCTCCGGCAAAGCCATGCTAAACGCGTCATAGAGTTGTCCCCTGGGTTTTGGCTATATCTTAAAAAAAATTATCAACAACATATTTCTACGACCCTCGCTTCTGGCAGAGCAAATCGTGTTATGTTTAATGCATCCAAACTTCAATATTGTTCAGTATCCCTTAAAAAACACTCAGCTTACCCTCAACCTATTTCTGTTGACGAAGTGAATATAGGAAATTCACCCTCTATCTTGGGTATTGAGATATAAAGAATACTTAACTGGACTGATTATATATTTGCAATCTGCGGTATTTTACATAGATGTAAAAATATTTCACCCCATCTGACTTGGCGCTGATCTAGAAGAGCCATATCAGACTTAGACTTGAACATAATTCCCATACAGGGGCCGGACATGCCGCACTATCCGTTCAATGAAAGGCTATTAAACTTATTGGCGAGTTGTCTCCAACTCGTCTTTCGCTATTTCTACGGGCATTATTCTGACGAAATTGCTAACCGGATTCCTTGTAGACACATGCCAAAGCGCGATACAAGAGCTTCATGACGCTACCACTTCTATACCCTCCAAGTCAAATTTGAACGAACCGTCACATTTCGGGAATCTTTTTAAAACCGAACAATACGAATGTGGAGTAGTTTACTATCTGCTATTTTTCCGTTGTCTTGTGTGTCCGAAACTGTCAAACAGGACGTACATCGACACTTTCTTCACTCAAGCTTTCAACTCATTTCCTTCACCCTTAATTCCTTTCTTACAAAGGCTCTGCTCTAGCACTATAAGGCATCCCCTAAGCTTTGGTATTATCATAAAAAAAATTTATAAGAGCTAACACAACAACACAACACAACACAAATTATCATCTTCGTCGCTCATTTTGGTACAAACTAAATGAACATCAAGAAACTGGATAGCTTGATGTGTCCAATTTGTCAACTTCTAATATCTGTAAAGCCTAGAACACAATACGGCAACGAAGCGCCCGTGAAAATATAATGACGGCAACACGAGCGATGTAAAGGACTGTGGTTCTAGCAATATAATTCGGACAATTTATTTAAATTATTTAAACAAACTAATTTTAGATTTAAACTTATTTTAGATTTAAATTACACTGTTGTCTGGTAATTACATAACTGAACGTAGCCCAAAATCTAACGTTACTGAACGCGCCCACTGCTTGCAACAAATTTCATTTTTTGCCCGCATTGTATTTTGCTCGATACCTTTACGTAATATTGAAATCGAATGACAGCGTTATTTACGTCGTAAAATGTTGGGTTGCCTGCATTGTGTTTTAGCCTTAAGTTTGCCAACAGTTCACCAAATTATGTCCAAAAATCTTAGCTAGTTTATTCGAAAATAAGAATTTCGGCTTTGTTCTCGATCTCAATTTATATTTCGACTAATTTTGGAAATGGAGATCTTAAATCTCAAAAAGGACACTCGAAGTGAAAGACACTTTTTAAAATGAGTTACTTACTTTGTTGCATCTAATAAATATTCGAAATAAGCGTTCATTCATAGTCCATTCAACTTTTCTTAACTTTTTTATTACATAATTTGTCAAACATTTTCTCAGTCGACAATGTGGTTCGATATTATAATCCCGAAAAAGGTTCATCACGTTTTGGTGGCTATATAAACAAGCTTCTCTTTTCTCTGAAAAACATCAATTCCTTTTCCTGTTTGCTTATAAAGAAATCTTGAATGAAATCCTTAGAATTTTAAAATCCTTTTACAAAAGTCCAGATATTATCAAATTAACTAAGTTTGGCCCTTAAAAATGTAGAACTGATTTAGACTTGGTTTATTATGGCTAAAGAAACAAAACAAATCTAAACTTTAAGAAAGTACAAGAAAGTACTATGCCCTACCAAATTTTAGAAATTACCCCATTTATTTGCCTATGAGAATTTGTAAACGAACTTTGTCGTACAGTCTTTTGTAATTACATAAAAGGGCAGAAATGGCAAATCTTCCTTTAGTAAGCTTACAAATATTTCAATTTATATTGTTGCTGACTGTACAGTACCGCTTTATCACGTTGTTCTAATCCTACCAAATAAATGAATATTTTAGGGTTTTAATTCAGAGCCTGTTTCAATAACTTGACGTTGGCTCAATACAGCGGGAGCCAATTAAATTGTGCATAATGGCTATATAATATCTTTTTTGTCCAAATTAGGTAGGGCATTTGATTTCGTTATTTCTGTTTTGCGACGAGAAGCAATACATTTTTAAATCATATAGTGTATTATTTTTGAGGATATAAAGAAACTTGTGACTTTAATGGATGCTAACATTGATAACAAGAATTTTGGTAGATTTATTGAAACGACGAGACAAAATTTATTCTTTTAGGATCCAATATATTCAGCAGTATTAGTTACTGAACCGCTTGTTACTTTTGTATATTATTACGTTCATAATAAATCTGAAATAGGGGGGACAAATAGTAGATTAACATTTAAAAGAAACATATTTGTTCGTGACGTATTGTCCACTTATTTCGTTACTTCCAGATAAAGGTATTGTAGTTTTAAATTAATTGATTAATCTTAATAATAATAAGTAATAATTGAAGATATGCTTACAATGTCAAGATGATGTGAAACGTTCAAAAAAGTATCTGACAAATTAGCATTTGTTCTGGTAGTAATAATGATATAGCACATTTACCTCCATCCAATATTACTTCCCAATTAGTCCTAAAAAACACTGAAGATTACTGGAGTTTTTACTTAAACCATAGAGGTTACATACTAAAACGCATAATTAAAACTACTGCAAGTAATACTAAATAAAACCCGAAAAGAGATCAAAAATAAATTGACGACATGTCAACAAATTTCGATGTTTACGAATTTTTCCTATATTCCGACCAAGCTAGTTTTTTGGAGGGAAAGCCGGCGGTCTGCAGCAAATTTTAATGGCGTTACTGAAAAATGTCAAATAGCGGGTGAAAATAAATAAAAGGAGAGTCCTTGGTATATAAAGGGGCAAGGGCTGTAGAGAAATATGCAAGAGTGATGAAAAAAAATTATATTTTAAAGGTAAAGGAAAATTAGGTTGTTATGAAGTGACTTACAAAAAAGAAGTCAACGTAACTGAAAGGAGAAAGGAGAGATCAAGAAGATCAGATAACAGGGAGGCCGTAGGAAATTGGACGAAATTATACGAAATTTCAACCGTCTAGTGTGTTCGACCAAACGAATGATAAGTTTTGAAATTATTCCTTTTTTAGGGTTCAGTGTCTGAAGTGTCTCGACGTGCACCCTATTTTTGTAGCAGCGCTGTCTGTCCACCTGTATTCATATTATATACAGGGTGTTTCAAATCTGACGTGCCAAAATGAGTGGGGTGATAGATGTCACGTAGCCAAACAAAAAATTGTATTGGAGGGGGGAAGTGACTGTACCTGCAATAGTAGGAACTAGATCAGCATTGTTGATAATTTTGGAAAGGTCATTGGAATAGTAGTTTTTTTGATGTCACTGTGTTGGGTAGATCAAAAGATTAAAAATAAAAAAGAAATATGCATACCATGAAGAACTTAAATTTATGAGTCACCCTGTAACTCCTAAATGGTTAAGATACACCCCCCCCCCCTGCCATACAATTTTTTGTTCGTCTAGTTGAGGTCTATCACCCCACTCATTTTGGCATGTCAGTTCTGAAACACCCTGTATTATAGTAGCAGACCCGGCAGACGTTGTCCTGCCAGAACGTTGTATTGCCTGCTATTAGCGGGTTCAGCAAATGGTTTTTCTATATTTTAATTTTCGATAAAATATGTACTAAATGACATTTTACATTGAGTTTGACATTTCAATCATTTTATTTCCCAAAGCACAATCAAAAAATAAGTGTAATTTCACGTTATCCTGCTATTGCAAATTAAGAAATCAAATTTTAAAGGAGTGTTTAGTGAAATTTCAATAAAAAAAATTTAAATGCCTACGACGAGATCTCAGTCACAAGATGTGACCCTCCAATTTCGCTTTTTCACACCCCCAGCCGAATCAATTCCCGGCGCGTCACGCCCTAATAGTTCGCGTTCTTATATTGAAGAAAGTCATATAGATAAGCACACATTATTCAGGTTTATCCACTGAGATATATAATACTGGAGTGATTGGTGCTCTGAAATTTCTTCAAGAAAATGGTATCGCTTTTCGCGAGTTGTCCCTTTCTGGGTAAGCATCTTTTTTGTCAACATGGTTTTCTTAATTGTCAACGACATATCGCCTATTAAATGCTGGCGATAGAAATAGATGACAATATTCACAATTATTTTATATCTCTTAAAATGCTTACCCATTTTGCAGATTAAAACAACCTTTTTTTGTAATTTTTATATCAGTAATTCTAATGATTTTTACATTTTCCTTACAACAATATAAAAGATTAAAATAAAGTATGTCATTTCCTATATATATGGTTATTTTATTTTGCTCGCAACAGCTGCAAATTCACAGTAAACATTGGAAATTAAAAATGGTTTTCCTGCACTGAAAGTAAAATTTTATCCATATGAGATAGCGTATAAGTCACTCCATTTTAATACATCTCAGTGGGTTTATCAAACCGTTCAACGGGGATCGAGATAAACGTGAATTTATGTGGAACCTCAATCAGTTCATCTTATACCATTGACGATACTACTATCCGCCGCGTGCAGTCCGTTACTGACCTTGGTGTGAAGCTGGACAAAAAGCTCGATTTCATTCTGCACATAAACTATATTATGTCTAGGAGTAATTCAGTTCTGGGTGATGTCAAGTGGTGGTCAAGGGAGTTTTCTGATCGACAGACCTTAATTCACTTATTTTTTTTCTTTGCTTAGACCAATTCGCGAGTATGGATGTCAGGTTTGGTCGCCTTGCTATGCTGTTCATGCTAGACGTATTGAGTCGGTACAGCGGAACTTTGTTCGCACTAAGAGATCTCCTGTGGAATGATCCACTAAGGCTTCCCTCTTATGAGGTTACTTAATATGCACACTTTGGAGTTACTATACAGAGTTGCTGACCTGGTCTTTATTCACTAACTTTTGAACTGGAACATAGATTCTCCTGCCCTCGCAGGTAAGGTTTCTAATACATATAGTCCACATTGCTTTAAGAGACTGCCATTACTACACGTTATTCACGTTCGGTCTAACTATGGTATCGGATATATAGAGCCGTGAATTATTGTATATATTGTATATAGTATTGTGTAGGAGTCTCACTCATCTCAATACATTGTTATAATATATTCTGGCGAATAGGTTAACTGATTCTAAGCTCCTGCCTGAGAAGTGCGACTTCTGAGTTAGAAGGCTTAAATTTAAAATAGAAGAGTGAAGAGAGCACATACATAATTTATTATCTAGGCCTTAGCTGATTACTTAATAATACATTGAAGCGGGCAAACTATGCTACTAGATGAAAAAGGCTCATATTACCTTAGGGATCTGATAATGAGTGCAGGCCTTATTAATCTCCGCGATTTCCTGCAAGCATGATTTAGGATCAATACAATTAACCTTGAATTTCTGATGACCATTTATAACTGGGAACTCTTCCAGGAATTGATGTTAATTAGTATCTTTTCTTTTTTTTTGTTACTACTTTTTCCCTTACATTAAACCTTGATCGTGCCTTCTATGCAGAATAAATTTTTATTTACTTTTTACTCCTAGTTTAATCTCACTTAATTCTTTTTTCTCTGATTGTCCAACAGGATGCCGAATTTCTATGTTCACTACATTCAATATGATTTTTTGAAAAGCTACTGTCGTGGTTAATTACACTCTCTTCCGTTTCCCGTTCTCAATCATTTAAGTCCGGACAGCTGTCCAAGATAATAGGGACTAAGCCAGAATGTAAGTGCTAGGCACAGTCATAGGATGGGGTGGGAAATATCCCAACAGGCCCAATAACATCTATGGGCTGAGGTCGTTTCGTCGTCAGGTACATTTCATCAATATTGTAGTTTTCTTTCCCACCAATTATTTTTTTATCCCTATTAAAGTGTGTGCATCCTTTTTTTCGTTTTTGTACCCTAGTACATAAAAGAGATTCCACATTATAAATTCGATTGGGTAAGCCAAAGGAGGAGACAAGATCCTCTCGATCCGATGAGCTTAGCATGGATAGTTAGGCAGGCCCCTCATTTCTTTGGTCATAAATCAGCCTGCACGGTAGCCCAGTAACGTCCAACCATGGTCTTCCTAACCTTTCCCTATCCTTTTTCATTGTAAGTTCTGACTTATTAGGGGCTCACAACCCTCCTTTCAATCCATGCACATATGCTGCCATCATGTGGTAGCCAGTCTACATAAATTCCTTCAACTTTACTATAACAAATTAGTGCAATCGTACTGTCGAAGACACTCAGCGCTTGGTTATTCTAGTTGCAAGACGAATGGCAGAAACAGAAGGAATAAAATAGTTTTTTTAAAAAAAGATGAACCAACTTCACAAAAAGCGCTAAAAAGCATAAAAAAAAATTTTAATATAATTTTAAATTTATATCTATTACGACATTTTGAAGTCGGTGCAAATCATACTAACCAAACAACTACAAGAAAAATAAAACTAAAACGTTCAGGTAGTATTATGTATTATTTTCAATTGTGGTACTGTAGTGGTTTTATTTGTTTAATTTGCAGCTACTTCAAAATATCGTAATAGATATAAAATTAAAAATTATTTTATGCTTTTTAGCGCTTTTTGTGAAGTCGGTTCATCTTTTTTTGAAAAACTATTTTATTTTTCACTTTTTAGTGTCTTCTACTCTATACAACGATAAAAGAACCATCCAAATCGGTCCTCGCGTTAAGAAGATAGGTTTCACCCCCTACCCCACCTCCATTCCACATTTTTTTCATGGTATCAATTAAGGAACATACTCTACCGAACAGAAGAGGAATCATCGAAATCGGTCCATGTTACTACCCCTCTCCCTCCCCCACCACCACCATAGGACCAAATTATTCTCCTATCAGCAATGGGGGAATACAGTCTATACAACAGCAAAAGAACCATCCAAATCGGTCCAGGCGTTACAAATTTAGGTCCCCCCCCCCCTCACATCGGACGCGTTACGAAGTTATGCCCGTTCAGACATAAAAAAATTAAAAAAATTAAAAAATAAATAAAAATACACGTCGAACTTAGAACCTCTTTGTTTTTGGAAGTCGGTTAAAAATCAAATTGATTTTTATAATTTTAATGATGTTGGTAAAGTACAATTTTAATAATAAAATAAATATTTTTTCCTTGATTCAAAACATTTTCTGCTAAATTTATAGATGATTTGCGTTGAGAATTCAGCCAATTGCTTTCTCCTGCTAATTTGCTTACAGAAAATACACAGTACTGGACATTTAAATAAAATTACTGAGCAATAATTTCACTATTTAAAACGATTCACAAATTAGAGTGGAATATGGAAAAACTATCCTCACTGGGAAAAGTATTTCTAAAATAATATTCGGGACCGGAAGAGAGATTATTTTCCTTTCCTGACATAACTAGTAACTAGTAAAGTAAGGTGGCAGTCTCTTTAAGATTTTTCGTTTCAGAAATTAGTTGTAAATCAGAAGAATTTCCCGTTTACCGGATTCAAATGATCGATTTTTTATAGAAATCGATTCACTAACGTCTCAGAATTATTGTTACCAATTAGTAACGGTGAAATTAAATTGTTACATGGAAAATAATATTAAAAAAAAATTATAATTACAATTGATGTCATTATCGCGCATCATAGGATTTTTTTGATGTTGAAAACATTTGTTTTTTAATAAAAATTTAAAGCTGTAAAAATGAGGTGAAAATCTAATTATTTTCTTTAAAAGTCGCGCTAAATCGCGTAAAATTAATAATTTAAAAAATCCCTATGATGGGCAATAACTACAACCCTGTATTTTTAAAAATGTTTAATTTTTGATTTGAATACATATAGCAGGAAACCGAAACCTACACTTAATTGACGTGCGTCCGCAACACCAGGCTTGAAGGGAGGGAGACCATTAATTACACATTACACAATAATTTCAAATATTTACGAATAATTAAAAATTCTTTGATTCATGAACGACTGCATGAAAAGCAAGGCGGTACACCTTGTATGATTATACCCATGATTTTATGAAAGGGGTTGACATTGGGAATGCGGAGGTATGAAATTAATATGAAAAAACTTGACGCTTTATAGGATCAATCGGTCTCAATAGCATATATGGGTCATTGTAAAGTCTAAGACATGATAGCCTTAACATCAAATCACTCGATTTACACGTTTATAGTTAGGAATGTACGCATATAATCATACAAAGTCCACATGCCTTGCTTTTCATGCAGTAGTTCATAAATTAAATAATTCTTAATTATTCATAATTATCTGGCGAAGATATTATTTTTTACTTTTTAATATGACTTTACTGGTTATTTTTTTATGAAAAGCAAACTTTAATTTTTTTTTACTTACTTTACTTACTTACTTACTTTTTTTTACACTTTAATTAAGTAATAATTATACATTGCCTAAATTTAAACAACTAGGGTAATTTTTGTTTTCAAACATCACATATTTAAATTTCACATATATGTATTTGTACATTATCCAACAAAATTTTTTTTAAACCTTTATTATATAGAGTATAAAATTCAAAACACTCACGATGTATTTTAATTAATATAGCTTTAATTAACTTTACTAAACTATGTACAAAATCTTATTTTAAATAATTCAACTAATGAAATTTAATTTGTGCGGATGTTGTGATGTTGTCGTGAACTAGAACCAGAATGTCTCCTAAATTTTGTGGTAAGACGGAGTTGGATCAATACGTTGAGCGGCAAGACCAACATGCCATGGGTCCGGGTTCGAGACCAGATGACCCCTTGAGCTTTTATTAAGAAATTAAAAATAATCCACTCCGTCTCTGGGCTTTTGTCTAGCTCGCAGCAATGCAAAAAAAACCAATACTCAAGTTCATCACTTCCATTACCCTAATTCCCTTCCGGCCAAAACCATGCTAACGCATCAAAGGGTTGGCCACATCGTATAAAAAAAAAGTAAACGCCAGCAGGTAATGTCACTCTTATCAGTCCGTTATCTACATCGGCTCAGCTGCATCAAAATGCATCTCTTTCATTACGTTGCGCATAATATTTACAAGCATTTTTTCACTTAGTTAGTTCACTGGGACTTTATCTTGAATGTGGAACTGTTCTTGAGTGCGGTATTCTATTGTTTATTTTTGGTTAAACATATAATAAATTTGTCTTTTCAGATTAGATTCAGATTTCATCGAAGGTGATCAATTTAATTTGTTTACCTTTATATTTTCAGGTCTGCGCCAACACAGAGCAATTAATAAATTAACTTTTTTATTATTGAAATACAATTCAAATTAAAGAAACTTACAAAGTACAACCCGATAAAAGTACATTTCTCGACGTTGTTAACAGAACCATGGGTACGATGTGAACAATCAATCAAGTATAGAGTGCTCATTAAAAGTTTATCTCTTAACGATTGAATTCGATTTCTTGCTTGAAATTAAACATATATTCACCTACATTGGAATAATGACGTGCTATAAGGACAGCAGCAGACGCGCGACCCCCCACCACCTTCCCCCACGTGGAAATATTCGCAAAAGGAGAGATGGAATATTGTATTGTCATGCGTCCTTAGTTACTATGCAACATTTCATCAATTAGTTAGGGCAGGAAGTATGTTAAACAGAGTATACAAGATTTGAAGTCAAACATTCTGAAAAACTACATTGTGAGTTAAAGAATCAATTGGAAAGAGGAGGTAGAGAAAAAATAAGGAATAGAGGTATATCTACCTGCCTGCCCAGCTCTATAACATTTAAACAATAGCTATCTCGAGGAAATAAATATAGGCTTGGACGGAAAGGGTTTAGCCTTAACACGTTACCGAGAACGATTTGGAGATCCTGGTAAATCGAACTTAATTCGGTTAGCTCTTAAAAACAATGGGAGCCCAAAAACCGGTTCCTATGTCTGGCTAGGGCCGGGCAATTACAGAGGAAGTGGAGTATGGTTTCCTCTTCCTCGTTGTCAAGGCAACTCATACAGAAGTCGTTTGAAGGTGCTCTGAGTCTATCGGCGTGTCTACCTATGAGACAGTGGCCCGTAATAACGGCCACGGTAATACTAATTAATTTGTGTCCGAGTAATATGAGCTCTCTTGACCGTCAAGCTTTGGCACTACTTGTCGGGTGATCAGACAGGTTTGTTCCTCCTGTCAACTAACACTTGCAATCCTGAGAGATGTCTGTGAAATCTCTAGTTTGCAAGTGGGCAGTGGCTTTCCCAGCTGGTGGTTAAAGTCCGAATTAGGACGAGTGGTACCGATTCTCGCTGGTTCGGCGGCTCTACAGTTCCCCGGAATATTACTATGTCCAGGCACCCAGATCAGCCGTACTTTCAGATGCTCATGTATGTCATTTAGAGCTGAGCGACATGCTACAACCATTTTGGAGGTGGTATATACTCCAGTGATGGATTTAATGGCGGCCTGACTGTCTGTGAATATACAAATGATATCTATAAGCGGCGTCGTAAGTTCAGACGGTCCGCGGCTACCTTTATAGCCATGATGTCCGCCTGAAACACGCTGCAGCAATCAAGTAAGCGAAGTGAGATATCGAGCCCCAAATGTTCCGAGAACATACCTCCACCTACTATGCCTTCCAGTTCGGAGCCGTCAGTGTAGAGATGCACTGGCTGCCCCCACTGAGGTGGACCTTCCTCCCACTCTGATCTGTTGAAAGAAGGGATCGAATTTCGTTCCGAAGAAAGGCTTAGGCTGTTCTACCGTCCAGAATTTTGGAGTGAACGAAGTCAGTTCGTTTCCAGGTCTGTATTGAGTTATGTCTAATGGCAGCTGAGGATGAGGTTTGATTACCGAAGAGATCTACTGCCAAAATATAATAATTTCTGTAGAATAGCGCAGACATCATATTAAAGCTTGTGTGATATAATCACTATTAGAGGGGAGAAAATGTCGGAACGACAATAGCCTAATTAATTTTCAATATATGTTATTTTAATAATATAATAATGTTCAATTTCTATAATAATTCAATACTTAAAGCCTAATATCACTTATTCATAAAATGCTGCTCCTCTGCTTTGGCTAAACCATACTCATACACAAGAGGGGCGATTCCGTCTTCATGGAAACTTGTTCATGCTCAGCCGATAAATGAAAAGAAGAGGCATGCAACCTATCTACCAACTCGCATTTAATGAAATATCTAGAAAGTAACCAGCTTATCAACGACTGGCAGTACGGTTCTCCGCTAGTCGCCCAACCATAGACTAGACTTAGTAACAACTCTAATGGATTATTGCACTCAGGTCCTCCTTAACTTTCTCGAGTCAGAAATCGTCAGTTTGGCAGGGTGTCCAATCGGTGTAATAATAGACGAAGTTATATCTGATCCCTACGAAATTAATGCCGATGTACCGCAGGGTTCAGTTCTATCACCAACCTTACTTCTTTTATTATCTGATATCGCGATTGGATTAGTATAAGTATAGAGTTCTTCATTGCTGAATGTTCTCTTCTGCCTTGGGATATGATTTTTGATATATATTATTATAAATGAACATAAGGTTTAGATGATTACGTCATTGTTTGTTGTATTCGGAAAATATCTTGCATTAAAAACAAGGTTGGTTAAGGGAGGAGATTTTCTATTGATTTCGTCTAAAATTCAAGTTATGTTGGCCGAACATGAGTACATATGTATATCAGCGCTGAAAACGACTCAGGACTGCCTCTATATGAAGAGTGATTGGGGCTGCTACAACTTGCTACTCTCGAGAAGCGTCGTTGGGTTGCTGATATAATTTTTCTACACCAGCTTCTGCAGGGGAAGATTGACAGTGAAGAACTTTCTTCTAAAATATTACCTAAAGAACTATCCTATTCCCTTCGAAACCGTTCTAGCTTACGGATAGCTTTCTCGCGCACTATTTACGATATGATTGAGCCAGTTAACCACATGTGTAGGTTTGTTAATGATGTTGGTGATGTTGTCAGCTCTAACGTCGACAAAGTAACATTAAGGAGGAGCCTCTACAACTTGTAGTCAGCTTGATGCACTCACTAGTTTTTGTAAGGATTTTTTAAGGTTTCTTATGTTTTGTGTTTTTTGTTTTTTTTTAATGTTGGTGTGGGAGCCTCATTCACCTCAATATTTTGTTATATTTTGGTGGGTAGGTCAACTGATTCCTGGCTTCTGCCTGTGAAGTGCGCCTTCTGGGTTAGAACGGTTAATTAAATTACTGTAATACTGATGCTTAGCAAGTTGGATTGCTGCATACATTTCATTACCGATAATTATATACCAGTTCCCATTTCAGCACAACTATTTCCCAACTAAGCAAAACTAAAATACAATTAAATAGACACCTTTTTCAATTGAATTAAACTTATCCCAATGAATTTGATATGTTTCTCAATTAAATAAGAATAAGAGGGTTACTTTAGGGTAAAGCACAAAGGGTCGATCTCACAAATCTACCCTGTACGGACTCAATACGTTTAATGTAAGATCTGTAAAACTGGGACCAAACCGGACTAGCATACTCCAGCAGTGGTCTAACAAGGGATGTATACAAATGAGTTCTTATGTGAGGGTTAGGAAATTCCCTGCACCAACGGAGGATAACTCCCAGCATATAGTTGGCCCTGGAAGCGATACTATTCATGTGGGGGATGAAGTTAATTTGTTTATCAAGGTACACTCCCAAGTCCTTCACTCCTTCCACCCGTTGAATATAAGTACCATCAAACTTTAATTTAAGATTGATTATTATTGCCACACTATCTATAAAATATATGTAAGTCTGATTGCAATATCTCACAATCCACAAAAGATTTGATTGGAAGAAAAATCTTGATATCGTCCTCATAAATAGAAATTATACTTCTTTTAAGCGAATAAGTAATATCAGCAACAGATCAGATGAATAACAAAGGACCAAGATGACTACCCTGGGGAACGCCAGAAGGAGCCACAAAAGCATCAAAGAGCTCGCCTCGAAAATGCACTCTGTAAGTCCTATTAGATAAATTCGGCTTAATCCATGCAATGAGGAACCCCGTCAGGACCACAAGAAAAGTCATTCGGAAGACCTACAATATGCTTGGACAAGATCTCCTCCGTGATAGATGGATAGGTATGGCGGGTGTATATCTATTATTAATGTTGCTACTATCTGAATAAAAATCGGATAATTCAAATATTCAGCAAATAAATTACAAATAATCTTGGAATCATTACTGGAACTTAACCCGAATTCCATAGACGATGGATGTGATCTACGCACGGGGATCAGAGAATAAGCTGCCTCTCAGGTTATAAAGGTATTCTTCATATAAGGAACGAGAAAGACTTATGAAATGTTCGTCGCAGGTACTTTCTCCAGAGTATATTTTTCTTATTCCTGTGAGTTTTTAATTCTCTATTAAATCAGGGGGAGCGGATTATCTACTTATGACCCGGAAATCGGGAACAAGCCTTCCGCAAGCTTCGTACAAAACTTCTTAGAAACGAGATACGTTCCTGTCGATATCGTCAAGTAAGGAAGTCTAAATTCCCAAAATATGCATTCAGAGCCTCAAAATCGGCCATTCTAAAGTTAAAACTATATTCACATTCGAGATAGATTATCAACGCGCACGTCTGAGAGACAATGAAAAAGTGACAAGCAGTGCAGGGTGAAACATATCAAGATTAGTTAAGGGAATGAGACTGGGTTCAACAAAAGTGAGCATAGAGTTTGAAAAGAAGTCTAAATCAAGCTGTCTTCCCATATTATTACTCATATTGCTCATTTGGCACAGTTCTAAGCAGGTCAAGGTGTCTAGGAAAAGTGATTGTCCCTCAGTCAAGTTATGGGGAAGATAGTTATCGTCATCATCATTTACTACCCATCGCACGTTGGGCAAGTTGAAGTCCCCCATGAGGATAATTTCGTCATTGGGTATGTCTGGAGGTATATAACAACAAATTAAAAAGAGGTTGCCCGAATCAAGTGAAATTTTTATTGAAACTTGTTCCAGATTAAGTTGATCAGAAAAAGAAGGAGGGTCCACAAACTTAGTATTTAGAAAAATCCTTCATGCAATGAGAACCCCAACTCCTCGTGCAGACGAATCATTAGGCCTTTCCCTACGGAAAACCTGAAAAGAGTCATTAAACAGCTCAGCATTCGAAATACCCTGGTGTTGCCACGTCTCAGATAAAGCTATCAAATACATAGTTAACTGATGAGAAATAAAAATTATTAGTTTTAGTCCTCAGCCCTCTTCACATTCAGACAACAGGAAATATGCGTAGGGCCTTGAAGTACCGCTTATCTTTCTACGGGATACTTCAGACGTGTAAATGCCCTTAGACCTAAGGAAACAACATAATCTCACAAGATGAACCAGGTGTAAGTCGAGAGACAAAAATCAATTTTGGGAGAGGAAAGGCAGATAGCTCAACAATGTCACCACCAGCCCGAAATTCCGCCATGGGAAACAAAACAGCATCCTAAGGACATTGAGAGAGAGATAAAATACGAGAAATGTCCAGCACCGGAACAGCAGGTGTAAGGGAGGCAAGAGCCTGTTCACCGACCAAAGAGCCAGAAGGTAACGCCGACACACCGTTGCGACTACGACGTCCTCGTCGCAGGAGCAGAAACAACAGGGCCTGAGCACCCAGCACCAGATTCACCACCTGAAGCCGGGATGATTAGGTGCTCAGGACCAGCCAGTGGCAGGGACAACGGTAGATCAAGCTCAGTCGAGCCTAAAGAAGACGGTAATGAGAAACTCCCAAAACGAGCGGAGAGACATCAGTGGAAATGAAGAACAACGTGTCAGAGTTGGCCGAAACAGCAGAGGAATATGAGCTAATTTACCCTTCACCTGCTTGACACAGCGACGAATGTCGTCAAAGAAAGGCAGCAAGAGAAAGGAATAATAGCGTAATCTTCAGCAGACTCGATCTCGTCCACTCTCGTCACCTCAATCTCGCTCTCGGTATCGCACTGTTACCAATGATATTGGTCTCGCTGCCGGTCTCGGTATCGTGTCGAGACCGATACCGGCAGCGAGAATAATCTCGAGTATCGTGAAGCCCTAATCCAAATGTATTTTCGGAGTTGGAACTTTGAACTTCCTCAGTCACAAAATAACAAAAGGAGGCATCTTACCTTCAGAAGACAGAGTCCGAATTATTAACAACTTTACTTCACCAAATTCTATTAAACAAATTCAACAATTTATAGGCATGGTTAATTATTACCATAGATTTATTCCAAATCTAGCCAAATTACTAAATCCAATTCACGCTCATTTGGTTCTACTAAAGAAACCAAATAACGCTAAAAAATTTTCTTCGCCAGTAGAATGTGAAGACCAACTTAATATAATTAAACAGTCATTTTCAAAAGCAACTTTATTAATTCAACCTATTGAAAATGCAAAATTCAATTAAACCGTAGACGCTTCTGCTAGCGCTGTTGGTGCAGTTCTCCAACAATCAACCATTGGGAACCCATTGCATTTTTCTCTAAAAAATTAAAAGAAGCAGAAATCAAATATTCAGCATTCGACCGAGAACTTTTGGCATTATATCTAGCCATCAAACATTTTAGACATTTTCTAGAAGGTCGAGAATTTATAGCTTTAACAGACCACACACCACTCATTACAGCAATATCGTCTAAAACAGAAAGAAGTCCAAGACAAACTAGACATCTAGACTACTTAACCCAATTTACCTCCTAAATCAGACATATCAAAGGCAAATCAAATACAGTAGTAGATACTTTATCTGGAATTTCTATCGAAAACTTCGAACATTCAAAACATAACAATATCAAATTTGATTTAAAAACTGTTTTGCTGAGTAACAAAATAGCGACGAAGAACTTACACATCTTTTGATAACTCAACATAACAGACCGGATAATTCAAAATATAAGCTTGTAAAAATTAAATTAAACACTCCTGAGTCTGCCATTTGGTGCGAAGTTTCAACTAAAAATTCACGGTCATATATACCCAAAGAACTTCGACATTTTAATACCATCCATAATTTATCTCATTTATCTTTTGGCCTGGAACACAGATATTAACAATTGGGTATTCAACACCATAGTTTCAAAATAAAACTCCGCATAGGGAAGAAAGACGAAACCCCGGTCAACCAAACATAATTCGGTCAAAAGCCTCTTACAGAGATAATGTAAGACTAATTCGATGGGCCCCGACAATTATAACTCCGGAAATCGCGACGCAGCGGGAGCACGACTACGGCATTCCTTCCCGCCAACTAACCACTACAGCCGTAATGTACTAGTATACCATCCTAGTCAAGATAAACCCAGAAATTAGAGAATTCCAGTTCCAGGATATGACGAAGACAACGACACATTAATAAATCTCCCCATTTCATTTTCATCGAAACATGTTTCTAAATTCCTGATAGATACACGCGCTCAGGTGAGTGTTTTTAAAAAGGTTTAGGAAATACTTAAATCAACATTACGAGTGGCTGTACTACTTCCACCCTTTCAGGAGACATTATCTCCTCTATAGGTCTAACTTATGGGTATGTAGAACTAAATGTTCACGAAGGCAAAATTTTGATTAACCACCCGTTCCAATTGATAGGAAATTATATAAATTTAAAGTATGATGGTCTACTAGGCAACGATTTTTTATCCAAATATAAGGGTGTGCTAAATTATCGGGAAGAAACAATTATTTAAAGATGTACTTAGATTATATCAGCAATTGCACTGAGAATGACCCAAATGAGGAACAATACATTAGTTCTAATAAAAATCAAATTACTGAGCCACAAGCAGAAATAAAAAATATAAATAACTATAAAAATAATAATGCCATGGCAATGGATAAGCCCATGGAAGAGAATAATAGAAATAAAAATAAATACATGGCAGTAAATAATAGTAAGCCCATGACAACGAATAATAAATATTATAACCCAATGGCAATAGATAAGGATGAAAATAATAAAAATAATAGCGTGATAATCAATAATAGTAAGCCCATGACAAATAAAGAATCTACGAAAAAGGAAAGCAACAATGATCTAGACGCATCTTTGGACTCACGACGCTATGACTGTGGTTCAAAGCATGAATGTGATGTAGATCCTAAAGCATCTTTGGGCTCACGACGCTACGACTGTGGTCCAAAGCATGCATATGACGTAGACAGTCAGATATATGATCCAAAGGCAATAACGGACTCGCGACGCTACGACTGCGGTCCAAAGCCAACTTATGATGAAGACAGTCTGATATGTACGAATTCATCATTAAATTTGAAATCAAATAATACTACAGACAGAAGCAATTATTGAAATATCTCTTAAAAAATCTCCAAAAGGCAATGAAATATTATGTCACAAAAAGGAAATACTGCCCGGTATACACATAGGAAATGTCATAACAAAAACTATAAATAATCGTGCCAAAATACTAGTGCTAAATTCAAATAATTACGAAGCAACTTTTCCAGAGGATGAAATAGATGTGACCTGGGAAAATCCAGAAGACTTTGCGGCATATGAATCCAATTATAAAAATGATCCAATAGAAAATCGGTTGATTAAATTAGAGCAATCTCTAGATCTCAAACACGGTAACAGTGAAGAAAAGCGCGCAGTACTCGATACAATTGAAAATAAACCTCTAGTGTACGTTAAACCATATCGGTTGCGCGAATCTCAAAGGGGCGAAATAAATGAACAAATACAGAAAATGCTGGATGATGGTGTGATTACGTTGTTTTGTGTACTTAGATGACATCGTTATCTATGGGTACGATCTCTGTAATCACAATAGAAGTATTGGAAAGGTTAAAAGCCAGCCACTTAAAATTACAGCCTGATAAGTGTTTCTTATTAGCAAAGGGAATCACTTATCTAGGTCACGTAGTAACGGAAGATGGAATTTTTCCCGATAAATCCAAATTGGAGGCAGTAAAATCTTATCCTGCTCCAAAGAAAGAAAAAGATATCAAGGCGTTCCTTGGATTTGTCGGATATTATAGGCGATTTATTCCAAACTTGGCTAATCTTGCTAAACCTCTGACTCAACTATTAAAAAAGGATGTTATTTTCAAATGGGATGCATTCTGTAATGAAGCATTCAAAATTTTAAAACAAAAATTAATTACAGCACCTGTATAAGTGTATCCCCAATAGGACAAAGAGTTCAACGTAACCTCGGATGCAAGTAACCTAGCTATTGTCGCAGTCCTTTCACAAGGGCCTATTGGAGAAGACCGGCCGTGCTAGTCGAACGCTGAATCAAGCAGAAATTAAGTGTTCAACAATCGAAAAAAACTGCTTGCTTTCGTTTATGCTGTGGAACAATTCCGCCCATATTTTTACGGAAGAAAATTTACAATTATTACTGATCACAAGCCACTTGTAAGGCTCATGAATTTAAAGGATTCTTCTTCACGCGATGGCGAATACGCCTAGAGGAATGCGATTATAAAATAATTCATAAACCAGGTAGAATCAATGTCAACGCTGATGCTCTTAGCAGAATTGTACCTGAAGGAAGTACACTTAATGAAATCCAAAATTCAATTAGTGTTGTCACAAGAAGCCAAGCTAAGGCAAAAGAATCGCAAGAGAATTAAATCACTGTTCATATTCCACAAAATTCTATAGATGATCAATTATACGAAAATAACTTTGATACTCCTATAACACAGGATTTCGTAGTGGAAGATAAACGATCTTTCAGTGCCAATTACTGAACCAGCAACTGTCACAGAGCTTAAGAATATGATTTCCTACGTATTTTCCGAATCAAGTAGTTTATTATCCAAGATACAAAACTTAACTTCGCAGGTGGAAATCAAAGAAGTCATACAAACATTTCATGTTCTACCTTTAGGAGAACATCAAGGTGTAACCCGAACTGTGAAGAGAATTGGAGAAAGATTTTGTTGGGATGGTATGTTCAAAGATATTGCCGACTACATAAAAAAATGTCCCACTTGTCAAACTAGTAAGTTATCCCACACGCACGGATTCCAATGAAGATAACTACGACCAGCACCAAACCATTCGAACAAATATTTCTTGACATTGTAGGACCATTACCTACCAGCTACGTAAACAATAAATATATTCAAACCTTCCAGGATGATTTGACCAAATATTCAGAAGCAGTTACTTTACGTAACGCGGAAGCCCGATCAGTGGCCGAAGCATTTGTTACTCTAATAGTGACTCGTCATGGAACAAGCCAGTTATTTCAGGCTTCTCTTGCTTGTTGTAACGACGTCATTGCTCTGACCGACACCTGGCTTCACAATGGTTTTAACGATGCAGAAATTCTTGACGAGTCCTATCAGATTTTTCGTAAGGATAGATACTCTGACTCTATGGCTCGTGGCGGCGGTGTGCTGGTTGCATGTAAATCGCATTTGGATTGCGGCGTTGTTGATATACCTGCTTATTCCGACACACTCTCAATATAGCTCTTAGCTCTTAAGATATCTCTGGGGAAGTTGCATATTTTCCTCCTATGTTGTTATATCCCTCCAAACTTGACAAACTTTGCTGATGCAAATGGTCGAAGTCTTTACGATATTTTAATTCTTAGCTTAGATTTTATTAATAATATGACAAACCCTGAGGACGAAATTATCCTTCTTGGTGACCTTAACTTACCCAACGTTCAATGGGTATTCAACGCTGATGACGATGACTACCTTCCTTCAAACTGTCTTACTGCTAAAGGCTCCCATTTTCTTGACGCCATCTCCTCCTCTGGTTTACACCAAATGAGAAATGTAAAGAACTCTATGGGAAGGCAGTTAGATCTTATCTTTTCTTCCGATTCGAGTAATTCTATAGTTGAGCCAACTTCTCGCAAATTATCCGCTATCGACAGTTTACACCCGCCCATTTCGATCTATTTTTGCTACGATGGTTCTGATATTGTTGACCACAACGTAGATCAGTACGTTCTTGATTTTAAAAGGGCAGACTTCTCTGATCTTTCAAACAGGATCCTCTCAATCGATTTCCCATCACTTTTTTATGATTGTGATGTCGACGGTTGTGTTTCTGTATTTTATGATAAGATTTATGATCTGTTTAATTCCTGTGTACCACTTAAGCGGTCGAGATCATAATGCCATTCTCCCCCGTGGTATACTAGGGAACTACGGAGTCTTAAGAATAAAAAAAAATAAATTATGGAAAACCTACTTACGCTGTGGTAGCACGTCAGCTTATTCTGAATTCGTATATTGTCATGACTGCTTTTTAGCGTTATCTTCATCCTTATACAGGGAATACCTTGATGATATTCGCAGTAACTTGCATAATGATCCTCGTAACTTTTTTAAATTTGTAAATTTGAAGAAGAAAACTGATAATTATCCATCTACAATGTGGTATAATGGATCCTCTTGTTGTAGCGCGCCGGATATTGCCGATAACTTTGCTTCGTTTTTTGAGGGCGCCTTTTCACCAAGCAACTTTGTGCCTTCCCTGGATGATTTTGGCCATATCCAAAACCGTCCCGCTACCTACTTCATAACAAATTATAGGCCAATTGCGAAGCTTTCCTGCATGCCCAAGTTGTTTGAATCTGTTATATATTCACAGCTTGTTGGGCAATGTAAGGGGTTAATCTCATCTAATCAACATGGCTTTCTGCCTCGTAGATCGACGACAACTAACCTGCTTGAATTTACATCCCACATTATCTCTGCCTTCCGACAATGTCTCCAGACTGATTGTGTCTACACCGACTTCAGCAAGGCATTTGATAAGCCACCTCACTCCGTGATTATGCTTAAGCTTGAAAGGTTGGGTTTTCCGCCTTTGTTGCTCGACTGGATCTGCTCTTATTTAATAAATAGGACTTACCGTGTCTCTTTCCGTAATACTTTATCTAGAGTCGTTAGGGCTTCATCTGGCGTGCCGGGGCAGGGTAGCCATCTGGGGCCGTTGCTGTTTATTCTAGCCATTGACGACATTGTCTCTCCTGCATCCAGGAGGATTTGAATACCTTCAGGGTTTGGTGTGCCTCAAATGGACTGCAACTTAACCTGGATAAATGTGAAGTTATGTCTTTTTCTAGGATCATCAATCAGCTTGTCTTTGATTATACCTTTGCGGATACTACTATCCGTAATGTGGAGTCCATTACTGACCTTGGTGTAAAGCTAGACAGAAAACTCGATTTCACTCTGCACATAAACCATATCGTATCTCGGAGTAATTCAGTCCTGGGTTTTGTTAAGCGCTGGTGAAGGGAGTTTTCTGATCGACAGACCCTCATTCACTTATTTTTTTCTTTAGTTAGACCAATTCTCGAATACGCATCTCAGGTTTGGTCTCCTTGCTATGCTGTTCATTCTAGACGCATTGAATCGGTGCAGCGGAACTTTGTTAGGTTCGCACTAAGGGACCTCCCGTGGAATGATCCATTAAGGCTTCCTCCTTATGAGGATCGCCTCCGATTGCTTAATTTGCACTCGTTGGAGGAACGACGTAGAGTTGCTGACCTAGTATTTATTCGCCAGCTTTTGAACTCGAATATAGATTCTCGCTCTCTTGCAAGTTTGGTAACTTATAGGCATGCTCCGTATAGGTTAAGGAGATTGCCTTTACTACATGTTGCTCATTCTCGGTCTAACTATGGTATGCATGAGCCTATTAATCGCATGTGTAGAGCCGTGAATATGTGTCCTATTTTTGACCTGGCTCTTACTAAAGATTTGCTTAAACGTTCTCTGTTATCAATGCACCCCTGATTGTTTTGTTTGGACGTGTTTTGGTTTTTTGTTTTACTAAAATTTTTCCTTGCATGGGTTGTGGGAGTCTCATTCACCTCAATATATGTTATTTTCTGGTGAATAGGTCAATTGGTTCCAGGCTTCTGCCTGTGAAGTGCGCCTTCTGAGTTAGAAGGGTTAATTCTATTACTATAATCAGTCCTCACAGACCAAGGGATCGAATTTTATGAAACATTTACTCAAGTTTGCAAACTCTTATGGATCCGAAAACTCCACACTACCCCTTATCATCCGCAAATTAATGGCGCTTTAGAAAGATGCTACAGAACTCTGGCAGAATATCTTCGCCACTACGTTAAAAGAGATACTCAGACCTGGGATACATGGATCCCATACGCGATGTTTGTGTTCCTACGCCTCATACTAGCACAAATTACTCCCCACATGAATTATTATATAGCTTTACTGCAGATTTACCTACCTGGGTATATAAAACTCTCACAGTAAGTTACAACTACGATAACTATAGCAATGAGCTTAAAGCCCGGTTACAACATGGTTATCAAGCCTCTAAAGAAAACTTAATACAGAAGAAAATCAAATCAAAACAAAATTATGATAAAGGCATTAAAGCTAGAACTTTCAACTTAAGAGATAGGGTTTTATTAAAAAATCACACGAGAAAGAATAAATTATCCTCCCTATGGACAGGACCTTACGAGGTAATTAACGTAAACTCGTCTGAAAATACTACTATTAAAACTGTACATAATAATCATCTCAAACCATTTGTAGAATAAGAATCATTCTGATCAGCGTAGTACATACGACTTTTTCAGCACTTTCATCTGCTTATGGGCAATTCTAAGCACCTAACCAAAGAGTTAATTATTAAATCGCACACTGAAAAAACCACTGACATCAATAAATATTTCCTACCTTTGATGAACCTGACCTTACATATTCCACTCATAATAAATAATACAAGGTCAACACAAAACAACACGAAATTACACGTAATAAAATACCTCGACTATAACAAATTGAAAAATCTAGGTCAGGCCATTTAAGAACTCAAAGCTTCAGAAAGGTTTTTACCAGCAGAACTTACCCCGAATGGACATCACATTCATCACTACGCCATCGCGTACATATTAGTGAGAGCTGTTATTACTTTCATAATAATGCAAATAAAAAGAAACATCCCCAAGAAACAGAAAGAAACCTCTTCTAAAACAATAGCACAATTACCACACATACCAAGTGAGAATACGCCAACATCTTACAACATCACACACGAACCTACAAATGCTTAAGTCTAACATATTGTTTGTAATTTAAACCTAATCAAGATCAAACCGAAAAGTTCAAAAAGCAAACGAAATAAAAAGCTCATTAAAGGTACGCAAAAAATAAGTCTGATAAAGAAGAATCAAAAAAAAAATTTTTGAAAGAATCAAAAATTAAATGTATAAAAGCTATGTAATAAATTAAATTTATATAATAATAATAATTAAAATATTGATCAGGATAGAACTATTTTAATTTAATTCATAATAATTATAAAACCAATTTAAGCAGATGCCAGAATCCTAATTTAGTAAATGCTAGAACCAAATAATTGTAATTATTGAAATTAGCCTAGGAATATGCAAACTATGTATCAATATAATTAATTATCATAAAATTTGTTTAGGAAATATCTTGAAATATGCTTTGAATGACGCGTCAATTTCGTTAACCCTTTCCAACTGGGCTAACAACAAAATTATTTCATACATCATGTCATCACACAATGTCAATAATATTTCATATCATGCTGCTCGCATATTTCCATGTCACATAATGGCAAAACAAACTAGTGAGGTGGGTCCAGATTCTGGGTGTCGCATCATTGGTGCGACCCTTGAGGTCCACACGAACAACTTCCCAGTTAATAACAATTTTCAATTGTTATTAAAAATATTCAATTATTATTAACAATATTTAATTGTTAATAGCGATAAATTTCATGATCATAGTACAAACGAGTAAGTGAAAGCTCAATAAAATTCATATTATTGGATTTATCGTTTTATTTATCATTAATATCAACTATATATGGTTTTTTTACCATTTTTTTAATGTTACAAAAAACTATAAAAGTTCTGGATACAAATATCTGATTTTTTTTTTAAAGAATCGAGTTGTATGAGAACCAATGAGATCAGATGAATCTTTAAAAAAAAAAAAACTTTCGCCCACTTTTATGTCATTTAAAAATACTTAAAAAATTTATATTTTAAATTTATAAATAAATTAATTAATGAATTTAATTTATCATGATAATTTCGTTGTAATTAGAAGCAAAAAAATTTTTAAAAAAATTATTCCGTTATAGCGCTATTTTTTAAAGAAAACCGTTAAATGCACTCTGTTTGGAATTCATTTGTTATTAATAATTCTGAATGGTTAGAAACAATTCATAATTGATATAAACAATTCTTAATTGTTATAGACCATTTTTAATTGATACAAACAATGTTTATTCATAAAAGAAATTTTTCGTGGTAAAAAAAATTTCAATTGTTTATAAGAATTTTTAATTGTTTATAATAATTTTCAATTGCTATGAACAATCTTCAATCTTGTATTCAATTTCCAATGTTCATAATCAATTTTCAACTAGATTAAACCATTTTTTATGATTATAAATTTATCATTGTTTTATACAATTATTTATTGTTATAAAAAATTTTTCATCATTATAAACAATTTTTGTTCATAATAAATTGTTATTATCTGACTTTTTGATGTTCCGATCGTCATCAGAACAAATTATATCGAAGAAATGCTTTTCAAGAAAGTATAAAATCAACTTTTTTTTTAGTTTTTCTGTTTAAACAAAAAAACGGCTGAACCGAAATTGATTAAATTTCTTTCAGCTCTTATTGACAATAATACGCTTCGATTGGCACCATAGCGAAGTAGTTATCATTTTTTGTTCCCGAGTTTTCGTTGTTGAAAAAAGTGGGTCCGAACGTACACACACACACACACACACACACACACACACTTACATGTGTTCAAAAACATGCGTAAAACCCCATGGTGACTTTGAAATCAAAAAAAATTTTAAAACTGACAGTTTAGAAAATCGGGCCCATTACAATAACTTCCCTATATGTGGGAAGTTAACAAGCCATATGTTACTGCATTCGCCGTCCCAGTTCTGACATTTCCGCCTCTCAGCATTAAAAATGATATTACTGATTCTTTGTTGTAGTTTATTTCTTATTAACTATTTTACCTAAATCTAACTATTATTAAATTTATTAATTGACTCAATCTTTTTAGCGGAGATTGTGTTTGGTCATTAAATCACGCATTGTTATTATTTTTCAGAGCTCTGTAAATGTCAAGTGACTCAAGCAAGTTCAATTTCCCGCCGTTGTCCCATATATACAAAATATTTGGAGTAGAGTCAGGGATATGTGTACTTTCCAATAGATGCTTGGCATAATTAGATTTAAAATTATTGTTTTTTAGGGAACTGAAGTGTTCATTTATTTTTTCTTCGAAAGCTCGTCCTGTTTGCCCAATTAATACTCCCTCACAAGTTGCACATTTCAGGCTATAAACCCCATTTTTATTTATTTTTTCTGTTGTGTCTTTAGTAATAAACTATTCATGTTTCTTATGGTTCTAAAACCTACGTTAATATTTCGTTAATTTAATTTTCTAGCGATTTCTTCTGATATTTTTCCACAAAATGGTATACTAGCCCATGTTTTATCAATTTGTGCGCTTTTTCTCATTCTAATTATTTCTTTCATAAATTTGTCTTTTATATTCCTCTTAGGAATTCCATCAATTAAGTTATTATTAAACCAATTATTACTAGGTATGCTTTTAATAATTCTAATTTCTTCTTCTCTATCATTATGATCCATTGGGCGGAAAATTGCTCTATGAATCATATTATCAAAAGCAGTCTGCTTATATCTAAAGTGTGTGAATGACTTTTTATGTATGACTATATCTGTAAAAGTTTTTTTTCTGTAAATTTTAAATTTGAGTCTATCTATATTTGATTATCCTTTTCTATTTCCACTGTAAATTGAATTTTGGAGTTAAATGAATTTATGTATTTTAAAAAATCATTAAGTTGTCTCATACGTCCAAAGACATAACACATCATCAACATATCTATACCAAAACTTAACGTTATCTAAAATTCTATCTTTGGTATTAAACATTTTTTCTTCTAAGTTGTTCGTGTACATATCTGCTAGTACAGGACAGGAGAGATTGGTGATCCCATAGCCAAACCATCATTTTGTTTAAAAAACTGTTTATTGGAAACAAAATAAATTTTAACAAGGTCCAGAAGGTATAACATCTCTGTTTGTTGGTTTGGATTTAGATGTGAATTTTTGATGACTTTTTTACATACCATCTTGCAATCATTTGAAGGCACATTTGTAAATAAATTTATCACGCCAAATGATACTAATTTTACATTCTTAGGTATATTCAAATCTTCAATTTTATTAACGAGTTCCAATGGGTTTTTAATCGTGTAATTAAACTCAGGTCTTATGTCTTTTAGGATGCTATTTAACTCTTTAGCTAGTTTGTATTTATGGCTACTTATGCTAGAAACCACTGGTCTAATAGGTATTCCTTCTGTGTGTAGTTTAGGGTAGCCTGATAGTTTTGGCGGTGTTGGGTTCATGGCCTTTAAATATGCAATTTTGAAATCCGTCTACTATTGTCAAGACCTATTCTAATATAACACTTAAATTTTTTGGTTGGATCACAGTTCAGTTTTTTTAAATTATCAGAGTTGAAAAAATTATTGACTTTACTTTGATACATGTCATTTATCATATCAAAATTAACAATATCGAGAGGGTCATTATTCCTCTTACCGGTATGGATTCGAGGCTATTATCGATCGCTTCGATTATTCGCTTAAACTATTTCTAAGAAAATACTGGATCTTTCCGTGAAAGACGCTTACGAGAATCCCAGACAAGCAGATAAAAATTGTAAAAATAATTCATGATTTTGCATATCATGTAAATAACCATATGAGCTTATAAAATGACAATTATTTTAAATCACAGACAGCTTTTAAGTTTTATTAAAATATATAAGATTATGTATTTTTGAATTGAAGATTTTTGTTTGATTATTTATATTATTTTGCCAAATATTGAAATTGTTAATCTATTGATAATGCTATCTAATACTTTAGTTATCTGATAAAATTGTAAATTGGTAAATATAAATAAATAAAAAAGTGACACCTAAATGGAAGAACACACGAAGACAGCAAATCGTTTTTATTATTCTTTAGTAACTGGGTAAGACTTAACACAATGTAGTTTTGTTCCTTTTGGAACTTTCATTCTTCCTAAATGGATCCTATAGAAATTCTACATAACACTGAGGACGCATTTTTATCTTTCTCTATACAGTATTCTAAGGTAAATATAATTTTATGGATCAATAAGGAAGAAACCGTTAATTTGATGAAAGAAAACACCGCCAGCAATTAAACTTTACAGCTTTGCTAATGAACGAAACATTTGCCCCACATTATGTCTACCGTCGTTCCTAATTATGTACAACTCTAGAAATATCGATTTCATATTAAACATTTTATATATTCAGCTTAAGAAATGATAAACATTTAAATATGGTTGGTTATATTTTTGTAGCAATTAATTAGAAATGAAATTAAAACTTTTTTTGGAATTTAGATAATTTAATTCTTTCTTTCCTTCTTGATACTTTATATTAAGTTAATATTATTTTATATTTTAACAATAATACAGTCTATATTATAAGATGCTGTGTAAATTTTTTTTTTATAAAAATGAATAAGAATTGTGTAAACTTTGTTTTTCTTTTCTTTTAAGCATGCATTTTCAATGTGCTTACCTTTTAATTCATTACCGCATACATTTTGAAGGTTCTGAACAGCGTCTTTCTTAGATCCTGTACAAAAATGAAGAAGCTGGAATATCTAGGAGAGGGACGAACAAAATTTATGGAAAGGTGTTTGGTTCGGTATATCTCTTTTTATTAGTTACGACTAATGAATTATATAAAAAGTAGTACGTGTATTTTAGTGTATTCCAGTTGGCTGTTTCATGTGACCGATTATCACCACCTACTACCTGCGAATGTGGGGTCCAACAACATACCTCATATACGCTCTTTCTTGCCCATAATATCTTGAGTGGCATAGGGCGGAAGAACAACTGTACTCGATTCTAAACAACAACTCAAGTGGATGCTGACCCACCGACATTACTCTGAATTTCCCAATAGTTTTCTATCGTAATCTTTTGCAAGTGCAGTAGTGGTGGAGCTCGAACCTGGGACTTCGAAGACGTTATCACTTACTCCACCGACTACCTACCACTAATTCCTATACCACTCACCCCTACACCCCTGAACCTTCATCAGCTCTTTATGTTACCCCGTCTTAACCCCAACAGCCTTCCATGCACAAACAGAGCTGATTATCACTATTCACTCTCACCTGCCATCCACAAAAGTTTACCACCCACCCACAACTATCACACACTAAAACTCACTATTTACGGCTACCCGGCAGTCATCCGCTCCAACTTTTACAGTTTTCTAATTAAAAGACATCTTGTATTTATGTTGCAGATCGCGATTGATTCGAATCGATTAAAATTAATAAGTATATTAAACCGATTTTATCCAGATCAAGTTGGAACAGGTTGGGGGGGGGGAAAGGGGGGTAGATACATGGTTTACTTCAAACACTTTCACAGAGTTGATGCAGATAATTTGAAGAATACATTACAGTACCACGGAAAAAATCTGACGCAAGTTGGGCTCCCGAAATTCCGTTGGAAAGTTTTCTCAAGCAAATTTTTTTTTTATTTTAGGAGAAATAATAGCATTGGTTAAAAAAATAACTGCGCAAAATACTACGAATTTTGCAACTATTTGCCAGAGATTAACCTGCAATGAGGCCCTCAGCGGTAAAGCGCCCTAAGTTCAAATTGTTTTAATAAAGATAATTAGGTTTGAAAAAAATATAAAATTTAAAAAATCTGAACAAATTCGTTACTCTTACGACTCAGCGATTGTATTCAGAATTCAGAATTATGTTCTTTCAAAGGCAATTGAAACGTACAAAGTTAGCCTCAATTAGTGGTAAGACATAAGGCCTCCTTGGCCTAATTGTGACGTCTTAGACAGCCACTTTAACCTAACGTAACCTTGTTTCAATGCTTACTGTCGCTGCTTCTGCTCCTGTTAATCCTCCCGGCCCTAAACGATTATCTCGACGAAGACGGAAAGATCGTTGGCTGTATCCCCTCAGCATTCATGTTTGCGTAATGGTACTGATCTTTCGACATTGCATGATTCTATGGCTCATGCTGCGTTACCTTTCCTTCCGATTGTCAACCCTACAGTTGTGGAATCTCCTGCTGCTGTGCTGGGTAGTTCAACTGACCTGGTTTCTCAATCGTCGCAAGTCGTGGATATCACTCTTGACGATCACGCTGCTTCCTTTGTTCCAGCTAGCTCCGCTGTTGTACTAAGACCTGTGTTGGACACCCCGATGACTGCGGATGCCGTTGCTCTTCGACCGGCAGTGCTTCCTCGAAGTGTATTCATTTCCAGAGTTCATCCGGACACCTCTGCGGATGACATCGTGCGCCATATCTCGTCTCACCTTGATGTTACACATGACAGTATTACCTCCAGTTGCACTGGCAAACCGCGTATTGGCGCTGGATCCTACTCCGCATTTTTTAAAATTGTCTTTCCGGATGCTTTGTTTCACGCTTTCATTTCCACGGATATCTTACTTACTTGAGCCATTTTGCCCAAGTTTATCCGAAGACATACTCAAACGTAACTGGGTTTCACTCCAAGAAAACTAGCCTCTGCATCAATTCAATCAATTCACGTGGGCTGCTTGACCGTAACCTGGCTCTATAGATCGTTTGCCGATGCCGAAATTTTCGGTCTCGCATGTATGGTTTTTCGGTGTGATAGTCATCTTCGAGCGGTGGATGCTCCAGTTAGTGGAGGAGTTTTGTGTGTCATTCGGGGAAGCATTCCATGATCTATTCGGATGACTTGGAGTTTCTGAACATCGTCTTAAGCTTGCCTCCTAAACGCGTCGTTGTTGCTACTGCTTACATTCCTCCAGGCGCACCTGCCGACACCTATGAGAGGCTTGCTTCCCGCATCGACGATTTATCCAATGCCTTACGTCCATGTAATGAATTGATGCTATTTGGAGATTTCAACCTGCTGACTGTGAATTGGGTGTCTTCTGAAGATGGTCGACTAACTCCACGTCCACTGCATCCTCCATGTTTCATTGATAGCCTTGCCTCTTCTGGTTTGACACGGTGCTTCGATATAGCAAATGACTCCGACATAGTTTTGGATTGGGCGTTTAGTACCGACTCTAGTGGTTCCATTGTCAGGCGGTGTTTTGCCCCTTTGCTCTCTGAGACGTCTCATCATCCTGTGAAAGCTTGGAAGCGATTCTGTTTGTCAAGGAGTGAGATAGATTTTTTAATATTTACTCCAATTTACGTGACAAGTCTACCTTAGATCTTGATTCCTCCAATAATACCTATGTTGAGAAAATGAAGGCAGTTTTGCGTAACGATCCTAAATAATTTTGGAGATTTGTGAATTCTAAACGTACAACTGACGGATGCCACTCTTAGCTGAAGTTAGGGGATGACAATAGCACTGAACGTTTGACTATTGCAAATCTTTTTAGCGACTTTTTTAAGACTACTTTTTATGATAATTACTGTGACGTCATTTCCACCGACCTCGTTGGTAATGAGAGATCTTTCATTCGATGACGATGCAATCATGCAACACATTAAAAGCTTGGCTAATAGCTTTTAGTGGGGACCAGATGGCATTCCTATTTCTCTGCTGAAGAATTGCTCTTAGTCTTTAGTTTATGTTCTTTATTATTTATTTAACTTTTCCATTTCTTGTAGTGTTTTTCCTAATGCTTGGAAAATTTCAATTAGTAATCCTCTTCATAGGAGGGAAAAACAAATGCGATGTAGCCAATTATGGACGGGTTGCTAACTTGTTCTGCATTGCTAAGATTTTTGAGGCGATAGTAAGCCGTATACTTTATTTTCATTGTAAACCTTTTTTAAGTACTTTTCAACATGGTTTTATACGACAACTAATCTTTACGAATTTTCTAACTTCTGTATCTCGGCAGTTGAAGGCAGCAGGTAGGTTGACTGCATAGTTACTGACTTTAATAAAGCTTTTGACATAATTAATCATGCAGTTTTGATTTATAAGTTCTCTGCCGTAGGATTGCCTAGTTGACTGGCTTCGCTTGTATTTATCGAACCGCACTCAGAGAGTATCGTTTCGTGGTTCTTGTTAGATGCTGCATCTTAGCATCTTCAGATTAATTAGATTTATTAAATCTCAATCCTACATAGTCATGTTAGCATTTCATTCATACGTTTATACATTTAATATAGGCCAATGATAAGAATCGCCAAGATTTTTAATAGTAAGCCTTATTTATATCATTTACCTCAGTTCAGTCACGAAATTTAACACTATGATCATCGAAGAATTTTTGCCTGAGTCATTAAACTCATGCAATATTTTGGTATGAATTTAACTTCAGTTATTATGGCATTGTAAGCATTTTTAATATCGATTAACCTTGTTATTTTGTTCTTTTTGTTGCACTAAGCAATTGTTAATTATTGTTAATGTTAGCGTAAATTTTTTATTTAAAATTGATTCAATAGTAATAAAATGTTCAGTTCTGATTGAATTTTCCTGTGCGTGTTAATTGTTAGTTGCCTTCGGACGAGTTCTCTTTTAACTTTATATATATTTCTCTTGCAGCTCTGGAATTCGTTTCAAGTGCCGTTTATACCAGTTAAATTAAAGCAAGTTCATAGCCTTGGTATAGGTTCAAGTGCCGTTTATGACTCAGCGTTAAAAGACTATTCTAAAGGAAATTATAGGCAGGGCAAAACAGTCCTGACTTAACAGTTATCTTTCCAAAATTATATTCAATTCCTCTGGCGTGGCTCAAGGCGGCCACCTTGGTTCACTCTTATTTATTATTTACATCATGTATCAATGTATCCTTCGTTGCTCTGGCTTCTGATGCTGGAAAGACATGTTTCTTTCCGAATATTGAGTTTCACGGGTTATTATCATTATAGACAAAAAAAATGGGTTAATATGTTTTGGTTGACAGATCATATACACAAGATTTAGGTCTCTACCTCTGAAGGAGTATATGTCGTGTCTTCGGCTTGGGACGGGGACATGCCGTACATGTTCAGGATTATCACCCTCTTGCTTTTTTTGTTAATTCCTTTTACTTCAATTAATGATCCTCACTCTATTATTACTGCTGTCAATTTTGATATTTTTGCAGAGGAATAGAAAGCCCTGACGTAATTTTAGCCACATTATTTAATAAAAGTGAAGGGACGTCGAGTTTCTTTTGATGTTTGTAGTGGCATCTTGCTGATATTTATATCCATACTCATTAGACTGTTCCATCTTGGGAGCGGTCAGAATTCTAAAAAGGTCATATGTTCAAATTGATCATTTTGATACCTTGATATCGATTGGGACTTTGGAAAAGACTTTAAGTTAATATACATTATGCTTCTCTTACACACACACTTACTTTTTTATGCCTGGCTGCCTCGAGAAAATGATACTGGCGGCAACATGGCAAATACTTGACATTACTTGAGCAAAAGGTGGATACTTCGATGAATCAAAATTGTTAGATTTTTATGTAAAACTGCATTTATTATTGTTTAGATTATACAAATAAATATTTTGATATTAAAAACTGTATTATTTCAACTTCAATATGATAAATTATATGAAACTCGCTTTGCCTCGAAACTGTTCAGGGGTAGTGAATATATAGGAGTAAAGTAATAACTGTCGCACCTACTTTTTGTTTTAAATAAATCAATGTATTTTATTCCAAAAACAAACCAACTTCATTATATAAGTAGAAGCATGTCATATTATTATATTTAACATTTTCATTCGTTTAACCCTCCTCTTCCCCATAACAGCGATGGTTGAAATCGATACAGCTGGTACAGATGATATTTTTTGGTATTTTATTCCATATCTTAACTAAAATTTGTTAACAAAACAAAACATTCTCGAGAAACTAGGGTATTTAAAAAATCTTAAAATTAATAAATTCAAGAAACATAAAGATAAGGCACAGGATGAAATAACTAATGATGATATCCTTGCCAACTGTATCGCTTTAAACAAACATCATGAAGCTATTTTCAGGTAGAAAAGAGGATGAGCGGAATAGAATCTTTAAATATAGTTATATGAAATGTATTCAGTTATGTAATAAAGTTGGTTCCTTGTTTATTTATTAACAACAGGTTCGCCAAAGCTGGCTACTAAGAAAGTTACAAATCAACCAAGAAGACTACAAAATTAATACAAATCATTAAACTAACTTAATCACTAAGTATCCTCAGATAGCACTTCAGTTGTCGCCTAGAACAACCCAGCTCGGCATAGGCAGCGTAGTCATTATAAAGGCGAGACATAGAAGCAATAGGCTCGTGCATTCCGTAGACCGTGCGATGAAAGGGAACATGTAGAAAGTTGAAATTCCTTAGAGACCGGGCGGGAATGGAAATGCCTGTATCATTCAGCAATTCGGAGGAGTTGATCGTCCCCTGCAATAAATCGTGCATAAAAGTAATCTTATATATTCGACGTCTCTTTACAAGGGAATCGAGAGAAATCAGTCCGAGCCTAGCATGATAGGATTGGAGGGATAAAGAAGAATCTACGAAAAACAGTCTACGCTGAACAGCCTCAATCCGGTTGATGTGGACAGCGAAATAGGGATCCCAAACCGGGCAAGCGTATTCCAGAATGGGTCTAACGAATGTGCAAAAGAGGAGCCTAGTTAGATAGGGATCGTTGTAGCAGTAGCTACAATTTAATCTTTAATTTTTAATTAAAATTTCATAAGTCTGATTATATTATTTCAATAAAATATTTTTTTTTAAATACACTTTAATAATATACAATCAGACTGTACAGATAAAATAACTGTCAAATATATTTTAGTCAACCTGTACACTTCGATAAATTTTGAATAGTGTGAAACACAAACACTTTGAAAAATATACTAATCATTCATTCACTGACAATAAAATACTGTACTCTATACAGAGAAAATTATGAACAAACTATCTATGTATTAATTGTAAAGTAGGATACAAAAATTGTAAATAGAATTTTTAGTCTAGCCAGAACAACCGAACTGGCAAAATAAAAAATAAATTAAAAATAAAAGTTATTAATTAGTAAAATTAAAAATTGTTTTTTTATTAAAATAAAATATATCTAACCCCACTAGATACAAGAAGACTTTAGGATTTGGGACTATACAACGAAAGGGACTACGCCCTCCTATAACCAAGGAGCCTCATTCGTCCTAACTACTCTCATTGGTGACCCCGAAAACAAAAGTACCCCCTACCCAAGGTAAGGTACTTTCTGCTTTAAAAAAAAATAAGATACAACAAACTACGAAGAATCAACAACCCTCAAAAAAGCAACACAATTTTTAAATAGAGATACCCCCTACCAAAGGTAAGGTATTCTCTCATTTAAAAAAAAAGAAGACAACGAAGATTTACCAACTCAAGCAACAAAATTTTAATAAGAGGTGCCCCCCACCCAGGGTAAGGCATCCTCGTTATTAAAACCATCATCAAGATACAACAGAAAATTTTAATAAGAGGTGCCCCCACCCAGGGTAAGGCATCCTCTTCAAATCATCAACACAACAGACAACAAATTAACAAAACTGAAGAAATAAATACTTCAATTTCAAGGAAGAAAGAATTAACAACAAATGGTGTTGTCTTCACCAATTGTTGTTAATTCTTTCTTCCTTGAAATTGAAGTATTTATTTCGGTACGTTTTTTATATTTAAAATTACTTTTATTGTAAGACAATTACACAATTAAAAAAATCATAAACAACACTTCCTCACATATTCATAATATTTATCGTAATAAAATGATATTTTTCTTTTCTACTAAAAGTAATATTTTTTTTTCAATATATAATCATTCTCGAAATATTACCATAACTTAAAAGTTATATTAACTTTCATTTTGTGATTCGCCAAGTTAAGTCTCGTTAAAATCGGTGAAGTGAATAAATACAATCATGATGACTAGTCTTCAAATATTTCACAACAAAGTTTACATACAAACGCTACAAATTACAATGAAAACAATTATGTAGCCACAACTTCAATCAAATTACCAAGCTTTTGGACTCCATATCCAGAAGCTTGGTTCATTCAAGCCGAAGCCCAATTTGCTTCTAAACGAATAACGGTAGACCAAACAAAATACAGTCACGTTGTTCAGTCTTTACCTGTGGAAGTCATAACAAATTTTCTAGATTTTTTGCAAAATCGTCCACTTCTCAATAAATATGAAAGTTTGAAGAATCTAATCAAACGATTTACAGAATTGGAAGAAAAAAAGTTAGAGCATTTTCTATCTACTACCGAAATCGGAGATAGAAGACCTTCCAAGTTCTATCGCTCTATGAAAATTCTTGCAGGCAATTCATCCACATTTAGCAAATCGTTAATTAAAAAATTACGGATGAGAAAATTGCCGGCAGATATAAACATAGCCTTAATATCTTCCGGAAAACAAGATATTAAAGAACTTATAGATTTGCAGATAATATATACGATATTTCCAAAATTCAATTTATATCGGAAGTAAACAAAAATCTACCAACGCCAAATTACAATTTTATCGATAACAATTTTCTTTTGTCAAAAAAAAATAATTTAGAAAACAAAATAGAAAATCTCGAAAATTTGATAAAAGGGTTATCATGTCAAAACCAACCTTCTTACTCACGTTCTAGAAACACATCGAGAGATCATTCATTCTCTAGAAACAATTCACATAGTAGACAAGTTTCAAACTCTAGAGATAACAATTCTTATTGTTGGTATCACAATAAATTTGGTACCAAAGCGAGTAAATGCATTTCGCCGTGTTCTTTCAAAACTATTAATAATCAAAAAAATGTATTATTCTTATTATATTATAATAACATTTCTAAACGTTTCTTCATTTTTGACAAAGAAAACAATTTCAAATTTCTAATAGATACAGGTGCTGATATTTCAGTAGTACCTAACGAATTCTTTAGAAAATGTAACAAAGACCCTAACTTATATTTATCCGCAGCAAACGGTTTTACCATTAACACTTATATATAAATACTCCAACTCCTCGTTACTATGCAATCAGTAACGAGTAGGTACGGTAAAATTTTGCAAAGATTTCCCACATTAACGCAACCACCTCGTTATGATATTCCAGTTAAACATAACGTAGTACATCGCATAGAAACTAAAGGACTACTTCCTTTTTCTAGTCCAAGACGTTTAGATGGACATAAATACCAAATTGCAAAATTAGAATTTGATCACATGGTTAAATTAGGTCTGTGCCAATTATCGTCTTCTTCAGTATCTTCTCCACTACATCTAGTAGCAAAGAAAAATTCTACAGACATACATAAAACAGCCATTACAACTCCATTCGGATTATTTGAATTCACTAGGATGCAATTTGTCTAAAAAATGCTGCACAAACATTTCAAAGATTCAAGGACCAAATCATTAAAAATTTAGATTTTGCTTTTGTCTATGTTGACGATATTTTAATTGCCAGCAAATCTGAATCCGAACCTAAAAATCATTTTAACCAAATTTTTAAACAACTATCAGATAACGGAATTAATATCAATCCATCCAAATGCATTTTCGGAGTTGGAACTTTGGACTTCCTCAGTCACAAAATAACAAAAGAAGGCATTTTACCTTCAGAAGACAGAGTCCAAATTATTAACAATTTTCCTTCTACAAATTCCATTAAACAAATTCAACAATTTATAGGCATGGTGAATTATTACCATAGATTTATTCCAAATCTTGCCAAATTACTAAACCCAATTCACACTCATTTGGCTCTACTTCTCAAAAAGAAACCATATAACGCTAACAATTTTTCTTGGCCAGTAGAATGTGAAGATCAACTTAATAAAATTAAACAATCGGAAATGCAAAATTCAATTTAACCGTAGACGCTTCTGCTAGTGCTGTTGGTGCAGTTCTCCAACAAGCCAATGCAAACCATTGGGAACCTATTGTATTTTTCTCTAAAAAATTAAAAGAATCAGAAATCAAATATTCAGCATTCGACCGAGAACTTTTGGCATTATATCTAGCCATCAAACATTTTCTAGAAGGTCGAGAATTTATAGCTTTTACAGACCACAAACCACTCATTACAGCAATATGGTCTAAAACAGAAAGAAGTCTAAGACAAACTAGACATCTGGACTACATAACCCAATTTACCTCCGGTATCAGACATATCAAAGGCAAATCAAATACAGTAGCAGATACTTTATCTAGAATTTCTATCGAAAATTTCGTACATTCAAAATATAACAATACCAAATTTGATATAAAAACTGTTGCTGAGTACCAAAATAGTGACGAAGAACTTACACATCTTTTGATAACTCAACATAACAGACCGGATAATTCAAAATATATGCTTGTAAAAATTAAATTAAACACTCCTGAGTCTGCCATTTAGTGCGAAGTTTCAACTAAAAATTCACGGTCATATATACCCAAAGAACTTCGAAAAATTATTTTTAATACCACTCATAATTTATCTGATCCACAACAACGAAAATCTATTGTTTCTAAGTACTTTTGGCCTGGAATGAATACAGATATTAATAATTGGACTAAAAATTGTGTCAATTGCCAAAAAGCCAAAATAACCAAGCACACAAAATCAGAAATTGTTAAATTCGAACTACCCAGAGCAAGATTGGAACATATCCATTTAGATTTGGTAGGTCCTTTACCGTCTTCAAATGGATATTCTTACATTCTAACAATAATAGATAGAATTACTCGTTGGCCAGAAGCTTATTCAATCAAAGATATTCAGGCAAGCACACTTATCAATACGTTATACGAACAATATTTTCCACATTTTGGTATTCCACTAGAAATAACCACAGATAGGGTACTCAATTCGAATCCAAATTATTCAAAGAATTTACAAAACTGTTCGGATCACATCGAATCCGCTTTACTCCTTATCATCCACAATCAAACGGAATGATAGACCGATTTCACCGACATTTAAAAGCAGCCATACGTGCACGTGACGGCCAAAATAGTTGGGCCACACAATTACCCGCAGTCCTCTTAGGTTTCCGAACCACGATTAAAGAAGACTTGCAATGTTCTCCAGCAGAACTTGTTTATGGACAACCTCTTCGCGTTCCAGGAGAATTTATCAACACTTCAACAATTCAATATCCATTAAATTTCTTAAGTAAAATCAGATCTTGCATAAATAACTTCAAACCCTCACATTCTCGAAAACAGAATTCGAAAATCTACGTACCTAAAGATTAAAAAGATACAGAATTTGTTTTGGTTAGAATCGACAGAAGAAAATCTTCTTTGCAAAACCCATATGAAGGCCCTTTCAAAGTATTAAACAAACTTGGCAAATATTATCAAATCCACTATCGTGGTAAAGCAACGAACATTTCAGTCGACAGACTAAAACCAGGATTTATCGAAAACACGGAACAAATAAATACACCAATCAAAAACAAGACAAAGAAGAAAGTAAAATTCCAATTTAAACTTGTTATTACTAAGAATATTATTATTCATCATATTCTTAATTTTACGATTCACTTAAAATGGACGTTTTCATTGAGGGGGGAGTAAGGTAACAGTCGCCACAAATTTAATTTTGAATTAAAATTTCATAAGTTTGATTATATTATTTCAATAAAATAGTTTTTTTAAATACACTTTAATAATATTCAATCAGACTGGACAGATAAAATAACTGTCAAATATATTTTAGTCAACCTGTACACTTCGCTTAATTTTGAATAGTGTGAAACACAAACACTTTGAAAAATATACTTATTATTCATTCATTGACAATAAAATACATTACAAAAATTGTAAATATAATTTTTAGTCTAGCCAGAACAATCAAACTGGCAACATAAAAAATGAATTAAAAGTGAAAAAAAGTTATTAATAAGTAAAATAAAAAATTCTTTTTTATATTAAAATAAAATGTATCTAACCGCACTAGATACAAGGAGACTCTAGGATTTGGGAATCTACAACGAAAGAGACTAGGCCCTTCTATAACCAAGGAGCCTCAGTCATCCTATCTACTCTCAATAGTCAAGTTCCCTGGACCACCTTTTCACAAAACCCAGCGTGGAATAAGCCCTACTCACCACGAAATCAATGTGGTCCTCAAAAGATAGGCGGGAATTAACAACCACCCCTAAATCCTTGACCCTATGAAGCCTACTCAAGACACTGCCATCCAAAGAGTAGTCGAAGAGAACGGGACAGTTTCTGCGGGTAAAGGTCATTACGGTACATTTGTTAATATTAAGAGGGAGACGGTTACTGGAGCACCAGTATTGAAAAACGTGAATGTCGGAGTTCAACAGATCACAATATTTTGGCTTCATCAGCATAACACAGAATATTGGAGCTAGAAAGGAGCACCGAGACGTCATTTATAAAAATGATAAAAGAAGTGGGCCAAGAATGCTGCCCTGAGGCACCCCAGAAAAAAAAAAGAATTCGTTGGATAGGGCAGCACGAAACAAGACACGTTGGATGCGCCCAGAGAGGTAAGTGTACAGCCAGTTAACAAAAAGCGGTGGGAACCCGAGCAAATGAAATTTATGAACAAGAATACCATGGTCGATTCTGTCGAAGGCCTTACTAAAATCAGTGAAAATGCAATCAACCTGTAAGCCAGACTCAATCAGAGGTAAGCAGTGATGCACGAATTCGAGTAAGTTGATGGTAGTAGATTTACCCTTAATGAAGCCATGCTGAAAAGAGCCTATAAAGGTTTTACAATGAAAACGGAGCACATCACTGGTTAAGGCCTCGAACGCCTTCGCAACATGACACAAGTTGGCCATGGGTCTATAATTTCAGATGTCGGACTTGTCACCCTTTTTGTGAAGGGGAATGATCGCAGAATCCTTCCAGAGACTGGAAAAACGGCCACAAGACAAATATAGGTTAAACAAATGACAAAGAATAGGGGACACAGATGAAGAGTAATTTTTAAGGCAGGACGAAGGGACACCATCTGGACCACACGAAAATCCTTTGGACGAATTCGACAAATATTCGGTAACAACACCATCGTCAAAAACTAAGTCCTGGTCAAGTGTGGTCAAGTGGATAAAATCGGAAGAAACAGAATCAAAAAACGAGATGATGAAAAAGTCGGCGAAATAATTCGCCACAATGACGGGGTCGCAGCTCTCGCGATCACCAAACCTAAGAGAGGAAGGGTAGCCATCACTATGTCGCTTAGAGTTAATAAATCTCCAAAACTGTCTGGAGTTAGAATGAATTATGTCTCGAGTCGGACAGAAATCTGTTGTAGGACGTCTGAAGATCGAGCGAGAAACCAAGGTAGAGGTTGTAGTAAGCCTGGTAGTCCTCGTCGCACCTAGAGGATCAAAACCTTTTCCAGGCCTTATTCTTTTTTGTTTTCAGGTGTCTCGAGGAGCTATTCATCCATGGCTGAGATAAATGAGGGGAGCGCAAAAAGGAAACCGGTTCGCATTGAGTAAAACAGGTATAAAGCACATCATAGAAGGAGCAAACGGCCCGATCAATATCGGGCTCAGCAAGTACATTCGCCCAGTCGTAAGCCTGGAGCCAGTCGTTGAGGGAAGAAAAATCAGCGGCTTTGCAGTTGAATGACCATCCCGCAAGAGAGGAAAAAACTTTATCAGGGACCTCAAAACCCAGGAAAACCGGAAGTTCAGGATGATGGCTGAAGTCCAGAGTTAAGGGAGTCGGACACCTTCTCACAAACAAGCCATCCGGATTGCTCGAAAAAACAAGGTCCAGCGATCTTCCAAGGTCGTTCGTGCACTGTGTAAGACTCGCAGATTCAAGGGTGTCCAGGAGGGACAGAATGTTCTGGGGGGCGCCAGCAAGGCAAGGCAAAAGCCCTTCAGTCGCCAAAACCACCAAAGACAACCAACCACCACCAACTGGAGTACACAAGTTGGAGTGGGGGTCACGACGAAAGACCTAAAACTCAGGTCCAAAGAGCTCAGCGTCAGATATGCCGCCACATAACCAGGTCCCAGTCAAACAGATGACATCAAAGTCGGCGGAACTGGAGGTGAAGAACAACCACGAGGTTTTAGAGCGCAACTCGGTCACGTTGGCATAGTAGAATCAGACCTCGCTGACAAGTTTTTTAGAATATTGGATTGAGCAACGGCAGGACAAGCCCTCGGGACAAACTCTCGAACAATAGAGCCAGGAGGCCATAAGTCAGATAATCGCCTGTTGCTGTAAAATACATTGATTTATCTTTAAAACCTAAGTGCGACAGTTATTATTTTACACCCTGTATAATATAAATCTTTGAGTTATAAAAATACATTACCTATAAAAGATCGGGGTCATGGTCAAGTTTAAGGTAATCAGCGAGTTTATCTCTGAAAATTCTAACTTTTGTATTGCTCATTATTTCTTCAGATGAGAGTCCAATCCTTCAAAGAAATCGAGAAAGTTGGTTAATAAGTTAGCTAGTAATCTAAGCGCATAGCTGAACATAAAGTTGTCCGCTATTTCAGAATCCGGTTTGAAAAGTAGTCGTTTCCATTTAAGTTTTAAACTTCCCATCAAATGGCCTTCAACTTCAACTTCAAATCTTACAATTTTTGTTTGAAACATTTTCAAAATTTTACTCCTTTTTATATTTCAATAATCCATGTTAAAAAATAACTCGGTATAGTAAATGCTGTTGACCACAAATATAAAACTATCCCATCGTGCTAAACCCTGTTTAAACTATAACTAGAATGTAAAGCTAGGTTCACGGTTTTCTTACAATGACAAAGTAAGATATTTTTTCTTGTTTCGTATAGAAGCAAGTTGCTTCTCCTGTCAGATACAGTCTGAGCTATTTGATGTAAATAGATTTTGAAAAAGGAGCTTATATACTGCGCCGGTGAATAATCATATCTTCAGCTGGCTTCGTCTTACGGACTCTTGTTCTTCGGACAAGGTTTTCTGCTGTACCGAAGCCTTCTACGCTCTTAAGTATATTGTGTACAATGCATCTAGTGCAACTCTTTATTTTAACGATTGCTTAGTCAAAGTTGGAAAAAATCGATTTTTTTATTTTTGCATTTTTTCATTCCGAAAGCCCTCAAGAATATTCGAAAATTCGTTGAATTAAGAAAGTTACAGAACTTAGAAGTTCGACACGCATGAAAATTTGCTTTGGTGTAATCATATTCCAAAACTTCAAACCGGTTTTTCCGAATCGGCGACCACGATATCTCGAGCTCTACTAATTCGATTTACTCAAAGGTTTTCCAGTATTTTCAGTATACTTGCTGGTATCATCGGTAGCACGTTCACCTTTATACGGTTTTTAATTTTTTTTTAAAGCAAACATTAACTTTGAAAAATAACACCCAAAAATCGCACGTTTTTCTTTGTATTTGCATAATTTTCGTAATTTTCAATATTTTAACTTCTTCTACAAACGATAGTGCAATCATGGTGGCCGTTTATTGCTGGACCGCGAACACCTCAACTTTCGCATTCTCTGAGATCTGTACAAAAACGTCCCCCACTACGGAATACCCCCTTAAAATTAAGGACCAGATTTCTTTAAATTTTAAAATTAACAGTCCCTGCGTGGAAGTGCAAACAATTTTATTTTTTGCTTATTTGATTTCACTATACTGTTGCAGACTTTATTTATTGAAGTTTAGAGTAGTCACACTTTTCAGACATTCTTAGAATGCCGTTTCCAGATGTAAACTTGTGCAAACTTTCCAAGTCATAAGGTGACATATTAAATGTTCATTAACTGCACAAAATGGTGCAAGTAATATAAAAACATAGAGTATCTTTCAAGTAAAAAAACAACGGGAAAGAAATTTATACAAATTAAAGCTTGTGGAACTCTTGCTCTGGAAACTGAAATTTGCACTGCGAAACCTTCTTCTTAACGAAAACTAATATGGCAATTAAATATAATAGTTATAATTTAGCGGACACCCTACGCCTAGGAGTCATTATAATGGGATGCAAAACTCTGTGGTATTAATAGCCAATTTAGTGAAATCGCTTTCTTTACTTGACTTCGCAATTCGTTAAATAAATCCAGTTAGTACCAATTAGAAGTTTATAAAAGTGAAAGTCATCCTTATCTTGTAATTGATTAACCAACGTCTTTTACTTTATTCTTCACTTCTTTAGAGTTGTTATAAAAATCTTACATTCTGAAATGTATGTATACCTGAAAGTGAAGCAACCATCAGCCGGCTTAAAAGTAGTAGGTAATAATAGTAGTATTTAGATGAAATTTCGATTTTTAATATGATAGAATGATTTGAGAATACTTAGTAACAAGTTTTAAAAAATACATACATTTTTACTCCCTCGCAATATTCGCTAATTTATCTGGGTCGCATATCTCCGGAGTCCAATCTAATCAGAAGAGTCAATAAATAGCACGCTAATTAATAAAGGTAACACTTTAAATCTGTAAACCACAGCAAGAGCACAGACCACTAATTCGCTTATCTTTTTATAGCAGCCACAAAGCATCCAGTTATCACTTTAAGCACAAAACAAGAAATTATTGAAACACATTTTTTGGCAACACAACCACTCAAACACTAATAAACCGCTGCATTTCACTTGCTTATTTGAGGTTTTAAATTTAACGGAAATTTTTATTTATATAACATGGCATTTGAGCACACCACCTTCGACAATATTAACGCATAGACTAAAATTCAAGCTTTGTGTATTTTACCAGAAGGCAGCCAAAATTCTGTTTCCCTATCTCTTCGTAGAATTTGCTTGGGAAATTCTTGCCGGATAACTTAAAAGAAACGTGTGTACCTTCCTTCCATGGAATTAGAGTACGAAAGCTTACAATTACTGCGTAAGAACGACATACAAGTCTGTTTGCTGCCCTCCTTGTGTTTTTGTGTTCTGGCAAGAGCTTTTTTTCGTTTCCTTAAAGCTTAAATACAATTTGAAGCTTTCCTTTTGTGACGGAAAACAGTAAACTGGAATTCTTTGTTTCAAGTACCAATTTTTGAAATTAAAAATTGTTTTTCTGGAAGTGTGGCAGATCTGTTAAATTTAATTTTTTAACGTAAAGATTAAAACAAGTATAACCACAAAGTGTACAACTATGTAGAAATAATTCGAAAGAGGACCTCTAAAAAGATCACTCAGTGACGTCTTCTAATTATTATAACTACTTCCTTCCGAGCTTCACTTTACTTATGTATTTTAATGGGGAACAAATTCGTCACACTTCAGATTGTAGAGCTTCTAATTAAGTGCTAATGCTAAGAATTTCTTCGCAATTTCCTTATCATTGTTTATCAAAGTAGGAAGAAGATATCTTACGAAACTGTCTTGGACATTTTTACAATCTCAACTACGGTTTTTAGTAAAAACGTTTGCAGTAAAGAGTGGGGGTATACAAAATACTCGAATTAACCTTACGGGAACACTATATATGTATTCTTCTAACTTAACATAGTCGTTTAAATATCAAAATTTTTATTCAGTCAATGATTGCACCTGGCGGTACACCTGTTATTATTATTGGAATAAATATTGTCATTCTGAAATGTCGTAGCATAATCTGGTAATTGATTTGTAGTCAAAAATTATTCACTTGTTACTTTACGATCTATTTTTTTTATGACATATCATCATAACGTATGTACTTCGCAAGTGTTGTGTTTGTTTTTACCACAACAGTGTATGTACAAGATCCTCCAATAACAAAATCATTTACCTAAAAATTCTGCGCCCCGCAAATTAATTGTACATTTTTTTGATAGATGATCTTTTTATATTGAACCTTTATACAAATTTCACACTTCTAACCCCAGGAATATGACATGGACGTTGTAAGTTGAGGCCTTCTGTTTTTTATATGCGAGGTCTAATGTTTTTTATTTGCTTATTTTTTTATTTTCTTAAATTTGGTTTTATTAATAATTGCTTTTATTTTTCAAATTGAACAAAGCAAATTTTATGAAAAATATTAAAATAAATTAAATAATTCAACATTTAATAAAATAGAGTAATAATAATTTTCTAGTAACTATTATAATAATTATGCCTTTTCTAAATAATAATTCAATGTGGGTTGGTTCTTTTAATAATATTTTGACTTTTTTCTTCGCCGGCCCTAACCCTTTCAATTTGAGATTTGCCATGATCATTTGTGAGTTCGTCGAAAATATTCGATGCTATTATGGCAGAAACTGTTAAAAATTTGGGCGCTTTTGAACATTTTGTTTTCCAATCTTAGTTAAATTTCATTTCTTTTTCCAAGATGCTCTAGTTCTCTTTAAATTTTCGGGATATATTTCGTGTGCGTCAGGTATTCTTTTTTCATAGCCCACTTTATATCGTTGCCTCTTTTCCTTATTGGCTTATTATTTGCAATAAGCGATAAATCAAGGTGGTACTAAGCTATTATTAGCGATTATTTTCAACTATAGCTGTTGTGCTTCATTTATGTTAACTGAAAGCAGACTAAATTATCTTTCCAAAAAAGTAAAAACATACACTTATTAACCGAAATAACAAGAAATCTCAGATTAAACCTGAAATTTTAATCGCAACCCAAGTTTTCATCCAAAACGCGAGCAGTAAATCATAGTCAGACCATGGTCTTGTGCTTGTTTTTGTTTACAATTCCGCACTTTAGGCTTAAAAATCTTGTTAGTTTCCGTAATGCGGTAGGACTATTTTAACTTCATTCGAAAGATTGTTTTTTTAACTTCAAGTAGAACAAAACACTCTTTTCATAGAAGAAACAGATTAGGCACTAGGACGAGTTTGAAGAAAAAGCACCCCCGGCGGCCCTTCCTTCTGGCGTAGTCGGATAAAGAAGGTATTTCTTGCACGCCACAGTTCTTTTCTTCATAACACATTAATTTTGTAGTCTAGCTTTGATATAAAATTTCAGCTTTCTATGAATTGCCCTATACTAGACGGGGTTATGCTGAAACTGTGTAATCAGGTTAAACATCTAGGTCTAGTCCTAGATAGAAAGCTTACCTGGAAGCCTAACATCCAGGAAAGAGTACGAAAGGCTACAGTAGCCATCATAGTGTAAGAAGGCAATAGGGAAAAGATGGGGTAAGGAACCACGCATTGTGCATTGGCTCTACACAAGTTTCAAACGACCTATACGTATGCGGTAATTGTCTGGTGGCCGGCACTAAATATATGAACCCATCACAAAGCAACGGATAAAGTTCAGAAAATGGCAACACTGCTGGTAACAGGTGCACTTAGAACCACACCTTTCAAAGCGCTGAACACTATTCTCCACCTTCTACCGTTAGATCTGTTTGGTAAGCAACCCTCAGCCGCTATTAGGTGAAGGTAGAGTTAAGTCCAGACCTGGAAACGAACCGACTTCGGTCACTCCAAAATCCTGGATAGAAGAACTGCCAGCAATTTCGGCTATACCTCGCTCAAGCCTTTCTTTAGAACTACATTCGGCTCCTTGTTTCTCACCAGATCGGAATGGTAGGAAGGTCCTCCCCAATGGGAAAATTGAGCGCATTTCTACACTGACGGCTCCAAATTAGAAGTCAGAGCAGGTGGAGGTATCTTCTCGGAACATTTGGACCTCGATATCTAATTCCGCTTACCTGACTACTGCAATATGTTTCAGGCGAATATCATGGCTATATACCGCGGAACACCTGAATCATTTAACGCTACCTAGAGACAACACATATATTTTCACAGATAGTCAGGCCGCTATTAATTTAATCACGGGTGTATATATGTACTACCTCCAACACGGCTGTAACAAGTCGCTTAGCTCTAAATGACATAACTAAGCACCTGAAAGTATTGCCTATCTGGGTGCCTGGACACCCCGGGTAATTCTTCCGGGTAATTATTGAGCCGACGAACTAGCGAGAATCGGTACCACTCGTCCTGATTCGGACATTAACCACCAGCTGGGAAAGCCGCTGGCCACCTGCAAACTCGAACTCTCATAGGAATCTCTCAATATTGCAAATATTAATTGGCAGGAGGAACACAACTGCCTGATTACCCGACATGTATGGCCAAAACTTGACCCTAAACGGTCAAGCTCATTCTACTCAGACGCAAAGTAATTAGCAGTACCGTAGCCGTTATTACGGGCCACTGCATCATAGGTGGACACGCCGATAGACTAGGCGCACTTTCACCTTCTGTAGGAATTGCCATGACGAAGAGGAAGAGGAAACCATACTCTATCTCCTCTGTCGCTGCCCGGCCGTAGCCAACGGTAGGAACCGGATGTTGGCTCCCCCTTCTTTTAAGAGCCAAACGAATTAGGCTCCACTGACGTCAGAGGCCTAACTCGATTTATGAGCAGTTCCAAATGGTTCTCGACGACAAGTTAAGGCTGAACACCCTTCCCATCCCAGCAAAATTTATTTTGACTACCCGTGAACTGGTACCACTGGAGACAGGGAACTGTCCTGGTGCAGAGGAGGTAACAGGTTCACTCTCTTCTTCTCTAGGTATTAATGTGGTTTTAAAAATTTTTGTAGCCTCAATTAGTGGTATTACAATAGGCCTCCTTGGCCTAATTGTGCCGTCTTAGACAGCTACTTTAACCTAACGTAACCTTGTTTCAATGCTTACTGTCGCTGCTTCTGCTCCTGTTAATCCTCCCGGCCCTAAACGATTATCTCGACGAAGACGCAAGGATCGTTTGGCTGTATCCCCTCAGCATTCATGTTTGCGTAATGGTACTGATCTTTCGACATTGCATGATTCTATGGCTGATGCTACTTTACCTTTCCTTCCGATGGTCAATCCTAGCGTTGCGAAATCGTCTGCTGATATTTCAACTGACCTGGTTTCTCAACCGTCGCAAGTCGTGGTTATTACTCTTGACGATCAGGCTACTTCTTTTGTTCCAGCTAGCTCCGCTGTTGTACTGAGACCTGTGCTGGATGCTCCTATGACTGCGGATGCCATTGCTCTTAGACCGGCAGTGCTTCCTCGAAGTGTATTCATTTCCAGAGTTCATCCGGACACCTCTGCGAATGACATAGTGCGCCATATCTCGTCTCTCCTTGATGTTACACATGACAGCATTACCTCCAATTGTACTGGAAAACCGCGTTATCGCGCTGGATCCTACTCCGCATCTTTTAAAATTGTCGTTCCGGATGCTTTGTTTCACCCTGGCATTTCCACGGAGATCTGGCCTACTTGAGCCATTTTGCCCGAGTTTATACGAAGACATACGCAAACGTAACTGGGTTTCACTCCAAGAAAACTAGCCTCTGTATCAGTTCAACCAATTCACGTGGTCTGCTTGACCGTAACCTGGCTCTATAGATTGTTTGCTGATGCTAAACTTTTCGGTCTCGAATATATGGTTTTTCGGTGTGATCGTCATCTTCGATCGGTGGATGCTCCAGTTAGTGGAGGAGTTTTGTGTGCCATTCGAGGAGGCATTCCATGCTCTATTCGGATGACTTGGAGTTTCTGAACATCGTCTTGAACTTACCTCCTAAACGCGTAGTTGTTGCTACTGCTTACATTCCTCCAGGCGCGCCTGCCGACACCTTTGAGGGGCTTGCTTCCCGCATCGACGATTTATCCAATGCCTTACGTCCATGTAAGTTGGTGCTATTTGGAGATTTCAACCTGCTGACTGTGAATTGGGAGTCTTATGAAGATGGTCCTCTAACTCCTTCTTATTCGTCTACTGCATCCTCTGAATTCTAAACGTACAACTGACGGATACCACTCTTCGCTGAAGTTAGGGGATAACAATAGCACTGATCGTTTGACTATTGCAAATCTTTTTAGCGACTTTTTTAAGACTACATTTTATGATAATTACTGTGACGTCATTTCCACCGACCTCGTTGGTAATGAAAGATCTTTCATTCGATGACATTGCAATCATGCAACACACTAAAAGCTTGGCTGATAGCTTTTAGTGGGGACCAGATGGCATTCCTGTTTCTCTGCTGAAGAATTGCTCTTAGTCTTTAGTTTATGTTCTTTGTTATTTATTTAACTTTTCCATTTCTTGTAGTGTTTTTCCTAATGCTTGGAAATTTTCAACTATTAATCCTCTTCATAGGAAGGAAAAACAAATGCGATGTAGCCAATTATCGACGGGTTGCTAACTTGTTCTGCATTGCTAAGATTTTTGAGGCGATAGTAAGCCGTATTCTTTATTTTCATTGTAAACCTTTTTTAAGTACTTTTCAACATGGTTTTATACGACGACTAACCTTTACGAATTTTCTAACTTCTGTATCTCGGCAGTTGAAGGCAGCATATAGGTTGACTGCATAGTTACTGACTTTAGTAAAGCTTTTGACATAATTAATCATGCAGTTTTGTATAAGTTCTCTGCCGTAGGATTGCCTTATTTGTTAGTTGACTGGCTTCGCTTGTATTTATCGAACCGCACTCAGAGAGTATCGTTTCGTGGTTCTTGTTAGATGCTGCATCTTAGCATCTCCAGATTAATTAGATTTATTAAATCGTAATCCTACATAGTCATGTAAGCATTTCATTCATACGTTTATACATTTAATATAGGCCAATGATAAGAATCGCCAAGATTTTTAATAGTAAGCTTTATTTATATCATTTACCTCAGTTCAGTCACGAAATTTAACACTATGATGATCGAAGAATTTTTGCCTGAGTCATTAAACTCATGCAATATTTTGGTATGAATTTAACTTCAGTTATTATGGCATTGTAAGCATTTTTAATATCGATTAACCTTGTTATTTTGTTCTTTTTGTTGCACTAAGCAATTGTTAATTATTGTTAATGTTAGCGTAAATTTTTTATTTAAGATTGATTCAATAGTAATAAAATGTTCAGTTCTTATTGAATTTTCCTGTGCGTGTTAATTGTTAGTTGCCTTCGGACGAGTTCTCTTTTAACTTAATAAATATTTCTCTTGCAGCTCTGGCATTCGGTTCAAGTACCGTTTATACCAGTTAAATTAAAGCAAGTTCATAGCCTTGGTATAGATGTTCAAGTGCCGTTTATGACTCAGCGTTAAAGGAAATTATAGGCAGGGCAAAACAGTCCTGACTTCACAGTTATCTTTCCAAAATTATATACAATTCTTCTGGCGGGCCTCAAGGCGGCCACCTGGGTCCACTCTTATTTATTATTTACATCATGTATCAATATATCCTTCGTTGTTCTAGCTTCTGATACTGGAAAGACATGTTTCTTTCCGAATATTGAGTTTCACGGGTTATGATCATTACCGATAAAAAAATGGGTTAATGTTTTGGTTGACAGATCATATACACAAGATTTAGGTCTCTTCCTCTGAAGGAGCATATGTCATGTCTTCGGCTTGGGACGGGGACATGCCGTACATGTTCAAGATTATCACCCTCTTGCTTTTTGTTTTAATTCCTTTTACTTAAATTAATGATCCTTACTCTATCACTGTTGACAATCTCGATATTTTTGCAGAGGAATAGAAAGCCCTGACGTAATTTTAGCCACATTATTTAATAAAAGTGAAGGGACGTCGAGTTTCTTTTGATGTTTGTAGTGGCATCTTAAATGCCCACGTCTCTAACTTTTCTAGCCTGTTCCATCTTGGGAGCGGTCAGAATTCTAAAAAGTCAACAACATTTTCATAATTTCAAATTGATCATTTTGTTACCTTGATATCGACTGGGACTTGGGAAAAGATTTTAAGTTAATATACATTATGCTTCTCTAACACAAACACTTATCTTTTTACGCCTGCCTGCCTCGAGAAAATGTTACTGGCGGTACTTACCGTAAATGTATATGTGAAATGAACGACGAACTAGGGAAAAAATACACGAATTTTCTAAATTCCGCTTATATTTTAGTTCTGTTCATAAGGGACTAATACATTATAGTAAAGTCAAATCCCAAATAAAAATAAAGATAACTGGATCATTGTGACTAGCAAAGGAAACGCAAAAAAAGTGCTGCAAATTCAAGCAGAGATAAACTAAATTCGATTAAAACCGGGGGTGAATCCGTGATGGGGGTGGATCCATGATGTATGGTGTAATATTGATAAGTAGAGCAGTTTGAAAGGAACCCCGACAAATCAGAAGCTTTTATTCGATAACCTTCAGAAGTGTGTTTGATGTCCATTCCTTCAGAACAACTTCAAAAACCGACCAGAAAAATACTCCGAGTTTGCCAAGTTTTCTTAAAAGCAAAAGGTGGATACTACGATGAATCAAAATTGTTAGATTTTTATGTAAAACTTCATTTATTATTGTTCAGATTATACAAATAAATATATTGACATTAAAAACTGTATTATTTCAACTTCAATATGATAAATTATATGAAACTCGCTTTGCCCCGAAACTGTTCAGGGGTAGTGAATATATAGGAGTAAAGTAATAACTGTCGCACCTACTTTTTTTTTAAATAAATCAATGTATCTTATTCTAAAAACAAACCAACTTCATTATATAAGTAGAAGCATGTCATATTATTATATTTAACATTTTCATTCGTTTAACCCTCCTCTTCCCCATAACAGCGATGGTTCAAATCGATACAGCTGGTACAGATGATATTTTTTGGTATATATTATATTATTATTAAAATTTGTTAACAACACAAAACATTCTCGAGAAACTAGGGTATTTAAAAACTCTTAAAATTAATAAATTCAAGAAACATAAAGACAAGGTACAGAATGAAATAATTAATGATGACATCCTTGTTAACTGTATCGCTTTACACCAACATCATGAAGCTATTTTCAGGTAGAAAAGAGGCTGAGGGGAATATAATCTTTAAATATAGTAATATGAAATGTATTCAGTTATGTTGGTTCCTTGTTACTGTAAAATTCATTTATTTTTTTTTTAAACCTCAGTGCGACAGTTATTATTTTACACCCTCTATAATATAATATAGATCGGGGTCATGGTCAAGTTTAACGGGTTACTTGGGTTTCACGGCTCAGCCCGCCGCAGGTATATTGGAACAGCTGCTCAGAAAAAATCTGCGAGCGAGACTTGCGAAGCCAGGATTCGTCACAGACAAGAACAAAAGGATACCCTGGACATTGTAGCTGCAGCAGGTCCTTTGCTTTACAGGCCAGGAATCGATGATTCTACGTAAGTTGGAAAAAAAAAATTTTCCCAGTTTTATTGTCACTCAAAACTTAAAACGCGTTTTTCTCGAAACTGTATTTTCAAAGTCGGTTGTCAAGATTTCTCGAAAACTACTGAACCGATCGTGATGAAATTTTCCACACGTCTTCGAGATATTATTGACAAGGACTTGGACGAAGGATTTTTTTTAATTGCAACTATATAAAAAAAAATTTGGAACAAATTTTACCGAAATTTTTAATTTTTTGTAAAAAGGTCTGCCAAAAATCCAATTTTCACTTAATTTTTTTTCCTTCGTCCAAATTCTAGGTTAAGGTATTAACTAAAACACGTATTATTTTTTGACTTCAGTTGATCCTGTCATGAGTTCTGCTGTCAACGCGCAAGCACCTTTTTTCCGAGGGGTCACCGGAAATGACGTAGCAATGGCAGAGTTTTAAATATTTTTCTACAAAAATTTCAGAAATTCTTTTTCAAATGTGTATATTTTAGGCAATAAAAAGTTTAAATGAAATATTTCATTTTTTATATAAAAAAAAATTTTAAAATAAGTCGTTTTTTACCCGAGGAAACCCATGTAACCCCTTAAGGTAATCAGCGAGTTTGTCTCTGAAAATTCTTCAACTTTTGTTTTGCGCATTATTTCTTCCGATGAGAGTCCAATCCTTCAAAGAAATCGAGCAAGTTGGTTAATAAGTCAGCTAGCAACCTAAGCGCATAGCTGAATATAAAGTTGTCCGCTCTTTCAGAACCCGGATTGAAAAATAGTCGTTTCCACTTAAAAGTTTTAAACTTACCTTCAAATGGCCTTCACTTCAAAAGTCACCATTAAATGGCCTCCTTGAAATCTTACAATTTTTGTCTGAAACATTTTCAAAATCTTACTCCTTTTTATATTTAAATACTCCAGGTTAAAAAATAACTCGGTATAGTAAATACTGTTGGCCACAAATATAAGACTATCCCATCGTGCTAAACCGTGTTTAAAGTATAACTAGGATGTAAAGCTAGGTTTACGGTTTCCTTACAATGACAAAGTAAGATATTTTTTTCTTGTTTCGTATAGAAGCAAGTTGCTTCTCCTGTCAGATACAGTCTGAGCTTTTTGATGTAAATAGATTACGAAAAAGTAGCTTATATGCTGAGCCGATGAATAATCATATCTTCAGCTGGCTTCGTTTTCCGGGCTCTTGCTCTTCGGGCAAGGTTTTCTGCTGTACCGAAGCCTTCTACGCTCTTAAGTATATTGTGTACAATGCGTCTAGTGCAACTCTTTATTTTAACGATTGCGTAGTGAAAGTTGGTTTTTTTTTATTTTTGTAGTTTTTCATTCCGAAAGCCCCCAAGAATATGCCTGAGAATGGGTTTCAGAAAATTCGTTGAATTAAGAAAGTTACAGAACTTAGAAGTTCGACACGCATGAAAATTTGCTTCGGTGTAATCATATTCCAAAACTTCAAACCGGTTTTTTCGAATCGGCGACCACGATATCTCGAGCTCTACTAATTCGATTTACTTCAAGGTTTTCCAGTATTTTCAGTATACTTGCTGGTATCATCGGTAGCACGTTCATCTTTATACGGTTTTTAATTTTCTTTAAAGCAAACATTAACTTTGAAAAAAACACCCAAAAATCGCACGTTTTTCTTTGTATTTGCATAACTTTCGTAATTTTCAATATTTTAACTTCTTCTACAAACGATAGTGCAATCATGGTGGCCGTTTATTGCTGGACCGCGAACACCTCAACTTTCGCATTCTCTGAGATCTGTACAAAAACGTCCCCCACTACGGAATACCCCCTTAAAATTAAGGACCAGATTTCTTTAAATTTTAAAATTAACAGTCCCTGCGTGGAAGTGCAAACAATTTTATTTTTTACTTATTTGATTTCACTATACTGTTGCAGACTTTATTTATTGAAGTTTAGAGTAGTCACACTTTTCAGACATTCTTAGAATGCCGTTTCCAGATGTAAACTTGTTGTGCAAACTTTCCAAGTCATAAGGTGACATATTAAATGTTCATTAACTGCACAAAATGGTGCAAGTAATATAAAAACATAGAGTATCTTTCAAGTAAAAAAACAACGGGAAAGAAATTGATACAAATTAAAGCTTGTGGAACTCTTGCTCTGGAAACTGAAATTTGCACTGCGAAACCTTCTTCTTAACGAAAACTAATATGGCAATTAAATATAATAGTTATAATTTAGCGGACACCCTACGCCTAGGAGTCATTATAATGGGATGCAAAACTCTGTGGTATTAATAGCCAATTTAGTGAAATCGCTTTCTTTACTTGACTTCGCAATTCGTTAAATAAATCCAGTTAGTACCAATTAGAAGTTTATAAAAGTGAAAGTCATCCTTATCTTGTAATTGATTAACCAACGTCTTTTACTTTATTCTTCACTTCTTTAGAGTTGTTATAAAAATCTTACATTCTGAAATGTATGTATACCTGAAAGTGAAGCAACCATCAGCCGGCTTAAAAGTAGTAGGTAATAATAGTAGTATTTAGATGAAATTTCGATTTTTAATATGATAGAATGATTTGAGAATACTTAGTAACAAGTTTTAAAAAATACATACATTTTTACTCCCTCGCAATATTCGCTAATTTATCTGGGTCGCATATCTCCGGAGTCCAATCTAATCAGAAGAGTCAATAAATAGCACGCTAATTAATAAAGGTAACACTTTAAATCTGTAAACCACAGCAAGAGCACAGACCACTAATTCGCTTATCTTTTTATAGCAGCCACAAAGCATCCAGTTATCACTTTAAGCACAAAACAAGAAATTATTGAAACACATTTTTTGGCAACACAACCACTCAAACACTAATAAACCGCTGCATTTCACTTGCTTATTTGAGGTTTTAAATTTAACGGAAATTTTTATTTATATAACATGGCATTTGAGCACACCACCTTCGACAATATTAACGCATAGACTAAAATTCAAGCTTTGTGTATTTTACCAGAAGGCAGCCAAAATTCTGTTTCCCTATCTCTTCGTAGAATTTGCTTGGGAAATTCTTGCCGGATAACTTAAAAGAAACGTGTGTACCTTCCTTCCATGGAATTAGAGTACGAAAGCTTACGATTACTGCCTAAGAACGACATACAAGTCTGTTTGCTGCCCTCCTTGTGTTTTTGTGTTCTGGCAAGAGCTTTTTTTCGTTTCCTTAAAGCTTAAATACAATTTGAAGCTTTCCTTTTGTGACGGAAAACAGTAAACTGGAATTCTTTGTTTCAAGTACCAATTTTTGAAATTAAAAATTGTTTTTCTGGAAGTGTGGCAGATGTGTTGAATTTAATTTGTTAACGTAAAGAAACCTAACTTTGTAACGCGAGGTCCGATTTCGATGGTTCACAGTCACTCCTATGGCCAATTATGGTAAGCAATTAAGTCACTAGTCTTTAATGAGGTATCATGCGTTAGATCCATCAAACGGCCAAGCCATACTTTTTGACCAAGAATTAGGGTTTCTGGAGTTAGGCTTTGTAGAGTTTGACCTTAGGGGCTTGGCTCCGCATGAGATCTGATAACTTTTTAACAGTGAAAGCGGTATGAGCTTGTGAGTCTTGGCAAACTGCTTTGCATGAAATGTTTTTGTTTGGATTTCGTTGCCTCTTTTCCTTATTGGCTTATTATTTGCAATAAGCGATAAATCAAGGTGGTACATAGCTATTAACCGATTATATTCAACTATAGCTGTTGTGCTTCATTTATGTTAACTTAAATCAGAGTAAATTATCTTTCCAAAAAAGTAAAAACATACACTTATTATCTGAAATAACAAGAAATCTCAGATGATCCTGATTAACCCTCGATGCTGGAAGATCGCTCATGAGTTGTGTTTGCGTTTTCCCACGATGTCTAATGCATGTGATGCATTTTGATATTCGTAATCTTACTGAATTTCATCCATCGATTATCCAGTATTTCCTACGTAAAGAGTTTAATGTTAGCTCCATGCAAGCTTCGTTTGTGGTGCATATGTATTAAAAGGTTAGAGAAATGATTAGATTTAGGTAAAATAATAGGATGCTGTTGATTATACGTAATTTATGCGTTGGTTAAACGGCCTCCAACTCGAAGAATACCATCTGCAGATAAATACGGACTCAAACCTTTTATCCGACTGTGATTAGAAATTTCCTTCTTCCAGGAGAGTTGGTTGATATCATCAATGAACTCGGCTGATTGTACTATCCTGATGGGTTGTGCCTCTACTTCTTGAATTTCTTCCGCGGTTAGTGGTCCAGTCCTTCTTCTTTTCTTGCAGTTTTGACTAAATCGAAGCCACCAGCATAACACGCGATTAAGATAAGATATGATGAGAAGCGTGCGATGATTTCTTGCGAATTAGAGTTGGTTGCTATCAGAGTCTTCGATCCTGATTCTTCTTCCAGCTGTTCCTTTGGTGCCTCCGATGTAACTGTTGGCCACGAAGACTAGCCGTCCCTTAGCCAGGTTGGTCCGTGAAACCATAATTCGTTGTTGACTAGTGCTGTTTGGCATATTCATCTGGATGCGCAGTCGGCAGGATTTTCTTGGGATGATATGGGATGTGATGCCATGAATTCAGTTGACCATGGTCCTGGATTTCAGTTACTCTGTTGGCTATAAATGTCTTCCATCTGCTGGGGTGTTCTTTAATTCAACTGAGGGTGATTTTGGAATCCGTCCAGTAGTAGCTCGGTATGTCCCTTCGAACTGAATTTGTCACTTTTCTCAAAAGGACTTAAGCACATAGTTCTAACCTAGGTAAAGAAATAGTTTTAATAGGTGCTACTCTTGATTTTTAAGTTTAATTTGACCATCTTCTCCGATGATTCTGCTGTAAACCACTGCTGCGTATGCTTGCATGGAGGCGTCGCAGAATCCATGAAGTTGATAATTTTGATAAGTAGATTTTAAGTTTATCCAGCAGGGAATCCTTATTGTTTGTATGTTGGGAATGCTTTCCTTGAAGTATTTCTATTCGCTGACAAGCTCAGATGGAGCAAGTTCATCCCATGCAAGACCAGAAAGCCAAAGTTTCTGAATCATGATTTTTGCTGCTATGACTGCGTTGAGTTGTGAGATTTCTGATAATATCTTTCGCTTTCCATGTGTACCTCTCGAATGTTGCTTTTAAAGCTTAATTCATCTGTTGAAAGATGCCAGTGAATTCCTAATGCCTTAATCCTTTCTTCGTCTTCAAAGGAAAGTGGAAAGTTGATTTCGCGGTCTTCGGGTGGTATATTTTCCAGTATTTTCGGATGATTACTAGTCCATTTGCGTAGTTTACACCGCCGCCTTTGAGTAAGTTGGTAAGCTCCTTTTGAATAAGTGTAACCTCTTCAATGGTGTCTGCTCCAGGTAAAAGGTCGTCTACGTAAGAATTTTCCATGGTGATTCTGGATGCTCGTGGATACTTATGTTGATCATCTCTTGGTAGCTGTTGCAATGTCCGATTGGCGTTTCTAACAAAGAAAAGTTAAATTCCTTTGGCTCGTTATCAACAGCAGCGCCAAAGGGTTAACTTTTTTTTGGCTGCTGGACGCCACAAAAAAGTTAAAAAGTTATCCTCCATCTGATTTGTTGACTGCTATAGGTTTTATGTGATTGAGAGTATGACATTCCTTGATGACACGTGAATAGTCCTCATGTAGTTGTGGATTAGTTAAGAGTTTCTTTACCAGATGCATAAATCGTTTGATGCCATGTTGCGTGACTTCCTCAAGATTGGTGGTTGTTGTTTCTCAAACGGTAAGCGAACTTCGTATGTTCCATCTGGCCTTTTTTTGTGTGTTTGGGTGTAAAATTCCTCGCACTTCATTTCATCAGAAGTCCAAGTTCTACTTTTGGGTATATCTAACCATTCCCAAAATTTTCTAAGTTGGTTTTCTAACTGTAGGAAGTTGTCCTCGATGTTGAGGGTGAAAACTGATTTGGGTTGTTCTGCGTTATTCGTTGTTCCGAATAAAATCCATGCCAATGATGTATTTTGTTCTGTAGGTGATCCTGGTTGTGTGTGTTTCTTGATTCCGTCTAGAAGTATGTTTCCGTATACTTCTGCTCCTAAGAGTAAATCAACCTTACTTGGTTGTGTGAATGAAGGGTTTTCTAATTGGAGTCCTTTGATGTGTTCCCATGCATGATATTGCCAAATTATGTATTCTTCCAACCTACTAATTTCGGTTACGTGGTTTCATCCTGTTTGTAATTGTCCATAATTGTAACATATGTTTTATTTATAAAAGATTTTCACTCTACAGAACAACTACACAAAAATATCTCATGATATTGTGTTTCAGAACAAGCGCGTTCGTATGAAGCTGAAATAAAGAGTTATTTAGCGATTTTAGAGTAAATTCTACAGCCCTTGTGGCTGTAGCCGTTTTAGTTATCCCAAGTCCATTAATTTACACTTCTGTATATTTTCCTTTTAATTGAAGTTTATCATATGCTTGTTCGGAGATTATATTCACTTGTGATCCAGGATCAATCAGGGCTCGTAAAACCAGCGATTGCCCTGATGTGTTTTCAGCTTTTACAAGTGCGGTGGCTAATAGTGCTTCAAATTGGCAAGCGTTGATCTGTGTCTTCACAGATGTACTTTCTGTGATAGATGATGTAGGAACGATGCTTCTGTCGATCCCCTTATGTTGAGTGTTTTGTGATAAACCTTGATGAGATGATGAGAATGTGCTCTTTGATCTAATGTTGTCAGAGTGTAAGAGAGAATGGTGTTTTTGCCGCACTTGAAGCACGTGTGCTTACTTTTACACTTTGAAGTTATGTGATTTGCTCCTCAGCAAATGTTTTGTAGTACAAGTTGTTTTTAGATGTGATGTTACGTCTTTGAGCGATGTGCATCTTATGAAAATGGGAGTATGTGTAAAGCCTATGCTTGTCGTCGCATAGTGGACAGATTGTAGATTTTAGAGAATGGTGAGTTGATTTATTTATTTAAGCTTAATACAAGCTATAACATAATTGTACAAAATACAACAAAAAAAGAAAAAATTAAAATTATACAAGCTATAACAAAATACTAATACTACAAGCTAAAATACACATATACTAAGTCATAACAAATAGTGTAAGCTACAATATGAGCTATGATTATGGTAAATACGAACTGGTAGGAAAGAGAATTAAGAAAGGCGATCAAGATGGGCGGGATCAAAATATAAGGCTGTGTGAAGGGATGATTTACTTAGATGGAAGTCAAAGGAGGAAAAGTCGTTGACTTTTTGTAGCATCCTGGTAATTAAGTAGTATCGATATGGCGGTTCCAGCTCATGGGAAAATGGAGCAGAAAATGTGCTATGCCGATTCCAGCTCAAAAAATGTGCAAGTGCAGAATTGAAATTTATGAAATAGTGAGTAAAGGGTATGTGCGTGAATAAAAATTTGCACATATTGCTATGCCGGTTCTGGACCAAAATTGTTAGGCCGATTCTGGACCAAAATTGTTATGCCGATTCTGGACCAAAATATGCAGGTGCAGGAGTGAAATAGGTGAAATTGTGAGTAAAAAGCTATGCCGATTCCAGCTCATGTGAAAATGGTTGATAAAGTATGCTCGAAAAATTTATGAAAAAGTAAGAAGATGCAAAATGACCGCTTTTGTGGTTCGAGCTTTTTGTGTCGGCTCTTGCCTGGGTTAAGTGTCTGACGAAGCTGTGATTGATAAGGGAGCTGTAGAAATTAATAATTTGATGGCAATGTTGAAGTCGTTGGGCGATAAGGTTTTGCAGATTAACCTGGGAAGTGCGGATCTGGGCTCGTGCTGAAGATAAGAGTTTGTTGTTTTGAGTTTTTACTTAACGAAGTACACCTTTATCAGCTAAATGAAATATGAGTTTTTATTCTTTTATTCTTAATAAAGTTTTCACCACTTTGAGTAAATGAGTAAAGATTGTTTTTATTTCTTTTAAAACTTCTTTTTTCTATGATATCATTTGTTTCCAAGCAAGTTTTAAGTTTTGTAGATGAACCTGGGCTCGTGCTGAAGATTAGAGTTTGTTGTTTTGAGTTTTTACTTAACGAAGTATACCTTTATCAGCTAAATGAAATAACATGATGCGAATTTAATGGGAAGCAGAATATTGCGGTTTCCTAAATTTGATGTGTTATCAGAATTTAAATTGAATGAGATAAATTCGCCTTATAAAAGACGCGTAAGTTCACAAAAGTTATTTCAGTTTAGTTCGGAATTTTATCCCTCGAGGTTCTCAAGATGAATAGTTTTGTGTGTGAAGCATGTTAAAAGGCTTTCGCTAAGTTGGCGACGTTAAAAAACATTATAGGGTTATGCATGGCGACGGACATCTCTGTGATATATGTGGAGCATTGCTCACATTGTAGTGCTCATAATCAACGTGAAAAACAAAATGTGAATTTGTTAAATTAAGGTGAAAGACAAGGTGAAAAACAAAGTATAGACGCAGTGATGGTTATCTCTCATCTAGATTTATTGGATGCTTGTAGCTCTAGAGTTGATGAAGAAATTCATCCACAGGAATGGAAATATCACATTCGCACCAATAAGCATAAGCAGAGTGCCGCAGTGCCAATAAATGCTGCTTTTAAAACTGTAAAAAGCTCCTTTTATGAAAGGATTAAAACGTTTCTATTTGAAAATGAAGATGAAATGCTATTAGATACCAGACAATTTTTTCAGTTGAAGAAAAGCCCAATTCTAGAAGCTTTGCTGTATTTATTAAGCAAACATAACTCATATAAATTGAATTTCGAATTTTTTGCAGAGTACATTAAAATGGCGAGGAGAAAGATAAATATAATATTGTGTCGTCAATTAAATCTTTCCAATCAAAAAGGGAAGTAATTCGCAGTAGGGAACTATTGACAGAAATCTATGACAACACTGGTCAGAAAATAATTTCCAAAATGGAGGAATTTCAAGAGAGAGATAGAGGTTGGTCTATAATATGGATTTCCCATGTTGAGGTTAATGTAAATAAGTATAAGCCGATAGCCATTACCAATTTACATTGCACTCAAAAACGCTTGTATCAATGTTAAAAACTCAAATAAGTACTGTTTTAAATGGGCTATTATCTCGGCCCTGATTCCAGTGGATTCTAACAATAATCGTCCCTCATCGTACAAAATTAATAATATCACCGCTGACATCTGGACACTAAGAAATGGAATTACTCTTCATTTTGGCCAGTTAGAGTTTCCTTTCCGACTTCCGAACTTAGTACGTTTTGAAGAATTGAAACCCTCAATAAGTGTAAATGTGTTTCGATACGAGCAACATGACATTCATTCGTATAATATTGTGGGCCATATTATTGCAAGAAGGAAGAGAAAGCTACGCACATCCACCTACTGCTAATTCACGAAGTCACTACGTTTGGATTAAAAATATTTCAAGGCATTATATGTTTGTAGAGAAAACATTTACTAATATATTTATATTTGAATGTACACTTTTGCTTTCTAGATTCATTCGAAATCAAGTGACGTTATCGGAGAATCGGATTTACCTCTGCAACACCTGCCTTCACCGAACTGAGTGCAGTAAAATTGTCTCCATTCTCCCGTCTCCGGAGAAAGCTGAATTTAAGTTCGAAGGTCATCATAAAAAATTCCAGGTTCCATTTGTTATTTACGCCGATTTTGAGTGCATCTTACAAGATGTAGGTACTTGTGTTCCTGATCCGCTTTTTTTCAACAACTATAATCCAGGAACATGTTCCGTGCTCGTTTGCATATAATATAAAATGTTTGTTTGATAGTAAGTTAGATAAATTTAAAATTTATAAGGTTAAAGATTCTGCGGTCGAATTTGTGCAATATTTAGTTTATGATATAAAATATCTTTATGCCGAATATATAAGCATTACCAAGCCAATGCTATTTTTAACAAGGGAAGAGGTATGCATACAAAAAGAAAATGCAATATGTCACATTTGCAATTATGAATTGGGTTTTAATCGAGTAACGGATCATTGTCATTTAACTGGGCAATATAGAGGCCCAGCCCACAAGGATTTCAATTTAAAATATCGTATAACTAAATTTTTCCCTATTTTTTTGCATAATTTTTCGGGATATGATTGCCATCTATTTGTTAAAGCACTTTCTCAAATTAAGGGCGAAATAAGTATTATTCCGCTAAACAAAGAATTATATATTTCGCTTTACAAGCGAATATATATCAATGAAACTTATACGGTAGAATTACGCTTTCTTGATTTAACCCGATTTATGCAATCGAGCTTGGAAATGTTAGCAAGTTATTTAAGTCCTAAAGATCTAAAAGCCGTTAGAAATTTGTATAAGGATGAAGATTCCTTCAGTTTAATTAGACGAAAGGGGGGTTTTCCCTATGAATACATAAAATCCTGGCAGCGTTTGGATGAGACCATTTTTCCACCTAAAAACAAATTTGACAAAAGTTAATAAATAGCATATGTTCTGATAGTGATTATGAGCATGCTCAAAAAGTATGGGAAACATCAATCTCAAACTTTTTACTCATATTAATATGTACAATTTTATTTATGATGACCACAACGACTTGCCTTATTGTGTTGAAAACAAGACACCTTAAAAATCGAAGTTTTCTGAACTAATAGCAGATTTAAATAATAAATCACGCTATGTAATTCATTACTTAAATCGTCAGCAGTGCCTTAAAAATGTGTTGAACCTTCAAAAAATTTTAAATATACTTATTATAGAACTCAGGCTCACAATGCCTTTGAATTTTTTTTTCAAATTATTAAATAATTTAATAATATTTTGGAATTATCCAAACTGAAAATGTATGACTTTCATTATGGATATATGAAACCTAAATACAAACAAAATGTAATGCTCAATTACATGGATACTGATTACTTCATATTTACTATTTTTACTGATGACTCTTATAACGATATTTTAAATGAAATTAACCGACCTTTTGATACTTTAGAATATGCACTCGATAACTCTTACCAATACCTTGAAAAAAAAAAAATTTAGGGTTTATAAAAGACGAAGTAAAGGACAAAATTATAAAAGAATTTATAGGACTAAGAGCTAAAATGTATTCATTAGACGTTGACAAATGCCAAAAGGGTAAAGAAACTGCGGTAGATAATATTGATTTAAATAATTATAGAGACTGTTTGTATAGGAAGAAAATAATATATGGAATTATGTATATCTTTAAATCTATAATTCATAATATATACACGCAAAATATAAATAAGGTAGCCTTAAATTATTTAGACGATAAAAGATTTATTTGGGAAGATGGCATTTCCACATATGCTTGCGATCATTATAAAATAAAAGAAATGGATGTTGAGCAAGAAAATTAATTTAAAATAATAATATTTAATTTCAATAAGTCTTTTTATTGATATTAATCCTATGTATTTCTTTCTTATTTCTTGCTATTATCTAAATTTTTTTTAAACAGATACACATTTTTTTGAGCACATTGTCCCTGATGACATAAACAGCAGGGGGTGTTACTATAAAAAGATCTTAAACATTCTATATTAGGACACTTCAATTCTTCTTTCATATTATATGGAATGTATCAAATGTATTTTTGATCCAGCAAAGTACTTTGCTTCTTATTAAAGGAGCCACTATAGCACGTAATTGATTGATCGTTCCATCTGAATCCATGATAATTATCATGCAGCCATTTCGCTTCTCTTCTCTTTGCAAGTGTTAAATCCTTAAATCTGAATGGAGGTTGAAAAATAATGTGCTGCATTTGGTTTCCATTTGTCAAAATTGCCAATTCCTTCACAATAAACTAGTTATGTTCGTCTTTAAATCGGATATCCACAATTGCACCCATTTGTAATCTTAAATTATTTTCCTAACTTCACTCGTCAATGAACTATATTCGACTATTCTGTCATAGCCCAGTCATATTAGGGGTTTCACCTCGGAATGAAAGATAATAAGCTGTAAATTGGTATAAACCTTTGTTTTGTCGTTCTAAATGTTGTCTCAAAAGTCACAAATGTTTTCGTGTCCGCGTCTTAAAATATTGAAGGTCAAAGATCATAAAAATCGGTTTTTCGCGAATATCTCGCTTTCTATTGCTTAAATGAGATTTTTTTTCATACGATCAACCGTTTTTGCGGTAGACCGCGAAGAGTGCGCCGCGTACAGTCATATATGGCCTAATGCAAGGTCAAGCGTGAGTTACGGTTATCAGTACGTTGTATAAAGTTAATTATTTACAAAATTATAATTATTAAACAATGCCCATTATTAATGTACTAATTATTAATTATTTATATTATTCCTTACTCCATAAGGACATCTTTAAGCTCTTTCAAAGTAAATTGAGAATCTTCATTATTTTCTATATAACAAAAAATCTCCTTCATTGCTTGAGTGACTTGATCAATTTGGCAAGGCTTTTTATCAGCAGATGGTACTCGGGTTAAAAAGTTGGTATAGCAAATAGTTTAATACTTTGCTTCAGCAAATCATACTCGTAAAGTATACGTTCCTTTACTAATACTCCTAAGGAATCGTTGCGTTCTTCTGCTTTTTTAATTACGTTGTCTTTGAATGCAAGAGTACTTACATTACTTATTGTCCGTCTATACTTATCTTTTTTTTCCTTTCTGCTAATTCATTAGCTTCTTGGCCACAAAATAAGCACAATTTTTTAAAATCAAATACTTCATTTCTTTTTTTACGAGGTGCACTTGACGTTGAAGGTTCAACCTCTTCTGTGCGTCGTTTCGATGCAACAATAGCATTTTTACTAGTGTACACTTTTCGACACTCGGAATGCACATTCACAGAACTTAAAGTATGCAAATAGTCTATATGTCCATCATTCCTTTCAATACTTGCAGTTTTTAAAGTTTGTAAACCACGTACGACATTCACAGAAACACCTTCTGAAAGTGACTTATCACATATAAAACACAAATCGTAGCTCTTAAAACCGTACGTCCGTCGTTGTGAAGATTCAATTTCAAACTAACGAATAATCTTGACTTATACAAAGTGGTCCCTTAAAAGAGAAAGTGGCCTTGAATACAATAGAACATCTGTCCCGGCTGTACATAGAAAAGGTCACAGGGTAGGGACAAGTATTTCCAGGTATATAAGTATTCAAAAATTTACACGTTTTAAAGAAAACGTATATAATGTTTTAACTTAAAATATAATTAAAATATATAATCGAAAATGAATAATATACTATAGTTAAATATAAATAATTAAGTCACTTATTTTAATTAAATATAAATAATTAATAATTAGTACATAAATAATGGGCATTGTTTAATAATTATAATTTTGTAAATAATTAACTTTATACGACGTACTGATAACCGTAACTCACGCTCATATATGGCCTAATATATATGACTGTACGCGGCGGTGACGGTTGATCGTATGAAAAAAAAGTTCAAACAAAAGTTGTAGAGAATTTTATACTCTACAACTTTTATAATAGGTGCAAATCTCATTTAAGCAATAGAAAGCGAGATATTCGCGAAAAACCGATTTTTATGACCTTTGACCTTCAATATCTTAAGACACGGACACGAAAACATTTGTGACTTTTGAGACAACATTTAGAACGACAACACAAAGGTTTATACCAATTTACAGCTTATTATCTTTCATTCCGAGGTTGACCCCTTTTTTTACCTAATATGACTGGGCTATCATGCAAAAGCAAACAGAAAGCGGTTCTGTTGGCGGGAATATTACTGTGAGTTTTAAATTGTATCCGAATATCGACGGGTCCTGATTTGATCACCTCGTTTTGATGTGAGCAATCGATAACTGCAATTGGAGCACTACCCCTAAACTTCTCTCGAGTAAGCAGCGATTGATGGAGACGTCCGTAATATGATTGTTAGAATTTTAAATACATATCATACAATAAAGCATATCTCTCCCGATCAAATTTAATGTTTAGGTCTTCATATGGAAATGTTTCAGAATTTAAGTGAAGCTTCACATCTGAAAGTTCGCAATGATCAAACTTGCTGGCATCTTTACTCTTCACGTTTTTTCGATCCGTTTGAAGTGCTTAAATTACATATCGAGGTTTTTCTAACTGAGTTGATGTCTTAATAGTCCAATTATGATCAACAGGCGTAGGTAATATAGGATATTACCTACGCCTGTGGGGTACTTGGCATTGTAAGTAGTATAAATATGTATGTTCTGCCGCAAATGAGCAGGAGCACCTTAAAATTGGTTAAATTGTGAGGGAAATCAAGGTCTGACGTCACATTTTTGCTCATTTTTCATGCGGCAGAAACCTCATAGCAATTTTTGGAGGAGCAGTTTCGGTCTTGTAGGCTACAATTGAGAGATAAGGAAAAGAGATAAGGCTTTTCGGTCTTATAGGCTACAATTGAGAGATAAGGAAGAGAGATAAGGATTGTCGGCCATCTTGGATCTTGGGTTTTCGGTCTTATAGGCTACAATTGAGAGATAAGGAAGAGAGATAAGGATGTCGGCCATCTTGGATTTCGGTGTTATAGGCTACAATTGAGAGATAATGATGTCGGCCATCTTGGATTTCGGTGTTATAGGCTACAATTGAGAGATAAGGATGTCGACCATCTTGGATCTTGGGTTTTCGGTCTTATAGGCTACAATTGAGAGATAAGGAAGAGAGATAAGGGTGTCGGCCATCTTGGATTTTGGGTTTTCGGTCTTATAGGCTACAATTGAGAGATAAGGATATCGGCCATCTTGGATTTTTGGGTTTTCGGTGTTATAGGCTACAATTGAGAGATAAGGAAAAGAGATAAGGATTGTCGGCCATCTTGGATTTTCGGTTTTTGGTCTTGGAGGCTACAATTGGTCTTCCTCTTTTTTGGTTTGCATCTGGACTTAGATCTAAACCTTGGATCTGAACCTAGATTGTTTAGTAAGATAGGATTGTTGGTCATCTTGGATTTTCGGTTTTTGGTCTTGGAGGCCACAATTGGTCTTCTTTGGGTTTTCGGTGTTATAGGCTACAATTGAGCAATAAGGAAAAGAGATAAGGATTGTCGGCCATCTTGGATTTTCGGTTTTTGGTCTTGGAGGCTACAATTGGTCTTCTTCTTCTTTGGTTTGCATCTGGACTTAGATCTAAACCTTGGATCTGAACCTAGATTGTTTAGTAAGATAAGGCACCTGTCGGCCATCTTGGATATTGGGTATTCAGTCTTGGAGGCTACAATTGATGTTGAAGATAAGAGTTTGTTGTTTTGAGTCTTTAATTACGAAGTACAGCTTTATCAGCTAAATGAAATTACACGAGGCGAATTTAATTGGATTGAAGATAAGAGTTTGTTGTTTTGAGTCTTTAATTACGAAGTACAGCTAAATGAAATAACATGATGCGAATTTAGTTGGAAAAACAGAATATTGCGTAATAAAAGATTTCACCACTTTGAGTAAATAGATGAAGATTATTTTTTAATTTCTTTTGCAAATTCTTATTTCTATGATATCATTGGGGGTCCAAGCAAGTTTTAGCATGTTTTTCTGCTCGAGCTGTGATTGATAAGCGAGCTGGTGACTGCGTAGAAATTAATAATTTGGCGACAATGTTAAGGTCGTTGGGTGATAAGGTTTTGTAGATGAATCTGACCTCGTGCTGAAAATAAGAGTTGTTGTTTTGAGTTTTTAATTACGAAGTACTCCTTTATCAGCTAAATGAAATAACATGATGCGACTTTAATTGAAAGCAGAATATTGTAACCTCGAACTTTAAAAGATTATCATGCAATTTCTTTTCAAGATCTAAATATAGCCATTAATTCGAGGTTATATTATTAAATAATTTCGTGTTTTATGCAACTAGCAAGTAAGTCATCTGGACCTTGACTACTAGTTAATATAACACCATTGAGGAATAGTTAAAGGAATTTCTGTAATTAGGGAAAAAAATCTGATGTTTAAAAATAACATGCATCGCTTTGCATAAATCCGTTAATAAGTAATAAACGTCTAGTCAAGATAGCTAGAATGGCTTCTTTCGGTACTTTGGAGAGGTTTATCATGTGAAGAACTTGCAAAGAAAATAAATATCTTTCCATAGCCTTAAACTTCGTTTCTTTATGATTCAACCGTGATAATCTTAATAAGAGAAACCATTGATTCGTAATTATGCTTTAAATTTATATCAAACTAGCAGCTACCAAACCCATGTAACAACCTTGAACTGCAGAAGAAATGAACAAGATCATTGGCGTTGTTGTAACACTATCTAGCAAATGTCAGCTTCCGGGTTTGTTGCCGTTGCAGCACTTTATAAAAATAACCTCAAAAACTTTGAATTGAGCCGATAGAACAAACAAAATCGAGGTAGCTGGAATGGCTTCTTTTGGTAATTTAGAGAGATTTATCATGTCAAGAACTTAAGAAAATAAAACTCTTTTCATAGCTTTAAACTTGGTTTCTTCTTTTTTCAGTCGTAATAATCTTAATAAGGAAACCATATTTTTCTTGAATCATAATTATGTTTTAAATTTATACCAAACTGACAGCTAACAAACCCATATGACATTTAAAATTAAATTTTTGTATACGTCATGTAACAATAGACCCAAATTGTGATCTCACCAAGTCAAACAAACGAAAAACTACTATCCCAATGATCTTTTCAAAATTTATAGAGAAATACAGCTGAACCAATGAAAGAAATTTAAAGCGCATTAAACAGGGCTTTAATAATCGTATTGAAAGCTTTCTATTGAAAAATGATGATGAAGGAATATTGGATCCAAAACAATTTTTCTACAAAATCAAACCTCGAGTTATAAATCTTCTTGAAGCAAGTTTACAGAAAATCCTCTGAATTAGGCTCAAGGAAATTGATATGTTACTTAGAAGATACATTTCATTATATAATCCATTATAGAAATCTCCAAAAAGTAGTTTAAAGTATGAATCGAAGTTTTCATACATTCATAGAGCTCTTTGATTCAGACAATGGAATTGATTAAAACTCATACATTCAATGAGCTCTTTGATTCAGACAATGGAATTGATTAAAACAATATATTGATCTTAGTACTTTGCATAGATCAAAAGCTGTTAACACTTTCTGATCTTAAGCTCTTATGATGGAATTTGTATTTATCACGAGGAATGACACTAATTTTGTGATCTTAAGTATATTCAAATGTTCAACAGATGCTTACTGTTGTCAAGACTTATTCTAATATCACCATTAAATCTTTTGGTTGAAGCACAGTTCGGTTTACTAAAATTATCACAGTTTAAAAAATTATTACCTTTATTTTTGGTTTGTCTTTTACTTTGTTTGCATTTTAGATTCATATAGATTAGATTTCTCAAGTATAGAAAAATTAGCGAATAATTCATCTGATGAAAACTTAATATAAAACAGATCCTTTTATAAAAATGATGATTTATTATATAGATTCAGGATAATTTTGGGGTGCTATGCTTAAGTATTGAAAGATTGAATTACAATAATTATTAACTAACGTTAATGTGTATAACTTTATATGTTCTCGCAGGCATTCTACTGCTAATAATAAGTGTATGGAAAATGTTATCCCATCACAAAGCTCAACATATTTAATTTACTTCGAATGCAATAATTTATATGGGTGAGACATGTCTGAATTCTTAGTATATAAGGAATTTCAATGGGATAGAAAATACTCAAAGTTTAGAAATTGAATATATATATTTGAAGTAGATTTAACTTATCTAGAATCACTTCATGACTTACACAATGATATACCATTATGCGCAAATAATATAAATATCCTCTGAATTAGGCTCAAGGAAATTGATATATGACTTAGAAGATACATTTCATTACATAATCCATTCTAGAAATCTTCAAAAAGTAGTTTAAAGTATGAATTGATTAAAACAATATATTGATCTTAGTACTTTGCATAGATCAAAAGCTGTTAACACTTTCCGATCTTAAGCTCTTATGATGGAATTTGTATTTATCACGATGAATGACACTAATTTTGTGTTCTTAAGTATATTCAAATGTTCAACAGATGCTTACTATTGTCAAGACTTATTCTAATATCATCATTAAATCTTTCGGTTGGAGCAAAGTTCGGTTTACTAAAATTATCACAGTTTAAAAAATTATTAACTTTATTTTTGGTTTGTCTTTTACTTTGTTTGCATTAGCAAGTATAAACATGTATTTGAAAAAGGATATACCCCAAACAAAATGGGATTACAAAATATCAAATTTCTTTGAAATAAAAACACTCGTAATTCACTTAATCAATTTTTATTTAAAATCGGTAGAGTTCTATTAAATCTTCCTGACATATCATTATTTTATATAATTAATTTACATATTTCTAAATCCTGGTATTTCGTCCATTTTGTTTTCGATAAATTTTAAATTGCAATCTTCATCCATCTCATACACAGTGTTGTTGATCTCCACTGTTTGAAACTCTGACTGCGGTTCCACTGATTGATGATTTTCGAAAATGAATTTTACAAAGCATATTGTCAATACAAGAACATCTTTTTGTCTCTGAAATTCCTCCATTTTCTGAATTATAGGCTGTGTTACTTTATTTAGATATTCCTGTTTAATATCACCATCCTTAAGATTTGTATTAAGTTCGATGTTTTCAAATTTGTATTCATTACATCGATTGATGTATTTGAATCGTGTTATAACCCGAACAGGTTCATATACACCATTTTTTAGATATTTTTGAATGTGTTCTTGAAATTTGTTTAAGTAATGTTCTTCCAGTAAATACTTCAGCGCATTTATTCCGAAAGACAGTTGATTATGCACCGCTAATATCATTTCATCCCATACTGGGGTGAATTGTATCTTAAAAGTATAATGTTCGCGAGGAGTCTTTACGATAGATTTTCCTTCCATTTTATTTCTGTAATAACATTTTTTTATTTACTACGCATATATTAATTACTCTGCAACATACCTGATCTTCCTTCCTTTCCTGAATCTGGCCTATCTAAATATTTGCCTCAGCTTTTATAGCAAGTATTTTACCCCCCACTGGAAATTTTTAAAACTTGAACTGCTTAAAATTAAATTAAATTGAAGATTTCATTAACGTTATTCCCTTAAATAAAGTGTTATATATCAATGTCAAAGGGAATTTTTTCATCTGAGAATAAAAAGATTGAATTACAATGTTTAGATTCCATTCGCTGCGAGTTTAGATACTCTAAAAAACAAACAAAAATCTGAATGATAAAGACTTTAGAATAATCCATAATGAATTTAATAAGGAGAAAGGGGGGTTTTCATATGATTACTTAAATTCTTTTGATAAATTTAAAATGAAGCATGTGTGCCCCTCAGGATTTTTTAATAAACTTAGCAATAAGAAGAAGAATATCAGCATGTCGTTAATGTATGGAACAAATTTAATTCTAGAAATATCTGAGAAAATTTACAATTATATTTAAAGTGTGATGCTTTATTGCTAGCAGACATTTTTGAGAATTTTAGAATAGTATACATAAATATCTATGAGTTTAACCCGAATCATTATTACACAACACCAGGATTGTCATGGGATGCTATTTAAACTTTTTTCTGATGACATTTCGCACCCTCGCTATTTCCTTAGTAAGCTTCTCATCCATATTGATCTTATTTAAGAACCAAGTCTAAAAGACATGAAACAGTAAACAATAAACATGAATCATAAAACAATAAACATTAAACATGATACAAGAAACAAGAATCATGAATCATGAATCATGAAACATGTAACATGAAACAATAATTACCTATGTGAAGTATCCTCTGAACCGTTTCCATCAAAGTGTTAGTATTAGCTAATAAATCATTGTTCATCCCTCTCCTTTTATAGTACGTATCATGAAGACATCAAATCCCTTTCGGTAGCACCACTTACACATTGCGTTGTTTTTATTAATCACCAAAAATCCATATTTATACTTCCAAAATTCAGCACACGCATTACGAAATTTTCCAAACGTCATATCTGTACCCACATGATCATAATATATATGTTTAAAATAGTGATCACTTGCAAATACTTTTTGCAAAGGAACGCTGCACAGAATATCACAAAGTTGTAGTTGTAAAGTTCTTATTTTTCTCATATATTCAAAGATACAGTTCACTTTTCAACTCCTAAAAAAGCCCGATAATTAATAGTACTTATGAAGTTTACTTAGGTGACGATAACGAATGGAAAATTGGAAATTCAAAGATTGCAATTGATTAAGATTAGATTAGGTCTATGTAAATTGCTTTTTATGAAACAACCTGTAAAACTTTGTATAGTAAGGATGAGTTGAAAGATTATCAAGATATCTTAGAAGAGAATACAGGGTTATAAATATCGACTTCAACAGATCATTTTTAGTGTTTAGATAACCACCAATATGTTTAAATGCATAGAATGCAACAAATTCTTTAGCCGGAGAGATAGTCTTTTAAGACATAATCTTTATTTATTGAAAGAGAAAAATCGTGAAGACGAACATAGCAAGTTTATTGTGAAGGAAGGGGCAATTTTGAAAAATGGAAACCAAATGCAGCACTTTATTTTTCAAACTCCATTTAGATTTAAGGATTTCACAACTGAAAAGACAGAAAGAAGCGAAGTGATTGCATCATAATTACCATGGATTCAATTGGAACGATGGATATATCCCCTAACATCAAATACGTACTATAGTGACTCCTTTAATATGAAACAAAGTACTTTATGTGAAAGGCTGTGAAAAGGATCAAAAATACATTTGATGAAGGTGTAATAGTATATAATATGGAAGAAGAATTGCAGTGTCCAAATTTATCTTCTCTTAAATTTTTGTATAAAACCCCATGCTGTTTAATTCATAAGGGAATGCTCAAGAAAATGTTTAGCTTTTAAGAAATTTTCTAGAAAAGTAATAGAAGATAGAAATAAGAATTAAATGTCTTATTATTTAATACTAATAAAAGTCTTTCTGTAAATGTTAAAATAGCATTTTATTAATTTAGTCATTTATTTTTCCTTCAACATAAATTTATTAATGATGCTCATTTTCACAATTTCTAGTTAATCTAACAATTAGTTTCAAATGTAGCTTTCATAATATCTTTCTTGCTGCCTACTTGTAAAGAATAGATCTTAGATTTCAATCCTATACATTCTAACGTAATCTTACTAATGACATTGGGATTTGCAATTAAAGCACGAAGACCTAAATGTTTACCTCGACTTTCCCATTCCGTAGCTATTACATATATCTTATGATCATGTGGATACAGATATGACGTTTGGAAAATTTCGTAATGCGTGTGCTGAATTTTGGAAGTATAAATATGGATTTTTGGTGATTAATAAAAGCAACGCAATGTGAAAGTGGTGCTACCGAAAGGGATTTGATGTATTCATGATACGTACTATAAAAGGAGAGGGATGAACAATGATTTATTAGCTAATACTAACACTTTGATGGAAACGGTTCAACTTCACATAGGTAATTATTGTTTCATGTTACATGTTTCATGATTCATGATTCTTGTTTCATGTTTCGTGTTTATTGTTTTATGATTCATGTTTATTGTTTACTGTTTCATGTCTTTTAGACTTGGTTCTTAAATAAGATCAATATGGATGAGAATCTTACTAAGGAAATAGCGAGGGTGCGAAATGTCATCAGAAAAAAGTTTAAATAGCATACCATGACAATCCTGGTGTTGTGTAATAATGATTCGGGTTAAACTCATAGATATTTATGTATACTATTCTAAAATTCTCAAAAATGTCTGCTAGCAATAAAGAATCACACTTTAAATATAATTGTAAATTTTCTCAGATATTTCTAGAATTAAATTTGTTCCATACATTAACGACATGCTGATATTCTTCATCTTATTGCTAAGTTTATTAAAAAATCCTGAGGGGCACACATGCTTCATTTTAAATTTATCAAAAGAATTTAAGTAATCATATGAAAACCCCCTTTCTCCTTATTAAATTCATTATGGATTATTCTAAAGTCTTCATCATTCAGATTTTTGTTTGTTTTTTAGAGTATCTAAACTCGCAGCGAATGGAATCTAAACATTGTAATTCAATCTTTTTATTCTCAGATGAAAAAATTCCCTTTGACATTGATATATAACACTTTATTTAAGAGAATAACGTTAATGAAATCTTCAATTTAATTTAATTTTAAGCAGTTCAAGTTTTAAAAATTTCCAGTGGGGGGTAAAATACTTGCTATAAAAGTTGAGGCAAATATTTAGATAGACCAGATTCAGGAAAGGAAGGAAGATCAGGTATGTTGCAGAGTAATTAATATATGCGTAGTAAATAAAAAAATGTTATTACAGAAATAAAATGGAAGGAAAATCTATCGTAAAGACTCCTCGCGAACATTATACTTTTAAGATACAATTCACCCCAGTATGGGATGAAATGATATTAGCGGTGCATAATCAACTGTCTTTCGGAATAAATGCGCTGAAGTATTTACTGGAAGAACATTACTTAAACAAATTTCAAGAACACATTCAAAAATATCTAAAAAATGGTGTATATGAACCTGTTCGGGTTATAACACGATTCAAATACATCAATCGATGTAATGAATACAAATTTGAAAACATCGAACTTAATACAAATCTTAAGGATGGTGATATTAAACAGGAATATCTAAATAAAGTAACACAGCCTATAATTCAGAAAATGGAGGAATTTCAGAGACAAAAAGATGTTCTTGTATTGACAATATGCTTTGTAAAATTCATTTTCGAAAATCATCAATCAGTGGAACCGCAGTCAGAGTTTCAAACAGTGGAGATCAACAACACTGTGTATGAGATGGATGAAGATTGCAATTTAAAATTTATCGAAAACAAAATGGACGAAATACCAGGATTTAGAAATATGTAAATTAATTATATAAAATAATGATATGTCAGGAAGATTTAATAGAACTCTACCGATTTTAAATAAAAATTGATTAAGTGAATTACGAGTGTTTTTATTTCAAAGAAATTTGATATTTTGTAATCCCATTTTGTTTGGGGTATATCCTTTTTCAAATACATGTTTATACTTGCTAATGCAAACAAAGTAAAAGACAAACCAAAAATAAAGTTAATAATTTTTTAAACTGTGATAATTTTAGTAAACCGAACTTTGCTCCAACCGAAAGATTTAATGATGATATTAGAATAAGTCTTGACAATAGTAAGCATCTGTTGAACATTTGAATATACTTAAGAACACAAAATTAGTGTCATTCATCGTGATAAATACAAATTCCATCATAAGAGCTTAAGATCGGAAAGTGTTAACAGCTTTTGATCTATGCAAAGTACTAAGATCAATATATTGTTTTAATCAATTCATACTTTAAACTACTTTTTGAAGATTTCTAGAATGGATTATGTAATGAAATGTATCTTCTAAGTCATATATCAATTTCCTTGAGCCTAATTCAGAGGATATTTATATTATTTGCGCATAATGGTATATCATTGTGTAAGTCATGAAGTGATTCTAGATAAGTTAAATCTACTTCAAATATATATATTCAATTTCTAAACTTTGAGTATTTTCTATCCCATTGAAATTCCTTATATACTAAGAATTCAGACATGTCTCACCCATATAAATTATTGCATTCGAAGTAAATTAAATATGTTGAGCTTTGTGTTGGGATAACATTTTCCATACACTTATTATTAGCAGTAGAATGCCTGCGAGAACATATAAAGTTATACACATTAACGTCAGTTAATAATTATTGTAATTCAATCTTTCAATACTTAAGCATAGCACCCCAAAATTATCCTGAATCTATATAATAAATCATCATTTTTATAAAAGGATCTGTTTAATATTAAGTTTTCATCAGATGAATTATTCGCTAATTTTTCTATACTTGAGAAATCTAATCTATATGAATCTAAAATGCAAACAAAGTAAAAGACAAACCAAAAATAAATTTAATAATTTTTTAAACTGTGATAATTTTAGTAAACCGAACTGTGCTTCAACCAAAAGATTTAATGGTGATATTAGAATAAGTCTTGACAATAGTAAGCATCTGTTGAACATTTGAATATACTTAAGATCACAAAATTAGTGTCATTCCTCGTGATAAATACAAATTCCATCATAAGAGCTTAAGATCAGAAAGTGTTAACAGCTTTTGATCTATGCAACGTACTAAGATCAATATATTGTTTTAATCAATTCCATTGTCTGAATCAAAGAGCTCTATGAATGTATGAGTTTTAATCAATTCCATTGTCTGAATCAAAGAGCTCTTTGAATGTATGAAAACTTCAATTCATACTTTAAACTACTTTTTGGAGATTTCTATAATGGATTACATAATGAAATGTCTCTTCTATGTAACATATCAATTTCCTTGAGCCTAATTCAGAGGATTTTCTGTAAACTTGCTTCAAGAAGATTTATAACTCGAGGTTTTATTTTGTAGAAAAATTGTTTTCGATCCAATATTCCTTCATCATCATTTTTCAATAGAAAGCTTTCAATACGATTATTAAAGCCCTGTTTAATGCGTTTTAAATTTCTTTCATTGGTTCAGCTGTATTTCTCTATAAATTTTGAAAAGATCATTGGGATAGTAGTTTTTCGTTTGTTTGACTTGGTGAGATCACAATTTGGGTCTATTGTTGCATGACGCATACAAAAATTAAATTTTAAATGTCATATAGGGTTGTTAGCTGTCCGTTTGGTATAAATTTAAACCATAATTACGATTCAGGAAAAATATGGTTTCCTTATTAAGATTATTACGACTGAAAAAAGAAGAAACCAAGTTTAAAGCTATGAAAAGAGTTTTATTTTCTTAAGTTCTTGACATGATAAATCTCTCTAAATTACCAAAAGAAAAGCCATTCCAGCTACCTCGATTTTGTTTGTTCTATCGGCCCAATTCAAAGTTTTTGAGTCTATTTTTATAAAGTGCTGCAACGGCATCAAACCCGGAAGCTGACATTTGCCAAAATTAGATGACAAACTCAAAGTAAACTGAACTCTGTGAAATCACAATTTGAGTCTATTGTTACATGAAGCATATAAAAAATTTATTTTCTTATGTTCTTCACATGATAAATCTCGTTAAAGTATTGAAAGAAGACATTTCAGCTACTTCGATTTTGTTTGTTCTAGTCTAAATTCACAGGCAATTTTTAGAAAGTGTTACAACAACGCCAATGATCTTGTTCATTTCTTCTGCAGTTCAAGGTTGTTATATGGGTTTGGTAGCTGCTAGTTTGATATAAATTTAAAGCATAATTACGAATCAATGGTTTCTCTTATTAAGATTATCACGGTTGAATCATAAAGAAACGAAGTTTAAGGCTATGGAAAGATATTTATTTTCTTTGCAAGTTCTTCACATGATAAACCTCTCCAAAGTACCGAAAGAAGCCATTCTAGCTATCTTGACTAGACGTTTATTACTTATTAACGGATTTATGCAAAGCGATGCATGTTATTTTTAAACATCAGATTTTTTTCCCTAATTACATAAATTCCTTTAACTATTCCTCAATGGTGTTATATTAACTAGTAGTCAAGGTCCAGATGACTTACTTGCTAGTTGCATAAAACACGAAATTATTTAATAATATAACCTCGAATTAATGACTATATTTAGATCTGGAAAAGAAATTGCATGATAATCTTTTAAAGTTCGAGGTTACAATATTCTGTTTTCAATTAAAGTCGCATCATGTTATTTCATTTAGCTGATAAAGGAGTACTTCGTAATTAAAAACTCAAAACAACAACTCTTATTTTCAGCACGAGGTCAGATTCATCTACAAAACCTTATCACCCAACGACCTTAACATTGTCGCCAAATTATTAATTTCTACGCAGTCACCAGCTCGCTTATCAATCACAGCTCGAGCAGAAAAACATGCTAAAACTTGCTTGGACCCCCAATGATATCATAGAAATAAGAATTTGCAAAAGAAATTAAAAAATAATCTTCATCTATTTACTCAAAGTGGTGAAATCTTTTATTACGCAATATTCTGTTTTTCCAACTAAATTCGCATCATGTTATTTCATTTAGCTGATAAAGCTGTACTTCGTAATTAAAGACTCAAAACAACAAACTCTTATCTTCAATCCAATTAAATTCGCCTCGTGTAATTTCATTTAGCTGATAAAGCTGTACTTCGTAATTAAAGACTCAAAACAACAAACTCTTATCTTCAACATCAATTGTAGCCTCCAAGACTGAATACCCAATATCCAAGATGGCCCACAGGTGCCTTATCTTACTAAACAATCTAGGTTCAGATCCAAGGTTTAGATCTAAGTCCAGATGCAAACCAAAGAAGAAGAAGACCAATTGTAGCCTCCAAGACCAAAAACCGAAAATCCAAGATGGCCGACAATCCTTATCTCTTTTCCTTATTGCTCAATTGTAGCCTATAACACCGAAAACCCAATGAAGACCAATTGTGGCCTCCAAGACCAAAAACCGAAAATCCAAGATGACCAACAATCCTATCTTACTAAACAATCTAGGTTCAGATCCAAGGTTTAGATCTAAGTCCAGATGCAAACCAAAGAAGAAGAAGACCAATTGTAGCCTCCAAGACCAAAAACCGAAAATCCAAGATGGCCGACAATCCTTATCTCTTTTCCTTATCTCTCAATTGTAGCCTATAACACCGAAAACCCAAAAATCCAAGATGGCCGATATCCTTATCTCTCAATTGTAGCCTATAAGACCGAAAACCCAAAATCCAAGATGGCCGACACCCTTATCTCTCTTCCTTATCTCTCAATTGTAGCCTATAAGACCGAAAACCCAAGATCCAAGATGGTCGACATCCTTATCTCTCAATTGTAGCCTATAACACCGAAATCCAAGATGGCCGACATCCTTATCTCTCAATTGTAGCCTATAACACCGAAATCCAAGATGGCCGACATCCTTATCTCTCTTCCTTATCTCTCAATTGTAGCCTATAAGACCGAAAACCCAAGATCCAAGATGGCCGACAATCCTTATCTCTCTTCCTTATCTCTCAATTGTAGCCTATAAGACCGAAAAGCCTTATCTCTTTTCCTTATCTCTCAATTGTAGCCTACAAGACCGAAACTGCTCCTCCAAAAATTGCTATGAGGTTTCTGCCGCATGAAAAATGAGCAAAAATGTGACGTCAGACCTCGATTTCCCTCACAATTTAACCAATTTTAAGGTGCTCCTGCTCATTTGCGGCAGAACATACATATTTATACTACTATTGTAGTTTGAAAATATCTATTTGGTGATATAAAAGCATTTTCATCGCATTGAATCGCATAAATTTATGTTTAAATGTTTAAAATAATTTTTTAATATTTATTCTTCAATTTTTGAAAAACAATAAGATACAAAACAAAAAAAATTCATTTATTATGTAAAACCTAAAAATCGTTATGCGGCAGATATTGCAATTATTAACCTCAACGATTTTTACCACTTAGTACAACCTTTTGCTAAAATAACCGATTCTATTCGATTTGGCATTGCTTTTAATATTTAATAAAATTGTATTGCATTTAAAAGAGATATACATTTAAATTTCATGTTGATAGAAAATTTTGTGTTTTTACTTCATTTTATACGAAAAAAATGAAAATGACGAACTTTGATAAAACGGGGTAGTATATATGAAACTTTCACTTGGTAAAATATACAAATCGTGATGTTGTAATGATATTTGAACTTCATCGCTATTCTTATATGATACTAAAAACGAAGAGTAGCTGTGATACTCAACTTTTTATACTATTATCATACCTAGCACCTTGAGTAATATCGAGTATTTCATTTATTTTTTAACTTAAGACCAAGAGTTTTTAAGAATTGCTCGTTAGCGACTGTTAGCTTTATTCCTGACTTCTGCGTGGCTTTAGGCTGACTATAAGACTTAACACTTTTGTGTTTGTATTTATTATCTATGGTATTATTGTATATTAACATGTTGCGGCTTTAAATGCAGCCTCACTGTAATCATTTCTCCTCTAAAATTTATTAGATCACCGTCTTGATCCACGAACTTCAGTGTAAGATGATGTTCAGAGGCAAGTAAACGACATTCTTAGGAACTTGAATTATTTTATATCCCGGACCCACAGTAGAAAAGAACTCGTGTAATGTATGGAATTGTTGATTATTTATGAAGGAGCCTGATACTATATTACATTCAGCTCGGATCACATTAAGTTTTTTATATTTACTGGTAAATCAGATTGATATGAAATATTAGGTTCTAGAACGCGTTTACTAAATCCTAATATTGATCCAATAGAGTTATTTTTATTCAAGAATACTCGGGTAGAACTTCTGACTTCTGTTTTGAAGGTGTTATTATTAGCTGTTTTTTGTACTATAGTTTCTAATTTTCGTCTTAGCTAGTTCCCTTTTGATAAATCCTGCAATATAATCAATTTCATAGGAGCCTTCTGTAATTTTAATTTCATCATCATCCAGATGAGGTAAGTTATTTCTACTGTCTACATTTGGAATTGAATTATATGTCTGTAAATCAATGAGTCCGCAACTGCATTCTGAACTTAAGGGCGTCCTTTACTCTCGCGGTTTCAAAAAATGGATTTTTTTTTTAAATTTTAATCTATATGTATCTGAGAATACGCCACAGAAAAGATTTCGTGAAAATCACATTCCTTTGCTTGTTTCTGGGAACAGAAAGGTACCCGTCTCCGGCCGTTTCCGAGAAACTAAGTGCGGCGCGAGTTAGGATATTTTCCCCAATCAATAATAAAAAAAAATATAATTTAAAACACTTGACTGATTTAATTTAAAAGACTTTATTGACACCAAATTTACTTGTCTACACGAATATATAATTAAGACTGACTTTGACTTACAAGTTTTTGTCACCTCGAAATTTTATCAAGATATCATGTTTGCAATTTTTCGTAACATGAATTTACAGTACTAAGAATTTCCTGACTTCTAGACATTAGCTTGCAGTTTTACAATTAAAATGAAATTTGAATATGATAATCTATGAGAAATGTCGAATGTGGGAATTTATGGGTGCACGTGTTATGCCTGGCATGTAACTCCTCCCCCCTTAGTGGTGGGTATCGGCCACGGGAACTGGATCCTTGCAGGTTCGTTGGTAGGTATGTTCGTTGGGATGTCATAGGAAGATGGCATACTATGATCTTGATGATGATTATTTGGGATGCGAAACTTCCGGTAGATGATGAGGTAAGTTTGTAGAAAAATGGCTGCCATTATGAGAACGAGTGTAAAGGTCGTTGTTTGAAGATCCTTTTGATGAGCGTATGGTTGTAACAGATCTATAAATTCTCTTTCTGCAAATTGGTAATTATCTAACTTCTTTAAACGGAAGTTATTTGTAGGAAGAGATATATTAATCTCGTTGAATATCGTTGGATAGATGTTAACTTCATCCCAATGTGTATTTATTTCCGAAGAATATATTACATCATTGATTTGGATTTCGCAGTTGTTGAAGTGAATTAGAATAGATCCTTTGACTTTCTGCTTGTCAGGGCCACACGTAGTGAAGATTGTTGTCTCTGGTACGTTTATCATAAGGATGTAATTGGGTTCTGGTTGGAGGATTTCCACACTTGTTTCTCGGTCGTGTAGTTCACAATGTGCTGGTATATTGTTGATGAGGTTCCCAAGGCAGCTGGAGTGGTTTGTCTTTTCTCGATGCATGGTTTCAGGACAATAGTAGACTCCTGCGATGTTCCTACACTTCTTGTTAAGATATTGAATATTGTTGGGATTCAGGATAACGAAAGGTTTTGTGTTAATTATTTTGTTTTCCTTTGTAGGTATTGGTAGGATATGAAAAAGGGAGTAGGTTTCGTTGGAGATTCTTGGGATTTGAATATTAAAGATAATATTTGTGTTATTATAATATGCTTGAAGCCCTAACAATTCATAAATATGCTCGTCTGAATTTGTTTTGATATCTTGTTTTTCAAAAATAGCATTTATTTCTGACAATTCTGTTGAACTTAAAATTTGTTTAGAAATAACATTGAGTTTGGCCAAAATGATAGCTTCTGATATACTACTTATGTGGTCATTAAGAAGATCTATGTTAAAGTTAATTTTATTTAAAAACTGCAAATACTTAAATTCTATTTCACCAGATTTAATCACATTTTGATATTGGCTTTGCGTGTGTTTCAGGTAATCTACAATTATTTGCTGTTGCCTATTTATGTGTTGTGTTATGTTATCAAAGCGCTTTGTTTGTTAAGCTTTGTTTGTTGGTTAATATCATTTTTCATAATATTTTCATCGATCATTAAGCTTTCTATTTGTTTATTTAATTGTATCGCGTCGTTAGCATCCATGTTCCCTGTTATACCTTTTATTAATGTTCCCAGTCCGTTAATAAGACCTCTTTTATTTCTGAATCTTGGCATTAATGTTTGGAGTTTGTGGTTTAGCTGTTTTAGTTTTGCTTTGGTTATTTCTACAGAGTAAGCCATGCCATCTATTTTATCTATTGCATTGAGAGAATCTGTTATACTGTCAATGTTGCATTCGTATTGGTCTAGTCTTACGATGTGTAGTAAGTTGTAGTATCCTTGGATCAGTCTGGCAGTTCCTAGTTGCATATGAAGTAGTCCTTTGTTATTGGTTAGGTCTAGTATTTCCATCTTCTGTCCTATTATTGTCGTTATCAACCTGAAATTTGCGTTTTCTTTACTTTGGATTTATGGATTTTAGTATTTTTATTGGTTATTAGTGTTACGAACCTAGCTTTCTTTACTTTATGTTTCGAAAATCTAGGAGTTAGTTCGTTTCTCCTACATTCTTTCCTGTATATACTAGTGCCTACTTTAAGTTCTATAGGGGCTTCTCTATTTTTATTAATCTTTTCTATATTTTGTTTTGCTGTTCGGTCTATCCGGTCTTTTATGGCAGGATAAACTTTTGTCTGGAATTCGTGTAACTTTTCAAGATATTCGTGAACATTTTCGTTTTGTAGGGTGTTAATAAACTTGTATGTTCGTCCATAGAAGACTTCGTAGGGTGTTAAATTCGTGGACGAATGAATCGCGTTATTGTAAGTTATAAGCGTCTCATTGAGGATCTCATCATGGTCCTTTTCTTTTTGTTTATTATATATGATTCGATAGATTTCCGTCAATGTTGAATGAAGTCTTTCGACCGGTGAGTTACTACTGCTCTGTTGATAAGATGTAATATGGAGATGGATACTATATTGTTTACAAAAATCTCTAAAGATTATGGCTGTGAATTCGCTGCCTGAATCTACAACTAGTTTCCTAGGGATGCCGTGTAGGCTTATGTATTGTTTCAGAACTTTGATGACCGTTAGGCTATTTCTTACCGACAATGTATATGCGGCTCCGAACTTTGAAAATTTATCGATGATGGTTAATATTTGTTGTTTATTAATAGTGTAGATATCTGCATGTATAATGTTGAGTGGTTTGTTTGGTGTTTCGGGTATCATGTGCTGAATTTTTGGAGGATTCCTGTCATATTTAAGGGTTTGACAAATTTCGCAAGTGTTAACGATCTTGGTGATTTTATTTTTCATAAAAGGGAAATAGTAGTTCCTTTTTAAATGAAGCAAGGTTTCATTTATACCCCTATGATTGTTGTTAACATGGTAGTCATAAATAATTTTATCCTGTTCATCATTTTCTATGATGTCTTGAAGAATTTCTGTACATCGGATGAGTTTGAACGTTTTAGATTGTGAGAAAAATTTTGAATATGTGCTCTGAATGATTTGAAATGTAGCGTCATTGGCGTAAACTGCAGTCAGTTTATTAGGTGGAAGGTATTTTTTAAAGATATCGATAATGTTTTCCTCTGAGAACTGGGTAGATCTAAGGATTCTTCGCTGTTTGTTTTTGAAGGGCATAAGTAAAGTTGTTTGAGGGGTTAAGTTAGAAATTTCAAACACCAATTGGAGGGCAAATTCATTAAGTGGTCTCTCTGAAATATAGATGCCGTCGTTTAGATCTTCTTCGGCAGAGTGTGCGGTTGTTCCGACAGTGTTTTGCAGAGAGGTACTAGTGTTATTCATTCCAGATCCTACGATATTTATCTCTGCTCGGTTATGGTTTGAATGATCATCTGGTTTAATTCTACTCAATACGTCCGCGTTACCGTTCTGTGATCCTTTTTCATATATAATTTCGTAGTCAAATTCTTCCAGCTTTAACCTCCAACGGACTAATCTGGAATTCGGATCTCTAAGGTTCATTATCCAAGACAAGGGTTTATGGTCAGTAACTATCTTAAACTTCCTTCCGTACAAATAGGGTCGAAAGTATTTTGTAGCCCAAACTATTGCTAGAAGTTCCTTTTCGATTGTGGAGTAGTCAACTTCCGAATCGGTAAGGGTTCTACTCGCGTAGCATATAGGTCTCTCGCTCCCGATATGTCCTTGTGACAGGACGGCTCCAATAGCATAATTACTTGCATCTGTTGTCAATACGAATGGTTTTGCAAAATCTGTCTATTGCAAGAGTGGATCATTTGTTAAGAGATCTTTGCAAGATTCAAATGCTTTAATGTAAGTCTGGTTTAGTATGACTTTTCTTCCTTTCTTGAGGCATTCTGTTAAAGGTTTGGTTAGTTTGGCGAAATCTTTGATGAATTTACGATAGTAACCAAGAAGACCAAGGAAGGATTTTATTTCCTTCTGGGTTTTTGGGATTGAGAATTCTTTGATGACTTTAATTTTATCTGGATTTGGCTTTACGCCTTCCGTTGTAACAATATGGCCAAGAAAAGCTATCTCTTTGTGAAGGAATTCAGATTTATCGAGTTGTACTTTCAAGTTCGCGTCTCTTAATTTCTGGAAGACTTTCTTTAAATTTTCGACGTGTTCCTGGAGTGAAGTTGAGAACACTATTATATCGTCTAGATATACCAGACATACAGTGCCTTGTAATTCTCGCAGCACGTTGTCCATTACTCTCTGGAAGGTGGCTGGGGCATTTTTCAACCCGAAAGGCATTCGGATATACTCGAAATGTCCACCTTCTACAGTAAAAGCCGTTTTTGAAACATCACGATTGTCCATCTCTATTTGATGGAAGCCACTAGCCAAGTCTAATGTAGAAAAGTACATGCACTTGCCTAGCTTATCGAGGATTTCGTTGATGTTTGGGATAGGGTATTTGTCACTAATAGTTTTCTCGTTCAATTTTCGGTAGTCTATCACTAGTCTCCATTTTTGTTTCCCGCTGGCATCCTTTTTCTTTGGGACGATCCAGACCGGAGAACTCCAGGGGGAATAGCTAGGACGTATTATCCCTTGATCGAGCATATCGTTGATTTGCCGCCGCACTTCTTCCTTGTGGATATACGGATACCTATATTATTTGGTATAGATAGGCATGTCATCCATTGTGCGAATTTGATGTTTGATTTTGTTGGTAAAGGTAAGTTTCTGGCCTTCTTTGAATATATCTTCGAACTCTTGGCAAACTTTATGAAGGGATTTTTCTTCTTCTTGATTTAGGTGTGTGGTTCGGAGTAGGTTACTGATATTATTTATGGGTTCAAGGTTTTCGTTGTGTGCGTTGTAATTAATATTAAAGTTATTTATTTCTACGAAGGTTTCGGAAGAAAACTTTTCTGCTTTTAATGGTTGTTCTATGAAGAGATTTTGATCCTGATTAGATAAATTGACAATTTCGATTTGACTATACCAGTCATTAGCTTTATATACTCCTTCGGAAACGAAGACATTTGGTTTGATTTCCATGGCTTTGATGAATGTATATATCGCCTTCTTAAATATCTACCGGCATTATCGCAATTAATTTTGTTTAAGAAGGGATTGACTGTAATTTTGACATTAGGTTTGGTTTAAACTGTAAAGGAATTCTTGTATTTCTTGTGACCAATACTTTGTTAAGGAGGTCAACCTTAGCGCCTAATGCACTTAGAGTATCTAGTCCGAGAAGACCATCGAAGTACCCATGAAAACGAAAAACGAGCAATCGAGTCTGACCTTGTTGTTTAAACTCGCTAAAATTTGGAAGGATGATCACTTTGTTTAGGTAGTGTTTGTTAAACAGAGTGGTTATTACTGTCGGTTTAGTTTCTGAGATATCATCAGGATGGGCATATTCAGGGTTTATGAATGAAGATGATGCTCCTGTGTCTATTAGGAACTTTAATGGTTGTCCGGTAGGGGAAAGTATATTGATGTATGGGAGTTCGGAACCGTGTTTATTGATATCTAAGTATCCGATGGGTCTGTCGAGGCGTGTACATAAAAATTTACATCTTCTATTTCATTGGTAAAATTTATATCGGGATGGGGATAATCTTTATAACTTGTATTGGATGGTTGCTCTGTTTCGCCGTTATAGTCATAGTAATCGTAGTAGCTATCAAGGTTTTGTTTATAAGAGTTAGTATGATTATCTGTGAATTCTGTATATGGTTCCTCTTCGGTGGCATGAAACAGTTCTTTGCTCATAAACTTCGGTTGAGGATTAGATCTGAAGTAATTATTGAAGGAGGGTCTGTTCTGATGTTGTGGGTAAATTGTTTTTGCATGTCCTGATGAGACATCCATTGGTTCAGGTTTAGGGAGTAATGGATTGTTCTGCTTATTAGTGAAAAATGGTCTTTGTTGCGAGTTTGTGTAATTATTTTGGATCGGTCTTTGTTGGTAATTATTTGTCTGTGAGAATCTTTGCTGTGGATTAAAAGTTGGTTGGTTGTATCTTTCTTGAACGTTGCTTATTTGAGGGAATCTTTGATGTGAGGGGAATACAGGCGAAGAGTTAAATCTCTGTTGTCGGTTACCTGGTTGAAACTGGCTTCTCTGTGGTAATTGGGGTGTTTGGGTCCTATGGACAGAATAATTCTGTGGTGGTTTAGAAAATAGCAGATTTTTTCCAGATTCTGGCTTGGCGTAAAACATGTTTTGCTCTTTTACGCAAAATGAAAAAGCTTCTGCGAGGGATACCGGTTTCATAGCGCGGATCGTTGATCCAAGAGGTTCTCTAAGTCCCGATAAGAATGAGTTTAAGCACATTTCCGAGTAAAGACATTTCCTTGCTTTCATCACATTAAGGTCTGTTTCGTGGATATTGACGTGATTTGTCATACTTGCTAACAATTCGACAATTTCACTATAAAATATTTCGACTGTCTTACTATTTTGTTTAAGGGTATGGAGGTCTCTAATTAAGGAAGTCTCATTCCTCTTATCTGAGAAATGCAATATTAAATTCTGTTTTATTTGATCCCAGTCGAGTGGAGTCCCATACATATTGAGAACTTCATTCGCTGGTCCGACAATTTTATTCCTTATAGCCCTAAGTAACAACTGGCCATAAGCTGTATTACTAATTATTGAGATTAAATTGAGGATTTCCTCTACATTGTCAAGAAAATCGAATAAAAGTCAAGGATTCCCATCGAATTTTGGGAGATCTTTTATTGCGTCTGGTACTCGCAAACTATTAAAAATATCACTTGGTGTGACAGTAGAGGGAACAGTCCCAGCAGGGGGAACAGGAACAGGTTGAGAAAGTTGGGCACTTGTTGCCATAATTGTATTATCGATTAAAATATTATTTCGCGTATTTACTTTATTCTTAGGTTTTCTAAAAATACTCAATAGATTTTCGAAAGACACTGAAAGCTTTGATTCACTAGTTTTATATTGGTTCAATGGATTAATTAATTGCAGGTTACTTGAAACACTTACACTTTGAGATTCTTTATCACTTTCTTCACTATCACTTGACAATTCGTTAAATCTTATTAATCTTAAGCTACTGTTACTACTATGTGGGTAAGGTTTTGGGGAAAAAATCTTCTTTTTGAGAGGCATGCAGGATTAGAAAGGAATATTCAATTCTTAACTCACGTGCTAAAAATTATCAACTTCATTATCCCAAAAATATTCCTGGACGAAATGATTTTCTGTTGAAAGCGTTTCCTCGGTCGATAATCCTTCGATGAGAATTAGCTTGCGACGATGTTCTCTCGTCTTTTGTCTATTTTTGAACCACAAATTTAATGATGATGATTCTGACGTGAGGATCCTGAAATTTCTTTCCAATAACTGCACTTGATCCTTTTCTTATTAGCACTTTATCGTGATGGTCACTTGACCGAACCGATTAACCGTCGATTATTTCACGTTTTTTATGCTTTTAAGGATTCAACGAGCGAATCCTTCCGACTGCGCCAGTTAGGATATTTTCCCCAATCAATAATAAAAAAAATATAATTTAAAACACTTGACTGATTTAATTTATATTTATTGACACCAAATTTACTTGTCTACACGAATATATAATTAAGACGGACTTTGACTTACAAGTTTTTGTCACCTCGAAATTTTATCAAGATATCATGTTTGCAATTTTTCGTAACATGAATTTACAGTACTAAGAATTACCTGACTTCTAGACATTAGCTTGCAGTTTTACAATTAAAATGAAATTTGAATATGATAATCTATGAGAAATGTCGAATGTGGGAATTTATGGGTGCACGTGTTATGCCTGGCATGTAACTCGCGCCACGACAGCGCTTGTCCAGTTAAAAATTACTGTCTAAAGAATTTACCGGTCCGTTCTTGAGAAGAATGTCGATAACCGAGAACATCAACGTGATGAGGAAAGAGAATTCTACGGCCCCGTTATAGCAGATTAAAGTTACTACAATCAAGATATACACCGTAATTTATCATTAAACGCGTTTTCCCGAAAGTAGTGTTTTTTCAGCTGCCGAGTAAGACTTCTCATAAAAGTATTGGGCCGATTTCAATAATTTTCTTTTCAATTGTTTAGAAAACATACCGCTGTGTTTTCCCGAATACGATTTGCCAAATTTTATTTTGTTCCATTTTTATAGCCTCTAATAGGTCAAAATTTATGTAAAAATTGGAAATTTTTACAAATTGTTGCATAACTCTTACAAATTGCAAAATAAAAAAAAACTGTCTCGGGAAAATATAGCCAACGTAACTATGATTATAAAGAATATCAATTTTCAGATTACAGATTACCCAATTGGCCACAACTTTGCTTAAGCGTGACCCATGCAGTTTCAACATCAATGTCATCAATGACGTTTCAAGGTCGCGAAAGTTATTTTTTTTTTCATCTTCAAAAGTAAAATTGAAAAGTCAAAACATGTATCTTCGAAATAAAAAAAAATAATTTTAAATGTAGATCAGTAGATCCTTCGAAATATATTCCCCAAAAAACCGCTCAATTTCAGGCCTCGAGAGTAGAGGACCCCCTTAAGTCCAACGGAGGAAAGTACTCAACTGTAACCACAGATAAATTCCCAGTCAAAGTCAGTGTTAATGACATACATAGTAGTTCTAAGTGAAATGCAGTTGTTATTTTATGTAAAGTTTATTTATAGCTGTTATCTTACAATGTACAATAGCTTCAAGAACATCAAACCAACTAACACCAATTGGTTCAATAATGACTGTTTCGCAGCCATTAAAAAGAAGGAAGCAGCCTTCCAGGCATATAAATTGTGCCCTTCAGAGGAATTGAGACGTATCTATAGAGAAGCGCGGAATATTTGCAATTCAGCAATTAGTCGAGCAAAGTTCAATTTCGACCAGTACATCAGACGGAAGGTTTTTTCTACCCAAAAGGGTTTCTGGTCTCTAGTAAAAACCGTAAAGAACAATTTCACCTGTTCGTCAACACCACCACTCATTTATAATGGGAATGTTTTTACTGACTCATTGGACAAGGCCAACCTGTTTGCTGCTAATTTTGCTGCTAATTCATACTTACTTACTTACTGTCATATTCAACAGGAATGTTTCCAAGTGTATGGAAACTTGCTCATGTGCAGCCGATACTTAAAAAAGGAGAGGCATGCGACCCCTCTAACTACAGACCAATTGCACCAACCTCGATCATATCTAAAGTTTTTGAATCACTCATCAACTCTCAGTTGTTGAAATATCAAGAAAACAACCATCTTATCAACGATTGCCAGTACGGTTTCCGCACTGGCCGCTCAACCGGAGACTTACTAACGGCTCTAACGGAACGTTGGAATCATTGTCTTCATAATTTTGTTGAGTCTGAAATCGTCGCTCTTGATATTTCAAAGGCTTTTGATAGAGTCTGGCATGCTGCCCTTTTAGCCAAACTTCAAACATTTGGTCTGCACCCTACCCTCGTTAAATGGATAGAGAGTTTTTTGTCAGGCCATTCAATTCGTGTAGTAATTGACGGAGTTACATCTGATTCCTACGAAATAAATGCCGGTGTACCTCAGGGTTCAGTTCTTTCACCAACCTTATTTCTTCTTTTTATTAATAATCTCTTATCCCTTACTCTCAATCCTATTCATAGTTTCGCCGACGACCGCACCCTTGATTTCGCGTACTCATTTGATTCTGTTATGAATTCACGTGGAAATGCTACAGAAGCCAATCGGGAACGCATGTTTAGATCATTAAACAACGACATTTCCAAGGTCCTTGCTTGGGGCAGAGCAAATCGTGTTACGTTTAATGCATCCAAAACCCAATGCTGTTTAATGTCCCTTAAAAAACGCCCAGTTCACCCCCAACCCATTTCAGTCGACGGAGTGAATATACCCAATTCACCCTCCCTAAACATCTTGGGTATCGAGATATCCAGCAATCTTAGCTGGACTGATCATATATTTGCAATCGCTAAAAATGCGATGAAATGTTTTGGTTTTCTACAGAGATGTAAGAAATATTTCACCCCACCTGACTTAGCTCTGATCTACAAGTCCCACATTAGGCCTAGACTTGAATATAATTCCCATATTTTGGCAGGGGCCGGACACACCGCACTGTCCGCGTTAGACAAAGTCCAGCGTAAAGCTGTTAAGCTTATTGGCGATCCCTCAATCTCTGAGAGTCTTGACTCTCTGGAGCATCGACGGAATGTCGGTTGTCTCTCACTCTTCTATCGTTATTTCCATGGCCGTTGTTCTAACGAAATTGCTAGCCTGATTCCTTGTAGACTCATGATAACGCGCGATACAAGATCAACAAGTCGCTCCCACCTCTCCAGGTCAAATTTGGACGTACCGTCAAATTTCGGGAATCTTTTCTTTCTGCTTTCATAAGCATTTTCTGATATAGAGTCCAAATTTACTAATCCACACTCATATTTTCTAGGCTTTTTGGGGAGAGAGCATCAAGCATAAAAACACCTCTAAAATGTGGTAATTATTCGCTTATTTATATAAATCGGTTTCATTTAATGCTCGATTAGGTAGCAGTTTTAGACGTTTTTTAAAGGTGGACTTAAGAATAGACCAAGTTCTTTTCTGTATGACTTCAAATATAAGCAGCTCCCCTTTTTTCCTAATGCAATAGCTTCCATCGTATTATTATGTCGATTTCTCTCCTTTAGCTGCTCTTTAGCATTTATTGCAGCATTTACAGCCTTTGCGCCACCTGATACTCCTCCCACTAAAGCACCTAGTTCTGAAATACTAGCAAAAATAGGAATTAGAGTTAGAACTCCTCCAGCCTTTGGAATCGGAATAATTCGAGGTGGTCTTACATCCTTCTTCTTTCGCTTAAATACATTTTTAGTAGCAGCAAGTGCAAGACTTAAAGCTTCTTTTAAGGAATCAGGTTCTTTTAACTTTAAAATATTTCTTGCTTCATGCACTCCTTTTTTATTTTCCAAATTTTAGTTTCGCCTTCATAGCGTTTGTTACAAGCCAGGCGTTCACCAAGGGATGCGTCTGAAGATGTCACTCGTTCCCAAGCTTTACCGGATAATATACGATCAGCAATATGACGATCCTCGATTTTTTTATGTTGAGAATATGCAATATCGTGATCTTTTTCAACTGCGTCAAGAGGATTAATTCCAGGGTCATCCCTTGCTAATCTTTTTTGTAGTTTAGTACTAGGATAGCAATATTGATAGCCAGGCAAATTAAATTCAAATGGTAAATTGCTAATTGCTGTATTTAGCAGACCACCTTCTCTTCGACATTTACGCTGGCGAGAACGATTTTGATTCTTTGAATGATCAATCATTCAACTGGTAATATACATTTTTTAGACTTCCTCACAACAACACACTGAGCTGATGACTGATATAAAAGTTCAGTGTTGCGTAATAAATATTTCAGTTCTGATAATGAAGTTCGTGAAGCAGAAGGACTCTTTATCAATTAAAAATCTTGATATTAAATCTGCAAATGTAAGAGATATTCTTGTTGGACCTTCAAACTGCGGTAAAACCAATCTTATGATTGGGCTTATAGAACATCCGAATGGATTTAAGTTCGAGAATATTTACATTTACTCAAAATCACTACATCAACCTAAATATAAGTATCTAGAGCAGTTGATAAGCCCCATTACTGGTCTGGGGTACTACCAATTCTAATAATTGCGGAGTTATACCTCCAGAGGAAGCCAAACAGAATTCAATTTTTATTTTCGATGATGTAGCATGTGGGAAACAAAATAACATACGTGAGTATTTTTGTATGGTTCGACATAATAATATTGATAGTTTCTATCCCTGTCAGACTTACACCCATATACCGAAGCACTTAATACATGACAACGCTAACTTTCTGATTTTATTTAAACAAGATGATATGAATCTTAGACATATATATTATGATCATGTTAACACAGAAATGACCTTCGAAAAATTTTGTAGTATTTGCGGTGTTTGCTGGAAAGAGAATTACGGCTTTTTAGTAATCGATAAAGATAGTTTGTTGAACAAAGGATGTTATCGAAAAGGGATCAATACATACATTTCGCTATAAATTTAGAAGATCTAGTAAAGCAAATCAGTTAAGGCTGTTTATATACCTGCTAAAGTAATAGACATGTTAAAGCTGGTTGTAGAACTGACATAGCCCTTCATACACCTGGTAAAGCTGTTCATAGACCTGTTCCAGATGTTTTATAGAGCTGGTAAAGTTTTTCACGGAGCTGTCAAAAAGCTGTTCACAGACCAGATAAGAGCTATTCATAGACCTATTCAGATCAGTATAACTCAGTTCACAGATCAGTTCAAATCTCATTAGAAAGATGGTTAAAAAGAAAGACGAACTATTAAAAAATCTTATCAAAACTAGAAATGCTATTAAGAAGAAATTCCACGCTGTGAAAACTTTACGAGTTAAAACTGAAACTCGTCTTGAGGAGACATTTAAGCCAATAACAAAACCACTTCATGAGTTTATAACAAAAGTAAAGCAAGATACATATGGAGATGATGATGATTATAGTAATATAAAGCTTACTCCTAAAATGAAACTTCCAAAAACAGAGCCGACAAGCACACCTATCAAGCGTCCACATTATTCCTTAATGTCGGAGGATGATAACGTTGCAACGCCTACTAACTCTAGAACTTTGATGAAAAAGAGAGATTCTCCTCTTAATTTATCAAGCGGTATAGTTGATAAATATTTAGAACTATACATTAAAAAAGCCCGATAATTGACAGCACTTATGGAGTTTATTTAGATGATGATAACGAATGGAAAATTGGAAATTCAAAGATTGCAATTGAGGAAGATTATTTCCGTATTAAGGCGAAATCGTATAAAGTAACGCTGGGTCTATGTGAATTGCTTTTTATGAAACAACCTGCGAAAACTTTGTATAGTAAGAATTACTTGGAAGATTATTATCAAGCTATCTTACAAGAAACTAACGACTATAAATGAGGCCATAGAGCGGATGGTCAAATAAAAGGAACTAGAGCTTTAAAGTACTTAGAACTTACAAGTGAACTCGTTTCTCATGAAGGCAAGGGTTTGATGCATATACCCAGGAATAATGTTGATTACGTTTATTGGAAAGATCCTAATGAGCTTGTAGATAGACTTCGTCTTTAATAGCATCACAAAGTGCTGGACATATTAACCACAACAATGAAATTATATCAATTATTGAAGAGTTAAAAGAAGGTGGCATTATAGTATAAATAACATCTTTAATCATATTCAGTTTTAATGTAATAATGAGTGTCGAAAAGTTTGGGAGATATTCTAAAAAGATAAAGTTCGGATCTACTGGCAAGCGTGGTCCTAGAGGCTTACCAGGCGAACCTGGTCCTCAAGGGGAACAAGGAACACAAGGTCTAAGTGGTGTGGTTTTTAAACTCACTGAAAGTGGAGATTTCAATCTAAGTTTTAACAATTCTAAATACCTTAAGAGCCCCCTAGAAAGGGATGATGCAACCAATAAAACATACATATGTTGGCTATGTAGCTGACAAGAGCATACATTTAAGTAATTCCTACGTTAATGAAAAAATCCAGTTTTTTTTTATATGATGTTGCCAAAGCTCAGGGGATGCCCTATGATGCTAAAGCACAGCCTTGGCAGGAAAGGAATTAAGGTTAGGGGAAATGGGTTAGGAGGAGGTGTCGATGTACGCCCCGTTTGAAAGTTTCAGGCTCATAAGACGAGGGAAAAACAGAAGATGGTAAACTGTTCCACATTCGTGTTGTTCTGCTAAGAAAAGATTCCCAAAATTTGACGGTACGTCCAAATTTGACCCGGAGAGTATAGGGGTGGGAGCGACTTGTAGATCTTGTATCGCGCGTTGTAATGAGTCTACAAGGAATCAGGCTAGCAATTTCGTTTGAACAATGGCCATGGAAATAGCGATAAAAAAGTGAGAGACAACCGACATTCTGTCGATGCTCCAGAGAGTCAAGGCTCTCAGAGATTGAGGAATCGCCAATAAGTTTAACAGCCTTACGCTGAACTTTGTCTAACGCGGACAATGCGGTGTGTCCTGCCCCTGCCCAAATATGGGAATTATATTCAAGTCTAGGCCTAATGTGGGACTTGTAGATCAACGCTAAGTCGGGTGGGGTGAAATATTTCTTACATCTATGTAGAAAACCCAAACATTTCATCGCACTTTTAGCGATTGCAAATATATGATCAGTCCAGCTAAGATTGCTGGATATCTCAATACCCAAGATCTTTAGGGAGGGCGAATTTGGTATATTCACTCCATCGACTGAAATGGGTTGGGGGTGAACTGGGCGTTTTTTAAGGGACATTAAACAGCATTGAGATTTGGATGCATTAAACGTAACACGATTTGCTCTGCCCCAAGCGAGGACCATAGAAATGTCTTTGTTTAATGATCTAAACATGCGTTCCCGATTGACTTCTGTAGCATTTCCACGTGAATTCATTACAGAATCAAATGCTATGAATAGAGACAATAATTCCAACGCTCCGTTAGAGCCGTTAGTAAGTCTCCCGTTGAGCGGCCAGCGCGGAAACCGTACTGGCAATCGTTGATAAGATGGTTATTTTCAAGATATTTCAAAAACTGAGAGTTGATGAGTGATTCAAAAACTTTGGATATGATCGAGGTTAGTGCAATTGGTCTGTAGTTAAAGGGGTCGCATGCCTCTCCTTTTTTAAGTAGCGGCTGGAAATGAGCAAGTTTCCATACACTTGGAAATATTCCTGTTGAATATGACAGGTGAAAGAGTTTGTGCAGAGGTTTAGCCAAAGCAGAGGCGCAGCATTTTAAAACTAGGGGCGAGAAACCATCAGGCCCAGTAGATTTGGACACGTCGAGTTTCGAAAGTACTCTAAAAACTTCCCGAGTGCGAAAGTGTAGCGGCTTTTGCCTACTAGTGCACTGTGATGGAGATGGAAATGGCTGCGATGAAGGTGGCAAGTACGAGTTAGCAGCAAAATTAGCAGCAAACAGGTTGGCCTTGTCCAATGAGTCAGTAAAAACATTCCCATTATAAATGAGTGGTGGTGTTGATGAACAGGTGAAATTGTTCTTTACGGTTTTTACTAGAGACCAGAAGCCCTTACTACCCTTTTGAGTAGAAAATACCTTCCGTCTGATGCTCTGGTCGAAATTGAACTTAGCCCGGCTAATTGCTGAATTGCAAATATTCCGCGCATCTCTATAGATACGTCTCAATTCCTCTGAAGGGCACAATTTATATGCCTGGAAGGCTGCTTCCTTCTTTTTGATGGCTGCGAAACAGTCATTATTGAACCAATTGGTGTTAGTTGGTTTGATGTTCTTGAAGCTATGAGGAATAAAGCGATGCATTCCAAACCATAGGATGTTCAAGATATAATCGGTGATTCTGTTAACGTCCTTCATAGAAAAGCAATCAGACCAATCCAGCTCTCTGAGATATTTATTAAGTCCCGCCCAATCAGCATTTTTATAATGCCACACTAATCTTTTGATGGAGTTTAGGTTAGTGGTTGTCAGAGAGGAGATGGAGAATTGGGCGGAGATTAGACAATGGTCCGAATTACCCAAGGGTTTATATCTGAAATATGTTTATTTTTAATCCCACCAATTGCACAAAGACAGTTGTTGGTTATGTTTTGAAAAGGGGCATGCACGATTCAATAAATAATAATTTTCGTTTTCCTTTACATAAATAATAATTCTGGAATTATTTAAGACTGTGACAATTTGTAATTACATGTATTTACGTGTACTTACGTGTATTAGCGTAAAAAATTTATTAGACTTCCTGGGAGGAAGAGGTGTGACTTTTAGTTACTTCATTAACTGTCCTCTCGCCAGGAAATATATTTGTATGGTAGTACATAAAAGTGGAACTTTCCCGAATACAAAAGTACACGTAAGTGCAAATAGTCACTTCCATTACTAAATAATAAAGAGTATTTTTTTGTTTTTCACGACGCCTCTACCAAAATTTTAAATTTGTGTTACTTGTATCTGTTTTTTAATTAATATTACATTAAAGTTGTAAAAACAACAATTTTAATGAATATAAAATCAAATGGTGATTTTTGGGCGATTTCAAATAATGGCGCGGCGACTTTGGGCGACTTCTGCATCACGGCGCGGCGAATTTTGCTCCATACCGTCTGGCATCTCTGGTTAGATCTTATATTTACTTTCGCTTCTAGTAACAGTATAGTCGAATCGGCTTCTCGTAACTTATCCACTATCGACAGTCTACATCCGTCCAGTCTCATTTCCTTCTGCTACAAGGGTTCTAATATTGCTGACCCCAACGTAGATCAGTACGTACTTGATTTTAGAAGGGCGTACTTCTCTGATCTTTCAAACAGAATCCTCTTAATCGCCCATCCACCCATCTCTTTTTTATAGTAGAGATATCGACGAATGCGTCTCCGTGTTTTATGATAGGATTTATGATCTGTTTAATACGTGTGTACCACTCAAACGGTCGAGATCATCTTGTCATTCTCCCCCGCGGTATAATATAGAGCTAAGGAGCCTTCAAAATAAAAAAAATAGACTATGGAAAACTTTCTTACGCTGTAGAAACACGTCAGCTTATTGTGATTTCGTTGATTGCTGTGGCAGCTTTTTAGCGTTATGTTCGCAATAACTTGCGTTTGTTAATGTTCGCAATAATTAATTACTAATTTAATTTAATTAATAATTAATTTTAATTACCTCTTATTGCAGCTCGCCCGACATAGCTAACAACTTCGCATTATTTTTTTAGGGCGCCTTTTCATCTGGCAACTTTGTGCCTTCTCTGGATGAGTTTGGTCATATCCAAGACCGTCCCGCTGTCTCCATTGCTTTGCCCATTATATCTTGTGATATTATCATGGATGGTATCAAGGAGCTTAACATGGACTTTTCTTTTGGTCCTGATGATGTTCCACCTGCGTTCTTGAAATCCTGTTCTGACGCCTTACTGACTCCACTAGAACTGATCTCCCACAAATCTCTTCAGGCCGGTAGATTTCCTACGTTATGGAAGATCTCCTTTATAATTCCTGTTTATAAAAAGGGGCATAAAAATTTAGTAACCAATTATAGACAAATTGCATAGTTTTCTTGCATGCCCAAGTTGTTAGAATCTGTTATATATTCACAGCTTGTTGGTCAGTGTAAGGGGCTAATCTAATCTAATCAACATGGCTTTCTGCCTGGTAGATCGTCGACAACTAACCTGCTTCCGACGAGGTCTCCAGACTGACTGTGTCTACACCGACCTTAGCAAGATATTTGATAAGCTCCCTCACTCTGTTAATATGCTTAAACTTGAAAAGCTGATATGTCATACCGGGTATCTTTCCGTAATACTTTATCTAGAGTTGTTAGGGCTTCTTTTGGTGTACCGCAGGGTAGCCATCTGGGACCGCTGCTGTTTATTCTTGCCATTGACGAAATTGTCCCTCTGATTAGACACTTCAAAGTCTTAATCTACGCAGACGATATGAAGATTTTCTCATGCGTTAGAAACAGCTATGATTCTTCCTGCATTAAGGATGATTTGAATACCTTCAGGATTTGGTGTGCCTTAAATGGACTGCAACTTAACCTGTAATCACGGGTCACTGCCTCATAGGTAGACACGCCGATAGGCTGGGCGTGCCCTCAAATGACTTCTGTAGGGGTTGCCACGACGAGGAGGAAGAGGAAACCATACTTCACCTCTTCGGTAGCTGCCCGGCCCTAGCGAACCGTGGGAACCGGTTTTTGGGCTCCCCCTACTTCAAAGAGTTAACCGAACTGGGCTCCACGGATGTCAGAGACCTGACTCAATTTATCGGGATTTCAAAATGATTCCCGACGACGAATTAAGGATGAACACCCTTCATAACCTAGTCAAAATAATTTTGACTTCCCGTGAACTAGTTCCACTGGATGCAAGAAACTGGTTCGGTGCACAGGGGACAAAATGTTAACCCTCTTATTCCTTAGGTAATTCTATGGGGTTGTTAATTTTCAAGCGTCAATGTGGTAGCACAAAGGGCCTCTTAGGCCTAAGTGTGCCTTCTTAGGCAGCTACTTAAACCTAACCTAACCTAACCTGTATAAATGTGAAGTTATGTCATTTTCTAGGAACATCAATCAGCTCGTCTTGGATTATACCTTTGCGGAAACTACTATCCGTCGTGTGGAGTCTGTTACTGACTTTGGTGTAAAGCCAGACAAAAAAACTCGATTTCACTCTGCACATAAACTATATCGTATCTCGGAGTAATTCAGTTTCTGGTTTTGTTAAGCGGTGCTCAAGGGAGTTTTTTGATCGACAGACCCTAATTCACTTATTTTTTTCTTTGGTTAGACCAATTCTCGAGTATGAATCTCACGTTTGGTGTACCTGCTATGCTGTTCATTCTTGACGCATTCAGTCGGTGCAGCGGAACTTTGTTAGGTTCGCACTAAGGGACCTCCCGTGGAGCGATCCACTTAGGCTTCCTCCTTATGCAGATCGCCTCCGGTTGCTTAATATGCACTTGTTGGAGGAAAGACGTAGAGTTGCTGACCTAGTCTTTATTCACCAGCTTTTGAACTTGAATATAGATTTTCGCACTCCCGTAAGTTTGGCTTCTTATAGGCATACCCCGTATAGCTTAAGGAGATTGCCTTTACTGCATGTTGTTCACTTTCGGTCCTACTATGGTATGCATGAGCCTATAAATCGCATGTGTAGAGCTGTGAATACACTAGTGATTCTTGACTAATAATATGAGAAATTATACCAAATCCTGGTAGAATTAAAATATATACTTCTGGATGTCCAAAAAATCAAAATAAGTGTTGATAAAGAATAGGATCTCCTCCTCCCGCTGGGTCAAAAAAAGAGGTATTTAAATTTCGATCTGTTAATAATATATTTTTGACTTGGCTCTTACTAAGGATTAGTTTAAACGATCTCTGTTGTCTGTGCTCTCGTGATTGTAGTTTGTGCGCATGGCTTAGTTTTTTGTTTACTAATATTTTTTTGCATGTTGGTGTGGGAGCCTTATTCACCTCAATATATGTTATGTTCTGATGAATATGTCAACTAATTCTAGGCTTCTGGCAGTGAAGTGCGCCTTCTGAGTTAGAAAGATTAATTATATATATAGTATATATATATATATATATATATATATATATATATATATATATATATATATATATATATATATATATATATATATATATATATATATATATAACCTGGACAAATTGTAGAGTGATCACGCAACGCGTCTGATCGATCAGGCAGCTATTGATTGTTTTTATAAACGTTAATGAGTCTACACTTATTGAAGTTGTAAAAAATATCTTATATTACCTTTTAATATTCATGAAATATAGTAACATTATTCAAAAAGTTTAGTCCGTTTACTTACTTTTGGAAGTAACTGTATATATATATATATATATATATAAGCTTCTAGTCTTTAATGATCCTATTCACACCTGTAGAGTTTTAATTTTATGTCATATCACCTCTTAGATTTCAAAATTTAGGCTTATTTACACCATTTTACCCCAATTGTCGCATATAGATTTGAATTGAATTTATAAGGAGTTGATTCTTAAAAAATCACGGCGTACATAAGGGTTAAGACTATTTAGTTTATACTTAAAGTACCTCTTTATAGGTATACTAAATTAGAGGTTCTGCCTTCAGATGCTAACACGACCAGATTGCTGGGTGAGCTCACTCTCGAGCAAGCCACTTAAAACTGATCGTGCGAGAAGCAATTCTGTAACTGCAGCTTTTTAAACTCAAATGGGTACTCCGACGGTAGGAGTGGTATCTGAGGTATATACACCGATTCACCTTGATCATAGCCAGTAAATACCATGGTCTCTACCACGTGTTTATGTAAGGCTTTCGCAACCTCCTCCCATTGCACAACTTGGGCGGATTGAGATTTCGCAGGAGCATTACTGGAGCACCCACTTTGAGGATAAGTTCTTGGGACGGTAGACCAGGTGGGTTGAGTGTATTTAGGAACTCCACAGGATAGTGTATAGCATTATGGGTGTGCACTACCATGCCCACAGATTTGTACTGGTTATCTGCACTTTCGAACGAATTCAATAAAGTGTCATTAATGACGGAAGCCTGATCGTTCTTAGGTGTCAGAATCGCACGATCGCCCAGTCACTCCGTTGACTTGCTGTGTAGGCTGTGGACATCTAGATATATTCGGGTTATTAGATTGTCAACGGTCGACACATATTCTCCGTTTCCTATTTTAAGGAGGAGATTGGAGAATTGCCCAGCGAAAACATCGCCCTTTAAGTGCACCCGCTTGTATTCTTTAAGGTGGAGTTTAAGGCTTGCATTAAGGCCGTTATTAAGCCAAAGATTTGAGGCCTTAATGCAAGCCTTAACTTCGTCAGCTCGAGTTCCCTTCGGTACTATTGGCATAGCATCAGCATAGTTTCTTCCGAGTAGCGTCGGTGCATCTGGCTCGACGTTTTTTAGAGCATTTGGTAGAAACGGTAAGAGATAATGATTGATACAGAGATCAGTCACAATCTGGTTCTGATGGCGGCGGTGACATAGTAGTCACTTCACTTCTTCTCGTAGTTGTTCTGTTGGCAAGGACAGGGCGAAGTGAAGAAGAGGAGGCGGACTCGTATATTATGGCACCCACTTCACTAAGTACGTATACATCGAAATGGCCACGTGACAGATCATGTGAAAAGCTTTACATGCAGCTCACCGTTACGGTAAACTTCAAAGACCTATGAAAAGATTGCCCTGCCGCTTCCAGCTCACACCAACTATCATAATTTTGTGTGTAATTATTTTTTGATGTTTTTGTTTGCTTATGCTGTGTGCTTTGCCGGTTTGATATTTTGATTGGATGATTTTTTGTTTTGGTGTTTTACTGCGATTTCCGTGACCCTATCGCGTTGCTCTGTTTAGTTTTGTTTACATCGTTTATATTTAATTTGTTTATTTATCTATTTAATTTCTTTCTAAGTTTTTAATATTTCTTTTGTTTTTGAGTTCTTTTCTATGCTTTTCGTTTTGTTCTAATTTCTGATTGGGTGATTCGTCCGTGTAACTTTTTTATTGCGAGATTGTCGTTCTGCGATTTTCTCTTCCTTTTATTTCACACTTCGTGGAACCTGACAATTGATTTTTTATTGTTGTTGCTGTTTTGTTTCCCTCTGTTTTTTTGGCTGTTGTAATTTTTACTTTTTTTTTATTTTTTGACGGCGTAAGCGTACTTTTGTTCTTCTTACTTAATTTTTATTTTTACTTTTGTTCTTATTATTTTATTTATTATTTTTATTTTTTTGACATGTCTATTTGCCCGGTCTGTGAGGTTTCTATTACCCGTGATGGGATCAGTTGTGATGGGGTGTGTGACCACCAATTTTACGCTGCTTGCTTAAGGGGTGGGACTAGATCTTCATCATCCAACACATGTCAAGAATGCCTCGTATTACGGGGGCCCTCTCCGGTGATCTGACTCTGGTCGCTGATAAAGTCGTGTCCTTTTCTTCCCGCTTATGCGATATTCAGCTCTTGTCCGATGACTTAAACGTCCTTACCATTAAGATAGATAAGCTTCTTAGTATTGTCGGTACGCTGCAGGCTAATTCTACTGCCTTGCTGGAGAGGTCTCATGAGCTATTCTCAAGAGTTACGTCCGTGTCTGATTCGCTCGTAGATATCCAGATTTCGGTTGTGAGCCTTGACCCTGGCCTGGTGTCCTCGTTGAGCCCTTCACCCGGTCGTAGATGACATCGCCGAATTGTTAAACAGGTGAAGCTCGACCTTTCCTCATGGTCGTCCGCGGTTTTGGCCAATGGTGACCTTATTGTTGCCGCTGATGTCAGGGCTCTCAGTTTGTGTTAGTGTTCCTTCTGTGCCTTCGGCTGTCTCTGTCTCCCTTGCTTCCCCTGTTGCTCCTATTTTCCCGGTTTCCCCTGCATTTCTTAATACCTCTGCTGAGCTTCCGGATGCCTTGGGTTCTCCTGCTTCCTCTGTCGCCCCTGCTTTCCCGTTTCCCCTTCTTCCCTTGTCGAACCTGCTTTTGATTCGACGTTGCACCAAAACATTCTCGCCAATGCCCCCATCCCGTTCACATGTACTGCTTCTCCCCCCCCCCCCCCTGCATCGGACCCAGCTGTAATAATATCTTCCGGCACCTCTCAGTCTAATCCTCACCCATCGCAGGACACACTCCTGTTGAGATCTATTAATGTATCTCGAAATGAGGGTTTCAATCTGAGGATTGCGCAACCACCTAGGTCCTTTTTAGTTTTCCGACTGGATCCATCGGCTTCTGTTGAGGAAGTTATTGGCTACGTGAGAGAGAGGAGTGGTGTTGATGACTCTGCACTCCTCCGCTGTCAACTTCTAAGGTGTCGTCATCCTCAAGGACTCATGTCGTCTTTTAAGTTGACATCGTCACTAGAACTTTTTGAGATAATGTCTTCCCCGATCTCTGGACCGAGAATATCATTGCACACGACTTTGTGCCCCGTCGTAGGGTCACGGGAAGCACTCAGAATAGAACCACTGCTAGCGACCAAAAAAACTAAGTACGCTTTCCCTTTACTACCAAAATGTAAGGGGACTAATAACAAGAACAAACCAGTTATTTCAGATTATTTCAGTTTAGCCTAGATTTCATTAATAATATGACAAACCCAGAGGACGAAATAATCCTTCTTGGTGTCTTTACCTTACCCAGCGTTCAATGGGTATTCAACGCTGATGATGATGACTACCTTCTTTTGAATTATGTTACTGCTAAAGACTCCAAATTTTTTGATGCCATCTCCTCCTCTGGTTTACACCAAATGAGTGATGTAAAGAACTCTGTGGGAAGGCTGTTAGATGTTATATTTTTTCTGATTCGAGTAACACTGTAGTCGAACCAACTTCTCGTAACTTATCCGCTATCAATAGTTTAAATCCGCCCTTTACCAGCTCTTTTTGCTGCGATTAATATTGCTGACCCCAACGTAGATCAGCACGTTCTTGATTTTAAAAGGGCGGACTTCTGATCTTTCAAAGAGAATCCTCTCAATCGATTTCCCATTCTTCTTTTATGATAGCGATATCGATGATTGTGTTTCTGTGTTTTATGATAGGATTTATGATCTGTTTAATAGAGATGGGAACCGAATAGAAAAGTATCGATACTTGGCATTGCAATATATCCGCATCTTTCGGTACTTAGATACAAATATACCGTTGAAGAAGTATCGATACTCAAAAGTATTGGAACCATATGGATAAAAAATTCAAAAAATTATATATGGTGTAGAAATTGCATAGAAATTACAGTTATTATCTCATTGGTTTTTTGTTGTTATTTTTTTTCTTTAGTTAGACCAATTCTTGAGTAGGCATCTCAGGTTTGGTCTCCCTGCTATGCTGTTTATTCTAGACTTTTAGAAGCATTGAATCGGTGCAGCGGAACTTTATTAGGTTCGCACTAAGGGACCTCCCGTGGAGCGATCCACTCAGGCTTCCTCCTTATGTGGATCGCCTCCAGTTACTTAATATGCTCTCGTTGGAGGAAAGACATAGAGTTGCTGACATAGTCTATATTCACCAGCTTTTGAACTTGAATATAAATTCTCGCACTCTCGTAATTTTGGTTTCTTAAAGGCATACCCCGTATAGCTTAAGGAGATTGCCTTTACTGCATGTTGTTCATTCTCGGTCTAACTATGGTATGCATGCGCCTACATATCGCATGTGTAGAGCCATGAATATGTGTCCTGTTTTTGACCTAGCTCTTACTAAGAATTCGCTTAAACGTTCTCTGTTGTCTTTGCTGATTGTAGTTTTTGGGTGCATTTTAGTTTTTTTTTACAAAATTTAATTTTTTTTTGCATGTTGGTGTGGGATCTTAATTCACCTCAATATATGTTATATTCTGGTGAATAGGTCAATTGATTCCAGGCTGCTGCCTGTGAAGTTCGCCTTCGGAGTTAGAAGGTCAATAAAAAATAAAAAGTAAAAAGGCGTGTCATGTCAATGCAGTATTCAGCGGCACTGGAGTAATTGTTTTCGTTACAGTCGTGGAAAATAATGGCAAACTCGTCCCAGTTAACCACCGCATGGCTTACTATTTCCTCGCGTATTTCTCTGGCCATCACCTGTGTGTCGTACAATATATAGGAGATGACCTGAAACCAACCGGCTCCATCTCCAATAATAGAAACTACGGTGTGAGGCACCATTGTTCCATTAATTTGCAATGACTCCACAGTCATTGTGATAGATAACAAACAAAATCTATCTAAAAGTGTACCCAATGTTGGAAAACAATTTCAATTCTACGGTGAATCACCGCAGCGCTTGTGCTACATGTGTTATCCTCACAAATGTTGCATTTATAATGAGTCGTCGGTTTTTCGCAATTATCTCGTTTCTTATGCAAAATACATCATTTAAGGTTATTATAAAATTTGTAGATCATAAAATTATCTACAATTTTTATGCCAAGCATTTTCCGTATCATTAACCATTTTCCAGGTATAGCGCGGAGTGCCGAGCGCGCATCCGCATATCGGGTTTTTTTTTAAACCTCGCTTTCCTTTAACTTTTGAATAACGCGACCTAGAGAAAAAAGTTTCCGAACAAAATTTGTATTTTCCCAAAAGGGTCTAATGATGGTGACTTTGAACTTGACCTTGAAACCAATTTTCAAAGAAATTGCAAGGTCAACTTTAATTTTTCAGGAGTGCGATGCTTTGAAAAAAAAACACCCGGCATAGGATAACTATGAAGGATCTGATTGATCTAGTGTAGAAAAATAATTTTTTTATATTTTTTTATGAAAAAAAAAGCAGTCGTACATTTCAACTAAATATTTAGTGCTATAGGCTGTGTAATTATTTGTTTTCTACTGCTAACAGTTTAAAAAAAATAGATTTTTTAAATTTTCGAAAACAAAAAATCAATTTTTTCGTTATTTTTGGGTTAAAAATAGTGGCCAATGTGTCATCTTTCAAAAGCAATTTAAAGCACACAAAAATCGTTTACCGTTAAAGCGTAATAATTGTATTAATGAGCATTAACACCAAGTTTCAAGTAAATACGACCACAAAAAATATATTCACCATACAAAGGTTGCAACCCCATTTCACTATTTTAGGGTTGATTTTTAAAAATTTCCAAAATGAGTGTTTCTTTAATTGTATCAATGAGCATTAAGACCAAGTTTAAAGTAAATCCGACCACAAATAAAATATTCCCCATACAAATTTTGCCACCACTTTTCACCCCCTTAGGGGTTGAATTTTAGAAATTCCCAAAACAGGTGTTTACTTAATTGTATCAAGGAGAGTTTCAAGTAAATACGACCAATAAATAAAATATTCTCTATACAAACTTTGCCAACCCTTTTCACCCCCTTAGGGGTTGAATTTCGAAATGTCTTTACTTATTCCTTGTATACATCATAAAGTAAACGTCTGTGCAAAATTTCAGCTTTCTAGATCCAAGGGTTTAGCATGGGCATTAATAAGTCAGTCAGGTCTTTAATTTTTATATACAGGGTGTTTCAGATCTGACGTGCCAAAACGAGTGGGGTGATAGATCTCAACTAGACAATGTTGGCAGGGGGGAAGGGGGCAATTTCAACGTTGATCTACCCAACACAGCCACATCAAGCAAACGCTAAAAAACAACTATCTTAACGACCTTTCCAAAAATGTCAACACAATTGATATTACTCTTACCATTGGACGTACAGTTTCTTCCAAAAGTGAAAAAAATAGTTTGCGATTAGCTGAAATTCAGAATTTTCCCAAATTAACTCTGAAATTCATGTAATTAGTGTACCTATTTTTTATTTTTATTAGATTACTCATTTTATTACCTCTTCAAAAAGGTGCAACATGGCAAGGTATACACATTATTAGAAAAACGGCATCCTTAGAACTCCCCGAGTACCTAATTATTTTATTGCACTTTAGGTAGGAAATTCTTTAAATAAACAAAAATGTTTATTTTGGGTTAACAGGTAATTAATTTTTGCTGCAAAAAAGTTATAAAAATGTTAGTGGAATTTTGTTTTATTGCCGATATAAGCTTGTGTTAGCCAGAATTCACACCCATGTATCCTGGCATTCTGTTACTCGTACCTGATTAAAAGTTTGTTATAAAAAAGGGTCAGTCAGCAAGAATACCTATCAAGCATTACCAATGCCTATTAAGAAAAAATTATTAAAAAATGGTAAAATTTACATTTGAGGAATACGCGGATATTATTTACATTAATGGTGTAGTAGACGGAAACGAGAGAGCGGTTGTACTGGAATATCAAAGGAGATTCCTTAACCGGCGAGCACCCCAAAGAGTTGTATTTACACGGACTTTCCAATGATTAAGAGAAACAGGAAGTGGAGAGACGACCAGAAACGTCGGGGACTTCTGCAGACGTCGAGCACCAAATAATCACCATCGTGATGCAGGCCCCCACGTGAGCACGAAACGAGTCGCAAGGCGATAAGGAGTGTCGTCATCTATGGTTTGGAGGGTAATTCGTCGAGGGGGATTACGTCCATATCACCATCACCCAGCCCAAGGACTACTGGAAGGAAATTCCGAGAGAAGACTGAAATTTAGCACTTGGCTTCTGGAATGCGACATTGACAAAAGGGCGTTTCTGGGGCGAATTCTGTGGGCGGATGAATCTCATTTCACCAGGGATGGTATCACGAACTTCCATAACCTCCATACCTGCTCGCACACTCACACACAGGGTAAAGGTGACCTCATTCCAGCAGAGATTCAGTGTCAATGTTCAATGTCAATTCATTTTGCCGCAAGTGCTTAATAGTGAAATTTATGCAGATCTGTATTTATGCCAGGTCTGTATTACCAGTACGTCGGAGCACCAGCGCATACTACTAACATTGTGAAGGCAATACTAAGTAAACAACTTCCTAACCGCTGTATTGGCGATTCCTTGGCCTGCTAGACCTTCGGACCTTACCCCATTGGACTTTTTCTTGTGCGGAACAATGCAGTTTATTCAAGCCCAGTTAACAATAGGGAGGATTTATTTAGCCGAGTTGGGTATGCAGTGACGGAAATACGGGATGGGCTGGCTGTAATACGCCTTAAGCAGGGACTTTAGAAGGAGAATGTTGGCATGCATCCAAAGTGGCGGTGGACATTTTGAACGGCTTTTGTTACTTATCAATATTAACTGTAATTATTTTTAAATTCAATAAAAAGCATTTTAGAATTAATTTGAGTTTAATTTCTTTAATTTGTTGATTTTTATAATATTCTTCGATAGGATTTCTACTTATAAATTTTTACATATTTTCTCTCAGTGCACATGTTGCACCTTTTTGGAAAGGACAAAGATGGACAATCTAATAAAAATAAAAAAGGGGTGTACTAATTACATAAATTTCGGAGAACATTTGGGAATATGCTGAATTTTAGGAAATCGCAAAATTTTTTTTAAATTTTGGAAGTGACTGTACCTGTAATGGTAGGAGTTAGATCAGTAGTGTAAACATTTTTGGAAAGGTCGTTAGTATAGTTGTTTTTAAGCATTTGTTTTATGACGCTATGTTGGGTAAATCAAAAGATAAAAATAAAAGAGTAGTGTGCATACCATGAAAAATTGAAATTTTTGAATCACCCTGTAACTACCAAATGGTAGATTGCCCCTCCCTTCCTGACATAAATTTTTTTTTTTTTGGCTAGATCAGAACTATCGTCCCACTCATTTTGGCACGTCAGATCTGAAACACCCTGTATAGATAGATAACTTTGTCTAACTTGTTTGATTCTTTTCACCTAAAATGTTCATAATTTACTGTAACTCCTCATCCTGGCATTGTAGTGAAATAACCCAATCGGTTGGTAACAATGTTGCAACCATGAGTTCTTCTTCTACTACTTCTAAATCACCCCCATCAGCACGTACCGTTCGATTAAGAGCATATACATGTTGCATATTAACTACTGCACAATGTTCTAGTTCATAATCGAATTTCGGAATCTTTAGCTACCATCTTGCAGTTTTAGGAATTATTTCCTTTTTGTTATGCCTTTAATGATGTACAGTGAGTGATAATTTTGAAATGCTTTCCCAATAGATGATATTTAAACCGCTCTAAATTCTCAACGACTGCGAAAGTCTCGAGTTCACAACTACGGTACTTTCCTTCATTTGTTGTTGTTCGACGGCCGAAATTGGATACCACTTGCTTAATTTTATCTGATGTTGCTTGCATCTAAATTACTGAGATTCCTTTAGCGCAAGCATCGGTATTCATGTTCTGCTTCTGAGTTATATGGAGCAAGGGGTCTATCTGATAATTTATTTTTCAGTTCCTTGAATTCTGATTCCTGACGTTCTGTACATAAAAACGAAATATTCTTTTTTAAGAAATCCTTCAAGGGTAACACAATTTGTGCATAGTTCAAAATTAAACGCCAAAAATAACTGGTTAGCCCTAAGAAAAGTTTTTCTTCTTTTAAAGGCGTTGGCACTGGATATTCTTGTATTGTAATTGAGATTTCGTATATCCAGGCTTGATACCCTGAAAGCTAATTTCATGACCTAAATAGTTAACGCTTTTCTGGAAAAATTAACCTTTATTCAAATTTAGCGTTGAGTTAGTCTCCTTCAAAATTATAAATAATTCTTCTAAAGATCAAATGTGTCTTGATCTGATAGTGACAACCAATCATCCATGCCAAAGGGATCTCGTATTTTCTTCGAGATTTTATCCATTATCCTCACGAAGACAGCTCGTGCATTGGAAAGGCTGAAAGGTAGCCGTTTAAACTGGTTATGTCCTTTTGGAGTAAAGAATGCAATATATTTAAAGGAATCTGGTAACATTCGTTGGCTAAATCTAATGATATGATAATGATTCCTCCAGCCATTTTGTTTAAAGTTTCCTCAATGTTAGGAGTAGGAAAGTATTCTACATATTTTCGTAATTGCATTCAACTCGCGATAGTCGACACACATTCGATGAGTATTGTCCCTCTTTTTAACCGACTTCCCAAAAACAAAGAGGTTCTAAGTTCGACGCGTATTTATTTTTTTTATTTATTTTTTTTTTTGATGTCTGACCGGGCATAACTTCGTAACGCGCCCACCGATTTTCATGATTCACCGATTGGGGGGTGGGGTTGGTTGGTGGGGCTGAAACCTAACTTTGTAACGCGTGGTCCGATTTGGATGGTTCTTTTTTTGTTGTACAGAGTATGATCCCCCATTGCTAATAGGAGAAAAAAATGTGGCCTAGGGTGGGGGAAGGGGGGGAGGGATAGTCTAACTTTGTAACGCGTGGACCGATTTGGATAATTCTTTTTCTGTTGGGTAGAGTATTTTCCGGGGTTGATACCAGGTGAAAAAATTTGGAGGCATGGGGGTGGGGGGTGAGGGTGTAACCTAACTTTGAAACGCGTGGTCCGATTTCGATGGTTCTTTTTCTGTTGTATAGAGTATGATCCCCCATTGCTAATAGGAGAATAATTTAGTCCTATGGTGAAAGGTGTGGGTGGGGGGAGGGGTAGTCTAACTTCGTTACGCGTGGACCGATTTGGATAATTATTTTTCTATTGGGTAGAATATGATCCTTGGTTGATACTACGAGAAAACAAATGTTGCTGGGGTGGGGGTGGGAGAAGGGGGTGGAACCTAACTTTGTAACGCGTGGATCGATTTGGATGGTTCTTTTGTTGTTGTATAGAGTGTAATCCCACATTGCTAATAGGAGAATAATTTGGTCCTATGGTGGTGGTGGGGGAGGGGGAGGGGTAGTAACTTCGTAACGCGTGAACCGATTTCGATTATTCCTTTTCTGTTCGGTAGAGTATGTACCCTGATTGATACCATGATAAAAAAAGTTTAGTGGAATGGAGTAGGTAGGTAGGGGGGTAAAACTAACTTTTAACGCGTGGACCGATTTGGATGGTTCTTTCTTCGTTATATAGAGTAGAAGACACTAAAAAGTGAAAAATAAAATAGTTTTTAAAAAAAAAGTTGAACCGACTTCCCAGAAAGCGCTAAAAAGCATAAAATAATTTTTAATTTTATATCTATTACGACATTTTGAAGTCGGTGCAAATTAAACAAATAAAACAACTACAGAACCACAATTGAAAATAATACATAATACTACCTGAACGTTTACGGGATCATAAGAAATGACGATTAGATATTTTTGTTGTAGTTGTTTGGTTCGTGAAATGTCGTAATAGATATAAAATTAAAAATTATTTTATGCTTTTTAGCGCTTTTTGTGAAGTCGGTTCAACTTTTTTTTTAAAAACTATTTTATTCATTAATATCGTTGGATTTACATACTCAGATGGCGATTCTTCAATTCTCTCATTTCGAAGAAATTTATCTGTCATTTTTTCCAGTTCTTGCTCAAGATGGAAAGGTACGCGATACGGTTTACATCGAATTATCTTCGTTTTCTGTAATTCGATTTTCATTTCAACCCAATTCCATTAATTTCTTCAGATCCGAGTTCACCAATGTTCAATTGCCTGTTGAATTATTTTTACCTATTTTACCGAATTATTTTCACTAGAAACGTTTTGAAGATTGTTTTCTTAGTAAATACTATTGTCTTTCAAGGTTACGATTTGAGAGATCAAGGCCGATAATCATCAGCCAGTCATAGTACTTCCTCCTCAATTTCACCAAAGTTAATTTTCTTTTTAATGCAGGCTTATGCTCTACAGACTCTTCTTGTCACGTAAACCAGAAATAATGTACTTAGTTATGGTGGAGTCTGATCAACCTCCCTGTCTCCCTATCGCTACCACTTCATATAAGTAAAATTCTATAGGCTCAGCTTGCCGTCGCTTCCTGCTAAGTAATATTGCATGAGCAGACGCCTCGTCGAAGCCATCAGGAAACCCAATGAAAAATCTTCCTTAAATTGGGTCCAGGTGTCATATAATACCACCCGTCCTTGACTCCAAAACTGGGGTACTCCTTTTAACCTTAATGAAGCATACAGAGTGTTTCACATTTGTCGTGCCAAAATCATTAGAGTGATAGATCTCACCTAACCAAACGAGAAATTGTATGGCAGATGGAGGGGCAATCTCAACCGCTTGGAAGTTACAGGGTGATTCATAAATTTCAGTTTTTCATGGTATGTACATTACTCTTTTATTTTTATTTATTGATTTACCCCACACAGCGACATTAAGCAAAAGCTACAAAACTACTATCCCAATGACCTTTCCAAAATTGTTAACAATGTTAATTTCAAAAGTGAAAACAATGGTTTGCGATTGCCTAAAATTCAGCATTTTCCCAAATCCAAATTTTTTGCGAAATTCATGTAATTAGTACACCTCTTTTTTAAAAGCTTTTATTTTATTTTAATTGGATTGCTCATCTTATTATCTTTCCAAAAAGGTGCAACATGGCTAGGGAGACAAAGTATTAGAAAAACCGCATCCTTAGAAATCCCTGACTACCTAATTATTTTATTGCACTTTAGGTAGGAAATCCTTTAAAGAAACAAAAAAAGGCCGAAAATGTTTGTTTTGGGTTAACAGGTAAATAGTTTTAATTATTGCTGCAAAAAAGTTATAAAAATGTTAATGTAATTTTGTTTTATTGCCGATATTAGCTTGTGTTAGCCAGAATTCACACCTTTGTATCCTGGCGTTCTGTTACTCGAACCTGATGGAAATTTTGATATAAAAAGGATCAGCCAACAAGAATACCTATCATAGTTAAAAAAAATCAATAAATAGGAGTGCTTTTAAGCAAAAATTATTAAAAAATGGTAGAATTTACTTTTGAGGAATACGCGGATATTATTTCCATTTACGGTGTAGTAGACGGAAACGAGAGAGCGGCTGTACTGGAATTCTAATCGGCAAGCACCCCAAAGAAGGGTATCTACACGAACTTTCCGAAGGTTAAGAGAAACAGGAAGTGTAACTTTACACGACACTGAGGCAAGACCCTGAGACGAGCACGAGACGAATCGCAAGACAATTAGGAGAGTCTTGATCTAAGGTTTGGAGGGTTATTCATAGAGAGGGATTACGTCCACAGCACTATAACCCAGTCCAAGAACTACTAGAAGGAAATTCCGAGTGAAGACTGGAATTTAGCACTTGGCTTCTGGAACGCGACATTGACAACAATGTGTTTATTTACCAGATTCTGTGGACGGATGAATTCCAATGCACCAAGGATGGTATTACGAACTTCCATAACCTCCATACCTGGTCGGAAACTAACGCACACAGGACAAAGGTGAACTCATTCCAGTATCAATGTTGGGGCTGGTATCATGGCCAACCATTTGGTAGGACCATTTATTTTACCGCAAGTGTCTAATAGTGAAATTTATGCAGACTTTTTGTAGAATACATAAGCAGATCTAATAGAGGACATCCCTGAGCATAATCAAACCAAGATGTTTTACCAACATGATGGAGCACCAGCACACAAGATTCACCGAATCCTTGGCCTGCTAGATCTCCAGACCTTGCCTTATTGGACTTTTTCTTATGGGGAACCATGAAGGATGAAGTTTATTGATGCCATGTTAGCACTAGGAAGAATTTAGTTAGCATAATTGGGAATGCACCGGCGAAAATACGGCAGAGGCTGGTTGTAATACGCCTTAAACAGGGACTTAGAGGGAGATTGTTGGTATGCATCCAAAGTGGTGGTGGACATTTTGAACAGCTTCCTTAAATTGCAGAATTTAGAATATTCCCCGATAAATTTTCTACTTATCAATTTCTACACACTTTCTCTACCTGGGCATGTTGTACCTTTTTGGAAAGGAAATAAGATGGGCCATCCAATAAAACTTAAAAAGAGGTGCACTGATTATATGAGTTTCGGAGAAAATTTGGGAAAATGCTGAATTTTAGGTAATCGTAAACTTTTTTTTCATATTTGGAAGTGACTGTACCTGCAATGGTACTAGTTAAATCACGTACGACTAAGAAAAAAAACAAAGCTATGCCTCTGTGCCTAGTCAATACATACGCAGTGCCTTTCTCTATAAACCTGAGTAAATATCACTTCTGAAATGTTAGTTCTAAATAAAACAGCCACCCCGCCTTGCGTCATGACTCGACGAACCAAACTCTACAACTCAGCTGACTTTATTGTACTTCGCCGGAATATACATCTAAATAACACATACCAAACCTCAACGCATCAAACTGCTCACAGTTGCAACAGATGGCAGCAGGTTTTCATAACTTCATATCACCTTATGGGGCTTTCGTGTGTTTCCTTAATTTGTCCGCTTACAATTTACTCATACAATTTTACATACATTCAGGTTGTATTTACATTCATATGAAAAAATTAAATTTTTCTAATCGGTTATAGTTTTAATCACTTTCGAACGTCCTAATCGCTTTAAAGTCGTTAAAGTGCGACTTTCGCAGTAATTTTTTAAAAATGAATGCACAGTTGAGTGCTTTAAATATAGTTGAGTTGATATGATGATTATGAGTGAGTTCATTTAAATAAAAAGTGGAATCTTCCAAAAACACACTAAATGTCAGATTAAACTTTCAGAACTAATAATATAATAATAATAATTCATTTATTTTTTTCTTCAATTACAACTTTATACAGTGACAACTTATTTCATTCGTCTCAGAGAAAAAGTGAGCTTTTACTAGTAGCAAATAAAGAAAAATAAAAGAGAAACATAAAGATATTAACAATAAAATTATTCAATGAATATATATAAGCTTGGTTTAGCATCAAACCGTCAGCTGAGTGTTTGCAATTACTTCTTTGGGTATTTCCTATAACTTAATGCCAGCGTGCAGTATTCTACAATTTCCGTCCAGTTTTTACCATAGAGCAATTCAATGGTTTCCCTAAGTGTGAGGACATCCTTCCTCAAAACCAATCTTCTTATTTCCTTTAGTAAAGGGCACTTCCCCATAAAATGCAGGATATCTTCTCTTGAATTCGTGTTGCATAAGCTGCATTCCAAACGCTCCTGCGACCTGTACGGCTGGTAGTTGAGTTGTAGCAATTCACCTCTTACTCTGAAGATCACGGAGATTTGGTACCTTGAGAAATCATCCCTGAAATAGCTCTTCTCTTCCAGATTCGGCCAAAGTGCTGAATAAACAAATCTTGTCTGGGAAAGGCGCGCCTGCTCCATGAAGTCTTCCCTTTTCCACAACTCAGTTTTTTGCAGCAGTGTGGTAAGATCTTCTTTAAGTTTTCTTCGATAAAACTTTCAGAACTACATTCTTTAAAACATACAACTACATAGAGATATAAAACACTTCCCAAATCACCCGACTTTACTCCCTGTTTTATATATATATATATATATATATATATATATTTAAGAATAGCTATTATTCTTCGTGAAACAGTGGATCTTTTCAATATGTAAATATAGAATAATTGTCTAAAATAGTACATTTAAATAATGGCCTATGACTTCATCCCTATATTTAGACGCCTTGTTTTCAAAACAAGCGTTCAATGACTCCTTTTGAACATAAAATCAATAAACTCAACAAGTGAAAGCTTTTTCTTAGGATTATATTATGCAAATTGTTGCCATCAGTAAGGAAATTGTCAAATAAAACGACGCGAATGTCGTATGGACGCTCTCAATAGTCATGCAAATGACAGACTAGACGTAAGCTGATTATTCAAAATAAACTTGTTAACGCGTGACGTCAATCCACAGAACATTTGTTCAAGGTTTTTTGACACACATCAGGCATATTAAAACAATCCTCTTTGCATTGTTTTAGCTATTTTTGCGAGATTTATTTGCTATTTGTGCATAAGCCCCAAAAACATTCCCTGAGTAAGTTCTGATGAGCTTTCGTATGTGCGCAACATATGTAAAATCCTCTTGGTAATGGAAATGAATTAGTGTTGTCATATTAGGTTATTCTGTAAATTAAACATCTTTAAAATAGAATATTTCGAACGACATATAATATATAATATCTTATTTAGAATGTTTTTGTTGAAGCATGTTGAGTTGAATGGCAGTATTCAATATTAATTACACGTACCTAGCTCAGCGGTTTTCTATGTTTACTTGCGTTACAAAAATGAAAAACTAAAACTAGGAGGCAAATAACTAGTAAATCTCGACTAATACAAATTTTTTATAAAGTTATGATTAATAGAACCTAATAAAAAATGTTTTCGTGTACTTACTACTTACAGTAGTAGAAGGAATGGTAACTAAATTTCGTATTTAAAAATTCTGGAATACCAAGTGTAAAATTCTGAAACACAGATGTAACAAAATCCTGGAATACTAAAACCCCGTAGAAAGAAATCCCGGAAAAATTATTAATAATGTCGACATAAAAAACGTTTGCATTTTTATTTCTAAAGGATGACATCATTGAAAATTATAAAAAATATATAATATAACAGTTATCAGTTTTCTTCGATAAAATAAATATTAAACTTAAATTACTTCCAAAATTGTCACACACCACTTTCAAGATAAACGGCCCATATACGTACCAATCAGAACGTCTACATGCATACTTGAGTGCTTGACTTGAAATTTACTCGAAACTCAAGTCGGGTTTTTACTGATTTACTTCAGTTACTTCATTTCAAATTTTCTTAAAATGACATTTCATATTTGACTTTTTCTGTTGTGAAATTGTGTTGTCTTTTTGCTATTCACCTTAAATGAACCTATAAATCGCAAAACGCAAATCCCGATCATAATTTTTATTTACAATATTCTAATTTTTCATTCATATTCTCAATTTTCAGCTTTGCATTTTCTCAAGTACTCAAGTCATGTTTACATGATAAATTTCAAGTCAACAAACAAAATTTGTGATTTACTTGAGTGAAGTAAGCTTGAAGTCAATGCGCGTTTACATGATATTTTGGTTACTCGAAGTTGATTTGCAGCTTACTTAAAGTATGCATGTAAACATACTGAATATTAGAACGGAACTTTAATGATAGTAAAAGAAATACCAAACTTTATTACATAATAGAGAGAAGAATCCCAAATTTGTATATGTTTAGTACAACTTAAATAAAAAAACAACTAAAGTTAATTATTACATTAGATGTCTCCATCCCAATTAATTTTCAATGAACATATATTTTATATTATGTGAAATGGTGTGCTTATTTCAAATCTGAAAGGAATTCTTGGCAATCTCTACGTAACGGTTCTCGATAATTTGAAGTTTGCAAAAAAATATAACTCATTTTAGAAGTCATTATAGACAATCGTGATAGTTCGGAAAATGTTTGTTTATGCCCGATGTATATTTGTTAAACTTTTGACTTCTTGTAGAAGGAAATATGTATTTATGCACCAAAATTATAATTTTGCTTTAACAAAATATTTGAAGAAGGAAAATTATAATTTTGCTGTACAAATATTTTCTTGTACATATCTTTTTAAAATATTAAAAAATTATTTACTTTACAACGAGTGTCTTTAATAATTTCTAAAATTAGTTATTTTTTTGAACAGTTCATATGCGAATATCCCGCAATCCGTTAGGTACATAGGTCCATCGCGAATTTCTTTCAGATTCATAATCAGCGCAATATTTTATATAATATATTAAAAATTAATTACGCTGGACTAACCTAATGGAATAATTACCATTTCTTCGATGCTGGAAATGCAAATGAAATCATGCAAATGAATCTATGCATGTTTTTATGAGATCAATTGCGGCTAGCCGCATGCCATTTCATAAAAACATGCATAAATTCAATCCGGGATGTTGTGTTCCGGGATTTGGTCTGTCAGGATTTTTTATTCTTGGATTTTGTATTTTGGATTTTGTGTTTTGAGATCCCATACCCAACCCGGCGAAAAACTGTACTAGGCTTAACGCTGGCCAACCGGTAGCACTAGAAGTGCTGCTGTAGACACACTTCATCGACATTGTAGCTGACGTGGCTGCAGATACTGCTCTGGTGTCTACTGAAACGAATTACTTTTTTTGAAAACTTCAAATGCGCTTATTTCGCGGACCGTTACATAAATAATTTCTTTCAGATTCGTAATCAGCACATCATTTAAAGTATAGAAATTAATTGTGGTGTGATTTTGTACTCCGGGGTTTTTGAACTTCAAGACTACGAGATATTGTATTCCATGATTTTTAAATCCGGGATTTAGTAACCATCCCCTTTTTGCCGCCCCTTAAAAAGCTACTCAACCATTTTGTAGCCATTGGCCTGCCTTGACTGTTTGCATCACATTTGATGAAAATGTTTTGTGCCCGCTTTTCCATCAGCGGATGAGGTCTCTGAGATTCCTCGACGGCGGTTAATATGTCTGATCAAGATTAATCAATTTATTAGGCGGCTGTCGGTGCCCTAAATTCAGCGTCGTCAAGGCAGCAGAGGCCGCCCTACTTAGATTTAATACTTTAATTTACCTTTGAGTGATGGGCCGCGTCCACCTCCCTCACAGCTTAACGTGCACAGCGCTGATGTAAAAGAAACATTCGTCTCTCGGTGAAAAGCTCTTCATCGATCAACAGGGCAATGTACTAGACCAAACTAATATGTCCTGAAGAGTTAATTGCAATAGCAGTCCAAACCGGCGGATGCACAATAAAACTTTGAAAAAATACTCACTACAAAATTCACTTGAAAAATCACTACTAAAATGAGAAGGAGTTGACGTTTACAAACCCTTTTTATAATTTCTGTTGTCGCCATTTCCCCTCCAAGATTTTATAAATTGCTATTATTTTAAGTATTCCTGACTTAAACTTTTTCGCAAACTATTTTTGCTAGATTGCTTACCATTTGGTGAATTTATTTACATTACTTCATTAATTAAAACGTATGGATTAAATAGAAAATTAATTAAATTAAAATTGTGCTATAGAATGGCGACAAAAAAATCATAATTTGAACGAACTCAACGCAAATTAATAAAATCGATGCCACGATTCTGGCATTACCATTAAATTCCCCGCGAAAAGTTACCTAGTTTCATATGACGTTTACTGTCAGATATTGAAGTAGTGACAGTTCGTGGTTTTTAAGTTGTGTTTCGCGGTCGCGAAATTTTTCGTCAATTACGAGTGCTTATAGGTTTCTAAAATTGCGGCATGTGATGTGTTTGGTGTGAATAATGTGAAAAGTGCGTGAAAAAAGATGAACTTCGTGTACTTGAGACCAAGTGCATCAGCTGTCGCAGGTGTGATAAATTGCGATATAATCACCTGTAACTGATGCACCTGGCCTCAAAATACATGCAATTCTTGCTGCGGATACCTGTACTATGTTTTTATAACATAAGGTGTCGCAACATGTAATGTTTTTTCACGCTTTTTGCATGCCTTAGAATTAGATGTTGTTGTTAAGTTTACATTTTGTAAGTTTACAAATTTCTTGGTCTGCGGAGCAGACCGAAGAGGAGCTAAGTTTTTTTTGCAGAATAGCTTGGAAAACCAAGCAGCAGCCGTCATCCGGTGGTCAGGCCGACAGCAAGCAGCCGTCATCCGGTGGTCTGCCCGACTGGTCTAGGCCGCAGCAGCAGCCGTCCTCCAATTTGACTGAGAGAAATTGTGTGACAAAATGACTTACCTTGCAAACATCTGAGGTTTCGGCATTGCTTCAGTTCAAGTGTGTTACTGTTTTTCCAGAATTATACCACGTTCTCAACTTGTTCGTTATCCGAGTGAAAGCAAACTTAACTACTGTAACCAGTGGTTAAAGTGGTGGTTGCTGGAGCAGTGGAGAGCGAAGAGCCATTCCTTGGGAGTTCATCTCCTCCTTCCTTCCCTGGTATGTTCCTGTGTCCTGGAACCCAGAGAAAACAAATATTAGGTAATTATATACTTAATGACAACCACCTCGCGGGGGGTTGGGATTGCAGGGAGTATATATGGGGAATCCAATGAAGGGTTGAAATTCCATATCTGCGAAATATGTTGAGAAATATTATTTATTTTCTGCGCGCGGAATAAATTCAAAAATTTTCTTTTATAAAATTCATAAATTGTATAATGAGGAAACGATTACTTATTACTACATATTATCATCGAAAAAGGGTAGTACGTTTTTGAATTATCATCACCTGCAACTCGTATTTCGTCATGTATACTAATTTCATCGAAATTTAACAGTACTGGAACGCATTGACGCTTTTTTTCATGCAATGGGGGTGATGTGCCCTATTGCGGAGGATGATTTTCCCTCAGAGTCATCTTCTTTAATTAATCATGTGTTTGAGAGCTCGAAAGATGTTATCAAAAATTAAAAAATATTAATATTTCAACCCTTCATAAGTTTTTTTAGGAGTGACCGCCGGGTGATTCCTTCAAATTCTTATTAAGCATACTTTCTTATATCTTCCCCTGCAATCCAAACCCCCCTCGAAGTGTGGGTCATTAAGAACACAATTACCAAATATTAAATCTAATCAATTAATAGCTTCGAGGAGGTAGTTACCGCTGGAAATACGGCTGCGTTTTCCGGTATGTAATGTCTCAGAGATCATACCTGCTCCGACACCACAATACATCTTGAAACCGTCAGTGAACAGAATGCTGTCGTAGAAAATAAGCGGTTCAGTGTCCCTCCATTCTTTCCTTGTAGTAATTTTAACTCTGAAGCCCCTTATAAAGTTCAGATCAGGTATTATGTCGACAGATATCGCATACATAATCTTCTCTGTGTTAGCTTTAGGATACTACTCTGGGCACAAGGTTTGGCAACCCCGCAACCAGACTCTTTCAGACTGATTGCATTGCATGATGTCTGATAGTTGATGTGAAGGTCAGAATGGAGAAGGTGCAGCAGAACATGGAGAGCGTCGGTTAGGGTAGTGCGAAGCGTCCCAGTGACATCAATGCAAGCAGTTTCACTTACCTTATTTAATTTGGACTTGTTGTATCGCTTCTCCGTTGCCGGCCACTAAACTAGGGAGCCATATGTGAAGATAGGATGTGCCACAGTTGCGCACATCCGCAGGGTCATTTTAGGTCGCAGCCCCAACCGTTTGCAAAGGGTACGGTTGAAAGAATAAACATCCAAACTTGCCTTTTTGGCTCGCTCTTCTATATTTTGGTTCATCTTGGGGTCGAAAATCAGCCCCAAACACTTGATCCTGGAGGATAAAATGATGACCAATTTAATTTAAGCATGAGTACTTTAAGCTTTTGCGGTGAAGAGCGTCAGCTCCGTTTTTCCCGTGTTCACAGATAGTCCACCAAAATTACCAAATCATCCTCGTAGGCGACAATATAATTAGTACACCTCCTTTTTATTTTTATTGGATTGCCCATCTTATTACCTTTCCAAAAAGGTACAACATGGCAAGGTAGACAAAGGATTAGAAAAACCGCATGCTTAGAAATCCTTGACTACCCAATTGTTTTATTGCAGTTTAGGTAGGAAATTCTTTAAATAAGCAAAATTGTTAAGATAAAGGGTCGAAAATGTTTGTTTTGTGTTACAGGTAATTAATTTTAATTATTGCTGCAAGAAAGTTATAAAAATATTAGAGAATTTTATTTTATTGCCGATATTAGTTTGCGTTAGCTGATAGAAATTTAGCTATAAATAAAATAGTTTTTAAAAAAAAGTTGAACAGACTTCACAAAAACCGCTAAAAAGCATAAGATAAATTTAAATTTTATCTTGAAGTCGGTGCAAATCAAACAAACCAAACAACTACAACAAAAGTATTTAATCCTTTCTTATGATCCCGTGAGCTGAAATGTTCAGGTAGTATTATGTATTATCTTCAATTGTGGTTCTGCAGTTGTTTTATTTGTTTAATTTGCACCAACTTCAAAATGTCGTAATAGATATAAAATTAAAAATAATTTTATGCTTTTTAGCGCTTTTTGTGAAGTCGGTTCAATTTTATTTTAAAAACTATTTTATTTTTCACTTTTTAATGTCTTTAACTCTAAACAAGGAAAAAAGAACCATCCAAATCGGTCCACGCGTTAAAAAGTTAGGTTTAACCTCTTCCCACCTCCATCCACTAAAATTTTTCTCGTGGTATCAATTAGGGACATACTCTACCGAACAGAAAAAAATAATCGAAATCGGTCCACGCGTTACGAAGTTAGACTACAACTCCCCCTATCCCACCCCACCATATGACCAAATTATTCTCCTATTAGCAATGGGGGATCGCACTCAATACAACAGCAAAATATCCATCCAAATCGATCCACGCGTTACAAGTTAGGTTTCACCCCCATCCCCCACCCCCACCTCGTCAAAATTTTTTTTGACATAATACCAATCGGTCAACATAGTCTACCCAACAAAAAAAGAATCATCAAAATCGGTGGACGCGTTCCGAAGTTATGCCCGGTCAGACATAAAAAATAATTAAAATAAAAAAAAATACACGTCGAATTTAGAACCTCTTTGCTTTTGGGATGTCGGTTAAGAAGGTTCAGTCAGCAAGAATACCTATCATATCATAGTTGAGAAATAAATCAATAAGTACGGGTATTTTTAAGCCAAAATTATTAAAAAATGGTAGAATTTTCTTCTGAGGAATAAGCAAATAATATTTACATTTATGGTGTACTAGACGGAAACGAGAGAGCGGCTGTAATGAAATATCAAAGCAGATTCCCTAATCGGCGAGCACCACAAAGGGGGTTATTAACACGGACTTTAAGAGGAAACAGAAAGTGTAACTTCACAAGACAGCGAGATACGACCCGAAACTTAGGAAACTTATGCCGACGTCGAGCAGCAAATAATCACCATTATGAGGCGAGCCCTGAGACGAGCACCAGACGAGTCGCAAGACGATGAGGAATGTCTTCATGTATGGTTTGGAGGGTTATTGATCGAGAGGGATTACGTCCATATCACCAGCACTCAGTCCAAAGTCTGCTGGAAGGAGATTCCGAGAGAAGACTGGAATTTAGCACTTGGCTTCTGGAACGCGACATTGACGACAGGGCGTTTCTGGACCGAATTCTGTTAACGGATGAATCCCAATTCACCAGTGACGGAATCGCGAACTTCCATAACCTCCATACCTGGTCGAAAACTAACTCAAACAGGACAAAGGTGACCTTATTCAAGCAGAGATTCAGTGTCAATGTATGGGCTGGTATCATCGGCAACAATTGGTGGGACCATTCATTCCCCAATACATGAAAAAAATCAAAAAAAATTTTCCATCTTTTTATATTTCGAGGTAGATTTACACTTTATAGGGGTAGTTTTTCCATCAAACTGACAAGAAATACTTATTCCATATTTTTCATGACTTCAAATATCTAAATATAACATTTTTTATACAATTAACCGATTTATTGCTCGGCACTTGGTGGAAAAACTTTTCACTCAACATTTTTAAAAGAAGAAAAAAGAAAACAAATCACTTGTTTTTTACTTTTCCACAAATTATTTATTAAATTTAACGAGTTACAATCGACGCGTTTCGACTTTCTGGGTCATTTTCAAGATTGAACTAAAAGTTAACTGGTTTAACAAACAATTATATACTTATTTGGAGAGAAAAACGCTATTTAGGAAAAAGAGAATCTATGAAATTACAATCAAGTAAAATACTCTTGTTGTTAAAATCAATAAGGTCATTGACCAAGAAACAGCCATGATTTTTAGCTTTGTGTATTTCATGTTTTTCGAATCTATCTAATATTTTATCATCGTTAATGTGATGTAAAAGTTCTAGGTTATCAATATTAATAGAATGTCCAGTATCAATTAAATGTTTGCTTAAGCCAGAACTAGGTCTGCCTGATTTAGCTGATGTAAAGTGTTCTTTAAATCTTGTCCTAATATTTCTCTTAGTCTTTCCTATGTACAGAGCATCACAATCACTACATTTAATACGATATACGCCACTACATTTTAAAGGGTCAAATTTAGGTTTTATTTTATAATTACATATTCTAGATTTAAGGTTATTTTTATTTGAAAATGCGGGATAAACTTTTACATTTTTAAGACAATTTTTTAGTATTGAACAAGAATTATTTAAATATGGGATTTTTTTACGCATGAATGTGTCATCATCGGATTTATTATTGCAAGGGTATATAGATTCAACGGTCAATTTATACTGTTTTTTCTTTAATAGTTGATAAATAATCTTTGGTTTATACCCATTATTAATAGCAATTTGTTTGATCACATTTAACTCTGACTTAAATTTATGGTGGTCTAAAGGCAGTTTCACCAATCTATTTATCATAGAGTGAAATGCTGACATCTTAGTATTCCAAGGGTGGTTGGAATCGGACGGTATTACAGCATCACAGTATGTTTCTTTTCTAAATATATTGAAAGATAATTTTTGATTAACTATTGATAGCGTCAAGTCTAAAAAGTTGATGTGTTGGTTACCATTTTCGATTGTGAATTTTATATTATTGTCAAGTTTGTTTAAAATATTATCTAAAAATATTTTGAGTTGTCTATCAGTCCCTGTCCAGATACAGAAGACATCGTCAACATATCTATACCAGGTAAAAATATTATTTAGTAGGTTGCTGTCAGAATTAAAAAGTTTATTTTCTAAATAGTCCATAAATATTTCAGCGCAAAAGGGAGAATAAGGTGACCCCATGGCAAGTCCATTTGCTTGCATGTAAAATTTATCATTAAACATAAAATAATTTTGTTCAATACAACAATTCGATAGAGTGACAAATTGTGATGCTCTTGTGTCATTGTCAACCGCACTATGAATTTTTGAATTTAAAATTTCTTTTAGTGTTTTTGTGGGAATGGAAGGGAACAAACTATTAACATCAAATGACACTAATTTAGAGTGACGCGGTAATATCAAGTCTTTGGTTTTATTAACTAAATCAATTGAATTCTTAATAGAAAAGTTAGGTTTAAAGTCAAGTAGGACAGGCATAGTTCTGGCTAAGAATTTAGATAACTTATAGGCTGGAGATTGAAAAGCTGAGGCTATAGGACGCATGGGAATATTGTCTTTGTGCAATTTAGGAAGTCCATATAATATCGGTATCGCTGGATGGCTGGTTCTTAGCTTTACTTTATCACTTTTACTTAATGCTAGGCTACTATTATTTAATTTGCTGATTAATTCTCGATTAAATTTATCAGTAGGATCATTATTAATTTCCAGAACTCCTAATTGACCTAAGACAGTATTCATTTTATCTAAATATTCTAATCTATCTATAATAGCTACAGTATTACCTTTGTCAGCTTTACTAATTATAATTTCGTTCGTCGCAGTTTTTGTTTTTAAATTTTTTGATTATTATAGCGTCATTCGAATGGTTAGAAAATGTTTTTGAAATCTTCGTGAGAGAATTCGCACAGGTCGATTGAATCACCGCATCGTCCCCAACAGCAGCGTCGATATGTGCAGCTAAGTTGATAGCATCAGTCTGGTTCACTCTCGATAATGGTGCATATTTCAAACCTTTTTTCAGAACTTTTTCCTCTGAGAGAGTGAAAGTGAAGTGGGATAAGTTCACCAAACGAGGATAGAAGCTCACATCACTGTATTTTTCTTGTGGTTGTGTTTTTCGTTGTGCAGATCTTAGTCGGTTTAGCTTCTGCTTCTGCCTAGAATATTGACTGTAGCTTAATTTTCTAGCTTTCTCTCTAAAGAGAAACTGCACTTGATCAAATTCAACTGGATGCAAGAGATGCGCTAACGCAGAGTGGAGAACCATCAAATGGAAACTAATGTTGTCTCTTTTGAAGTAATGGTGCTTAATTTCAGCTTTTAACCAAATTAGTTTTGCTTTGTAGATAGATTTCTTGGCCAGCGTCGATCGTGAATTAATTAAATTTAAAAACAAAAACTGCGACGAACGAAATTATAATTAGTAAAGCTGACAAAGGTAATACTGTAGCTATTATAGATAGATTAGAATATTTAGATAAAATGAATACTGTCTTAGGTCAATTAGGAGTTCTGGAAATTAATAATGATCCTACTGATAAATTTAATCGAGAATTAATCAGCAAATTAAATAATAGTAGCCTAGCATTAAGTAAAAGTGATAAAGTAAAGCTAAGAACCAGCCATCCAGCGATACCGATATTATATGGACTTCCTAAATTGCACAAAGACAATATTCCCATGCGTCCTATAGCCTCAGCTTTTCAATCTCCAGCCTATAAGTTATCTAAATTCTTAGCCAGAACTATGCCTGTCCTACTTGACTTTAAACCTAACTTTTCTATTAAGAATTCAATTGATTTAGTTAATAAAACCAAAGACTTGATATTACCGCGTCACTCTAAATTAGTGTCATTTGATGTTAATAGTTTGTTCCCTTCCATTCCCACAAAAACACTAAAAGAAATTTTAAATTCAAAAATTCATAGTGCGGTTGACAATGACACAAGAGCATCACAATTTGTCACTCTACCGAATTGTTGTATTGAACAAAATTATTTTATGTTTAATGATAAATTTTACATGCAAGCAAATGGACTTGCCATGGGGTCACCTTATTCTCCTTATTTTTTTCAGAATTTGAATGAATTAGAAGTGTCAAAGTAGCTTAAGGATTCTTACAAGAAAAAAGAATAAATAGAACTTTTTTCTCTACTTTTATGATTTTTTCATCTTCTCACGTGTGGGGGTGGATTTACCCTTCGTAGGGGGTGCTTTTTTATCAAAACTGACAAGAAAAACTCATAACTTCAATCGATATTTTTTTAGAATTTTTAAAAATATTTTTGATTTTTTTCATGTTTTGGAGAGCTCCAGACTTTACTCCATTAGACTTTCTCATATGGGGAGCAATAAAGAATGAAGTTTAGTTAAGCCCTGTTAACACTACGGAGGATTTAGTTAGCAGAATTGGGGATGCAGCGACGAAAATATGGGAGAGGCTGGCTGCAATAATTAAAGAGCGAGTTAGAAGTAGATTGCTGGCATGCATCCAAAGTGGCGGAGGACATTTTCAGCTGCTTTTGTAGTTTACTGAGGTTAATTGTAATACGCTTTGAATGCAATAAAAAGATTTTAGGGTTAATATGAGATTAATTTCTTTAAATTGCAGATTTTCAGTTAATATAAGTTTAATTTCTTTAAATAGCAGATTTTCAAATATTTCCCGATAAGTTTTGTAGTTTGACATTTCTACACCCTTTCTCTACCTGGGCATGTTGTACCTTTTTGGAAAGGTGATAAAATGGGCAATCTAAATAAAATAAAAAAGAGGTGAACTAATTAAATGTATTTCGGAGAAAATTTGGGGAAAGGCTAAATTTTTGGAAGTTAATGCTAGATCAACATTGTTGACGATTTTGGATAGGTCATTAGAATAGTAGTTTTCTAACGTTTGTTTGATGTCACTTTGTTGGGTAGATCAAAAGATAAAAATGTAAGAGTAATGTGCATACCATGAAAGCCTGACATTTATGAAACACACACTCCTAAACGGTTGATTGTATTTGTAACAATCGACGCTGAAAAGCAATCTTGTCGTATCTTGAAAATAGAGGTTTACAGTAGAGCTCATTTCTCTTTAACCATAGAAGATAGAACGGTAATTCTTCGAGTAAAAGTTCTGAAATAATGGTCATTAGACAAAAAAGATGAAATTATCCGGATGTTAGTGTAACATGGATTTAATACTAGATACAGCATAAATTGCATCTTTTGAGATACGACAAGATTGCTTTTCAGCGTCGATATGATTAAATTACCTTTTCAGTCTGTGATTGCTGCCAGCATATCACAAATGATATGATAATATGGATAATAATATGGATCATTGTTCTTCTTCCTGTTAGTTAGTGAATGACTATGTGGACGTGGACGTGTGGAAGTTGCCACTTCTAATGCCTCCTTAAACTCTAAAGCATTGTTTGATACTCTTTGTAAGCAGCCCAATGGTTTACGGATATGCCACTTTAATGCTCAAAGTCTTTTTCCGAAATTCATGAATTTAAGGAGATTTTTAATTCTGTTAGAAACTTTAAATGCTTTCGAAATAATCGATTGAATTATACTGGTGGTGGAGTAACATTGTATCTGAGGGGGCGTACTGTTTCGCAGTCGGCACCAGGGTCAGATGTCGAATATATTTTTGTCGAGTTACTAATAGCCAATGTAAAGTATCCAGTCGCAACTATTAACGAACCATTCTATGGAGTTAGTTCTCGTTGAAGTTTCTGTCTCGTACAATCATGTCATAGTACCTAATCGTCATGCGACTTGTCTCGTGCTCGTTTGAAGGTCTTAAATGATGATGGTGATTATTTACTGATTAACTTCGGCAGAATCTGCCGATGATTAAGGTCGAAATTCCTAACTGTTTTACTTCACACTTCCGGCTTCTCTTTACCTCTGTAAAGTCCACAAAAATACCCGTCTTTGGGGTGCACATCGATTAGGAAAGATCTTCGGCGAATAGACAACCCTTTTACCTTTGCGGTCTTTTACACAGAAAATGTAAATTGTATCTGCGTATTCCTTAAAAGTAAATTCTGCTAATTTTTAATCATTTCAATTTTAAAAATCCCGTAGCTATCGATTTGTTTTTCAACTATGATCAATATTCTTGCTGACTGACCCACTTTCATAGCAACATTTTCGTTAGGTATACGTAACAGAACCGCAGGATGCTTGGGTGTGAACTCTGACTAACACGACGTAATAACGACAATAAAATAAATTACCCTAAACTTTTTATAACCTATTTGTAGCAGTACTTAAAATGTATTACCTGTGTACCATAAACAAACATTTTCGAGATTTTCTCTGAGAAATTTTGTGATTTTACAAATTTCTTAACTGCAATGCAATAAAATAATTGAATAAACAGGGATTTCTAAGGAAGTATTTGTTCTAATATTATCTCCATGTTGACGTGTTGTACCTACATATTTGGAAAGGTGTATTAATTATATTATGGTGTATTAATTATATGCACTTCGGAGAGATTTTAGTTAATTGCAGAATATTTTTTTATAACATTCTTGACATTTTTGGAAAGGACATAGTTTTTTGGAGTAAGTTTGATGTCGTTGTGTTGAGTAGATCCAAGGATAACAATCAAATAAGGATATGCATTCCACCAAACTTTAAAATTTATGAAACGCCCTGTAACTTCCTGAGTACTTGACATTCCCGTCAATTGTACACATTTAATATAATGTTTTATATAACTAAACCCCAGAAAGGTTTTAATAACGTCGAAATTAGTAAGAGGGTTGTTCAAGGTTTGCATGATTGTATGAAAATAGTCATTGCATATTTTCTAAAAAGGATTTTAGATAGTAAACGTTTATGACAAGATATATTTTTAAAAAAAGGATTAAACCAAAATGTAGAAAGCTACATCTTTATATATGTATAAATGCTGTACATAAAAAAATGCGTATCTGACTTCCCTATCAATTGTTCAATCGCTTTGTCTATCTATCCAAAGGTAATAAGATAAGTAAGTTCATGTACTTGTTCCTCGTTTAATGTTGTTGTTAGTTGTAAGCTTTTACTCTTGGAAAAATAATTTATTAAAAATAGAATATTTTTAGCGATTTGCAGTAAGAAGCATAGCACCAAATTAAACTAAAATAAATTTATAATTGAGAATTGATAACAACTCACATTGAGCAATAATTATTTGTACAGCTTTGCTTTGCGGAATATTCTTATTTTTTCCGAGGTTTAAACCGGTCTGGCATTTGTTTAACAATGGAATTTTCGTCTGGTGAATTAATTATATTTCTTGTGATAGTCAAAGAATAACATACTGAAATTTCAGCTTTGCTAAAGTAACTTAAAAATAATTTTTTTTTATATTAACCAGTCAGAGTCTGGCAAGGTGTTAACATCAATAAAACCGGCTGGCAATAACAAATAAATATTACTAGTAGTTTCATAGACATAATGTCATAAGAAAGTGTTATATTGTTCTGTATTTATTGCGATTTTTACATTTACAGACGATAGTCGCGCAGGTAATCGCGGCGTATTAGGCTAGCCAGACTCAACGCTTACTTTTTGTGGCTCAATTAGGAAGGGGATATATCAAAATGAGTCTTTCTGAAATCATATGATAAAAACGTTGCCAGCTCTCTATTAAATGAAAACCGTTCTGTTTTAGTCATCTACGGAATAACATTAATCTAAATAAAAATGGAAAATAAAATGTTTTAACATTGAAAACTAAAAATTCTCGTTCAAATAAAAACAATCCTTCATTAAATTAAATTATTCTTTACCCTACGAAAAACCCTGCAATACAGCAAATTTTAAAGTCCTAGGGAGTCTGATACTTTTGAGGCAGTGGTTTTCTTTATAGGACACCATCATATTAGAAGGAGAAACCGAAGAGAAATATTGAGAGTCTGAGCATACTCATAGATATCTTTGAAATAGGAGAACCAGAGGGAGAAATCGTAAGAAGTGCGTGCAAATCAACACGACCGTATGGAGAAATATATTACGCATTGCTGGAGCATCTCAGCAAGATAACCAGGCGAAAGAAGGCAACTGTAGACTGGTGTAAAGTACCACACAGCATCTACAACTGGTGACCCTGGCGTGATATAATGTGAATGCTCCCACCAGTGGTAAGGCATTCGCGATTAAAATCAAGAAAGCCAGGTAGCCAGAAGTAACCGCAGCCCGACGTGATCTAATGTGAATGTCCCCTCCAGTGGTAAGTCATTTGCGATTAAAATTAAGAAACGTCCAGTAAATAGAAGTAAACAAAGTTCAACGTGAATATCCCCCTGCTGTGGTATTCGCTAGTAAAATCCATAATACGTGGAGCCCTGAAAACAGCAATTGATAACAATTGATAAATAAATCACCATTAAGTCTAGGTTTAATTATTTCATAATTTTTTTTTTTTAATATATCTCAGTGTAACATTTTTTTTGAAATAGTAAAGTAAGAGGTAATTGGAATTTTAAAGCCGTCGCGTAATTTAACACTTGTGGACATAGGTGTTAAGCCATTTATTACGGGTATGGGCCAACTGGCTACTCCACTTTCCCCTTCCAGTTACTCTCCACTAGTTAATACCATTTTGGTGTTCGAATCAGGGCTGCCAACTCTTTTAAGTGGTATTATCGGATTTTCATGCAAAAGTTACGGTACGATTATCGTACGAATACTTTTCCTTATTTTTAACCGACTTCCCAAAAACAAAGAGGTTCTAAGTTCGACGCGTATTTTTTATTTTTTTTATGTCTGACCGGGCATAACTTCGTAACGCGTCGACCGATTTTGATGATTCTTTTTTTGTTGGGTAGAGTATATTCACCGATTGGGATCATGTCAAAAAAATTTTTGGTTGGTTAGGGGTGGGGGGGGTAAAACCTAACTCTGTAACGCGTGGTCCGATTTGGATGGTTCTTTTTTTTTGTACAGAGTATGATCCCGCATTGCTAACAGGAGAAAGAAAAGTTGGCCTTGGGTGGGGGGAGGGGGGGAGGGGTAGTCTAACTTTGTAACGCGTGGACCGATTTGGATAATTCTTTTTCTGTTGGGTAGAGTATGTTCAGTGGGAGATACCGGGTGAAAAAAACTTTGGCGGAATGGGGGTGGGGGTGAGGGTGGAACCTAACTTTGTAACGCGTTGTCCGATATCGATGGTTCCTTTTCTGTTGTTAAGAGTATGATCCCCCATTGCTAATAGGAGAATAATTTGGTCCTATGGAGAAAGGTGTGGGTGGGGGGAGGGGTAGTCTAACTTCGTAACGCGTGGACCGATTTGGATAATTCTTTTTCTATTGGATAGAGTATGATCCTTGGTTGATACTGCGAGAAAAAAAATGTTGCTGTGGTGGGGGTGGGAGAAGGGGGGTGGAACCTAACTTTGTAACGCCTGAATCGATTTGGATGCTTCTTTTGCTGTTGTATAGAGTGTGATCCCCCATTGCTAATAGGAGAATAATTTGGTCCTATGGTGGTGGTGCGGGAAGGCGAGGGGTAGTAACTTCGTAACGCGTGAACCAATTTCGATGATTCCTTTTCTGTTTGGTAGAGTAGGTTCCTTGGTTGATACCATGAGAAAAAAAGTTTAGTGGAATGGGGGTGGGGTAGGGGGTTAAAACAAACGTCTAACGTGTGGACCGATTTGGATGGTTCTTTCTTCGTTGTATGGAGTAGAAGACACTAAAAAGTGTAAAATAAAATAGTTTTTTAAAAAAAAGTTGAACCGACTTCACAAAAAGCGCTAAAAAGCATAAAATAATTTTTAATTTTATATCTATTACGACATTTTGAAGTCGGTGCAAATTAAACAAATAAAACAACTACATAACCACAATTGAAAATAATACATAATACTACCTGAACGTTTCAGCTTACGGGATCATAAGAAATGACGATTAAATATTTTTATTGTAGTTGTTTGGTTTGTTTGATTTGCACCGACTTCAAAATGTCGTAATAGATATAAAATTAAAAATTATTTTCTGCTTTTTAGCGCTTTTTGTGAAGTCGGTTCAACTTTTTTTTAAAAACTATTTTTTAGCACCAATAATGATATAAAACATTTCTTTTCTTCTATAAGTGGTAATAAGAATTCAAATTAAATAAAAAATAATAATAAGAACAGCAAAAACAAAATTCATTAAATAAGCTATTTTATAAACAAACAAAAAAGTAGATAAATATCATAAAAAGAGTCACATAAGAGTGGTGTCGTCTTCATCGCTTTAGCTTCCCTCATATTGTTGCTCTTTAGAATTATACAAACATTTTGATTTCATTGCACTAATCATCTGCTTACTAGGCTTGAAGATATGACAGCCTTTACTGAATTGAATCTCCTGATCAGTTAACAAAATTCCCTTAACTGTATCTGTTTTTAATGAATTCCTACTCTAAGTTTTGAGTAAATTAATTTTCGAAAAAATACGTTCACATGAAGCGTTCGAATGAGGGTAAACAAAGCAATTAAAAACGAAGTCAGAAAGCTCTGTATAAATTAAATCATTAATTTCGTCTTTATAAAGGTTAACGGAATTCTAAAAATCTTCTATATTCAGTTCTGTATTAAACATGTCATTGTGCCGCTATTGATCATCAACTGTTTGCGCGATGTTTTCGTTATTAACTAATCTTGGTGCATCTTTTATTAAAAGAAACAAACTTTCATAGTTTTTAATATTTTTTAGGATGCGAGAGGTCTATTTTAAATGTTGCAGTATTTTGTACATAACTACTAGATATATATGTCGACAGTATGTCTTTATACATTTCTACCATAACTTTATACAAAACCGGTAAAAGAACCCTTTCAGATTGAAACAATTCGTTCACTTTAACAACTTTTGGCAAAGTGAATTCTAAAACAAAAAGCATGCCTTAAGGGGAGGTTCTCATCTAGATTTTTGATATTTAATTTTTTTTTTTTCATATTATTAATGTTAAATATGTCTAGAATTTATCTTTAAAATATTTTGTTGATCCGAGCAGTAGAACGAATTCTACAGCCCATTGAATGTCGCGTTGTTATGATCGCAGCGGGGAGCTCTTAGCCTGTGCCGCGCGGTGTCGAGTCTCGGGCGCGGCGCTCGGCGTAGGTAAAAAACTTATTGTCCCAAGATGGCACAGTAGATAGTCGACAAGCTACACGTGCGTGTTAGTTTTTGTTTATCAAAATGCCGAAAAAATCCCAAAACAAACATTTCATTTATATTCAAAAAATTGTCGATGAAAAGTTATGTAAACTTCAAACGAGATTATCTCAAAACTTTTTTTGTAACGATTTTGCAAATTTGTGTACAATATAACTCAAAAACGGTTCAACCAATCAACTTCTAGTTTCGTGCATATTAAAGTAAATAACTTTCTTCATAGAAAGAGTGGAGCACATTTTGAAAATTGTAACATTAACCCCTTTTTTTAAGTAATAAACTATGAAAAAAAAAGTTGAAGACGGCACTTCAATTTCAAAATCGCGCCATTCCGCCAATTTTAAATTTTTTTTTATGTCGTTCACTCTTTCTGAGACAAATTTAGTGTAGTTTACGATAATATTGTCAATATTTGATTTCAGGCTAATCTGCGACCCCTAGATTGTACACAGCTGGACAATTTTCAAAAAACATGCCTTTGAAGAAGCTGAATAACGGGCGCCATTTTGTTTTTTCGTATAGATCAATGTACAATAATATATACTGCCAAATATCATCGCCCTATGTCTTGTCATTGTCCTTAAAAAATTCTGAAACTTTACCGACTTTTTGGCGCGCTAGATGAGAACCTCCCCTTAAGGGGTTATATACAAAGTTGGGGCTCAAAAAATCGAAAAATTGTTGATTGCATATTCTGAAAGTACATACTTTCGAAAATATCTGTGTGAAATTTCATCCAGATCGGAGCACTAGATTTCAAATGACAGCCGTTCGCAGCGCGCTAGTTCCATCCATAAGCACTTGGCGAGCGGCGTCCAAAAACTTTAAACTCGATGATCTCGGAATAGTTTTTTGAAAAATACCGTTGCGGTGAACGTGATATCTCAAAAACTTTTCAACCGGTTTTTTTATTGGAAACAAAAAATTTTTTTTCGGAAACCGAACCGTTCAAGTACACCACAATACATTTTTCTTCAATAATTTTTTACTCTTTTGATTTCAGTTAAGCGGTTCGCCTTGGAGAGTGTTCACCTCAAGCCTCTGCAAAAAAAACGCGCTTCGGGAGAGGGGCCATAACTCCGACAATTTTTAATATTTTTTTATAATTCAACTTGTTTTTTTTTCTTCGATAGTACTACCAACAAATTGTCTTTCGCTTTTTCTAATAAAATTTGCATAAAATCACCAACTTAGCTCACTTTTTCCCCTCAACTTTGTATATAACCCCTTAATTTCGAGAGAGGTAAATTTTTCCATTATGTTTTGAGCCGTTGTTTTATTTTTCTCCATATACTCAGCAATAAAATACAAAGTTAGGGCCTTCCACTGCTCATTATATCTTATCACTAGTGCCAGCACTGATAACAAACGTGTTGAGCCGAATTTGATAATTTTATGTAGCTCTTGTTCACAATAAATTTGAAATTCCTGGAATTCCTTTTGCCTTTTAGAGCTATGAGTGAAATAAGTTGAAGTTTGGCGTATAAGGTCTTCTACATCTTGTGGAAGTTCTTTGAATGCCGCACGAGCGCACAAATGCAGTGAATGACATATACATTTTTGTATAAAAATACCTGTATTAGTACAACGAATAATATAATTTATATAGCTGTGTAATATAATTATTTTATATTACCTGGAAAATCTTCTTTCAATCGACTTTTAATTGAGTTCCTGTCATCCATCATCAGATTGCATCCATCAGATGCAAATCCTACTACATTTTCTTTGGGAATGTGGTTTTTGTCCAAAGTTTTTTTTTTAATTTTTGAGAATTTGTTGTAGGTATTTTGAGAATGCAAATCTATCAAATCAAAAACCAAGGTTTTGGTGCTGTTATTGAAGAGTACACGAACGCAGATACACAGATGAGAAGTGGGTCCAACGTCAGTACTTTCATCTATGATTAAATTAAACTTACTAGTTTTCAATAAATTGACTATATTGTAAAATTGTGCGGTCCCAATTACATTTTTTGTTCTCATAGTAGCCTTGGTTCTTCCTTAAAGAATACAATTAAATTAGCGGATTAAAAATTTTGACGCTGATAATTAAATGTACCTAATTTTAAAGTCAGTGGTTCAATTTTTTGAAAGTCCTTTAACAAATTATTAATTAGGGCTGTGAGATGGTCAGCTGTTTTAAACGAAAGATTTTGTTCTACCAGAAAACTTGTTAATTTTATTTCTGCTGCCTTAATTATGTCATCACAAGATCCCTTTGCCAAAAAGTTTACCATACTATCCGAAGCATTGCCGTGTTTCTCTGCTGTTTGATGGAACTTTCATTTGAAATGAATTTTCAAGACCGTAATTTCAGCGGAAAGTTCTTTTTTGCATTTTTTACAGGTTGCTTTGTATTTTGATTCTGAATGAAAAAAGTTAAAGGTTTTAGAAAAGAAAACAAATTGTCTATCATACAAAAACTTTGCGAACGAGTTAACCATGATTTGAATCCTGGTAAACATAACCAATCCTTTCGAAATTTTTATTTGCGCTTGCACACGTCCGATTTAAAAAATTTTTTCTGACTTTCCAGTCCGTTTCTCCGCTATCGAAATCAGAACTCGACATTATTATTAATGTTATAAGCACAGCTAAATATTTTTTACAGCAAAACTAAAAACACTAAAAATTAAAAACCTCATACAATTTGCAAATCGTCTAACCTGCCGATTTGCACACATGACACATCTATTCTAGTTTCACAATTCGTTGCTTCTTCTGGTTTCAAAGATAGATCATGTACACTTACTCTTCAAAACCTATTAAATATTAAGCGAATTGAGTTGAGTTGGAGGTCATATGGTGGGAAACTTTAAAAAATTTATTTGTTTAATTAAATTTAAAAAAAAAATCTTTAAATATAAAAATATGGTACGAAGCGATAACTATCGTATGCAAATTTTTTTTATGGTACAGGGCGCGTGCTAACGGTACGAATGCGATAGTTACGGTACGGTTGGCAGCGCTGGTTCGAATCCACAAGCATCGTTCCTCTACCTGGAGTCCCGAGTTGGTCCCGATTTGACTTTGCTGAAATCACACAAGAATAGACTAAATTAAATCACTTGTTAAGTGCATTGGATGAAAGTGCGTTCAGAAATATTAGCGCTATCATTTCAGAAAATATATAAGCAATTCTAGCCTTATGCGACATATTTAAAGACAAAGACAGTTTATTTCATTAAGGCATACTGCCAGTATCGCCTTCAGACATTTATTAAGTATTGCGCGATTTTCCATTTGGTTTCGTTTACCTCACTGAGATTTTAGTAGCTTCTAACTATGACTTTGGACATCTAGAGCATCTAAAACAATTTTTTCCTAAATTTGAAAAATATGGTCTTACCATTAATAAGACAAATGCAGTTTTATGGTAACAGAAGTTAAATTCTGTTTCAAGTAAGACATGAGGGATGATAAATTTTTACCAAATGCCGGTAACAAAATTCTTAACGGGCAAAATAAATAGGGGCAGAAGTTCTTAGATTTCTTCAGGGAATTTAACCAAACTTGTTGAAAATTTGTTTATGCAAAATTATCTAAAAAAATTTGTTTATCCAAAATTTAAAAAAAATTTTTTTTAAAAATTTGCTTACATTCCCTGTACAAATTTAAGCACTTTTACTCTTATGCAATTTTTCTGTAAACCTAACCCTTTTTGAGTAAAATATCTTTAAAGTACTTAAATTTTCAATTTTATCCCTCAAAAATCTCAAGAAATTGACGTTTTAAAAAAAAAGTTTCCAGCAAAAGAGGCATATTTTTGTGGGGAGAATACGAATGTGCAAGAAAAATTAGGGGTTTACATTTGAAAAATCAAAGTTGAACTTCATTTGACCTTGAAATTCGGGCTCAAGGTCAACGACAAGTTCACCGTTATTTATCCCCCTCGAAACCTTGAAACTTTCATCCGAAACATTTTCGCGATATTGCGTACTGCGTATTGCGATGAGGAGTTTGAGTGAAGGGGGATCATATGAAGCGGGAAAAACAGAAGATGGCAAACTGTTCCACATTCGTGTTGTTCTGCTTAGAAAATATTCCCGATATTTGACGGTACGTCCAAATTTGACCTGGAGAGTATAGGGGTGGGAACGACTTGTAGCTCGTTGTCATGTGTCTACAAAGAATCAGGCTGGCAATCTCGTTAGAACAATGGCCATGCAAATAGCGATAGAAGACAACCGACATTCCGTCGGCCCTCAGAGATTGAGGAATCGCCAATGCGGTGTGTCCGGCCCCTGCGCAAATATAGGAATTATATTCAAGTCTAAGCCTAATGTGGGACTTGTAGATCAGCGCTAAGTCAAGTCGGGTGAAATATTTCTTACATCTCTGTAGAAAACCCAAGCATTTCATCATACTTTTGGCGATTGCAAATATATGATCAGTCTAGCTAAGATTGCTGGATATCTGAATATCCAAGATGTTTAGGGAGGGCGGGTATATTCACTCCATCGTCTGAAATGGGTTGGGGGTGAACTGGGAATTTTTTTTAGGGACATTAAACAGCATTGAATTTTTGATGCATTAAACGAAACACGATTTGCTCTGCCTCAAGCGAGTAATCTGATCTAAACCTGCCTTCTCGATTGACTTCTGTAGAATTTAAACGTGAATTCATTACTGAACCAAATGAGTACGCGAAATCAAGGCTGCTGTCGTCGGCGAAGCTATGGATAGGATTGAGAGTAAGGGGTAAAAGATCATTAATAAAAAGAAGAAATAAGGTTGGTGAAAGAACTGAGCCCTGAGGTACACCGGCATTTATTTTGTAGGAATCAGCTGTAACTCCGTCAATTACTACACGAATTGAACGGTCTGACAAGAAACTCTCTATCCTTTTAACGAGGGTAGGGTGCAGACCAAATGTTTGAAGTTTGACTAAAAGGGCAGCATGCCAGATTCTATCAAAAGCCTTTGAAATATCAAGAGCGACTCTATCAAAAGTCTTTGAAATATGAAGAAGAAAATGATTCTAACGCTCCGTTAGATCCGTTAGTAAGTCTCCAGTTGAGCGGCCAGCGCGGAAACCGTACTGGCAATCGCTGATAAGATGGTTATTTTCTAGATATTTCAACAACTGAGAGTTGATGAGTGATTCAAAAACTTTAGATATGATCGACGTTAGTGCAATTGGTCTGCGGTTAAAGGGGTCGCAAGCCTCTCCTTTTTTAAGTATCGGCTAGACATGAGCAAGTTTCCATGCATTTGAAAACATTCCTGTTGTATATGACAGGTGAAAAAGTTTGCGCAGAGGTTTAGCTAAAGCAGAGGCGCAGCATTTTAAAACCAGGGGCGAGAAACCATCAGGCTCAGTAGATTTGGACACGTCGAGTTTCGAAACTTCCCAAGTTCGAAAGTGTAGCGGCTTTTGCCTACTAGTGCACTGTGATGGAGATGGAAGTGGTTACGATGAAGGTGGCAAGTATGAATTAGCAGCAAAATTAGCAACAAACAGATTGGCCTTGTCCAAGGAGTCAGTAAAAACATTCCCATTATAAATGAGTGGTGGTGTTGACGAACAGGTGAAATTGTTTTTTACGGTTTTTACTAGAGACCAGAAGCCCTTACTACACTTTTGAGTAGAAAATACCTACCGTCTAACGCTCTGGTCGAAATTGAACTTTGCCCGACTAATTATTAAATTGCAAATATTTCGGGCATCCCTATAGATACGTCTCAATTCCTCCGAAGGGCACAATTTATATGCCTGAAAAGCTGCTTTGTTGTTTTAAATGGCTGCGAAACAGTCATTATTAAACCAATTAGAGTTAGTTTGTTTAATGTTTTTGAAACTGAGGAATAAAGCGATGCATTCCAAACCAAAGGATTTTCAGGATATAATCGGTGCTTTTGTTAACGTCTCTCATAGAAAAGCAATCAGACCAATCCTGCTCTCTGAGATATTTATTAAGTCCCGCCCAATCAGAATTTTTATAATGCCACACTATCCTTTTGGTGGAATTTAGGTTAGTAGTTGTCAGAGAGGAGGTGATAAGACAATGATCCGAATTGCCCAAGGGAGGAATTACCGAAACCGAGTACTTTTCTGGATGCGATGTTAAAAATAGGAACTCGAGTCGGACACCCAACCAGTTGTTGTAAATTAAAGAACTCACTAAATAACTCGACGTGTCTTCCAGACGGGCTTGTGGTAGAAGAATGCCTGAGCCACTGTTTGTTGTGGACGTTGAAATCGCCAGCAAGAACGATTTCAGAAGAGGGGGATATTTTCAAAATCTTATCGATATCGGAAGACAATTTATCGAAGGGGCACACAGTGTCAGTGTCAGACATATTCGGGCTGCGGTATAAAAAGCAGTAGTGAATGAAGTGCCGATAGAGTTTAAATCTAATCCAGACATAAATTAATAAACGAAAACCGACGAACGGGATTCACAAATGCGAAAAAAATCTGCCTCTGTGAGAACAAAGCCAGCAGCAGTGTTATGGTTGCTGTGCTGAACTCTGAGCTCAACGAAGGCAGCTAAATGCTTAGCAGTGGAGACCCGTTTAACGCAATCAATGAAGCACGATTGTACTACATTGAATGTTGGATGGAATAAAAAGTTAAAAAATGGAACAGACTCACCAGACTGTGCTTTTAAATAGAGCATAAAAGCCCTTCCCTTTGACTAAGATGGTACTCGCACTAAATAACATTCTTATTAATTCACAACCGAATTTAAATTTTTATTGGGGAGCAAGACACGGCGGCACTCAACTCATAAACCACAAATTATTAGTCTGCGCTCTTTATTGGTCTAGTTAAACTGTTGTCAGCGGTAACGAAACGTTTATTTTTTTTTATAAAAAGCGGCCTCATGTGATTACGAAGGAAAACATGAAGTTAGTGGAAGAAATTTGTTGGTTGGTTGGGTAAGAGACCAAAGAAAAAAGAAATTGCATGAAAAACTGCAATCTCAAAAATGATAGTTTTTTCTGCATCCTCCTCGATCATCTGAGTATGATAATAATCTCTAATTGGAGAAGAAAACAAAGCTTGCGATGAGCTCTTTACCCGTCATTAATGTAACAAGAAAAGTTATGGTGGATGTCTTAATCTCAACAGTTGTGAATATTGTAACAAGTTTCGTTTAGGTTACGGTGGTGTGGTGATTAATGCAACGATTGAAAAATTGTTGGTGACAATGGTGCTTAACTTGTTGATTATTATTGAAACGCGTCCATCTCGTTTGTCTTGAGACGAATATTGCGAGGGCCGGAGATGCACAAGGGCTCTATCTGAGCATTCCTATAGATTGGACTCTATTGCCTCGAGCAACTCGAAATTAGTGCCCTCATACACTCGGGCTGACGCCGCTGCTGGAACTGATGTTTCGCTATCCTGCTCCATCCTTCGCAATTCGTCCAGCTCAACTGCCACGGTGGGTTTTTATCTCCCGCATTCATCCTGACACGTCAGTGGATGATGTCATCAACCATGTTTCCGACCGTATCGGTGTACCTCGTGACCATATGTCTTGTAAAAGGATCTTTCATTCTTCAATGGTGGACGTGCTTACTCATCATCTTTTAGGCTGCTTATTCCTGAGGACTGTGGTACTTTGCAGTGTTAGCATCATCTGGCCTCCGAACAACAACAAATTCAAAAAACTCGTAAAGGAGATCTCAGTATACTACGCTAATGTAACTGGCTTGCGCTCCAAGATGAATAGGCTTTTTGCTGCTTCGGCCAATTCTGGATTCGACGTTATATACCTCTCTGAAACCTGGCTTTGCGGTAAGATTCTTGACATGGAACTTTTTGATTCTGAATTCCAGGTTTTCTGTCGATATCGGCATCTATCTTGTTTGGATGCTCCTGTTGGCGGTGGAGTGCTTTGTGCAGTGCATAGTGGGCTGTCGTCCGCTTCGATAGAGATTCCTGGTGCTTAGTCCTTGGAATACAGTCTCTTGACAAGATCATTTATGTAATGACCGTCTATGTTCCACCTTCTTCACCGTCCTCAGTGTATGAAGTCTTGTCTTTAGCTGTGAAATGTCTTTCAGAGATTATTTCTCCTTGTGATGATCTTTTGCTGCTGGGTGACTTCAATATGCCATCCATAACCTGGGAGTATTCCGCCGATGATGATTGCTTGCTGCCACATGTATCAATGTCCCCCCAACATCAGGGTGCTTTTCTGGAATCCATTTGTTCGTCTGGTCTCCGGCAAGTGTGTGCTGTTGGCAATGCTTCTGGACGCTTGCTCGACTTGGTTTTCTCCACGGATGACTGTGGAACAATGGTGAGGAGATGTCTCTCTCCTTTGCTTCCTGAATCGGACTTCCATCCTGCTCTTCATGTGCTCTTCTGCTCTGAACTTTGTTTAAATGTGCCTTCCAATTCTAATAGTTATTGTTACGACTTTAAAAGGGACGATTACTCTGTAATGAATCAAATTTTGGCAGATATCCCCTGGGACTGCCTTTTTCGAGAACGTGATATGTATGTTACTTTAGAGTTATTTTACGACTTTATGTTTTTATCTTTCACCCGTTGTGTTCCCGTATCTCATTCTAGGAACCCTAACTCTTTTCGACCTCGGCTTAATGCGTCTATAAAGCATCTTAAAAATCTTCAAAATAAGGCCTGGAAGAGGTTCTGCCTCTCTCGTAGTGACGAAGATTATCTTATATTTTCGGATCTGCGTGATCCTTATACTTCTGAGTCCGAGCTTGCTTATCGGAATTATCTTACTGAGGCCGGGCGGACCATCTGTGTTAATCCCAAAAGGTTCCGGAACTTCATTAATATTAAGCGTAAGAGCGATGGCTTTCCCTCTGTTATGCTCCGTGCTGATCGGCGCACCGATGACCCTTTAATTGCAGCCAACTTCTTTGCTAGTTTCTTTGGAGCTGTCTGCTCAACAAATATCTGTGATATTAGTTAAGGAGATTTAAAAAAAAAATTACGAATTATCCCCCGACCTCCTTATCGGTTAAGGATTATTTTTGAAGATGCTTCAGTTATGATGCATATTAAGAAGTTCTCCAACAGTTTCTTACCCGGTCCGGATGGTGTTCACGTGTCTGTCCAAAAGAATTGTGCCCACTATCTTACTCCTGTCCTTTCTTATTTGTTTAACTTGTCCTTGTCCTATGGTATTTTTTCCAAACTATGGCAATCGTCTACCATTTTTCCTCTTCATAAAAAGGGTAAGAGGGATGATATATCTAATTAAAGACCTATTGCTAATTTGTCTGCCATCCCTAAGCTATTCGAAGCAAGGATCCTTCCAGCACGGTTTTAGTAAAGGCAGATCAACCACTACTAACTTTGTGGAGTTTTCTATTTATTGCATATCCGCCATTGAGGCTGGTGAACTAGCTAAGTAAGGCCTTTGATCGCATTGACCACAAGTTACTTGTTTTGAAGCTTACTAAGTTAGGTTTTCCATCTCTTTTCGTCCAATGGATTTATTCTTATCTCTCCGACAGAACAGAGCGTGTTTCGCGGTTCCCTCTCTCGTGAAATTTCGGTCACTTCCGGGGTGCCTCACGGCAGCCATTTGGGTCTGCTTCTATTTATTATTTTTATTGACGACATGGGCTCCATCTTAGCGAACTCGAAAATTTTATGTTAGGCTGACGATGCTAAAATTGTTCGTGTTGTCACTGACTTCAACGATTGTTTTATCCTGAACTGTGATCTTCAATCTTATAATTCTTGGTGTATTGCGAACAATATGCCTTTGAAAGTTGATAAATATATGTTTGTCTCTTATTCAAGAAGGAAGGCTCAATTGATATACGACTATTCTGTCAGTAGCAGCTTGCTAACCAGGCTGGATATAGAAAAATATCTTGGTGTTATTTTTGATCCACATTTGTCTTTCATCGATCAACGTTTCCTTGGGTTTCGTTAAGAGATGGTCTAAGGAATTTAATAATCCCTTTATCACCAAGCTTCTCTTTCGAACCTTCGTCCGGCCCATTTTAGAGTATGCTTGTCCCGTGTGGTCTCCGTCCTATGCGGTTCATAGCGCATATTGAGGCTGATTTGCATTGCGTGGCCTTCCATGGAATAACCCTTGATTCTCCCCGCTTATAAAGAAAGACTTGGGCTACTCTCTGATACGTCCTCCCAAGATACGTATTTTCTAGCTCAGAAGACGGGGATGGGTTCTGTTACAAAAGATATTGGGCGCCACGTGGTCTTTTGCTAATTGCTGGATAGACCACGAAACCTATCTCGAAATGAAAAACGAAATAAAATTCACTTATTTATTTAAATTAAAAAAAAAGGTAAGTACTATATAAATTTAAGAAAACAAAGAAAAGGTATACTTGACCAAAAGATGTAACCCTAATTCACCATCCAGTCACTTTTTTTCCCGAATTAAACGTATCACGAAAAATAAGAATTACAAAATTTACTTATCTGGGTTTTTCCCAAAATCTTCCTGCCACGTTGTTTATAAGAAGTAACTCCCGGTGAAGTCCATGTCGCTCCGTTGTCGTTTTGAGTTTTTTTCACTGCAAGTGAATTATTTATACGTCTAATTGTTGCACGTCATTAATTTATCTTTTCTTTATTTTATTATTGACTCAAACACAATTTAACTTTCACTTCCCTTGTCGGTGACGTCCACTTTTTGCTACAGCACTCGGTCGAAAAAAAGCACGAGATCAGGTTTTTGGTGATCACAGCCAAAAGCAAAATGGATCCAATACTGTCAATCTTATATCCGGTATATCCGGGTCAGTTCAGCGTTTGCGACTTGATTCACTTATTAAACACCTCAAATGTTTACGCTTATAAATAGTTCATTTCACTATATGTATCTCTTAGCGTATTATTCTTATTTGTTATTGTATTATTGTACGTGTTTGGTTTGGTTTATTGTATTTTGTTTGTTATTGAGTAGACATGGAGCTTCAATTGTAGATATTTCGATATCTTTTACGAGTAGTTAATGAAACGTGGAAAGAATCTTTTAAGGATAGTTAATATTAAATATGCTGAGCTAGTTTTGATTAATCCTTTTTTTTCGTTTCGATACGAATTGAATAGACGATTTCTTTTCTTAAATAAAATTATCATCAACCATGACTAGATGACTTCTTTTCAAAATGAAATGAATTAACATGTGTATGTATCCTTGGCAATACTCTTGCTCATTTTCTTACTATGAATAGCAAAATTTTATCTGTGTACTATAAAGTTAGGTATGAAATTCAAATAACAAAATATTATCTGTGTACTATAAAGTAAAGTATGGAATTCAAAAATTCAAGAGAATTAACTCTACATTACTTAGTGTATGTTCTTAATCTACATTACAATTGTTTCTTATATCACTTAACTAATAGCAGTACTCCGACTTCTTTTAAACAACATATGCGTAAGTGTATCATATTTGTGGGTATATGGTTTGTCATGATGTAAATGTGTATTCGTTCTCTTCACAAATCCGTGGGTTTTGATGTGATATAAGGAATTGGTAGGTTTGTAAGATACTTGACTTCTCGTGATCTAGATCGTGATATTTACATATTTGCTAGCAGCTATTTTAAAAGTCTGCGATGTGACTCAAACCTCATATATGATTATGTTTGATCAGGGTATATAACGCCCAAGGGACCGTACAGTACAGCATATTCAAATGAATGCATCAAAGTAGGTTTTGTAGTTCCCCAAAGTCGTCATCTAATTATAATTTTCGATCCCGAAAATTCCAAAGTTCCCTGATCCTCCTGAAATTAGACAAAGACCATCTGCAGGATCACTAGTTCTAGCCCAAGAACACACGACATTTACAAGGACCAACACCACATGCTTTCGAGGACGTAACATCTCTTTGGACTCGCTAAAGGATAGGCGCAACAGATCTAGGACTTCCTTTATATTTGATACCTTGCAGGGTTTTGTTGACTCACCTGAACTGTTGACTAAGTTCAACATCCGTATTTCTATTCTTTCCTTTAGACAAAGTGACTTTCTCCAGGCTCCGTTTCACCGAGCTGACTATGATTTGAATGAGCCGTTGTCGTCAATGTCTCGCCCTTTTAATCGCTTTAACAACCGTCTCGATCTTAATCTTTCTAAGTTAAATGCGAGATATCAGCTCCGTTAAAGTCGTTTTAAGCTTAAGGTGTATTATTTTGTTATATTTTTATATATTTTCTATACTTTTCTTTTGTTTTTATATTTTAATTTGTAAGCGTTTTGATACGTTTATTTGTATCTTTATCTTTACCCTATTGTTATTTTCGTTTGCTGTTGTTATTTTTATTCTTGCTTTTTTCTATCTTATTTCGTTTCCACTTTCATTTTTGCTTTCGCATCTATTGTTGAGTAATCAGCCTATGATGAAACTTTGTAAATAAATAAATAAAATAATCCCATAGATGTCTATGAAATAGGACGACCAGACGGAGAAATCATAAGAAGTACGCCCAAATCAAGACGACTGTAGGGAGAAATATTCTACGCATAACCAGGCGAAAGAAGACAACTGTAGATTGGTGTGAAGTACCATCTACACATACTTATTGTTTCAACTCAAATATCCTAAAAACTGTATTATCTAATAAATTTTTGACCCGATAAGAGGCTGATAAGCTTATCGGCTGCTCATGGATTGAAGGTATAAACAAATTTTTTAAGAAAATCGTACAATTTAGACAAATTACTTTGATTTGGAAAACCTTAAGATGATTGGGTAATTGAATTCATAAAGCAGCGCTATTTTTGGCCCGAGTTTATTGCTTTTAAAAATCCCGATTGTGTGTTAGCATTTACTTAGCACTTTTAACGTTTATTCATGCTAATTGTGCATTTAATAAAATTCGCTAAATACTTAAAGTTATTTAAACAGTTGGCTTAGCAATACAATATACTATGAATGTTTATTAATGAATATTTACTTTATTCATTAGTATTCTTTTTATTAATCTTAAGCAACTTAACTGCATTAGTAAATCTACGAATTGAAAATCGATATTTTCAATACTTCGATCATTTTGAAAATAAGTTTTTGACGAGTGTACGGAGTAAATATAAAGGTGGAAAAATTAGAATACGTAATTAAATGAATACTTACCAATTATTAACATAGCATAAATTCTTTTAGTATTCAATGTAAGCATTTCATTTTACATTTATTCAGTGGTCCTTCGAGCAACGCGAATGAAAACGAAAGTCTAATTAAACGCTATCCTCTAAAAGCATTAAAACCTGAAGAACAAAGTGTCTTAAGACATAATAATTACAAAATCACCCTCTGGAACAAAGCGTTTTAAGGCTCTAGCTAGATAAACACAGCTTGAGGAACAAGTGGCCTAAAATTTTTAATAACGCGTTTATTACAACATCTTCACTAAGCGACTTGGCAACGCTCATACAATCCAGTGAATGATCTTCAGCAGTGAGAATAACTCATCAAGCAAAAGGTCATCCAGAAGGTTCACGCGCAGATAAAAAGGATTCAACTGCAAGGAAAACTAAGAAATATGGCGAATCACGTCTATTAACATTGAACAACGCCTGGATCAAGATCGAGAAACTAAAGGCACAGATTGAAACGTTTTGGGACCAAAATCCGCAGAACAAATATTTTATGGAAAACTATTACGATCAACTAGAAGATATAATTCGAGGTGCAGTAGAAAGAAAGGAAGAAGAAGCAGCAAGCAATCATCGATTCGTTGAAACGATATATGAGCCACTAAGAAGACAAATTGATTAACTCCGTTTTCAATTTTTTCTTACCGTCGGAATATAAATGCTTTTGTTGTGAAATTCTTTTTGGAAAATTAAACTAGTAGCTTGATAAATCGGTCACTCCACAATTTAAGATACGATATACTGAGTTACTGATTTTGTTTTCAAAAAGAATTTGACAATATAAGTGTTTATATTCTGACAGTAAGAAAAAATTAAAAAGGGAGTTAATCGATTTGTGTTCTGAGTAGCTCATATGGCAGTAATTGAAAAAGAATTAACATATGAAACCTCAAGGGCATATGTTGTATAAAAAATTAAACTTTTGAATGGTTACTGGGAACTTATTGTAATTAATCATGGAGAAATAACGGAGTAGGTAAATTCAAATAATAATACTTCGATAACAATATATTTACCAAAACAGAAGAGCTATACCAACGAACGCTCATCAGATTACAAGAAAAAATTGACAACCCAGCTTCGCTTTCTTCGTTTCAAACAATACCTAAAATTACTCCGAATGAGACAAAAATAAAATTACCTTGCCTTGATATAACTAACTTTATCGGAAACAATCAGATATGTTTTTTCTGCATTAATACCTATATAAAAACAGAAAAATTGCCAATTTTATTGAAAGGCGAATTTGACTGGAAAGCCAAATGAGCTAATACAACATATGCATATAACAAATGAGAAATATGAGACTGCTTGGAGCACCTTATCTAAACAGTACAACAACAAAAAAGCACATATCTTTTCAACTAAGAACATTACTGAATCAACCAGAACTCGCCAACGAATCAGCAGGAGGACTTAAGGGTATTGGCGATACAAGTACCCTTAAAGCAAGCAAGATACCCAGGTTTGTTTTAGATCTGACTTGCCAAAATGAGTAGGATAATAGATCTCATTAAACCAAACAAAAAATTGTATGGTAGGGAGGGGGGCAATCTCAAACGTTTGGAAGTTACATGGTGATTCATAAATTTCAGTTTTTCATAGTATGCACAGTACTTTTTTATTGTTGTCTTTTGATCGCTTAAAAAAGTACTATCCCAATGACCTTTCCAAAATTGTCAACAATGTTGATCTAACTCCTACCATTGGAGGTACAGTCACTTGCGAAAGTGCAAAAAATTATTTGCAATTACCTTAAATTCAGAATTTTCCCAAATTTTCTCCGAAACTTACTAGTATACCTCTTTTTTATTGGATTGCCTGCCCATCTTATTAGCTTTCCAATAAGGTGCAACTTGGAAAGGTAGAGAAAGGATTGGAAAAACCGCATCCTTAGAAATCCTTGACTACCTAATCATTTTGTTGCACTTTAGTTAGGAAATTCTTTGAAAAAACAAAAATTTTAAGATAAAGGGACGAACGTGTTTGTTTTGGGTTAACAGGTAATTAGTTTTAATTATTGCTGCAAAAAATTTATAAAAATGTTAATGTAATTTTGTTTTATTGTTGATATTAGCTTGTGTTATCCAGAATTCACGCCTTTGTATCCTGGCGTTCTGTTAGTCGTACCTGATGAAAATTTTGCTATAAAAATGGATACTTATCTTAGTTGAAAAAAAATCAATAAATAGGGGTGTTTTAAAAAAAGAATTATTAAAAAATGGTAGAATTTACTTTTGAGGAATTGGCGGATATTATTTACAGAGAAACAGAAAGTGTAACTTCACACGACAGGAAGACACGACCCGAAACTTCGGGAACTTCTGCCGACGTCTAGTAGCAAATAATCACCATCGTAAGGCAAGATCCTGAGACGAGCACGAGAAGGGTCGCAAGACGATTAGAAGTGCCTTTATTTAAGTTTGGAGGGTTATTGATCGAGAGGGATTACGTCCATATCAACGCAGTGCAAGGACTACTGGAAGAAGATTCCGATAGAATACTGGAATTTAGCACTTGGCTTCTGGAACGCGACATTGAGTACATGGCATTTCTGTACCGAATTCTGTAGACGGTTGAATCTCAATTCATCAAGGATGGTATTACAAACTTCAAGAACCTCCATACCTGGTCGGAAACTAACCCACACAGGACAAAGGTGTCCTCATTCTAGAAGATATTCAGTGTCGAGGTTTGAGCTGGTATCATCGGCAACCATTTGGTAGGACCATTCATTTTGCCACAAGCGCTCAACAGTCAAATTTATGCGGACTTTTTGGAGAATACACTATTAGATCTGATAGAAAACAGTTTATTTAAGCCCTGTTAACACTAGGGAGGATTTAGTTAGCGGAATTGAGAATGCAAAGACGAAAATACGGGAGAGGAAGCTGCAATACGCCTTAAACTGGAACTTAGAAGGAGATTATTTGTATGCATCCAATGTGATGGTGAACATTTTTAAGGCTTTTTTACTATGATTAATTGTAATACGTTTTGAAATCAATAAAAAGGATTTTATTGTTAATATGAATTTAGTTTCTTTAAATAGCAAATTTTCAAATACTTCGCGACAAATTTTCTACTTATAAATTTCTACAACCTTATTAGTCCAGGCGCAATGGGGGGGGGGGGGGGGGTCATGTATGCAATTCGGGGTCCCCGCGGTAACTTGTCATATTTTTATGTTTTTCGGCACGGAGAATCGATTTTTCGAGGTTACCAGGCTCAAAAATTTGTCGTTTTCGAGATATGGCCCGATTTTAGTCAAAATTGGTGGTTTTTCTGAATTTTCCAAAAAAATAAAAACATTTAAAATTATTAACCAACTTTATGTGAAAGATCTTTTGATTTTAAACAATTTATGTCGGTAGCATTTTTTCCTAAAGTCCTTGGTTTAGCTGTAATTTGCAAAAAATGCCTCACATTTCTTATAGAGTATTTTAAATGGGATAACTTATATGGGGCAAAATTCCTCAGTGTACCAGGTGAAAAAATTCGATGTCTTCGATTTTGTTCAAACTTCACCAAAATATTGTTACTGTTATAAGTAATTATCGTGCTAAAGGATTTAAAATATTTTTTGTACAAAAGTTATAGGGTTGTAAACTTTTGCATTTTTGCACTTTTTCTCGTGATCATATCTTTTTTGAAAAATCATAACTATCGCCACCATTGCAGTAGAACAGTGATCTTTAGTGATTTGTAAAGGTCGTTACATGCCGTTTCGAATAAAAATATGATTTTCTAAAAAACAAAATTAAAAAAAAAATTTTGACTTTGAAAAATATTTTTTGGTTTTTTTAATTCAGAAAAACTACCAATTTTGACTAAAATCGACAAATTTTTGAGCCTGGTAACCTCGAAAAATCGATTCTCCGTGCCGAAAAACATAAAAATATGACAAGTTACCGCGGGGACCCCGAATTGCATACATGACCCCCCCATTGCGCCCGGACTATATATACCTGGGTGTGTTGTACCTTTTTGGAAAGGTAATAAGATGGTTAATCCAACAAAAATAAAACTAATCACTAAGTACTTATTACATGCATTTCGGAGAAAATTTTGGGAATTTGAATTTTAGGTAATCCTAAACCATTTTTTTCAGTTTTGGAAGTGACTGCACCTGCAATGGTATTAGTTAGACAATTTTGGAAAGGTCATTGGGATAGTAGTTTTTAAGCGTTTGTTTGATACCGCTGAGTTGGGTAGAACAAAGAAATTTATGAATCACGCTGTAACTCCCAATTGGTTGAGATTGCCATAAATTTTTTTTTGTTTAGGTTAAATCTATCAACCCACTAATTTTGGCACCTTATATCTGAAACACCATGTAGACGTCACAAATTGGGATTCAATAATCATACATTAACTATCCCAAAAGTTAGTCAACGAATCCCGGTAGATATATGACTAAACATTGAAAAATCCAAGGATACTACAATCTTCAGCTGACTATCTACAGTTCTTGGAAAACAGATTTGAAGGCCTAGAGCAAAAGAACCGAGCAGGAAAGATCAAGTGATTAATAATTTAGATACAAAGCCCAATAACATGAAAATTAATCATGGTACAGTAGACAAACTCACCTGTGCATTCTGCAAAGCTGACCACAAAATCTATTCCTGTGAAAAGTTGCAAAATTAAACTCCGTTCAAAGAAACGATGCAAATTGTAAATCTAATTTATGCGGAAACTGTCTTGGCCAGAGACATTCAGCAATATTATGTAAGAGCTGGCATCCTACACTTTTACATTTAAATGCATCGTATCATAAATCTCCAAGTTATCAAATAAAACACTAGGTAACAATGGAAAGGAAAATCTGAGATAAGACACCCAGGGACATCAGAAGTAGTCACGCATTTAGCAGAAAGTCAAACTCAACGTACAGTTCTATTAGCTAAAGCAATAATAGAAGCAGTGGTCAAAAATGGTTGCATAGTAATACTACGAACACTAATTTATCAAGGGCCCCAAGCTACTTTTATTACAGGAGATGCCACACAAATACTACAAGCAAGAAGGAAAAGATCAATGGCATAGAAACTAGAGTCGGACAAAAAAGGGTAGATAATGTTCTGATAACTTGTATTCAACCATATTTTATGTCTGCGATGTGATTTTAGGAGCTGATATATTATTAAAAAATGTATTACGAGGACCGCCAAAAACTCCTGTTGCACAACAAATCGAACTCGGTTGGATATTCTCAGGAGAAGTGTAAAACAATGCAACAACAATGCAATTCCAATGCTGCATGTCAGAAGTAGACATCAAGAAAGAAATACGCAATTTTTGGGAAATCGATGAGAAGAAAATAAAGAAAGTAGTGAACTAATAAGAAGATACATTGTGAGGATACCGTTTAAAGAGGATTCGGAACAAGCAGAACTGTTAGACACTAAGGAACTCGCATTCACAAGATTGTTTAAATTTAAAGAAAATTAAAAAAAAAAACAAGATTTTTGATACCATATTTAAGGATTTGATGAATAAATATCAACTATTAGGACGCATGATACCTATAGTAGATAACATACTCACAATCCACTACCTTCCGCATCATGCAGCATTAAAACAAAATAGCACTAGAACCAAATTAAGGGTGGCATTTGGTGCATCTACTACTAAGAACTTAAACGAAATTATGATTAGAGAGGACCACAAATACAACAGAACTACAATTCCATACTTTTAAGGTGGCGAAAACACAAGGTGGTATTTACTGCGTACATTGAAAAAATTGCCAAATCAAGGTAGATATCCGAGATCAGAGTTATCAAAGAATCTTGTGGCGAAATTTTCCAGAAAAACCTATTAAAGAATATAATCTGACGGCCGTCACATATGGTACAGCCGCAGCATAATATCTAACTATACGAACTCTTCAATAACTAGCCGAGATAATGCAAACAAATATCCCATAGCAAGACAAGTTATTCTGGATAATATGTACGCAGACGACATCGCGTCAGGGTGTTATGTGATTTTGTTATGTGCTGCTCGTTATGCGCACATTTCCTGCCTAAAATGGGGTGGGGCCAAAATACTTTAGGGCGCCACGTGGTTGTTAAAGTTCACGAACTCAAAAAAAAAAAAAATTGAAAGTTTCTTCGATGTACTAAATGAAAATCCAACGGATCAAATTAAACTTAATTTTATTATTTTTATTATGTTAAACAAAACTAAAAGCAAATCCACTAATGAAACTTTAAGCTTAATAAAAATATAAGAAAAAAAAGTGTACTTCTATATAGTACCGGTAGAAAAACGAAAGAAAAAAAGGAAAAAACAGCCAATGCAAACTATTAATCAAATTAGAAAATAGTACTTAGCTTGTATTTTATTTCATCGTTTAGAAAACCCTTCCAGCTAATGCGTCGCTCCTCTCATCTCATTATTTTCAGGAACAGGTAAATTCTTTCTTCTCGGGTGTATCCGGTGACTCTCCTTGAAACGCTTTCACTGGTAACTTCGCAGTAACTCCACCTTCCCTCTTTTCTTTCACCTTCCTTCGCTTCCAGTTTTCTTCACTTTCACTTATACACTTTCCTCTTGTCTTGTTTTAATTTTCTTTCAACCTTTTCTAGACTTTCTTTTCTTTCCGTGATTGTTTCTTCACACCTTTTCTTAATTTAATAATTGTCCACCTTTTACACTTTACACTTTTCATCCGAATCGTCGTGAATTAACTTCAGTAGAGATCTCTCCTTCACCTACTAAAGCTTTTAATAGGATTTTGCACACTATTGACGTTTCCGCCCAGTTTTTCAAGGATTTTTAAAATTTATTTTATTTTAAAATTTTTATTTTTTTATTTTCTCTATTTTTATGTTCTTCGGGACGTTTTATGTTACTTGGTGTCTCATACAAAATTTCTATATCTATCTTTTAATGCCTTTGGTTACAGATATCGCAAATGAATAAGTTTGGTGCGAATAAAAAAGAAGTTCGTCAAGTAATCCGATATTCACTATAGTCGTTTTGAGTTAGTAAGCGCGGAGACTGGATAGAGTAAGTATTGTATATTACTTCAAAATTATTACTTTAGATAATGTTTAATATCTAGCTTATCGTAAGTTCCACCATATACTTTCAGTTAATCCTATACTAATTACAATATAATATGCCCTATCAAATCTTAACCTAGTGCCCCGGTCGATGAAGTCCTCCAGCCATTTCATGTAGATACTTCGACAAGCAGTTTGATAAGACGAGAATACCGATGACTACTTGGTTTTAGATTTATGGTTAAAATAAGTTTGCCCTCTCAATTCCGTGATAGTATGTAGATGCGCCTGTCCAATTGAAATTTTCTTCATCCAGTTTTAACTTCAAGTTTCCACTACTATTCATGTGCTTATATCCCCAAGTCTTGCTTTCGATTTCGGTTCTTCTAGCTTTTAGGTGGTGGGAACTCGGGCTTTAGGGAGAGGGTGTTGTTGCTGGGTAAGAACGGAAGATGGAGGGGCGCAACTGGACCGGACTGCAAAGGTTTTAGGATCAAAAGAAAGTAGTGTTACAGGAAGCTATGGAGATGCGCAGGCAATTAATTAACTCACTATAGGAAGATGGATTCAATCAAATTTTAGAAAAGCAAAAACTACACACTTACAAAGACACAATAAGCACAAATATTAAAATGCACATGGAAACACTTATTCAAACTCGTTCGGCACTTTCCACTAGATTAAAGAGATACAAAAAAAATGTACACACATCTATTTAATCAAAAGAAGTTCTGGTTGGATTGAAGCAGAGAAACAGCGTATTAAAGACATATCCAACATATTAGAACCATAGATATCGATGACATTACTAACGGCCGTCATACAGAATACCCATAATTGGAAAGCCCCATGCACGGACATCTTCAAAATTACTGGTTCAAGAAATTTATATTTGCACATAGATGCACCACATTAATAATTTTTTCAATAACTCGAGACACTCCTGAAATTTTGAACGGAGGGTGTCACATACTTGCGACCAAAAAAGCACTAATAACACAACATACTGGCTGAGAAGCAAAAGGGATTCCGTCACGGATCGGTGGATTGTGAAGAACATCTCATCAACTCAGTAATCTTGCGACAAACCAAAACTGCTCACCGGAATATACATGCAGTTTGACTCCGTTCCGCACTCTTGGCTAGGCGATGTGCTGAATGATTATAATATACACCCAACTCTTACACTTACACTTTCTGCAAAACACAATGCAACACTGCAACATAAAAACGCAAAACACACAGTTTACCAAACCTACGATACCAATCAGACGATGTATATTCCAAAGGGACTCATTAAGTCCGCTATGGTTTTGCCTCGCTCTGAACCCACTCTCTCACGCCTTGGATGCCACCGGTTATGGGTAAGAGGTGATAAAACAAACCTTCCTTAGATCTCACACATCAAGTCATCATACACAAATGTAGGACGATTTATGTGACTTGGGGAAAACAGGAACTTGTGGGATTTAATTTCATATCTGGCGTCACTATTGCAGCCACGGAGGAGGACGACATACAGACCGCTTGAAAAGTCTTATAAAAACTAGGTTAGGTTCGTGTGGCTGCATTAAAGGGCGCACTTAGACCTCAAAAGGTCCATCCAAGAATTCCCTCCACCTCCTCATTGGAACCATCCGGAGCTGCCGATGAAGCGCCAAAGATCCGCAACGTCAATCGCCACCAGATCGCAGAGACTATCAAAGAAATAGTTTCCCAAGAAGGACTTTCGCCTGCGTCCCAGTGCAGGGCACTGGCAGAGGTAGTGTAAAATAGTTTCCTCCTCTTCCTCGTCCATGCAGCTTCTGCAGAAGTCGTTTGAGGGAAAACCCAGTCTCTTCGCGTGTAAGCCAATAGGGCAATCGCCTGTGATTACCCCAGTAGCTATTCTAAGGTCAGATCTGCCCCTCGAAAGCAGACAATTGGAGCACTTAAGATCCAGTTTAGGCCAGATCTGTCTGGCCGTATGGCATGTAGTGCCGTTTGCCCATCTGTGGTTTGCTAAGTTGATTGCTCTCTTGCTAAGCAACATCTTACAGGTTGCCAGGGGCCAACCAAGAATAGTCCTTTCCGATTGGATCTCCAGGGTGGTACCACGACTAGCAAGCTCGTCCGCCACGCAGTTTCCTGGAATATCCCTGTGCCCCGGGACCCAGCACAGGTGAATTTGATACCGTTCAGCCAGCTCATTTAAGAGCGAAAGCTATTAATAGCCCTAGATGTCTATAGGACAGAATCAAGGGATAGCAAAGCAGCCTGAATCTCTGTAACGATACAGATGTCCTTTGGAGCTTCGTTCTCTCTCAACCAATTCAAAGCTTCATGAATAGCCATGACCTCCGCCTGAATCACACTACAGTAATCTGGAAGACGGAAGGATAAGCTAATATTCAGTGCCTTTGAGAAAACAGGCCGATCTCTGCACCTTCCTCAAAGCGTTGAGGTAAGTGGCCTTGTCCAGTGCTGGCCACCAGACAACCACACCATACAACAAGATTGGCCTAATGACTGCAACATAGAGCCAGTGAGTCAGCTTGGGTTGAAACCCCCATTTCCCACCGATGGCCCTCTTACAGGAGTATAGAGCTATAGTTGCTTTCTTGACCCTCTCCTGAGTATTAGGCTTCCAGCTGAGCTTCCTATCCAGGACGATACCCAATTATTTAGCTTCCTCGGCAAAGTCTAGGCGGGTACCATTCAGATACAATAGGGTCGGTCTTGTTAGGGTTAATGCAAAGCCCACGCCCCACCGGCCACCTGGTAAGCTTGGTGAGGGCATTCTGTATAAGATCCCTTATGACAGGCAGGAATTTGCCCGAGATAGCTATAGCGATGTCGTCCGCATAGGCAACCACTCCATAGCCCTCCCCTTCCAGGATTAGAACCAAGTTGTGCATCACCAGATTCCAAAGAAGAGGAGATAGGACCCAACCTAGCGGTGTGCCCGTGCTCACAGTTCTAGTAGCATGAGCCTCTCCCAGCTTTGAGCTGATGGTCCTGCCATGAAGCATCTGACCGATCAGCGACATAAGAGTGGCATTCACACCCAAAGAAGTGAGTAAAAGCTCCCTCAATATCAATAAAGGCCACTAGAGTGAACTCCTTGCAATCAAGGGATTTTTCTATAGTGCGCACGAAAGAATGCAGAGCAGACTCCGCGGACTTTCCTTTACAGTACGCATGCTGGGACACCGATAGTAGATACTGAGGGATACTACCGCGTAGATGAATATCAACTAATCTCTCAAAGGTTTTTAGAAGAAAAGATGATAGACTTATGGGTCTAAAGTCCTTTGGAGTGGCATGCGAGCTTTTGCCAGCTTTGGGAATAAACACAACCTTGACTCGTTTCCACAGTGCCAAGATGTAGGTCAAGTCGAGGTAACCCTTATATAATGGCAACAGCCAATTCAGTATTAGATCGGAGCTGCGCTGGAGCTCGGCAGGAACAATGCCATCAGGACCCGGAAATTTGAAAGGCATGAAGCTGTGTATAGCCCACCGGAGTTTGGATTCCGTAATCACATCCGCCAGCTCGAGAGAACGAGGAAGGTTACATAAGGGAGGTATCTCAACCCCTCCCCCCCCCCCCCCCCCGGAGTTTCCAGGAAAATGAGTTTCAAAGAGAATCTATAGAGACTTTACGGTTGATGAGGTTCAAGTACCATCCGCCTTAAGTAGATAGCTAGGAATACGTTGATTGGTAGCTAGGATTTTTCTCAGTCTGGAGGCCTCAGAGGTTTCCATTATTTTATCGCAGTAGATTCTCCACGATTTCACCTGAGCTTTCCTGAGTTCCTTTTTATAGATTTTCAGTTTGTCTTTATAGCAGTCTCTCGAGTGCGTGTCCCTTTTGGCTTTCGCCAGATTAAAGGCCTGTCTGCACTCTTTCCTAAGAGACCCTAGGTGTGCATTCCACCACGGAGGCTTCTGTTTGCCTCTGGGTATCCTAAGGGGACAGGATTGAGCTTTGGTGAGCTTACCAACTAGTCCGTCCAGTTCCTCTTTGTTATTTGGAGGGATAGGCGGGTCAGAAGTTAGTGACGCCTCTACAATATCCCCGTATAAGTTCCAATCAGTCTTTCTGTAATTTCTAAAGACTGGTGGTTTCGAAGCCCCGCCATCGAGATCCAACTGGATGAACCTTTGGCCAGAGAAGGAATGTTCATTGGAGACCCTTCAATTCTTAATGAGAGTTCTGATATAATCCGAGGCCAGAGTCAGTTCTAAAACCGCTTGCCTGTTCCTTGTGATAAAGGTGGGTTCTGTCCCTACATTACATAAGAGCATTATTTGAGTATTTAAAAAGTAATCATAAAGAGACTCACCTCGCTCGTTGATATCGGAGCTGCCCCACACCGTATGATGTGCATTGGTGTCGCATCTCAGAATGAGCCCAGCCCTGCGTCGTTCAGCCTCAGCAACAAGGTTCTTCACAGAATCGGGCGGCGGAGGCCCTACGAAGTCGTGTGCCAAATAAGAGGACGTCAACCAGAAGCAACTCGATCCGATTTCCAGGTTGACGGCTACCGTATCCTCATCGCTGTAGTTGGGGAGAAGAAAAACATTTAGTGTCTTCTTCGCAATTATACAAGATCTAGGCTTACCCACGTTCCTCTTGTAGAGGGTCGTATAACCCGCGTTGGATAGTCCGCGAACCAGTCCTGCTGCGACCCACGGCTCTTGGACTAAAACAATATCTTCTTCGTCCTCTGTCAGACGAAGAAGAAGGGCAGCAGATGCTGCCTTAGAGTGGTGGAGGTTAATTTGTAGCAGCCGCAGCATCAGAAGCGCAGTCACTCCTAACTTCCGCCGCTTTGTTATCTAGCTCCTCTGGTTCAGAAGCTAGTAGTTGTTCCTCATCCATAGAGGCCCTTAACAGCCTGCGTGAAAGCTCCGACTCAGACATGGCATCCTTCTGTAGAGCTCGTACAAGTGGGTTTTTGTAATTGGGAGGAATCTCTTTAGTTACCACCCCTGTCGAAGTAGTTACGGTATCAGAAGATTCCTTCTTGGCTTCCTCCTCATCCTTTTTATATACCTTAAGGGTAATGGACGAGAAACCATAATCCACTACCCCGTTTACCTTGGCCAAAGGTTCCAGGGACTCTTAATTGATCACAAGGATCACTGACCTTGAGTCCCCTTTAGGTTCCTCCAGCTTGCCAATTTTCCAGTTGGAGGTTGAAAGCTCAGGGTTGCTGCACCTGATTATATCCAGGTGAGTGGCAGGATCGGAGGGTTCAGCCGGGGATCCAAGCCCGGGCTCTCGGCCTACTTGGGATCTCGTCCCGTGGTATTGCTTCGAGCCTGGCGCCAGGCCAGACCTGCCCCATTCTGGATATCGCCAGCTTGTAGAGATCCCAGGATCTCTGATTCGCACAAGCGATAAGTTTTACGTGGCCCTGATGCCAACCCCTATCTCGACATGAGAGAGGAGGACCCGGATACTCCTTCATAAGAGGGAGGAAACTGAGGGCGAATTTTACTTCAACTTTCCTCCACTTGTCGGCTAACACGAGTTGGCCCTTGAGGACCTCGCTGTTGGGGATCGGCTTCCCAGAGGGGCCCTTGGCTTTCTTCGCCTCTGGTTGGGGCTGTTCCTCCATAGACCTTTGTCTCTTGGACACAAGGGATGAATCCCCAGCTCCACCGGCATTCATTTAAGCCCACTCCAGGGAGGCCTTATCCTTACTGGTGAGGTACGATGCCGGAAGTGCTCGAAGCCTGTCGAGGAGTCTATGCGCATAGCACCTGGCTTTATAATTTGCTTTGGAGGGCGCCACCTGCCGCTTGCTCGAGGCAACACGGTCAACACCTTGCCCCTTAGTAGCAGAATTGCTACTGAGGAGACAGCTACTCATCCGGCCGCCACTCGGACCAGGCTCAGAGTCCAAAGTCCTTGTGGACGCCAACCGAGAAGCCTTGGAGGGTAAGACCTGCCGCTTACTTGAGGCAAAACGACTGTCCTTTCCCTTAGTTTCTGCTAAGCTTCCAGGGAGACGGCCGAGTATTAAACTGCCACCATAACCGCTCGGACCAGGCTCCGTGTCCAGAGTTTTCGCGGATGACTCCCCAGGAATTATCTGCGGAACAAAGCTACTTGCTCGGTCCCCAACCGGTTTTTTGAGAGATCCGGACTCTTTCATTATTTTTGTTGAAATTGAACTCATATTTGATCCCACGAGTGGCGGAGAGGGGGTGCGCAGAGATCCGCTATACGCAAGTAAGACTGGCTAATCCGGAGGTCGCCAGGATACTCCGTTCACGACTGAGCTATTTTTGTTTTCCATGGGCCCTCAGCCAAGCTGATTCTCGATACAGTACGTATGACACCTTAATCCAGCCCAGGGGGAAAAGGGATGGGATACACGAGATCGAGAGGGATAGGACTGAAGCTGGGGAGCGGCAGCTCTTGGTGCACTGCTCATCAATAGTCTTTCTGATATGGGAGACCCTACCAGGACAGGTCCAGTTAATCCAAACCTATTCCGTCAGCATAGCCCAATTGAGTATCGCAACTTAAGCCCCCCCCCCCCACGTCAAGGTGTCTGCCAAGGGAGGGTTATAAAAACTAGCGTTTATGGAAAAAATTTCATTAAGGCAATACCAGTCCTTACTTATTCCTTTGGTGTAATTAAAACGAGCGCTACTAACAAAATACGAAGTGCGAAGCCGTGTTATGTTTATTATTATAGCTTTTATTCCGCGGTAATTATGTCTAATGGTTTTCTTTTTTGTTTGTGTATAAATATTAGACGACTCTCTTCTTAATACTCTTGACCTCTTCTTTATTTAAAACTATAAATTTCTAATTCTAATTACAACTCTTTAACTTGAAACACAAAATGTTCTTTTATAAGTCTATACAAATTTCGTGAATAACTTTTTTAAACAATGAACTTCTAATTCTAATCACAACTCTTTAACTTGAAAACTCAACACCTTTCTGCGACGCGTTAAAAACAGACTCCTCTCCGCGACGGTTTCAGACAGACTCGCTATTATCGCGACTTAATAATTTCTCCCCGTTAATAGCAGACCCACCATTGTACTTCTCACCGACCTACATGAAGAAAAAAGCTTTCTTCGTTTTTTGGCTTTTGCCCTTGATGTAGATGGCTGTGGGCAAAGCCGCTGTAGATCGTTGTTTTTCGCGCTGATTAAGCAAATTTCTTTTGCTTATCGTGTATTGGGCTACCGTGTGAATTTTTGTTTAATTTGTGTGTTCATGAGTTGGATTTGAATATGTTGCAACTTTGTTGTTACAAAATTCGATATTTGAAATCCAACTCATGAGACTTTTTACGATTTATTTTTAGAAATGTCAGATTGGATTCGATAGAATTTGGCTTATCTTAAAATAAACGAATCCAATCTGTAACAGGCGTTCGCGGTCTGATAGACATAAAGTCACTTCATTATAAACATGCGAAGTCCATCAGGGAATACTTTTACCGTAAAGAAGACACCTCTCCATTGCATACGACGGTGATCGAAGCCGACAACAAACAAACGCCACTGGATTTATACAACAAAATGCTGTCTCTACATGGCAGACATTACACATATCGACAAAGTAGCGTCGAACGCGAAAATTCCACACATAAAATATATTATGACCGGTCAATAATAACTGGCCGGACAATACACCACAATAGACTAGATATTACACTCATAGATAAAGATAGCAAAACAACATACATAATTGACATTGAAGTACTCAATACACACAACGTACAAAAAACTTAAGTAATTACATAAGAACACTGCACACAATTCCAATATAATTTCTTTAGTTTCATAACTTAAAAATAAAACCGATAGACAAATAACTATAAAGACAATTTAATAAGAAAAAAGAAAAAATAACTACGGATAATAAACGACAATAATGGCATATAGCCATCTTTCGAGACTGGGAAAAAAATACAATACTGGATTTAAAAAAATCTAGTTGCTATTTTAGTACTATGTTGTATCCACGTATGTATTCAGTTCTAAATTCAGCAAATACACAAAAAAGGAAGCGAAATAAATCAAAATAAAGAAAACAACAGAAAAGCAAGCGCGTAGAAGGATTACGATTGCTTTAACAATTATAATCTGCAATCAAAAAATCTCTATACTTCCAAGCACTAATCACAAAGATCATCATATTCCATGCTACCGTTTAGAATAGTAATTATTTCATCTTCAGACAAGTACGTTTTGCCGAAAGCCTGTATAAAAAATTCCCTCAAAATCGGATATACCCCGAGGAAGTGCACCATATCTTCAACCTCTGACAAATTCCATTATGAACACAAGCTACTTCCTTCCCTTCTCCAAGGGCTAGCATTAGGAACTATTAAACCGCAACGATATTTCATAATGAGGTAGGCTTATCTTCGTAAAAGAGACATGGTTTTTACAATAGTTTTGAGCAACGGTGTAGTTCAATTTATTATAAAACTCATGCAGTGGCGGACTAAGGCTAAAGCGGGCCCTAGGCAACATTGTAATTCCGGCCCTATTTTTCAGTCATGACACATACTTTGCGTTTGGTAGTTTGGTTTTAAAGCATATAGTATGTAGTTCTATTTAATAATCGGATTCCGAGAAAAAAAAGGAAAAAAATAATATACATGTACAAAAATTAAATAAACATAATTTATTAAAACAAACAATAATACTTAAACAAATATACCCAGATTGATTAGTTATATTGCCTTTTCTCACTTTTAATTCTGCAAACTCGTCAATTAGTTTGTCATAACTAATAGAGTTATTTAATAACTCTTTTTCTATATAAAGTAATGATAAACTATTTAATTTTTGTTGGCCTAATGTTTTTTTATTCTGCTAAGTTTAAATTTTGTTCATAACATTTTAATTCCTCTATTGAAGAGTCACTAACATCACTATCATGAAAAATTATTTTGAATTTATTGTTAATAGTTTTATATCCCTCAGATCTTTTTTTAATGTTGCTAATTAAAGAATCGCATACAACAAAAAAAATATTAACTTTAAAATGTTCTTTGCCACTGAATCTTATTTCATGTTCTGGAATTTCATCATGAAATAGTTTTCGTATTTTCTGCCGTTTTTTATCATTAGTATATGCAATATCTTTAATTTTTCTGCTTCTTTTTCTAAATTGTCAAAATCATCTCTAACAGTTTGTATGAAATCTATCAATGAATCATATATTAAAACTGCTGTATTTAGGGATTCGTCTTTTTGTTGAAGAGTCTTCTTTGAAGCATCTATTCTCTCTAAAACCTTTTCCCATATATTAAGTAACAGTACATACTCAAATATATCAAGTTTTTTATATATATTGGCAGCTTCGGACCTTGTTAATGGTTTTTCATCTTTGTTTGAGGAAAAATGACGTAAACAATGTTTAATTTCTTTATTATTCTCCTTTAAGGATTTCACAGCATCGGATCGAGCAGACCACCTGGTGTCACAAAGAGGTTTAATACTTAAGTGTTTGCTCTTCCAAAATTTTGTATGTGTAGAATTCGAAAAAAATACGTACAATTCCTGAATGATATTGAAAAGAGTGGTCATTTCCATGCAACTTTCGGCAGCAGCGTTTCCAATTAAATTTAATGAATGATTTGCGCATGGTATAAAATGGGCAGAAAAAATATGTTCTCTTCAGTTTTTCTCTTGAGCCAAGCCTCTGCTTCAACTGTCTAATATACAGTTTGGTGCAAAAATGAGGCAGTGTTACAGGTTAATTAAAACAAAATTGATTTTTGAAGTATTTATTTATGCAAAAAAACAAAAACAATATACATTTTAACAGTAATATTTCAGGGGTATATTTGAAGATAAAAAATACTTAGGTGATCTATAAAAAACAATAACAAAATAAAATTTTCTAAATTCAGGCCATTGCCGCACTTTTGCACCACTTTCCATGAAGCGTAAAAATCAATAATTTATCCAATATCCTCTGGCCTTTTTCAATTGTTTCATTCTGTTTGGCATAGACTCATATAATTTTAGCACATATTCATTCGAAATGCTCTGCCATACTGACTGAACACGTTCCCATAGCTGATTGATGCCATTAGGTGGTTCAGCATAATTTGCCAATTGTTTTTTGAAATAAGCCCAAAGATTTTCAATCGGAATTATATCCGGACATTGGGCTGGCCAGCTCATAACCTCAAATTGCTGTGAATTGAGCCACTCCTTAACAACTTTCACAGTGCGTTTAGGGTCATTGTCATGTTGAAATATTACTTTTCCAGGTGATATTTTCATCTGACCCACTGCTGTTGGCAAATTCTCCTGTAAAATGCGAAGATATTGTTCTTTCCGCATTAAGCCTTCAATTCTTACGAGAGGTCCGACACCGTTGGGTGTAATGCAACCCCAAACCATCAACGAACCGCCTCCATGTTTCATTGTTTCGGTAACATGAGATGGGTTTGAGGAATCAGGACTATACAGGATTGGCGTTCGGTAAATTCTATACTTACAACCTCTTTTTTGTATAATTTAGTTATTTTAAATTATTTACAGATTATTTGGTCAGATGAGACCAAAATAAATCGGTTCCAATCTGATGGACGAAGCTGGTATTGGGCCAGGTGCCCTGATTCCTCAAACCCATCTCATGTTACCGAAACAATGAAACATGGAGGCGGTTCGTTGATGGTTTGGGGTTGCATTACACCCAACGGTGTCGGACCTCTCGTAAGAATTGAAGGCTTAATGCGGAAAGAACAATATCTTCGCATTTTACAGGAGAATTTGCCAACAGCAGTGGGTCAGATGAAAATATCACCTGGAAAAGTAATATTTCAACATGACAATGACCCTAAACGCACTGTGAAAGTTGTTAAGGAGTAGCTCAATTCACAGCAATTTGAGGTTATGAGCTGGCCAGCCCAATGTCCGGATATAATTCCGATTGAAAATCTTTGGGCTTATTTCAAAAAACAATTGGCAAATTATGCTGAACCACCTAATGGCATCAATCAGCTATGGGAACGTGTTCAGTCAGTATGGCAGAGCATTTCGAATGAATATGCGCTAAAATTATATGAGTCTATGCCAAACAGAATGAAACAATTGAAAAAGGCCAGAGGATATTGGATAAATTATTGATTTTTACGCTTCATGGAAAGTGGTGCAAAAGTGCGGCAATGGCCTGAATTTAGAAAATTTTATTTTGTTATTGTTTTTTATAGATCACCTAAGTATTTTTTATCTTCAAATATACCCCTGAAATATAACTGTTAAAATGTATATTGTTTTTGTTTTTTTGCATAAATAAATACTTCAAAAATCAATTTTGTTTTAATTAACCTGTAACACTGCCTCATTTTTGCACCAAACTGTATAAAAATCAATATTTGTTTGTTTGTTCGTATTTTATGCGCTGCCATACCGTTCATCCCATTGCGATAAAACTTTGTCAACTTATTGCTCACACTTGCGCGAAGGTTATAGGCAAACAGCAAACGTCAAACGGCAAATGGCATTCACAGTTTATCGTACATATATTAAAATCTAATTATTATTATAGATGCCGATCAATTTAAGTGAATTGGAATCGAAATTATTTAGCGCAAGCGCTACTTTTCATGTAGAAACTTTCTCGTGTTAACTGCCTCGTCAAAAAATATGCCTTCCAAAAATTCGTATATGTGTAAGTTGGGGGGTTTGAGACGGGTGCTATGTAGCTCGGAAACAGCTAATTTGATTTTGATGGGATACTATCGAGGGGTTGGAAGGATAAGGGTGGGCAGAGAAGTTGGTGGTGACATCTACATATTATCAAAGCGACCGATATTATTTTCGAATTCACAATTTGCGGCTTATGTAAGATATATAATTACACTCCCGATGCCGTTAAATAATTTGGTGATAATAATCCGGTATGAAGGTGATGGGGGGGAGAAGAAGGTGATATGTTCAATCGAAACCGATTGATATTAGTGTGAGTATCCATAGTTTTCGGTGTCGCTGTGAAAATAATGACACTCTCGAAGCCGTTACATATTGCGAGCAGAAGGCACGCCTAGGCGTGGGAGTGGAAGGAAAATAACAAAAAATAATCGAAATTGACCGATGTCAACGTAGAATACGATGAAGTTGAGACACATCTAAAAAATAATCGGAAACGACACTCACCGAAAGTCCGGGCAACGGATATATATACCTATATATATATATATATATATATATATATATATATATATATATATATATATATATATATATCTTTATATATAATTCTTCCGTATGTGCGTATGACACTGAAACCCTCTTAAACGGCCAGACCGATTTTGTGTGTATGAGTGTGGCCGTGGATGGTTTAGATTCAGAATTGGACCCGGTAGGTGGCGGTGCAATCGGGATCTAGGAAAATTAATTTTAATATTTTTTATTTTTTGTATATCAGAACAAAAAAAATAAAAAAAATTCACACTCCCACCTCCCCCCACCCCTCAATATTTTTTAAAATGAAAAAATCATAAGTTCATGAATATTTGACCGTTTAAACCTTCTGAAAATAATTCATAGTTATGTTGTGTAACATAGATGGCGCTGGTGTCGAATTCTGTGGATTTTGACGAACGCATCAAGTCGTACCTTGGCGTTGTTTTGATATTTCAATTTCTGATCGCTGTGTTTTATTTGGTTTAGTATTAAGATTCAACATTTATTTCAATACTTTACCCTTTTTACATTAATAAAAATATGACTTCACGGAAATGATTTGAGTTTTTCTTTGTTTCCTATTATTTAATCAAAATGAGAATCGTCTGTGTGCCTTAAATTGAATAACAAGAATGTTTTTATTCAAAAGAAAATCTTATAAACTAATATCACTAAATCCAGGCATAAAAATTCAGTAATATAAAAGAGATAAATTCATAAAATAATAAAATTTCATAAATCTAATAAATAAGTAAAATCCAAATATTCAACGAAGAGGGGTTCCCCCTACTTCCCGCTAGGTGACACCTGTAACAAATAATAGACAATTAAAAGATTGCACTGTGATTAAACTTTAATTAAGAGGTGCAGGATTTGAGAACTCAGATTAAACTCTGAGTAAGGAATATCAGAATAAACAACGATTAGGTGGATAGGAAATATTCAGATTAAACTCTGAAAAATGGATGTTCAGATTAAACTCTGACTGAGGAAAGAAGTGTTTAGATTAAACTCTAAACGAGGAATGGATGTTGTTTGCCTTGTTCTCCGGCCTTTTATACATATATTTTGACTATGGCCCTTTTTTTCGTCTTTTTCTTTGCTTTGCCAATTCGCCTTATGGCGAGTGAAATGTCAGATGTCAAATTTTATTTAAGTGACAGGAAAATGACAGGAGCTTGAGTTGTAAAAATGATTGGGTAAGTTTTATTAAAATGTTTATGTTATTTTAATAAATTTGAATACTTTTAGGTGATGGATTTTGCTGGAGAGGCAGGAAGGGATGGAGAAGATAAAATTCACTCCCCGTGCATTGTTAGATAAGTATTTTTTGTATTCATTTGAAGTATGGATACTTTGTGTTTATTTTATTTCAGATGCGGAATACAAATTTGGATGAGATTTGGAGCAGAGGGATTATTATAGAGAGGGTATGAGGACTGAACATCCTCCCGCCTCCAAACAAAAAGAACTTCAAACAATTTTGAATAAATTTACGTTCTTTTGATGAAATATGTGTACTTTTTCTCCCCTTTTCTTTATTTTAATTTGGGGTTTTCCGGGCAGTTGAAACCGGAAAAAAAACTGTTGGATTTTCTAATATCGTCCCAGGTTATTGATGTCATTTCCAGCAATTTTAGTATGACTTATGCGGCTATTATTCACGGAGCTAAATCCTGTGCTATTTTATTTTTATTTATTTATTTATTGCATCAACACATTGTACAGTAAGACTACATCTTTTAGGAGTACAAGTTCAAAATTCGAAAGTTTAAGTTCAAAATTACAATATTGAAGTTATATTAATATGTAATTCACAATGTTGAATAGTATTAAATAATCAGCTATATTTGCGTAACTGCATAAGTACATTCGTTATATTAATATAAATACTATATTATTAAACAAAATTTATAGATCCAGTAAGAAAAATCATTAAATATGAAGGAATATGAAGGAATAGTGCTTGGTAGTAGCAAAACTCACACAGAAGTGAAATATTTAAAAACTTTTTGCTTGAAACTGTCAAATGTACCAGACCACAATGCATTTTTCAGATTAATTGGTAAGGAGTTCCAAATAACGATGGCCTGGACGAAAAATTGTCGATCACAGACCAAATAATTACTTGTAGGTGGTAATATAGTCAACGTTCTACTTGATTTATTAAACTTCAAGAAGTTATATAAATAATCAGGACACTGAAATTTTATAATTTTTGCTAAGAGAGACAGGGTTCTAAATTTAAGATATTCTTGAAATAAGCAGCCAAATAATGCACTAACACATGGTGAAACGTGATCATAGCGCCGAAGTCTAAATATATATCTGATAATAGAATTAAAAGCTACTAATAGTTTCCTTTCAGATATACCATCGAGTTTACTGTATACCTCACAACCATATGTCAGGATGGGCGCCAAGAGGGTTTGTGCCAACTTTAAACGTGTTTGCATAGGTGTAACATTGCTAAATGCCCAAAGGCGTCGGAGGCCACCATAAATTTTACTAACCACAGAGTTTATATGCTCACCCCAAGTTAACCTACTATTAAATATCATACCTAAGTTTTTTGCTGAGGTGACTTGAGGGATTACTTCAACATTAATATGGACTGGAGAAAAGTTGGAACAATCAATCTTGCAACTATACATTTTGATTTACTGGCATTTAGCTTTAGTCCATTAGTTTTTGTCCATTTGGCAAGCAAATCAAGGTCACCATTGATGGAGAAAATTCCATCCTCAGATAAACCAATTGGTTTAGAGAGCAGCAATTGTGCGTCATCTGCATATAAGTGAGGCTCAGAGTTTTTAATAACCTTAAATAAATCATTTATATACAAGGAAAATAATAGGGGACCAAGAACTGAACCTTGTGGGACACCCTCTGTAAGAGGCAGAAAGCTAGAGAACCTTCCATTAATCACCCCTATTGTGATTGTCGTGTCGACTGTCGATTTGTTATCGACAGCTATAATTGTATTGTGAATGTCGATCGTGGTCGACACCGCTCGATCAAATCGACGATTTTTGTCGATGTCATTTTTTCAGACGACAAGTGAAACAAGCAGAAGCGTCCGAGTCGAAAATGTAAGTTTGTTTTAGTTTTTGGGTTTTATTTTCAATAATTTATGTATATATTTATAGGGTGAAAATAACAAATAAATGCCAATTTGAACGATTGGTTCAGTTCATGGAAGAAAATGTGGACATTGCACGAGGCTTCATAAAATGTGGAAGTGATTTTAAAACTGAATTAAAAAGCCGGTGGGAAAAAATTGCTGAAGAGCTAAACAGTTTAGGACCTCCTTCCCGTGATGCAGATGGATGGATGAAGGTACTTAAATGCAATAAAATTTATAAGCTGTTGTGCATAGTAAATTTTAGGTTTGGACAGATTTGAAATTTAAAGTAAAAAAGAAAAAGGTACATAACAATACGGAAAGACGAGCCACAGGTGGAGGTCCAAACAAATTACATTCCTTTACACCTTTGGAAGAAAGTGTAGTCAATTTGTTAAATATGGATGTAGCCATAAACCCACCCGGTCGTGAATTTGGAATTAGTTCCGATAATTCAGCCCAGAATACAGGCACAAATCCAAAATATGCGTGTCAACACTCAAATAAACCTAGTTATTGAAGAGGATGATACTGTGCATTTACCACTTGCAAGAGAAGTAGAAGATTTAACCATCCGTCAGCCAGAAGCGTCAATGGAAAAAACTAAAAAGAGAAGTGAAAAAATAGATCTGCAGGATAAGCGGCTTCAACTTTTGGAGAAGCAAACTGGAGCACAAGAAAATCTTTATAAGGAAGTGAAAAGTGCATTACAAAAAATAAAAGAAGATACAAAGGAAAATTTAAACTATACGAAAAAAATTTATTACCTAAAAAAAGATAAAATGAAACTTGCGAAGGAAAATTTAGAGCTTAAAAAGGAAACTTTAAGCATTCGCAGACAAAACCTAAAAGACAAGCAAATTCATAGGAGAGAGAAATTAAAACTTAAGGCACAAATATTAGAACTGCAGAAAAAGCAGATGTGTATTCAGCAGTCCCTCGAATGATTCGGTAAAAGATGTTCCTATATATGTACAAACTTAATTAAGAAGAAATACTGAATATTTACTATATTTAAGATATAAAAATGTTGAATTTTTATTTAATGAATATTTATTTTTCATTACTTAAAAGTAGTGAAATCTTTATATATTTCCATTTAATCTATTAAAAGAGAAATTATTTTTGTTTTGAACTTTATATAAAAATATATTTATCTAAAAAAATAAAATCCAAATGAATTATGAAGGATAATGTATTGGTTTTTTTTTATTTTATAATTTCTTACATTTCGTTGGCGATCCTGTCTCGGATTGCAACAGCTTCTCGATTACAATCAACTTCCGTTCCGTCGTTTTCCTCTTGAAAGTCGTTAGTTGCAGTAAAATCTCGTTCTCGTTCATCGGTAAACGGAACGTTGTAATATTTTTTTTTTTTTTTTTTTTTTTATATATGGTGTTGCCAAAGCTCAGGGGATGCCCTATGATGCTAAAGCACAGCCTTGGCAGGAAAGGAATTAAGGATGAGGGAAATGGGTTAGGAGGTTGAGTGAAGGAGGTGTCGATGTACGCCCCGTTTGAAAGTTTCAGACTCATAAGACGAGGGAAAAACAGAAGATGGTAAACTGTTCCACATTCGTGTTGTTCTGCTAAGAAAAGATTCCCGAAATTTGACGGTAAGTCCAAATTTGACCCGGAGAGTAAAGGGGTGGGAGCGACTTGTAGATCTTGTATCGCGCGTTGTAATGAGTCTACAAGGAATCAGGCTAGCGATTTCGTTAGAACAATGGCCATGGAAATAGCGATAAAAGAGTGAGAGACAACCGACATTCCGTCGATGCTCAAGAGAGTCAAGGCCCTCAGAGATTGAGGAATCGCCAATAAGTTTAACAGCCTTACGCTGAACTTTGTCTAACGCGGACAATGCGGTGTGTCCTGCCCCTGCCCAAATATGGGAATTATATTCAAGTCTAGGCCTAATGTGGGACTTGTAGATCAACGCTAAGTCGGGTGGGGTGAAATATTTCTTACATCTCTGTAGAAAACCTAAACATTTCATCGCACTTTTGGCGATTGCAAATATATGATCAGTCCAGCTAAGATTGCTGGATATCTCAATACCCAAGATCTTTAGGGAGGGTGAATTGGGTATATTCACTCCGTCGACTGAAATGGGTTGGGGGTGGACTGGGCGTTTTTTAAGGGACATTAAACAGCATTGAGTTTTGGATGCATTAAACGTAACACGATTTGCTCTGCCCCAAGCGAGGACCTTAGAAATGTCGTTGTTTAATGATCTAAACATGCGTTCCCGATTGACTTCTGTAGCATTTCCACGTGAATTCATTACAGAATCAAATGAGTACGCGAAATCAAGGGTGCTGTCGTCGGCAAAACTATGAATAGGATTGAGAGTAAGGGATAAGAGATCATTGATGAAAAGAAGAAATAAAGTTGGTGAAAGAACTGAACCCTGAGGTACACCGGCATTTATTTCGTGGGATGCAGATGTAACGCCGTCAATAACTACACGGATTGAACGGCCTGACAAAAAGCTCTCTATCCATTTAACGAGGGTAGGATGCAGACCAAATGTTTGAAGTTTGGCAAAAAGGGCAGCATGCCAGACTCTATCAAAAGCCTTTGAAATATCAAGAGCGACGATTTCAGACTCACCAAAATTATGAAGGCACTGATTCCAACGCTCCATTAGAGCCGTTAGTAAGTCTCCGGTTGAGCGGCCAGCGCGGAAACCGTACTGGCAATCGTTGATAAGATGGTTATTTTCTAGATATGTCAACAACTGAGAGTTGATGAGTGATTCAAAAACTTTGGATATGATCGAGGTTAGTGCAATTGGTCTGTAGTTAGAGGGGTCGCATGCCTCTCCTTTTTTAAGTATCGGCTGGACATGAGCAAGTTTCCATACACTTGGAAATATTCCTGTTGAATATGACAGGTAAAAAAGTTTGCGCAGAGGTTTAGCCAAAGCAGAGGCGCAGCATTTTAAAACAAGGGGCGAGAAACCATCAGGCCCAGTAGCTTTGGACACGTCGAGTTTCGAAAGTACTCTAAAAACTTCCCGAGTGCGAAAGTGTAGCGGCTTTTGCCTACTAATGCACTGTGATAGAGATGGAAGTGGCTGCGATGATGGTGGCAAGTACGAGTTAGCAGCAAAATTAGCAGCAAACAGGTTGGCCTTGTCCAATGAGTCAGTAAAAACATTCCCATTATAAATGAGTGGTGGTGTTGACGAACAGGTGAAATTGTTCTTTACGGTTTTTACTAGAGACCAGAAGCCCTTACTACCCTTTTGAGTAGAAAATACCTTCCGTCTGATGCTCTGGTCGAAATTGAACTTAGCCCGGCTAATTGCTGAATTGCAAATATTCCGCGCATCTCTATAGATACGTCTCGATTCCTCTGAAGGGCACAATTTATATGCCTGGAAGCTATGAGGAATAAAGCGATGCATTCCAAACCATAGGATGTTCAAGATATAATCGGTGCTTCTGTTAACGTCCTTCATAGAAAAGCAATCAGACCAGTCCAGCTCTCTGAGATATTTATTAAGTCCCGCCCAATCAGCATTTTTATAATGCCACACTAATCTTTTGGTGGAGTTTAGATTAGTGGTTGTCAGAGAGGAGATGGAGAATTGGGCGGAGATTAGACAATGGTCCGAATTACCCAAGGGAGACGTCACCGAAACCGAGTATTTTTCTGGATGCGATGTTAGAAATAGATCTAAAAGGTGCGCGTTGTACCCCGAAGTATCAGGAACACGAGTCGGACACTCAACCAGTTGCTGTAAATTAAAAGACTCACTAAATAACTCGACGTGTCTTCCAGACGGGCTTGTGGTAGAAGAATGCCTGAGCCACTGTGTGTAGTGGACGTTGAAATCTCCAGCAAGAACGATTTCAGAAGAGGGGGATAATTCCAAAATCTTATCGATATCGGAAGACAGTTTATCGAAGGAGCACACAGTGTCAGTGTCAGACATATTCGGGCTGCGGTATAAAAAGCAGAATGAATAATGTGCCGATAGAGTTTAAATCTAATCCAGACATAATTCAATTCTGGATTAGTAGAAGAGAATTGAGGGAGATAGGAGAATGGCACATCATTTCTAATATAAACCGCGATTCCCCTCTGAGGAGAGAAGAGCGGCACTAAGTGATAACCCGGGATGTGATACTGATTAATATCAGAATCGGAAACAACCTTGGTTTCGCTTAGTGCAAAAACTGCCGGATTTTCCGCGATCAAGTGGCAGTAAACCGAAAAATGGTTACTTTTTAAGCCACGAATGTTGCAAAAATTAAATAAAAATTTTTGCATAGTCCCGGTCTTAATTTGCCCAAAACAAAACAAACGAAAACGTACACAAACACAAGGACTGACGAACGAGATGCAAAGCAAAGCCGCCTCTGTGAAAACAAAGCCAGCAGCAGTGTTATGCCTGCTGTGCTGAACTTTGATCTCGACGAAGGCAGCTAAATGCTCAGCAGTGGAGACCCGTTAAACGCATTCAATGCAGCACGATTGTACTACATTGAATGTTGGATGGAAGAAAATAAAAAATAGATAGGAACGGACTCACCAGACTGTGCTTTCAAATAGAGCATAAAAGCCCTTCACTCCGGCAAGATGGCACTAGCACTTTGATTTTTTAAAATTCGATTCGCTTTCGCAACCGCTTTAAAAATTTATTGGGGAGCAAGACACGGCGGCACGTCCGTCCCCGTCAGTAGTTCAGCTCAAACTCCCAAAGGTTGTGTAAAGCTGCGCAGATATTAGTGATTTGCGTTGCCTTTTCTGGGGGGTAATGTAACTGCCTTGCTCCTAATATGCACCTGAATCTATTTTTCAACACCAATCGTTCTTTCGATGATATTTCTTCCCTTGGAATGTAGGGTATTGAATCGGCTTTGTGAGCTTCCTTCATCTGGAGCTCGAAATGGTTTCATTAAGTATGGCTCCAGTGGATATCCTGAATCACCTATTAAAAGAATGTATAAATTTAATAAGAAATAATTTTTTTTGCAAAATACCCTATAGCCATGAATTCCTGTCGCCGTTGTCATATTTACATTTCATACAGTATTTTAGTCCTGAAGAGTTCCAAATCATTGAGTCATGCGACGCACCAGGATGTTTGGCACTGATGTACCGAATTCTCATTCGATGATCACACACCTATATATGTAAAACTATATTATTACCATTTATTTTAATTACTTATATTTTATCAATACTTACAATCATAACATTAATGCTGTGAAATCCTTTTCTATTATAATATAGGTGCTGTACATCTTCACCTGTTTTATGATTTTAACGTGGGTTCCATCGATGCATCCAATTACACCAGGTTTTCTGCTATTCTCGAAAAAGAAAAGTTTTGCAGCGCTTTTTTCTTCAGCTGTATATTCGGAGCTTATCCATTTCGGACAAAGAAATGTTTCCGTAATTTCACACATTTCTTTGAAAAGAAGTGAAAAAGTTGGTTGCGCTAAAATAAGGTTAAAATCACTTGCTGTACCACGCTGGTATCCACCTTCTGCGAAAAACCTCAAAACAGCAGATAGCTTTATGATGTTAGGCACTGCAGACAACCGTTTTTGTTGCTTCATTTTTGGTTCTAGGAACTTTAATAGTTCAATGAAAGCTTCTTTTGAAACACGAAAGAAGCGCTTGAAACTGGAAATAATAATAAACATTAACTAAAGCAACTTTAACATTCTACATACCCTATGCTATCCATTTCCAACGGGTTCGAAGAATCACGTAAATGTTTTCTTTTTCTCTTAAGTGTAAGGATTTCTTCCCTTTCATCGTTATCACTTTCACTATCAAAAAACAAATCAATCGAATTCATTTTTTTTTACTAAAATCAAAATTGTAAACTTTTCTCAGTTTTAAAATTCCCGCTGTCACTTTGATAGCGCAAAAACAAAATAGTTTATTCACAATTGTGAAAATACCACAAATATTCACATTAACATGACACTTTATTCAATTCTGTGTGGTAATGCTCTTGTGTCGATTCGACCGCATTAGGCAATACAAAAAAAAAAACGACACGACAAGGAAAGCTGTTGTCGATTTCAGATCGACACGACAATCGCAATAGGGGTGAATGTTCACCACTTGGAACCAATGCCCCAAATAACTGTCTATCAGGTTAGATGCATGCGTAGAGAAATTGAAATATTTAGACAGTTTTGCACACAAGCGGCGGTGATTGACCGTATCGAAAGCCTTAGAGAAGTCCAATAGTATCAGAAATGAAATATGATCCTTATTAATAGCTTGCCTAATGTCTTCTGAAACTTTAAGTAGTGCTGTTATGCAGCTATGTCTACTATGTGTACTCAATATCAATTGCGTGCCTCCATGTAGTGTGTACCGGTGAAAAAAGATGACACTTATGATAAATTAATTCGCTTGGTGTATATGTGTTTTGTTCGGGAGTATTGACTTTCAATGAAAAATGGTCTGTTGATGGATACCATCTAATCCCGAGAATTTTGATGGAATCATTTTCGGAAAATTCTAGATTTGTTTTAAATTCTCAGAGGTCGCATGGTACATGATGGCAGGCAGTTCATTTACGTAGATTAAATTTTCCTTTAGCTGGAACTTCGATGAGTTCTTGTTAGAGTTTTTGTGCTTCGTTGAGGTTATATTCTCCTGTAACTAAACTAAACTAAATCATCGGATAATTGTTCGCTTCCTCCTTTGATAGTTGCTGCAATGTTTTTATGGCGAGATGTGGTGCCGGTGCTGTTCCAAATGTCACAGTGGTGAGGGCATATTCTCTTAGTACTGTATCTGGTACATTTCTCCAGATTATTATCTGGTAGTTTTGATGCTTCAATGTAATTTGGATCATCTTGTACATTTTCTTAATATATGCTGTAAATGTGAAGTTGTGCAGTAGCCATCTCAACAGAGTTGGCTGTATTATCGGTCCGACTAGCAATTGATCATTCAGCGATCTACCATTCGAAGCAAGTGCTGATGCGTTGAATACAACTCGTACCTTAGTAGTGGTGCTTTCTTTGAGAACGGCGTGGTGAGGCAAATAATAAAAAGGAGCATTATGATGTTTTGTCTGTTCTGCTTGTATTTGTGTGTAGCAGGAATTAGCTTCATGTGTATTGAGTTGAGCGTATTCGTCAATACAAATTTTGTATAATTTATGCAAATCTGGATTATTGGACAATTTTTTCTCCATTTTCAAAAATTATTTGACTGCCATATTTCTTGATTGTCAAAGCTGTGGTGTCTTTTGTCGTTTCAAAGGTAATAAACTTCATATCTTCCGGATGGTAGGGGTTTGGTTGTGTTTTGTAGTTTAGTTCACACATTTCGTCTTCTGGTGATAATTTTGAACTGGGGATGCACTCCTCGAGTTCCCAAAATTATTTTAATTTAATTAATTTTTTTAATATTGTCCAATTCGTTGCTCAGAGTGGTATGGATGGAAAGCACATATGTCATCATGTCCTTTTCCTCTGGAACAGCTCCAATTAAAATTCAGCCCAATTCCGTATTTTGGGCTGTGGGTGTGTTGTACGGTCCTCTTTTAATACCATTTTTGAGTATGGTGGCATAGATGTCTGCTCCGCGGAAACTATCAATCTATTGTTCGCTTTAACGCTGTATTTGTGCCAAGTATAATTAGTTCGTGATTGGTTGGGTACCCTTTCAGTTGTTGTCGTTTAAAGGCCCTATTAGTGATGATGGAGACTTGATATCCAGAGTCTATTAGTGCTTGGAATATTATTGTGATTTCGGATTGCGCTGTGACGTCTATTAGGGCTGAAGAGAGGAAAGCCCGTTTCATATTGACGGTTAGGAAATTTTGAACATGTTGTTCATTATTTTTAGAATTGGAAATATTTTGTCTTGTCTGTCCGCTATGTTTAAGTGTGTGTTGGTTTTGATTGAGTTAAAGGCATTCGCTCAAAATGAAGTAAGGTGTTGTGACCTTTTTTGCAATGATAATATTTTTTGCTACTGGATCAATTTAAAGTGGTGTGACTGGGTGATAAACAATTCTTACAATTACAATAAACAACTCATACAATTTCTTTGCTGGTAGCGTATCCTGTGGTAATTTTTGAATAAGTATATTGTTTGCGCCGGAATAGATTCAGTGGGTAAAGACCAAAGAAAAGAACATCTGTTAGTTTAAAGAGAACTTTATTGCATTTCAACGTTACACGGTCAGTGGAAAAACTAACAAACTGCAATGACTCTGACCAATTCAAAACAAAAGCTACTTCAGCAAGTAAAATATTAACTGTACAATGATAGTTTACAGGAGCATAAAACTAGCTTACACTGGAAATTTCAGAATGTTAGAAAATTGGCAGGCGAGAATTATGATCGGCTGTAACATACCGCCCACCTTGGCAAAGTACGTTTGTTGGACATAGCATATCGTATCCTTCTCTCCTCCGTGGATAGTAACTAAATGAACATTCCGAACAATCAAGGTTAACAGAAATTATGTTTTTGGCAAAATAAAAGGATATTTTTCGGAGATAGGTAATGTGGAATTATGTAGACGTCCTCCAACGCGCATAAGTCCCTTGTCGTCAAAAATTGGCTGAAGTTTCAAAAGAGAACTTTTTGGACTGATCCTGGTTTGTTCCTTTAATTCACCTATCTCTTTCACATATGTTTGGGACTAAACAACTCTTACCCAGAATTAAAGGCTGCCGTCGATTTCTGATGTTATCATAGGTCCAAGCAGGCGCTCGTGACAGGACAATTTGCGATTGCTAACAAATCGCCTAACGTAGGCAGTGACTCGTTTGAGTTTATTTAAGGACGACAAACGCTCAAGAAGATCCTAGCGATTAATTTGATTAATTGACGACGATCCAGCGATTAATTCTACTATTTTATTCGAGGTGAGCCAGTTCTTGGCAAAAGTTTCTCCACTCAATCGCAAGGTGCTCTGGTATAGGGGAATCCCAATCGATGCCTGCGGTCCATAATTTTTGCATTAGTATTTTGCCGCAAATTATGAATGGGGACAGCCAACCATTTGGATCATATAACCGGGCAATACTGGAAAGAATTCCACGTTTTGTTGCAATCAGTTTTGTAGAATTGAAAGTGAGACGAAAAGTAAATTCATCAGTGTGAGGATGCCATTCCAATCCAAGAGTTTTTACTCCTGTGTCTAACGGCGTTTGAAGTGGATGTTGTAATCATTGACTAACGTCTAATGTGTGCAGTAGTGCAGCGCGATTAGTGTCCCATTTTCGCAGATTAAAGCCCGCAGATATGAGGATCTGCATTAGTTGACGTGACAACACGTCGTCTACATAAGTATCGAATTTAAGGGAAGAAGCCCCGAGAGGAAAATTCTCTTCTTCATCTTGAGATAATCGTAGAAGCGTCTTAATCGCTACATGTGGCGCACAACCACCCATTCCGTACGTAACAGTGATCAGTCTAAGATTTTTGATATTTTCCGTGGGCGATTGTCGCCAAACTATACGTTGAAGATCTTGGTCGCTTTCATGACAAACAAAACTTGCTGAATATCAGATTGTAATTTGGGTCCGGTGTGCAGAAATTCATTCAAGGCTTAACCATTAGATGGTTTGAATGACGCATTAAAAACGACGCGTAGTTTAGTTGTAATGCTATCGTCTTTGAGAACTGCATGATGCGGAACCATCATCCTGTGCACGGATTTCACTCATATGATTGAGGCCGTTGTATTCTTTCATAAATTCTGAAGAACTTTCAGCTAAAGCAGGGTCAGGTAAGAAACGATTCTCCATTTGATGGAGACACTTGACTGCTCCACGACGAGAATTTTCAAAATAAAGCTTTTCGCAGGTTTTAACAGGCAGTCGAACTAAAGATCTTCCGAAAGAGTCTCGAACAGTTGTTGAGTCGTAGAATTGTTCACATTTCTTTACCTTGGGTGTCAACGTAAGTGTAGATGGGATTTCCTTGATTTCCCAAAACTTAGGAAATTCTGTGTTTAGGTCATTGTTAGACACCATAGAAAGACTAAAGCAAGAGTTCTGAGTAGATCTGGATATGGCGTCATCCACGTCAACGCTACCAGATAAGATGCAACCCAAGGCCGGTTGTTGGGCAGTTGGAGTTCCGAAACATCGAGCAGTGCCTGCTGACGAAGAACCTACTTCGGATATGGAAATATTCACTTTTGTTCCCACTATATTCAACTTTCTTTGTAACGAAGCTGAAAGCAATGTAGCTTCGGAGCCCTGATCAAGAAATGGCCTTGTGCTAACAGTCCTTCCGGTCGGTGCTTTTAACGTTACAACCGCTGTGGCCAAAAGTACCATCTTATCGCTCGATTGAAGATTAGAAGGATGGGATGTGTTGACAATAGCTGAATAGATTTCCGATTTGGGTTCCGTACTTCCTGGAGGTGACGGTACGATAGGTGCGTGTGGTGCTAAAGTTCTGACTGACATCAGACTGTCGGATGGCATGTCTCTATGAAGTATGGTGTGATGCTTATTATTAAATGTTTGGCAACGTTTGTTATTAGGACATGAGGTGCTAAGATGATCAGCTGAGAGACAGTTAAAGCATAACTGGTGTTTATTGGTAAAAGTGCGGCGTTGTTCCACTGAACTTTTCCTAAAGGTCGGACAGAAAAGTACAATATGTTTGTTCGTGCAAAGTGGACATTAGCGACTGGAAGAGCCGGTGTAAGATTTACGTTCATTTGATTCGAGGAATAATGACAGACTTAAGTGTTATAACAAAAATGTTTTTATTCAAAAGAAAATCTTATAAACTAATATCACAATATTCAGGCACAAAAATTAAATAAATCAATAATAAATAATTCAATAATATAAAAAAGATAAATTCATAAAATAATAAAATCCAATAAATCCAATAAGTAAAATCCAAAATTCAAGAAGTTCCCCTACTTTCCGCTAGCTGGAACCTGTAACAAATAATAGACAATTAAAAGATTGCACTATGATTAAACTTTGAATAATTAATAGGTGTAGGATGTGAGAACTCAGATTAAGCTCTGAGTTAGGGATATCAGAGTAAACTATGATTAGGTCGGGTGGAAATATTCAGATTAAACTCTGATTTGGTCGGGTGGACATATTCAGATTAATCTCTGAATAAGGAATGTTGATTAGGACTTAGATTAAACTCTGATTAGGTGAAAAGGAATTTTAGATTAAACTGTAATTAGGTAAAGTGGAGATATTCAGACTAAACTCTGAATGATGAATTAATGAAATATCAGATTAAACTCTGATTAGGCGGATAGGAAATATTCAGATTAAACTCTGACTGAGGAAAGAAGTGTTTAGATTAAACTCTAAACGAGGAATGGATGTTGTTCGCCTTGTTCTCCGGCCTTTTATACATATTTTCACTATGGCCATCTTTTTCCGTCTTTTGGCGAGTGTATGTGGCATCATTGTATTGCCAATTCGCCTTATGGCAAGTGAAGTGGAAAATGTCAAATTTTATTTAAGTAACAGGAAAGTGACAGGAGATTGAGTTGTTAAAATGCTTGGATAAGTTGTTTTTATTAAAATTTTTATGTTATTTCAATAAATTTGAATATTTTTAGGTGATGGATTTTGTTGGAGAGGATGCAGAAAGTGATGTAGAAGATAAAATACACTTGGCGTGCTTTATTAGATAAGTATTTTTTGTATTCATTTAAAGTGTTGATACTTTGTGTTTTTATTTTATTTCAGATGTTTTTATTTTATTTCACTCGCAATCGATCTTCGGTGTATATTTTGTTCAGTGGATCCACAGCGTAGAAGTGTCAATTTTCATGAGTCGCGACATCTCCAGTCGCCTGTATATCCATTTATAATTGGAGTTCGGTTTTAACCAGCAGTGAGATAGGTCGTGTTTTGTGCAAATCTGAACACGAGTTTTAGGAAATTAGGGAAAGTAGTGGCGTCGGTCGCCTAATTTAGGGAATTATAGTGAAATATACTTCGGAGATAGGGACTCGTAGATGGAATAGAAGTATATAATTATACAAAAGTGCAAATTAAGAAAAGTGGAAAAGGCGAAAAGTGTAACGTTGCACGTGCGTTGGTGGCGTCGGTTTGCCGGCTTGGCGTCCCCCTTTGTTAGAGTTGATAATCCTATAAATTACTTGAGACAGGGACTCTAGTGAGTAATTTAAAGATCGTATAAACACAAAAGTGCATTTTTTAAGTTCCCTAGTGGGGAAAAGTTAACAAAAATCTGTTTTTGCAAAAGTTTTGTAATGTGTGTTATAAAGTTTTATATGAAAGCCAGGGTAGCACCTGTTGTGCACCTGAAGGCTTGTTATTTCTCTGGGCAGTTAAAACTTAAAACAGAAAACAAAGTGTAGTGTGGCAGTTTAGCTGCTTTTAAAACCTCGTACTTATTGCGCGCGCACTAAACAGGTACTTTTTTTATTGTAGTGGAAAGCTGCAAATATGCAAGTTGTGACTTAATGTCACAGGTGCAAGCCGAAGACGTGGATTTACCCACGGAAAATGCAACAGGCTTCGTTAGCCAAATGCAAAATAGTCAGTCCCGGCAGGACTCAGTAATTAACCAGCATATATATAAGTGCATGGAAATGGACTCGGCAAAGTCCATAGTAAATATATCCGAAGTGGCAGAGGATTTGAAAATGGGGCCACCAACTCTAATATTGCAACAGCAGCACCATTTGCAAGCGCAACAACAGCAGCAGTTAAACAGCAACTGCAAATACAACAGCAGCAACAGCAGCAACGGCAGCTGCAAATACAACAGCAGCAAGAACAGCTGCAAAAGCAACAACTGCAATTACAGCAGCAACAACAGCTGGAAACAGCTAAAAAGGTTTCTGTATCGTCCCATAGGGACTTAATTATTAAAAGTAACGCTTCTCCTTTCAGGGAAAATAAAAACTTAAATAAAGGTGATATTAGTCCGAGCCAAACGGACATTTACATTAGCAACAGTTTTCTGGAAGAAAACGAAATTAAAAACGCACAACAAATGGGCGCACTTTTTGAGGACATTAGCATGGATTACGAATTTCCAAAGGAAGTGTACAGGACACCACCAAAGCGGCATACAAAAAGGTCGCATCAACAAACACCAACGAAGGACACCTATAAAAAGCACACCTCAATTAACAGGTACGAGGTTTTTAGTAAAGAGGTTGGTGAGGATTATAATAATTTGGAAAAAAAAACAAATAGATTAAGGCAAAATAATAATATTGAGGATAATTGCTCCCAGAGAAATAATGAGCCCTCGGGGGCCAACTTAATTAAGAGTGGCTAAAGCCAAAATAAAAATTTAAACATTAATATACCAAATAAAATAAATGCAAAAACTAAGGTGGTAAAAAAATTAAAATATCTGCCCCCAATTATCATGGCTGGGGAAAATATTGAAGACATTAGATTGTTTCTCAAACAAACAATTAATGCAAACTTTGTTATTGAAAGAATTAATAAATATAAATCAAAAATTCTAATTAGGGAAGATCATAGAGAAGCCAGGGAAAGGTTACTCAAGGTAATAGCCTACGACAGCCAGTTAGGGAGTGGGAAATACGGAGCATACACGTACACGCCTAAAGGTGAAAGGCCTGTAGTTATGCTGGTTATGGGAATGAATTATTTGGTTCCGACAGAGGAAATCAAACAAGAAATTAACGAAATAATGCCAAATATTAAGGTGGAAGACGTTAGCATACTTAAGACCAAAAGGTCTATCGAGGAAAATTGGAACTTAAATACATTCAGAGTAGTTTTCGGTTCCCAAACGAACAAGGCCGATATAATTAATAATATCACACGGTTATGCAATTGTAAGGTACATTGGGAAGGTATCAGGGGCGACGGGCCCGTAACATGTTGAAGATGCCAGACATATGGGCATCTTGCAATCAATTGCTTTAAAGCAGCAAAGTGTGTGAGGTGTGCGGGTTCGCACAAGCAAGGGGAATGCCAATTAAGGCAAGAAGAACAAGCAAAGTGTGCGAATTGTGGGGAAATAGGACATCCAGCGAGTTACAGAGGATGTACCTTTTATAAAAAATACGTGCAAAAAACAAAAGATGCAAAAAGATTTAATCAAAATCAGAGCCAAAGCCTGAATGCTAATGCCGTGAGGTTTAGCAGTTCGCGAGTGACGGCGGGGAGGTCGTTCGCGGATAATTTCAGAGAAGATTTTCCTCCACTAAATAAAGGAACAAATTTCAATGTTCCACAAAATAGGACAAGTAAAAGTATTTACTTTGAAAACAATAATCAAAATAACAACCCGAGCAATATTTTTGAAGACTTCTTAAACGAAGGCTATGAACGATTTGATAACTTTAATGAAATTATTGAAAGCATTAAAAACTTCCACAGAAAATATGCCTATAGGCCAAAAGCAGAATCAAATACTGAGTATTTAAAATTATATTTCAGAATCTTATCTCTTAATGGTAAATAAATTAAATTTAATATATTTTAAAAATGCTAACTATATTCAAAACAAATTTACAATAATATATTTTAAAAATTCTAACTATATTCAAAATAAACTTACAATAATATATTTTAAAAATGCCAACTATATTGAAAATAAATTTTTAGTAACACTTAGAAATTGTTATGGGTACAAATAAACTAAAATTATTCAATCTGAACGTTTGTAGCCTTAGGGCTCAAAATAGAAGAGCACTAGTAACTGAGCTTGTCAATGAACTAAATATAGATATAATATTTCTAACAGAAACAAATCTTAACGCCAAACATCGGGTAATTATTGACAATTACAACGTAATTAGAAATGATAACAATAGTGGCACATTAATAGGAATAAGAAATATTCATAGATATGAAAAAGTTTTTATCGAATCCACGTTACAAATAGCGGCGGCAAAAATAAAAATATGGAAAGACCATGAAGCTAAGAATGTATTATTATTGTGCATTTATGTTTCAGCTTCTATAACAGCGGATTAATATAGAGACTTACTAAGAACATTGGATGACTTAGCGGAGTCATTCAATGACATTATCATAGCAGGGGATTTTAAATCGAGGCATACTTCATTTGGGGACTCGAAATGTAACGATTTTGGAAATATATTGGCGGACTGGATGAGGGATAGGGGTAGCATTAGCTACGAAATTATGTCTCCAATGAAACCTACGTTTCCTAGAAGCGGTTCAATTCTCGATTTGTATATAATTAGCAATGCACTCTCCATAAATTCGAAACAATCTCTGGAAGTTCTACCAACTTTCTCTGATCATAATGCGGTGATCATAAACATCGAATTCAAAAGCCTAACAATTGATTTTAGCGAACCCGAAACAATGTACGATTACAAAAACGTTGACTGGAGCATGGTAAAATCTGACATTACAGATAAACTTAACTTAATTAATATTGATAAAAATAAAAATCTTGAAAACAGCGAAATTGACGAGAAAATACATCTCTTCACGGAATGCATTCAGGATGTTCACAGTGAGCATGCTAAAGTGCTTAGGAAATCCAAAAGAAGATATCTAGGAATGCCCAAAGACATTATAAATGCTATAAGGGAAAAAAGAAAAACTAGATGGAAAAGTAAGAGGATACTAGACAGAACATGTAACTTGAACCATCCTGAGTACATTGCCATGATGAATAGAGTTAACCAGCTAAAGATCATTATCAGAATTAAAATAGATATGCACAACGATGAAGTTTTCAGTAAACAACTTGAAAAGATTAGACCAGGTTCTGATGCGTTTAGGGAGATAAATCGTATCACGGGAAGGAAATCGGCAATGACAACAAACGGAATTGTGGTAAATGGGCAAAACAATGAGCAAACGATAGTTAGTGACGCAAATGACATCGCGGAAACTTTTGTTAATTATTATAATACTATATACAGCAAAAAAGATCCATTATATGACCGAATAACTAACCAAGAGGTTAAAGAGAGGGTTAGAAGTTTCAGAAATAGTTACAGAAACGAAAGGGAAAATAATCAGGTTGAAAAAATAACAAATTTCAATGACTATAATCAATCAGATGTGCCTAGGGAAAGTGTAATTGAATTTGTGCAAAAAAACGATGTACAAAATATTATTACCCATAGAACAAACAGAAAGATCTCATCGGGAATGGATGAAATAACAAATAAATTCTTAAAATATCTGCCAAAAGTAGCTATAATTTTCCTAACAATCATTTTCAATAATTGCAATAACAATTCTTATTTTCCTGACTGCTGGAAAATAGCGAAAATTATACCAATACCCAAAAAACGGGATGCTAAGGATGTTAAGGACTACAGACCAATCTCTTTATTGTCAAATGTAGGTAAAATTCTGGAAAGAATACACGCGGACAAAATAGATGAATTCATCTACGAAGAAGAAATGATACCCGCATACGAGTTTGGATTCAAGCAAGGCCACTCTACAGTTGACGCACTAGGAAAGTTCCATACGGACATAGTATACAGCTTAACAAACTATAGATACACAGTGGCCTGTGCACTGGACGGAAGCATTGATTTTCAAGTTAATTACTTACGGATTTCCACATAGACTAGTTCTATGGATCGACAACTTTCTAACAAACAGAACTTTAGCAGTCACCATCAACAAGCACATCTCAAGAGTTATACAAATCTTCTCGGGTGTCCCCCAAGGTTCCTTAACGGGACCAAAACTGTATAACTTGTTTTTAATGGAATTCCCACATATTAGACAGGATAATGATGGAAATATTACTTCAAAAGCATTGTTATATGCTGATGATACCTTAGTATATGCAGATAACTTGTGCCCGTTGGTGGCATCTAAGATAGTCAATGAACATTTGGAAGAGATCGATGGTTATTACAAAACATGGGGAATAAAAATTAACACAAGCAAATCGGAATCGATATGCATTAGAAACGCTTATGGGAAAACGATTACAACGGACGTAATTACAAAAAGCAGGGTTGTAAAAACGGAAATAGATAGCAACACTATACCTCTGAAAGAAGAGATTAAATATTTAGGAGTACTTTTTCATAACAGACTCAAATTTAACAGACAGGGTAGGGCTGCTCTAACTAAGGCAAAAAAGGCGTTTTATTCTCTTAAAAGTTTATTTTTTAATAAGGCATTAAGCACCAAAACAAAGCTATTAATGTACAAGCAATTAATAAGACCCATAATGACATACGCGTTCCCTATCTGGCATACAATCTCGCCAACAGTGGCCAAAGAACTTTCGGTTTTCGAGAGAAAAATTGTTAGAGTATCCATAGGAAAAAATTATAAAACCAGACATAAACGTTACAGTAACAAATATATAATGAATGAAGCACGCATAGTACATCTGATGACATATCTGATAAATGCCATGGATAAGAATAATGTAAGGAGTGAGAATCATTCCAATGTCCCTAATTAGGGAAGCTGTTAACAGCCAAAAAGATTATGATAGTAACCGAGTATATTATCTATCGCCTTTTAATCATATAAATGAAATATCAAAAGAAAGAATGTTTACTTTTGATAGAGAAAATACAATTCCAACCTTTTATCAATATACTATTAAAAATCATTATAGAGGCTAGATGATACCTAATTAAAAACAGTATTATATTCAAATAGAAATTATTATCTCATATTGAGAAAAGAAATATACGAAATAAAGTCCTACAAGTAGGCAATGTAAATATGGCAAAGCCGAAAAAAGAGGGCATATGTGATGTCATGTGATAGAGAAAATGGTAGTACAAATAAGAGCGCTGTTGGTGTGTAAGTTAGACATGCCATTGCGAAAACAAGTTTGTGTTGCTCTCACACTGGCATGGCTCACTGACAGAAGAATACAGCTGCAATAAGAACTCGTATAGAGTCCTCTTTTAGTTTTAGGTTTGTAGTTTGTAAGTTAGTTTTAGTAATCACACATCAATAAAAGATAAAGAGCTTAGCAATAAAGACAGTGGATTGTGACTGGCTAGGAAATACATTTATAAAGTAAAAATTACACTCCAAATGAAAATCAAATGTGTGCTTTAGTGCTTATACGATAAGTCAAGACAAAGGGAGCAATTCAATCCGAAGTAACTTTGATAGGATTAAAGTAAGAATAAAATTTAATTTAAGGAAATAAGTGAACTTGTATTGCTGTGAACAATAAAAAGATTATCTATCTATCTATCTATCCATTTATAAGCTCACGGATCAACTGAGTTCTTCGCAGTTTTATCCACATAGCCAATACACACACAACTGTCTGATATTTACACATATGCAAAAACAGAAATATCATTTTTGCCATCACATTATTATACTTACCACCAATCTCACGAAAAGTACCACCAAATATCGTACGGCCATGATACCAGAATTTAACGGCGCATGGTAATTATACCACTATCTTATTATTATAGTATAGTTTATCGAAAATTCTAATTTCGAAAAACTGTTTGCTGAAACCTCTAATGGCAGGGAAGTAAACGTTCGGGCAGGACAACGTCTGCCGGGTCCGGAATAATTTTTTCTTGATAACCTAGTAACCTAGTTATGTACACTACATGACACTTAAAAGTAACATATATACGTAAAGGTTCCATAAGACTGTTTCAATAGCCAGAGCGTAATTTGGCATTTGTTGTGGTAGGTGCAGTAATCTTTTTAAGAAATATCTCTGTAACTTTTCGACTTCTTAAAATAACTTTGTGGCCCATAACATAAAATAGCCCTGGTCATTACATTAAATGTCTTACATTTTTTAGAAAGCTTAAGCTTTTTTCTAATAAAAAAATGCTGCCATGTACATACAATTACTACTAATTTTAGCATCTTGTAATCTTTGCTTCAAATGATCCACCATTGATAACTTTGGATTGATTACAATACCCAAGTAAGTATATTTTTAACCGACTTCCGACTTTTTTTTTTTTATTTATTTTTTTTTTTTTATGTCTGACCGGGCATAACTTCGTAACGCGTCGACCGATTTTGATGATTCTTTTTTTGTTGGATAGAGTATGTTCCCCGATTGGTACCATGTCAAAAAAATTTTTGGTAGGGAGGGGGTGGGGGGTGGGGGTGAAACCCAACTTTGTAACGCGTGGTCCGATTTGGATGGTTCTTTTTTGTTGTACAGAGTATGATCCCCCATTGCTAATAGGAGAAAAAAATTTTGGCCTAGGGTGGGGGGAGGGGGGAGGGGTAGTCTAACTTTGTAACGCGTGGACCGATTTGGATAATTCTTTTTCTGTTCGATAGAGTATGTTCCGTAGTTGATACCAGGAGAAAAAAATTTTGGGGCGGAGTGGGGTGGGGGTGGGGGTGGAACCTAACTTTGTAACGCGTGGTCCGATTTCGATGGTTCTTTTTCTGTTGTATAGAGTATGATCCCCCATTGCTAATAGGAAAATATTTTGGTCCTATGGTGAAAGGTGTGGGTGGGGGGGAGGGGTAGTCTAACTTCGTAACGCGTGGACCGATTTGGATAATTCTTTTTCTAGTAGAATATGATCCTAGATTCTACGAGAAAACAAATGTTGCTGGGGTGGGGGAGGGGGAGGGGGAGGATGGAACCTAACTTTGTAACACGTGGACCGATTTGGATGGTTCTTTTGCTGTTGTATAGAGTGTGATCCCCCATTGCTAATAGGAGAATAATTTGGTCCTATGGTGATGGTGGGGGAGGGGTAGTAACTTCGTAACGCGTGGACCGATTTCGATGATTCCTTTTCTGTTCGGTAGAGTATGTTTCTTGATTGATGCCATGAGAAAAAAAGTTTAGTGGAATGGGGGTGGGGTAGGGGGTTAAAACTAACTTTTAACGCGTGGACCGATTTGGATGGTCCTTTCTTCGTTGTGTAGAGTCGGAGACACTAAAAAGTGAAAAATAAAATAGTTTTTAAAAAAAAAGTTGAACCGACTTCACAAAAAGCGCTAAAAAGCATAAAATAATTTTTAATTTTATATCTATTACGACATTTTGAAGTCGGTGCAAATTAAACAAATAAAACAACTACAGAACCACAATTGAAAATAATACATAATACCACCTGAACGTTTCAGCTTACGGGATCATAAGAAATGACGATTAAATATTTTTGTTGAAGTTGTGTGATTTGCACCGACTTCAAAATGTCGTAATAGATATAAAATTAAAAATTATTTTATGCTTTTTAGCGCTTTTTGTGAAGTCGGTTCAACTTTTTTTTTAAAAACTATTTTTTACTATTTCAATTGAATTGTTCTCACATATCAACTTCTCATTTTGTTTCCTTACACAACCTGTCCTTTTAAAAATCTTTACTTTAATTTATTTAGGTTAATTAACAAATCTAAGAGTTTGCAATACTACCTTTAGTCCATTAATCATCCGTTGTAGTTTATCCAGGTCATCAGCGAGTTAAACAATATCGTCTGCATACATTAAAAGCTTTATCTCCATACCATATGGGCATGAGTAAGCCCGCTGCCATATAATTTTTCACACAATCCGAAACCTGAGCTGTTGTGTTCTTGTATGTATAGTTTTTGCAGGATAAGAATCATTTTGTGATATACTGCATAATGAGCGACAAAGCTTATCAAAAACAGATTTAAAATCTATAAAAAAGGCGTATTACACCTGCTTTGAATCCTGCTTGACTCTCAGAAAGCACTTTGTTTTGTTTTGAAAAATAATCCTCTGCAGTTTCCCACTTGATTTGGATTACCTTTCTTATGGATTGGGAATATTATTGAGTTAGTGAAGGATTCTATGATTATGTGTGTCTCACATACATAATTGTAAAATTTTAAAAGTGAAACCAAAAAACCATCTGGAGCATTTTTATAAAATTCATAGGGCACCCTTTCCGCGTCAGGTGCCTTATTATCTTTTAATTTCCTTAAAACATCACTTAGCTCGAAGATTTTAATTGGTGCATCTAATAAATGTTCCTGAGTGGAGTGGAGTAAGCATTTCCCGTCAAACCACTTTTGCTTATAAGTCTTTTTGGCCCTGTTTGTTGTCTTTTACAATTATTTAATAATGTTTACTAAAACATGAGCTTCATTAGCTGAGTTTTCAAAAGTCACACTTTCACAGAATTGGTTTACTATCACACAAAATTTTGGTAACAAGGATAGTTGCTTTTCAGTGTCATTGTTGCAGCGTGTCTGATCAATTCATGATAAAACCAATGGGAAATTATCTGAAAATAGCTCATCTTCAACTTCAAGGCTCCCATCTTGTTCAATAGAATCATAAGTTGCTGCTATTATATCATTAGCAACTCTACTTGATGTCAGTTAGCTAGCACACGTTTTCTGCTGTTGCTCCGATTTCTGTTCCGATTTCGATCAGTAATTACTGCCGTATAGTGCTTTTTTTAGTTACAAATTTGTCACACTAGTGTTATTTGTGTTTTTTCGGTAATTACTTTCGGAATTTTCACGCAGTTGGACTTATATTTTCTTGATTTATAATATTGTATCTGTAATGGCTGGTGGAAATGGTGAAGTGACAAGAGTCTCTCTTAAAAGCGGCAAAGAGAGGTCAGTATCTGCTTCTGATGGTTCATCGTCAGTGACAACCCGGAGTTCTGCGAAAAATTCTAGCAAAAGTGATCAGTTGGTCAGTGGGAAAAGTGATGCTAATTTGTCTCCCGAAGTTGGGGACAGGCTGCTGAAAAAAATTCAGGGTATGCTTGCAGATTTTGAAAGTCGTATGACTGCAACTTTCCATGATGCTCTGGACGGTTTAAAATCGCGGGTGAATGATTTGGAAGTCAAAATTTTGGCGATGCAGCAAAAGCATTCTGTTTTGGAGGAAGAGTGTGATGACATTCGGCGTATTGCTCGTTTACCAGACGCAGTCATAAGAGGTATTCCAAGCAGGCATGACGAGAATGTCAAGGAAATTATTCACGACATCTCTACTAAGATTGGTCATGCATTATCGCCTCACTTTGCTGCCTTTCGATTAAAAAATGCATCCTAACCCAGTAGTAATCTGGAAAAATCAAGTGGTAGAAAGAGTACTACAGATCGGCCAATTATTGTTAAATTCTCTTCTTCGAACGAGCGCCGTGCTTTCATATCCGCTTTTAAGATCTTTGGTAAATACCAACTCAATCAGGTTAGCGGCTTTTCATCCGCTAGTCCCATCTACGTAAATGAGAGTCTGTCAACAAAAAATGATAAAATTTTTCGAGAGGTGCTGCGTTTACGAAAAGCTGGTCAAGTGGCATCTGTGTTTACATCAAATGGATTTGTGTACGTCAAACTCAAACCCGAAGACCGCTCTCTTAAATTGCTTAGTTTAAGCCATATGCGTAATATTGTGTGAAACCGATAGTGATGTTGTAGGAGTAGGAGCTAGCTAAGTTTTATGAATTTATTTCTGTGTTAAGTTTTGCGCCAATATGTTTAATATTTTTCAGATTCATTTTGCTTTCCTATTTGTATATATTCGCTTTTTCTCTTTCCTTTGTCTGTCAGTATTATTTACATTCTTTTTATTTCTGTTTTCAGTAAATTCCTCCTCTGGACAGTATTTTCTAATTTTTAGTTTTAATTTCTTCTTAGGAAAGTTTGGTAGTTTAGTTTCTTTTGTACAATGCTGCACAGTTTTTTCTATTGGCTTTGTGATTTGTATTTTCCTGTTTTTGTTTCTTGACAGAGATGTGCTCCCTGATGGTTTCGGTTAATGATTTTTGTGAGTTGGACAAGGTAAGATCTTTATTTAATATTTTCTGTGGGTGTTCTCGGGGATTGCATATTTGCACTCTTAATGCTAGAAGCCTTAGAAACAAAGTGCATGAACTTAGCCAGTTTTACAGGGATTCCAGTATTCATGCTGTTCTTGTATCTGAGTCTTGGTTACAAGAACATATACCGTCTTCGCTTGTATCTATTCCTGGTTTCAATCTTTTGCGTAATGATCGGAAAAATCAGATTGGTGGTTTCGTAGCCATTTACTTAAAGGATACGTTAAAGGCAAAAGTAGTGGAACTTTCGTCGGGTGGTGAAATTGAGTTTCTATGTGTGGAGATTGATCTGGGTGTTGAAAAGTGTATTTTGTGTGCTGCTTATCGGCCTCCAGGAAACTTTATTGATCAGGGTGCGGAGGAGTTCTCTGACGCTATATCGCGTCTAGCGCATCGTTATAATAACGTCATAGTGGGTGGTGATGTAAATGTTAATATTCTCCACAGTAATGTTTCGGCTCTTAATTTCTTATCGACTATACAATCACTTCACCTCAAGCCTATTAATTCCCTCCCTACCTACTTTAGTTGCTCTAACCCCTCCCTTCTTGATCTCTTTTTGGTGACAGATAAAGAAAAAGTTTTATTTCATAACCAGCTTAGCCCGCCGAGTATATTTGACCACGATATGCTGTTTATGACGTACAGCGTGTCGATTGATACCTGTGATCAGCTTAAACAATTTACTTACCGTGACTTCAATCAGATTGACACTTCTAGTCTCTTCTGTGAGTGTGAATCCTTGCCATGGACTGATCTATTCTCCTACTCCTCTGTAGATTCCCAGGTGCACAAATTCAACGAATTAGTATCCCACCTATTTAACAAGTATGTGCCGCTTAAAATCAAACGTGTTCGGGAAAGCCATTGTCCCTGGTTTTGTCAGGAAATTCGCTCTCTAATTTTGGAAAGGGAATTTTTATATCGTCAATGGAAGCGGCTGCATACGGATTATTATCGTTTTCTATATAAGAAAGCACGTAATAAGGTTACTTGTGCGATTCGAAAGGCTAAACGTGAGTATTATATTTCCAAATTTGACCCCAACTTACCCTCTAAAACACTGTGGGGAAATCTTAGGAGAGCTGCGGTTTACAGTGATGAAAGTCCTAAATGCATCCCGAGGAGTTAAATCAACACTTTACGAACTGTCCTGTTATTGCGGCGCCTGCCCTGCAAAGTTCTTCTAACAGTTTTCTTCCCTTACGTGAACAGTACATGAATTGTTTCTCTTTTCGTTGCATTGGGTATGTTGAACTTTATAGATCAATCAAGACAATAAGATCTCATGCAGTTGGTTTTGATGAAGTCAATCCTCGTTTCTTAATGCTAATATTCCCGTGCATTTCGCCATATCTGTTGCACATCATAAATAATTGCCTAATGTCTTCATATTTTCCTGACATTTGGAAAATAGCTAAGGTCATACCTGTACCAAAAAACGGTTCTCCTATGAGTTTGTCTGATTATCGACCCATTAGCATTCTTAGTTTCTTGGCAAAAGTTCTGGAGAAGGTTATGTATATTCAGATGCAGGAGTATTTGGCTCAATATAATTTACTGTCAAAGTATAAGTCCGGTTTTCGCGCGAGGTACAGCTGTGAATCAGGCTTGCTCAAAGTTACATCTGATTTACGAGAGGCTCTTGATGTGGGAGATCTTGGTGTGTTAGTTTTACTAGATTTTTCGAAAGCCTTTGACAGTGTTGTACATAATAAACTTCTCCGCAAGCTATTCACCTGTTACTGTTTCTCTTCTTCAGCTGTCGAGTTAATAAAAAGTTTTTTGTCAAATAGACTTCAGCAAGTATATGTGAATGGAGCTTTTTCCTCCTTCCTGCCTCTGCTCAAAGAGGTACCACAGGGGTCAGTAATAGGTCCTCTCCTTTTTAGCTTATATATTAATGATATCTGTGATATTGTTCATAATGTTAATCTCCATCTGTTTGCTGATGACGTTCAGTTGTATTTAAGTCGTCCTCTTGGATTAATCGAGGATTGCATCGACAGGATTAATACTGACCTCGCGGAAATTGTTAATTGGTCAGTAGAAAATCAGCTTCTTCTCAACCCAAGTAAATCTAAGTGTATGGTCCTTTGCAGCTCTTCCCTTGACCTAGACGAATTTCCTTCAGTCCTACTCAATGGTACTATGTTACCTTTTGTTGATAGTTTGTCTAACTTGGGAGTCAAGCTTAACAGTAAATTGACATGTTGTGATCAAATTAAAGCCATGACTGGTAAAATATATGGTGGGTTACGAAGACTATGGCTGTCTGCTGATATTCTTCCAACAGGTTTGCGTATGAGACTTGTCAGAACTCTTTTGTTACCTCATTTCACTTATGGAAGCCTGGTTTTTCCTAAAATCGACTCTGTTTGTAGACGAAAGCTCGAAGTTGCTTTTAATGATTGCATAAGGTTCGTCTTTGGTTTGCGCCGTTCCGCACATATAACACCTTTCAGATTATCGTTACTGGGATGTCCTCTTGATATTTATTTAAAACGTAAAGCACTGCTCTTTCTATTCCATTTGATACATTACAGAGAGCCTAAATATCTGTACGATAAGATTCAATTTTTGCAGTCTTCGAGAGGTCGTAACTTACTTGTCCCTCTATTTCATACAACTACCTACGAGAGTTCTTACTTTTTCCAGGTTACTCGTTTTTGGAATTCACTTTCTCCCAATATACAACGCGCTGTCTCTGTCAATGAATTTAAGCATTCAACTTGTAAGTGTGAGCTTTAGATTTGGATTGTGCGGTATTTAATGTTCTTATTTCTAACTCTCATTCTTCCTTTTGTCACCTTGATTCTTTTACGTTCGCCTTGTTTTCCTATTTTTCTTTTTAATTTTTGTGTATCTCGATTGGTGTGTATTAGTTATTTATTTTGGATTATTTATACTGTTTTGATCTAGTTTTTGAATTATTATTTCTTTTTTTGCCTTTAGAGTATTATTACCTTCTGTATATTGTACTATTATAAGATTAAGAATCTTGTGTACATTAATTGCTTAATAAATGATATGATATGATGATTATATCCCATATTGATGAACCCATGGCACTGACATAGGTTAATTAATCTGATAATCACGCAAAATTCTACCATTTCACATAGTAAGCCCTTTTTTATCACACAACTCTAAAAATTTTCTTCCGCGAGCATTGGTAACGTTATCCATGGAACATCTGGAATTTTTAATTTTGTAAAAGGTGTTTAAATCACATAATGCTATCATTTGTTGATTGTTTACCCTGAAAGCAATGTCAACGAAGTTGTTTAAATCTGCCTCCTAATTATTGTAATTGACGTAATGCGCAACCAAATTAATATTTGCACATACAATAACTGGCGTTTCACCCGACCATACAAATCTACATAATCTATTCTTTGTTTGCTCCTTCTTAATACCTAAATCTAATCCACCACTTGCTTAAAGGCCTTGAATAAATGTCTTCTTTCATTACTCCCCAAAAGTAATAGTCCAGCGGAGAGAGACTTGGCGACCTGGCAGGCCAAGATATTGGCCCATTTCGACTCATGTTATTTGCTATCTAGCAGTTCTTTCACTCTGGTGGTAAAATATGCTGGTGCTCCATCGTGTTGGTAGTACATTGACTATCTATTATTAGTGCGATATCTTCCAGTAGTTCCGGCAATGTCTGCTCCAGAAATTCCTTATAAATTTTACCATTGAGTATCTGCGGCAAAATGTAGGTCCCAACTAAAGTGTTCCCGATTATACCAGCCCAAAAGTTGACACTAAATCTTTGTTAAAAGGACGTTACCTTCATTACGTGAGGGTTTTCTTCAGCCCAGGTGTGAACGTTGTTGGTTATTCCATCTCTAGTAAACTGCGACTTATCCGTCCACAATATTCGTTTAATAGTAAATGTGCTGTCATCCAAATCTCGTTCCATCATTCATGAACAAAATTCAAGCCTTTTCTCAGCATCTCTTTCTTGCACTCCGGTTGGCACAGGGTAATTGTTAAAAAAGAGATAGACGCTATTTCTATTTCACAGATTAGCGACCGTGATTGTGTAGCTGTGTAATGCGAAGTCTGCAAAGGACAAGACCAAAAGAAGCTACTACTAGCATACCTTCCAAATGAAGAGAATTCACCTCCCACGGAAACTCTGAAGAATATGTTAAGGTATGCAAAGGAAACAAACTTAAGGTTAGTTATAGGCTGTGACGCAAACGCACACCATACTGTGTGGGGCAGCACGAACAACAATGACAGGGGTAAGTCCTTAATTGAATACCTAGTAAAATCAGAACTTTTTATTATAAATAGGGGCAATAAGCCAACTTTTATAAATAAAAACAGAAAACAAGTTATAGACTTGCGAACGTGAGGACTGTTGATGAGATTGAGAATTGGTATGTATCTGACGAGGTATCATTCTCGGACCATCGATGGATACTCTTTGAGCTAAGTGTCAATGTCAGAAATAATCGTCTGACTTTTAGAAACCCCAGAATAACAAACTGGGATAAGTATAGGGAGGTTTTAAACACAAAATTGTGTACGAGAAATGCTCCTTTGGAATCAACACATGGAATCGAGATGACACTGCTAACATTGAAGATGTTATCAGACTCGCATTCGAGGAAGCGTGTCCAAAGAAACGACTGAAAACAGTATGGAAACAGAGATGGATGAATTCTTCTCTCATGGAAATTAGAAAAAGAATCAGAAAGCTATTCAATAAAGCTAATAAACACCAAAGAGAGGAACTCTGGGAAGAATATAAAACGGCAATTAGGCAATTCAAGTCCGAGTGCCAAAAAGCCCAGAGGGAATCATGGAAAGTTTTTACTAGCCAAATTGAAAGCACAGGTGAGGCAGCTAGACTGAGGAAAGTATTATCTAAATCGAAAAGCGAATTAGAACTCATCGAAAACTCATCCAATATGAGGCTGATTACAAATAGCTTCCCGGGGAGTACCCTGGTGGAGGGGGAAGACGCTACTCCTCGGAGATCCCAAGTTGGAATGGAGGAGGAGCAAGCGAAGAGGCTGTGTACTTAAAACAAGGTAAGATGGGCAATAAAATCCTTCAGCCCATATAAATCACCGGGAAGAGACGGGAGGTAACAAACTATGGAACAAACTCGTCCTACTCTTTAGAGCGTGTCTAAAGTTCAGTTCCTAAAAACAGGAAAGTGGCAAAGGTAGTATTTCTACCCAAACCAAAGAAGACGGACTTTAGCACAACTTATGCTTATAGATCAATCAGCCTTACCTCATTCCTACTGAAAAGTCTAGAAAGACTCATAGCATGCGAAGTAAGGAACCAGATAGGCATAAACCAACTATCAAGTTGTCAAAATGCATATATGAAAGGTAGATCGGTCGAAGAGGAACCCCACAAGGAGGGATTCTTTCTCTTCATTTCATGGTCTCTTCATAACTTGTTATGCGGACGACCTAGCGATAGTAGTTAGAGGTAAGTTTGAAGAAAGCTTGGGAAACTTTTATTCTATCCCAGACCGAGTCCGACTATTCTTCCTGCCTATCTACTTATACCTCTTTTTCTGAACGTTGTGATATCCTCCTCCAACGGATGGAAACTAGCCTCATATCTGACCCCAAGCGATTATATAACTTTATTAATTCCAAGAAGAAATCCAATGGTTACCCCTCTACCCTAAAACCTGAGAATACCTCTTCGTCTGATCCTAAGGTTATCGCCAACCTCTTTGCACACTTCTTCAGTAAATCCTTCAGCGACGATTCCCTACAACCTGACCTTAACTACTTTTCATTCATGGACAAATGCACTAAAACTTCGTTTACGTCTTTCGACCCTGGTCCCGAACTAATCGCCGCCATTATCAACGGGCTTGAGAACGACTTACACCCAGGTCCTAACGGCATTCCGGCCATCGTTCTCAAAAAGTGTGCCATGCATCTAATTCAACCCCTTACCCTGCTTTTCCGCCTCTCGGTCACTCAAGGGGTTTTCCCTCATTTACGGAAAGACTCGTATATTATTCCCATCTCCAAAAAAGGTTGCAAGAACGATGTGTCTAACTACAGACCCATCGCTAAATTATCATCCATACCTAAATTATTCGAAAAATTGGTGTATGATTCCATGTTCTTTCACTGTAAGTCTATCTTCTCCCTCTCCCAGCATGGCTTCCTCAAAGGAAGATCTACAACCACCAACCTTACTTACTTCATCTCCAAAACACTATGTGCCCTGGAAAACGGTAAAGATGTTGATGTTATCGCCACCGATTTTAGTAAAGCCTTCGACAAGATCTCCCAAAATGTTTTCTTCTTTGTTCAAACTTGATCGCCTAGGCTTCCCCTCCTGATTCATGTCCAAGATTCAATCCAACCTCAACAACCGTCGGTACAATGTTCTTTTCAGCTCATCCATTTCTAACAGTATTTTCGCTCGTTCCGGCGTCGCCCAGGGCAGCCACCTCGGTCCATTAATTTTTATCCTTACAATAAATGATATTGAATGTGTCATCAATCACTCAGAGCTGTCCATTTATGCTGATGACATGAAAATAATTAAACATATCTCCTCCACAACCGACTCTCTTCTCCTGCAAAAGGATCTCGATTCCTTCACCACATGGTGCATGAAAAACTTTCTTGAACTCAATGTCTCCAAATGCCAGTCCTTATTCCCGCAAGCGTCTTACCACCACCCCGAGAGTCTACATGCTAACCGACGTACCAGTCCCTATCATTACCTCTTTGTGTGATCTCGGAATAATCTGTGATAGTGAACTCAACTTCCGTTCCCACATTGACAGCATAATTAAGAGAGCTAACTCCGCGCTAGGGTTTATGAAGCGCTGGTCTAGAGAGTTCTCCAATCCTTATGTTTCCAAATCTCTCTATATCTCCTTTGTTAGACCTCTCCTGGAATATGCCAGCCAGGTATGGTCACCTACACAAACAACTCACATTAATAGGATTGAATCTGTCCAGCTTAGGTTTATTCGCTTCGCTCTACGTGATCTTCCGTGGGTAGATAGATTCAACCTTCCACCTTATGAAAACCGCCTGAAACTGATAGACTTACAACCTTTAAGTAAACGTCGTGATGTTTCCGACATTCTCTTCATTCATCAGCTATTAAGTGGTGCCATAGACTGCCCTTCAATCCTGCAATCTTTACACATCTATACCAATCCCCGCAATCTTAGGTCCACTCCCTTCTTCCGACTCGACCGCCATCGCACAAACTACGGTTAAAGTGAGCCAATTACCAGGCTGCTACGAAAAGTCAACGACCTTTCCTTCTTTGACTTCCATCTGAGTAAATCATCTCATCACAAAGCCTTACATCTTGATCCCGCCCATCTTGATCGCCTTTCTTAATTCTTCTTTCTTCCAGCCCGTATCTACTTTAATTAGAGCTCATATTGTAGCTTTTACTTTTTATTTATTTATTATGTCATAATTTATTATAGCTTGTAGTATTAGTATTATGTTATAGCTTGTAATTGTAGTATGTATTATTATGTAATAGCTTGTATTAAGCTTAAATAAATGAATACATAAATACATCTGATACATACTTCAAGAAGCGATCGACACGGCAACCTCTTGGGCGCAGGATTGCGGACTGAAGATAAACCCAAGTAAAACGGAACTCTGCTGCTTCACTGGCGTTTAACGGGCCACTAAACGCCTCAGTGCAAGGAAGACATGCATCTTCCCCCCCCCCCCCCCCCACCCCCTCGAAAACCAACCAACCAAGTTCTTCTCTTCTGACGAATAACACTTGCATGATCTCTATGCACAACTATTTTCGTACCTTTTAACCGATCTCGCCAAAACAGTCCTACTAGCGGAGTTAGACTCAAACTCGACAAGGAAAGACGGGTTGTCTGTCTCTTTGGGGCCAACTTTTACAACCCTTTTTATTCCCAATGGTTCTTGAATTTTAAGAATCTCTGAACAAATTTTTTGAAGGCTGGATTGGGATTGTCTGATGAGCTAAGCTGAATATCCCTGAATATGAGATTTTGACGTCTCGTTGATTCTCTAAATGCCCCGAACGTTCTGAAATTTCGTTAATTTGCAAGCTGTGTTATTGTATTTCTTAGAATATTATTTTCTTTTTTAATCAAAGTCAGCTCATTCTTCACTGTCTCGAAATCCAACTATAGGAAGATAAACCGTTTTCCTTTCGACCTTATGGAATGGCGAAGATAGAACAGGAGGTAGTCAATGAGATGGTTAATGATCTTTTAGAAAATAACATCATCAACGAATAACACTCGAATTACGCATCTCCTATAGTATTGGTCAGAAAGAAGAGTGGAGAAGCGAGATTATGTATTGACTACAGAAATCTAAACTCTTTAACACTCAAAGACAATCATCCTCTACCAAGAATAGATGATCAAATTGATAGATTACGTGGTGGCGTCTATTTTATTAGCTTAGATTTACGATCCGGCTACCATCAAATTCCCATGGAAGAAGGGTCTAAGCGGTTTACAGCATTTGTGACATCATCAGGTCAATTCGAATTTGAACGTATTCCGTTTGGGTTTACGAACTTTTCAACGCTACATGAATAAGATTTTGAGACCAATTCAAGACATAGCTGCTGTATACTTGGACGATGTTTTATTACACGCAAAGACAGTTAAAGACGCATTGACAGGTCTACAAACAACACTACAGATTTTCCGAGACGACAGAATTACACTCAATTTAAGTAAATGCTCGTTTTTAATGACAATGAGTTCGTTTTTGGGGTTTGAAGTTTCGAACGGGTGTGTTAAACCAAGGCATGAAAAAATTAAAGCTGTTGAAGAATTCCCAGCACCAACTGCAGTTCATCATGTGCGGTAATTTTTAGGACTTACCGGTTATTTTCGACATTTTGTTAGAAATTACGCACTTATAGTGCGACCACTAAAAAATTTAACTCGTAAAACAACAGAATGGGCGTGGACAAAAACTGAAAATAAAGCATTCGAACAAATGAAAAGCATTCTAGTTAAGAGACCTGTACTCGCCCTATTTGACCACGAGAGAGTAACTGAAGTCCACACCAGCATAACTCCATACCACGGCCCTTAATTAGATTAATGAAATATAAGTGTAAATGTTAATAAATTAACACAAAACTTGTGTTATATTGTTTTGTTGTTTTGTTTTGTTTTCTTTATTGGTTCCTATAGGTTAATAATTTAAAATTTTTAATTTATTTATTTTTGCTCTTATAGATATTTAGAGTGATTGTGGCACGAATTTTGTGGGAGCTAATCACGCAGACTATCCACTGAATATGGCTTAGAGCCATTTTATACCTCCGGCTGCCCCACACTTCGGTAGTTTATGGGAAAATGGCGTTAAGACAGTAAAAGATCATCTTAAACAAATACTAGAAAATGCATTGCTCATGTATGAAGAGCTTTCGACCATATTGACATTGTTTCCTCTCACAAATGATCCAAACGAATTTGCGGACTAACCCCAGGCCATTTTTTAATCGGCAATATCTCTACTAAATATTGGCACATGCTCTACTCATAACCAACCAATTGTCAATGCACAAAAAGATGTTCAACTTCTACAGATGAGTGAAGTATCAACACTTCACATTTATTAGTGTAAAATCAATATGATTCAAACTGTTTATCGCTGCGGAATGATCAGCCATCAGTCGTTAGTATCTGGAGGGTTGACCACATTCCTTGTGGAGATTAGTCGCGACGAATGCACGAAAATACAACTTCATCATACCTTCAAATTACAAAATGGAAGAATTATTGCTTACCTGAAAAGCAATGCTACAGTATCCCACAACGAAGTTGTCGCAGGATGCATTGACACTAATGGAAACTGTCAAGGAAGTTCATACACTTCTGAGTCAATCCCTGGACTGATATAGTGGTAATGCAGGCATTAGAATTCACAATAACGGATTACCAAGGCTCTGTTTATTTTGAAGCTGATATGGCTTTATTATGGAACAATGTTGCCTGCTCTTATCTAGCTGGCATATGCACAGATCCTGATTACGGCATGAGTTTTTGGAATTTGATTTCAAACCATTCCTGTGAGCATGTGAATTATGACGTTATATGGCAAGGTTTTGCAACAAAAATTAACAAAATAGATGACCACGGAAATATAATAGGGACAATGCAATGTTAACTGTTACTGCCGGAGACATAATTTTCTCACCAGAGGTTAAAAACCAATTTCTGATTGTCGCTTTATTGGCTGTCAAACTGATCATCACTCCCTTGTGATTGTACGACGAGACGAAATCTTGACTTATTCACATATATAAATTCCAAATTTATCTACACCACACGTCATATGAAAACTCAAGTTGAACAATTGTACACAAATCTACTAGCCAAGAAGTGTGAACTTGAGAGAGAAACCCTTTAAACAAAACTGTCATTGGCCAGTCACCATCCGGCGGAATTCACCCTCATGCAAACAAAAACACCGGGATATATTGCTGTGCCAAAAGAAGAATTAATGTATTTGGTAAAATGTCAAGATATTGATATCTAGCTTAGGAAAACCACCAGATGTTACACCGAGCTCGCTGTATCGTATGGAGACAAGGAGTATTTCATGACTAATATCACACACTTGTTAGTCTACCGTGGAACATAGATTCCTAAGCCCAGGATATTATGTAAATGGAGATTGGTACGGATTTAACTTTATCCTAGATCGTATTAAAACGCCCTTTGAGCTACAGCCCTCAGCAAAGGCAGACTGGATTTTTGAGGATCCAGGAAACCTCATCGAATCAGGTCTTTACTCTACGACTTCTCTGAACAATTAACGACACTAGATAATGCATCCTTTGGAGTGGCAAGCAATAGCTAATATAATCACACAAAATGCTCTGGGCCACGAAATTGATCAGCATAATCTAGAAACATTGAAACTAATCCCCACTGATATATTTCAAGCATTAAAAAATAGTATGCAAACAAAAATATGGACAATTTTCAATGAAATTGGTGATATATGCAGAGTCAATTTCGTTGTATACTTGATCGGAAAACTGTTTAAATACGCATGTGATATTATCCTCAACGTTCGAATAGTAAAAACACTTTACGGATGGAGCTGGAGACTAACTGCTGACTTATGAAACTCAATTACTCATCACATGGTACACAAACCAAGCCAAAAGCAACAGCGCAGAAGTAATCACCGACGATAAAGCAACTAGCAAGCAGAGTTGTAAAATAATGCAGTATTTTTAGTACTGCAGTATTCTGTACTGATACTTCAAAGTGAATTGCTGAAGTACACTAAAATATTTTAAACTTCAAATTTCCAATACGGCACTATTTTCGATCTGTATACTTCAGTATTCCTCTCTTGAACTACTTAATGTAAAATTATTGGTATGCAGAGCTTAGTACTGCCTCTGAAGTACCTGAAGTACATTGAAGTATGTTGAAGTATTTTGAAGTACATTGAATTACGTATAAGTACACGAAGTATTTTGAAGTACGTATATCAAAGTACATATATATTTATTAAATATTATATTTATTTCTAAATAAAAAAAAACCTATTCCTCTTAAAACAATTAATTTAATTAATGAATATGCAATTTAAGAATTTCCCAAAATGACGGAGATTCAAACATCAGATGTAGATTTTGATTCCGATGATTCAGCAGCGGATCCAACGATAGATTAATAGATTCTTCTATTGAGTGCAGGCATAGAAAATTGGCTGCTGAACCTTCAACTTCCGAAGCTGCAGGTTCATCGAGTACTTCTAATTCTAATTTCATTTTGCAGTCGGAAGTGCATCCCAAAGGTATATACATTGAAAGTACGAGATAATATACTTTTCACTTCCAAATTCTTTAAAGTTATTGAAAAGGTGTGCAAACGTAAATATTTTAATATTTTTATTGTCATAATGTGTCTGTGGCGTGCCCTGTGGTAAAGTCCAAAATTTTAACTAATCTAAATACATTGGGTGAAGTGAATAAAGAAAAAGTAAATGCTGAAAAAGTAAATATCTATTAAGAAAACAACAAACTATATTTTGTTAACACTTGTTTACTATTCCACTAAAAAAACAATACATTAAATGCCTACGCATTTCGTTCTATTAGAACATCATCAGGGCTAACTGGCTACTAAAACAAATTTTACAAATTTGGTTCTACATTCTTACAATCTGCGGATTAAGTAACGGACTGTTTTGAAAATCTAACTGATCGTTAACTAAAAGAGACCCAGCGCTCAGCTCATTTCTAATTTCAAATATCTCGTAGCGGTCCAGTATTCTACCTCCTTTTAGATTATGAAGTAGTTTTATATTTTTTGAAGTGACATTATGATTAAATTAATTTATTACTGAAAAAAAATTACATATTGCATAAAACATACTTTTTAATTAGGTTATATGTGAATAATGTAAAAAACAGAAAAATTACATAAAAAATTGTTGTTATCAATAAAATTCCACGTGCAGCTTTTTTTGTTGCGGGGGTATATATATATATATATAGAGAGAGAGAGAGAGAGAGAGATGTATAGTATATATACATATATATATATATATATATATATATATATATATATATATATATATATATATATATATATATTGAGGAGTGATTTTTCAAAGGAGAAAAACCTTTAAGAGTTGTTTACATTAACTTTTTTTTTATATCTCTAGTGTTATAGTGTGTTGATCTATCTTATATTCTAATCCGCTTAAAGCTTTTATTCTAACATATTTGTATTTATTGGAAAAAATAAAAAACATTTAGAAATGTGCCCTTTTGGTGTAAAGTACAGGAAAATAGTATATTATGTGTGGACACTTAAGTGAGCGGGCAGATAAGGTTAGCCGAGGCGTGCTACGCATTCGCACGAACCAAAGGTGATTTTTATTTATATAGCCTGGGGCATACAAACAATAATAAAGGTTTCTTCAGCGACTATAGGAAATGCGTCTTTTTGAATCAAACTCTAAAAATGACTAACCGTGACACAAAAATTAAACGGAAATGTTTCCTTTTGTATGAAACTGCGATTTTTAATTACGAGTTTCCCTTGGAAATATGTCTTCTTTGTAATTGTTTTAAAGTTGTCTTAAATGTAACAAGTATGACATTTTTCTTAAAGTTGTCTTGAACGTAAAAAATTTTCCGAAGTCCGAGAGTCTTCTTAAAGTTGTCTTGATATAAGAAGTTCCTTTTGACGCCTTCTTAAAGTTGTCTTGATTTTAAGAAGCCCCAAATCCTGCGTCGCTAAGAGAGTGCCTCCAGAGAATTTTCTCTCCTAAGGACTTTGAAAAAAACTTTTGACTATTTCAGGGACTTTGAATGAACCTTGTATTTATTTATGCAATTACAAATGTTGGTGAAGTTATACGAAAAAGAACAATATATAAATTTTAAAGAAAACTCTGAATAATAATACTTTATTTATCTTTTATTTAAGATGTACATCGAAATGGAGCTGAACATAACCTAAAAAAAAAATATTTCTGCGCTTTCATTTTTCTCTAAGCAACTTTGTTTCTGGTCTACTTAGAACATTCACAACAAGTAATCATAAATGATCGAACGCAGTACTTGTGCTATCCCTGCAAAAGATCCTTGATAACTTTTCAGAAGGTGCCCGAAGCGATGGAAGAGTTTTAAGAGAAGAACCAAAGGACTAATGCAGAGCAACGAATGAATAAAGAATTATTGCAAAATGAAAACATGTCAAGAACGTGCTGGAAATTTCGGGTTCAAGAAAAATCAGGAGCCGGAATTGATGAAGGAGCGAGATGTTCAAGAATGTGACGTTAGCATTTCAACTAACAACCTAATGTTTCACGCTAAGGACGACGAGATTATTCAATCACGACAGGAATTGAAGGAGGCAGAAAAACGAAATCATTGTCTAAGTTCGCAACACGAGGGCTTTCGTAGTGTTGCAGTGATCTGCAGCTAAGTTACAGCCAGCTAGAAAAAGACCGTACAAGATGTATTTGTATCACGGTGGGAAATCTGTACGGAATGAACAGTCCTAACAGAGGGGCAGTGTAACGTGTACGAGGTAGGTCACGAAAGGGAAAATATTTAAACATGTAATACGTATGGCCCATGTGGCCAGAAATCATCTAGAACTAAGTGACTGAAGTTTCTAGAAATAAGCTGAGTAGTATAAATAGGGCTAAGTAGCAGCCTGGTTAATTTAGTCGTGATTTAGATTTTGAAGAGTTTACACATGATATTATGAGGAGTAAGTTGTATTTTAACCAGATAAGTGATAAGTGTAATTAAGTAAAGTGGACCGTTATATTGTGAAGAAAACGTGTAAAGGAAACTGTCAAACGAACTAAATAATTGAAGTAAATAAAACTGTGAACATTTGTGATTTAAAATAATTGTCTTAATTAATCCGGAGAGATCCATTTACGTTACAATATTATATATATTATATTTTGATACCCACCTAAAAAATTCAAGATTGTTGCAACTGTTATGCTAAAAACGTACACTAACACGGAAACTCTCGAGAAGTTGCTGTTTTTACTTGTGCTGCAAACAAGCTTTCTAGGCGGCATTTCATGTATTTCACCTTATTTACCGCTTATTTACAATTTAAGAAAATAACAGAAATTCAAAATTGGATAAATAAAACTGCAAGCAAAACCGAATTTAATTTCCACGGAGGCAAAACCGAGTTAAATACTTTTTTCGTTTTTGCTCGTAGTTTTATTTTCTCTACCACTTTTGCTCTGAACTATAATTTGTGCCGCTTTAGCTCTGGGATTGATGAGATATCTCATTTTTGCGCTAAAGAATAGTAAATCCGCTAATGCTCGTAATGTTTTTTGACTCTTAGTGTGTCAGTTGTTCTCATTTGCAACTTATTAATTACCTGACCAAAAATGTAATATGCATGGTCATGGACAATTAATTAGGTACAGTGAGGCCCAAATTTTTCTGTGACAAGTTCTTATCTATGTATTGAAAAACAGCGACGTGATACGTATTTAGTGATTCTTCCTTTTCTGTCTCTCAATCTGAGTCCGCGTTACTTAGATATTGTGGCACTTCATATTCTTCAGGATTTTTTTGGGTTTCTGAAGGATGGACGGAAGAGTTGAAGCCTTCTAGGTTACGGCGTTCTTTATCGGGACATTAAATCACTGCGGAACCCTGCAGTAATTGAGTTTGCGAATGGTGTCTCCTGAGGCGATGCTATAGGAGCGGGGGTGGAGGGTAAGGTAGACCCTAACAGGTTGGCTATATCCATTCTACATACAACAGAAGTAGCTCTGGGAAAATTACTGGACTTGCACCGGCTGAAAGTACTCCAGCATCCCGTCTTCCACAGATTATAAGTTCGACACATACTTTTTTTAAATTTAAATTCTTATTTTTTTATGTATGACCGGGAATAATCTTGTAACACGTGGACCCATTTTGATAATTATTTTTTTATATTGCTACTACTAGAAAAAATTTGGACTTCACTTGGGTGGACTTGGTGGGTAGGCTAACTTCTTAACTTTTGGACCCATTTGGAGGACTCTGTTTTTGATGTAAGGAATTTGCTCCCTATTGAAAGCATGTCAAACATTTTATGGTGGAGTGGGAAGAGGAGAGCACTCCCCTTACTTTGTAATGCGTGCAACCATTTTGGTGATCTCTCTCTCTCGCCGCCGTAGCCCGTCTGAAGCCAGGTTGAGAAAGGAGAAGGGAAAACTATGGGCCAGTCAGAACACCTCGGCTTAGAGAGTACCTACACACTATAAGAATATACTCTGGGTGACTCACAGAATGCCTCATTATTGTATGTATGTTGCAAAAACTTATGAATTGCATTTTTTGATTTTGATTATGTATTGTTTAAGATGGTCAGTCACCACTCTACTGTTGTAAGAATTAGAAGTCTTTCCTTAATACGTTGAATAAATTGTATAACGTTTACCGTTTTTATTTTTTATTTTCAACCGGTCCTTCCTTAACATTTGAACAGTAAGAACTCTCTGAAACAAGTGTGGATACGCAAAGATCATGGAGGTGGAGCAGAAAATGGCTTATTATAAAATAAATATCTTAGGATTTAGTGAAGCTAGATGAAGAGGAACTGGAGAATTTACATCACCAACATCTGAAACCGTGCTGCTGTACTCTGGCAGGAAGAATTTGATACGCCCCGCATGGCAGGCGTAATCTTGCTGCATATAAAGCTTGCCCGCCAATCACTATTGAACTGGTCACCAATATCCGATCGAAATATCATAGCCAGATTCTGAAACAGGGTACGTATTATCTCAATAATTCAATGCTATGCGCCGATCGAGCAAGCGGATGTAATAATTAAGGATACCTTCTACCAGCTCCCTGGCGACGCCTTTGATAAGGCTCTTAAAGGTGATTTCAAAATATTCAGAGGGGATCTCAACGCTAAGATTGGCTCTAACAACATCGGCCTGGAACATGTAATGGGGAAGTTTGGAATCGGAAACATTAACGCAAATTTGGAGTTTTTTGTTGAATTTTGTAACTCGTGGCTTTTTGTCATCGGTGGATCCTTATTTAAACACGAAAAATTCTATTTAATAACCCGACTCTCCCCAGTTTGGCCACATTGCTGTTTTGAAAAGTTGGAGAAAGCGTCTTCTCGATTTAAGGTCTAATCGCAGGTTAAGTTTCGCTTATGCACGACGGTAGTGCGACCAAGTAATACAACATCTAATATGCCATGGATCAACGTGCAGTGGCTTAAATTACCGAACATCCCCGGCGCATATATCACCGCGTTGCGACAAAAAGCTGATGCACTGTGCCAGAACACCGACGACTCCATCGACCAAAAACGGAAAAGAAGACAATTATGGATCAGTGACGCCACATTGTGCAAAATACAGAAATGGAAACAGGTTAAATACCACATCAATTCTACAACAATATCAGCAACATCTCAGAAGTGCCTACCAATTCTCCACAGAAAGGCGTTCAAAGAAGTATGAGACGTGACCATGGAAATTACATTAATGCGCTTTCAGAAATGGCGTATAAATCGGCTTATCGCTGTGACAGTGGAGATCTATACAAGATTGCCAAGAAACTGGCTGGAAAGCCTCTTGTAACTGAACATCCTGTGCAAGATACAAATGGAGGTACTGCAGAGGTGGATAATATTTTGTCAAAGTCTTAAATAAAAATTTTTGACCGTCGAATACCTATTTTTCCGAACATGAACATCCACCGATTGTGGCCAGTATTAACATCAGAACTCTGAAAACATTGGAGTTGGCAAACGCAAGTCGATAGACCTCGGTAAGGTCCCAGTAATCGATGGAATAACAGTGGAACTACTTAAGGCTGATATTATTCTTTCCATAATTCAGGAAAGTTGGGAAACCGAGGCCTATGGCTTTAATGAAAAGCAGGCGTTATTGTGAAGATTCCACAAAAAGGCGACGTGGCGTGGTATCTGTCTTTTAACTGCAGTCTCTAAGTTGATGGCCAAAATAATTTTAATGCGAATCAAGGAAATTGTCGAGCGTAATCTAAATGATGAACAGGCAAGGTTTCGTAAGGGTTTCTAATGTAGCGATCACATCAACACCCTCCGAATTATCATCGAGCAATCCACTGAATGGAGGTTCCTTTACATCTAATATTCGTCAATTTCGAGGCGTTTGACAGCGCTAATCGTGATTATATATGGGCATCATAAAGGAAACCTTCTAGCCCAATGTCAGTTCCTACACAAGGAAAAACTGTCGGAGCCTTTCCATGTGCTCAACCTTTTTTGTTGCTTTTTCTGATCATTATTAATGACGTATTGTGCAGCACCCTAGATGACCACCCAACGCAATGGATTTAACCACCTTACGCACCTGGACTAAGCCGACGTCATATACCGCCTACCATCAAGCAGACTCGTGTAGCCCAAATGTGTGAAGACCTGTCTAGGTCGCAGTGCAGGGCTTAAGATCAATGCTACTAAGACCAAACTTATAAGCTTTGTTGAGACATTAGGCAAATCTCTGAAGTTTCGGTGGTAAGTGAATAGCGTCCTGAGTTACTATTTTATCAAATCAAATCACTGTTTTCAAATAAATTTCGTAATCAATATTTCTGATATAAAATAATCAGATTTTTTGCGCTACCATGCAGAACAACCAATAAAGGATGGAAGACACTGAAGACGACGCTTGAAGGCCATATAAGATCAGACACTCGACCTGCCTCGAGATAGGGGTGTCCATTACCCACCAAACGAAGGACGTGAAGAAGACGCCATCCTCACAGAGATATCAGATGCAGCACCAAACCACCATGTTATAGTAAGCAGTGCACGGCGTATCAATTTCAACTTGCAATAACAACGGCAATGTTTTTTTCGATCAAAATTTGTAAGTAGGTAAAGCAGTTTTATAATGTCGTAAATACAATCTTACGAAAAAGTTGATATGAATCATCGTAGTTTTTCTGTGCTCTCACTTGTGAGGTTAGTTTTCCAAGGAATGACCGCCTACTAACTACTTGCGCAAAATAATTTCAAAGGGGGATTGAAAATGGAACGTTTCCTTTTATTTATGGAACTAATTCGCGTAAACACGTCGGCGGAACTATGTATTTAGTTAATAAATAAATCCAAATGTTTCTATACAGATTCAAACATGACACCTGGGCTTTACTTGAAAGCACTAACAAGTTCAAGTGCTGTAAATAATATATGGAGAGAGCATCTCCATATTCCATGTAACGAATCAATCAAGGAACCCAAAAAGAAAAAAGAAGATCCGGTTTTTGCAGTTACATCTGAAAAATATAGCCAGTTCCAAATAGAGAAATTTCAGATTGAAGTTGATCGCAAAAATTGCAAAAAGAACGTCAAGGAGAAATGGCTAATAAAAAGGAGATTATGGAAGAAGAACAAGCCGAGAAAGAAAAGTAGAAAGAAGAGCGAGCGATAGAAAAAGAACAAAAAGAACAAGAGAGACTTGAACAAATCAGAATTAAAAAAGAGAAATCTTTTCAACGACAAACGCCATTGCCGATAAAATGGCCGAGGAAAGTTGAATAGTTCGAGTAGCCCTAAGTTACGTGATGCAATATGATTAAAAATAGGATATTGCACATTATTAAAAATGTAATACTACAAATTATTAAAACTGGTTAAAAATCTGATATCACGAGTGTTTAAATTCTATGAAATAAAAAAACATCCCATAATGATTTTTGCAATTTAATGGAGCAGCCCGGTCATTATTGGACCAGTTCGGTCATTTACTGGTGCAATGTCATTTTATCATAAAAAATCAAATACTTCATTTATAATTAACCGCTTTTTCATATGTATTTAATAGAAACCTTTTCCCCGTCACATACATGTACTTCTTAAGTTTATTTTAAAGCTTATGAAACATTGTTTTCACTTTTGGATGTGAATGAGCTTCAATGGTAGAAGAGATCAACATTGTTGACACTTTTTGAAAGGACGTTTTTTGGTGTGAATTTGGTATCGCTGCGTTAAGTTGAGAAGTTACTGCAGTGAAGTGTTTCAGGCTATAATTTAAATAAATTCACTCTATTGCTCTCACAGATTGATTCCAATACGAACACCAACGCTGTGGAAAAGAAAAGGAAAGGAAGTCAAGTTCTAATTTATCTGCTTAATTATAATTATAATATCAATCGATGCAGATGTATCTTTTATTGGGTAGAGGAAATGCGAAATACGAAAATTTCTTTTTATTGGCCAGATAACACCGGGTCTTAATAACTTCAAAGAAATGTTGACATAAACGTCTGGATTTATTTAGTTAAATGATACCATACAAATTAACCCTGAGTTAAAATTCAGAGCAAGATAAAGTTGCAGAGCACGGTATTATTTACTCAACACTACGACGTAATATGTAGATATCATGTACAGTTTATTATCAGATACGAACATAAAAGTCGAGCCGCCCTTTGTTTGTTAGCTTGCTTAGAGACAAGGTCTAATTGGTTAATAAAATTTATCAATTTAATTTTCTCAATTATGTTAGTTTTAGATGAAATGTTTACTTTTTGATTAATTGCATAATACCAGAATTCTCTAATCTATGGAAGTCGTGCACTATTTTGCAAGTTTATCAAATCTTTATTGGCAAGCTGAAGAAGAGAGCTTTGTTGACACTTTTAATTTTTTTTTTTGAAGAAATTTCCTCTTTAAATTTAAAATAGTATAAAGTACGAAATGATAAAAGCTAATTGTTTAATTTCCATTCATTCTTGAAATAAGAATTAAGGAAAATTTAACGTGCAGTTTAACGATTTATTAACAATTTTCCTGTATAAGTAAAAATACTTACTGTACCCTTGTCGACAAAAGTTAAGAAATACACGTAACATGTAAAAATAATCTTTAAGTACTCAAGTTTTCGTAAACAATGACTTAATATTTTCACAAGATTTATTTATATGTTATGCTCTATAATTCGGTATGAAAAATACACTGATACAGTAAAATAAAATACTATTAGCTAAAAATAATAAGAAAATACAATTGAAAATAATATTATTAAAATGAAAATTTTTTTAAATGGGTTTATTAAGCTTCACTTTTGTACATTTCTTTATTTCTTGTTTATTTGTTTCAAATCTTGAAACTAATTTTTTACCCACTAATTATTGTATCAATTTGAAATTTTACAGACATGTTCAATTCCGGTGACAATATAATATTATTGTACTACCGAAACGACCAATGTTAGTATCGGATTTATACTTTTTGGGGTCAATAATTTCTTTTCATAATTGAAAAAAATACACTTTTTAATTTGTTTTGTGAAAAGACTATTTTATTTATTGAATTGATTATATTTGGGAATTTTTATAAAATATATTAAGAATATAAAAAAATGATTTTTTGCAGTTTTAGTATATTTTGACCACTGTCTTCCGAAAGATACTTTTTAAACGGCTCCACAGAATTTGGGCTTCCCGTAACAGATAGCCTAAAATTTAAAAAAAAAATTTGATTTTTAATATTTTTATCATATTATAAATATTTTTCTGAAAAATCATATCCATATTTTGAGGGCAACCTACCCCTGTATAAAAAAATATGAGGGCCAAACATAATATTTTTAAAGGTTTAGTTACTAGTATTTCTTATAAAGAATTGAATGTTTTTTGGATTATTAAAATCCGTTGATTAGTTTTCGAGAAAAGTGTGGAGCCAATTCAAAAAACGTGATTTTCATAAAAACGCGTTTAAATTTTTTGTTACCTAATTTTTGTGTATAGGTACGCTTACAAATATAGGTATAACTTTTTTTCCTATACGAATTTCTTCAAACGGTTTAAGAACAGTATTTCTGTGATGTTAATGAACACTTTTATGTAAAAAGAAAAAAAAATTTTGTGATAACACACCCCTAGGGATGGGGTAGAAAGACAGTAAAATGTGAAAATAATCGAAAACGACCGATATTAGTGTGTCAATAGTTTTGGGTTGGTACACTCCCCATTCCGCTAGATACTACAGTGCGTTTCATAATTATAGCACACCTACCAACTTCATGCAATTTAAGCGATAATTTTTTGGTTTTGCACATTGGCACAAAACAGCTTGTGCTAGAATAAATTCTCTCTCTTCTGCTCTGAGAAAAAAGAATTTTTTTATTGGATTGTTTCGATCATTCGTACTGTTATAAGAAGTGAGACACTGCAATTCTAGGTCTTCTTTTCGCGTTTCATAATTATAGGACATTTCAAAAAACGAAACAAAATTCAACTTTATTTTTGCAATTGTGGTAAAAAAAAATATTTAATATCTAGTTACACTGCCCTAAGCTTTTATCCATTCAAAAATTCTTTTCTTCATTGACTCAGCCATCAGTTTGAACAAATTTTGATCCAACGCGTTCCACTCCTTCGAAATTGCAGTTTTAAGCTCAGATATCGAATCATAGCGCCGATTATTGGCATAAACTACTCTTACGAGAATGCACCAAATATTTTCTATTGGGTTAAAGTCCGGCGAGCAGGTCGGCCAGTCCAACACCCTGATGTTATTTTCCCTTAACCAGTCTTTGTTTGGTGGCTTACATGTATTATTGCTTTGTCCTGCTGGAAAGTAAACTCTTTTCCTGAACTTCTTCGCAAAAATGATAAAAGACTGCATTCTAGTACGTTTATGTAGTCGCAGCTTTTCATTTTTTATGAAACAATATCATAACGGAACCTCCTTCAAAATTTCTTTTCGAAAAATATTTTGTGCCAATGTGCAAAACCAAAAAATTATCGCTTAAATTGCATGAAGTTGGTAGGTGTGCTATAATTATGAAACGCACTGTATGGTAAAAGCTACCCCTTAGCGTTGGGGTTGGGAGGAATTTTAACAATGTTAATGTTGAGTTCACAGTTTTCGGGATTTCTGAGATGAATAATCACAATGTGGGAAGGGAGTGATATGTAAAAAAATAAAGGCAAAAAAATAGTTTAAGTTAAACGGTTTTATTTAATATTAGATGAAGTATTAAAAGCTATAATAAAATATTTCGGTAATAATATTTTGGTAAGAAATCGCGTAGGACCAGGAGCAGTGACGTGCTCTGGTGTCGGAGGCCAAGATCCACTTTGGGTCAATGCATCAGCGGAATAAGCAGGTAATCAGGGCTTTGATCAGACTTAAATAAAACCGGGAGCCAAGTGATAATCAAAATCTGATTCGTATTTGAATTCAAAAAGTAACTTTGTACGTAAATTTTTTGAGTTGTGTCTATGACTTTTTGGAAGTGGTCCAGTTCTATTATATGGATTAGTTTGAAGTTTCCTTCTTAAATATTTGCTCTACCTGATGAAGATGATCTGAAAGTTCATACAATCTAGGATTATCAGCTCCCCAGTTGCTATGCTGAGGGTACACCTGTAATGAAAAGATGTTGACTTGTTTTAGTTCCTAATATTACTTTGATGTAGTATTTTCCCAGCTTCTGTTAGCGCTGTCGTGTTTCTATTTTCTTGGACCATTTCCTTTTTGTATCTAATTGTTCGTTTGGAGCAAATTCGCTTATTGTGCTTAACATAAATGATATGACCTACATATTTGGAAATTAATTATCAGCTTACTTTATTTGTTATGGAATCTAAGGTCTTTTTCCTGTATTCTTTCAATTTTTCGATGTTTGCTGTTCTACCATAAAACAGTTATACTGGTTTTTTCCTTGTAGTTGAGTGGAGAAAGTGATTGTATTCAGTTTCGGATCTTTCTAACAGTTATTCAAACGTTCTTTAGATGCCTTCTGATTTTAAGCATTACATGATCTCGATGAGAGTTGAGTGGAATCTTTCGATCTAGCCGTTGGTTTCACTTTTGTGTGGACGGACCTTAAAATCTCGTAGTTTTAGACTGTCTTCCAGCATGGAAACTATTAAATTAGATTTAAAAGTCTTCTATTGTAAGGGGGTTTTCATATCTTTTGAAGATTTTAACGATATCTGCGTCAGAGTAATCGTGTTGCTGAAAAATGTGCCTTGTGTTCAGGAAAGGGTTAATCACTTGGTAGTGCTTTCATCTTCTTGTAAGATCAACTGGTTCCGAAAAAACGTTAATAGGGACTTCGACTGAATGGATTAAGTCATATGAAGAGCTCTCCTCACTGTCTCGGGTTATTGACATTGTCTTTATTTCTGAGTTAGCAGGTATTCTTAAGGGACAAGTTTGGAATAAACGGGTTCGAAATTAGATGTTCGGATCTCTCCTCTTACTATGTATTTTAGAGCAGGTTAATTTTTTGTTGGGTTCGGGCCGAACCGTTCGGCGAATAGTTTTGGGCGACCACTAACTATCGTTATTTAATTTTTGTTTCTGGTTGGGACTGAGATGGGATGTTCTAAGATTAATGTTATTAACGAATTCAGATATGTGTTGTTCTGCGGTTATTTTCATATTTGGAGAATTAGTCATGAGTCGGTAGTGTTGATAGTGGCATTGAGCTGTTTTAAGCTGTTATTGCCTATAATCAAGGAAGGACCGAAGATTGGGTAATATAAAGAATTTTTATTTATTTCTGCTTCGAATAAATCTACTAGTGCATGACGAGTTATTCTGACATTTCCTCCTACAGAACTTGCTTGGTTTTTTATTAGGGATGGTGTTGCTAATGTACCGCAATTGAATATAGTCTTTATTGGACCCCGTTTCGATTAGGAATTTAAATATTTATCCGCTCTTCGCTACGCGTTTTAACTCCTTCATTTATCAATGGTGGACGTGCTCATTATCAAGCTAGATCCACAGACCAGGAAGGATTGGGAGAATTCCTTGTCCGAATTTACTGACGTCCCAAAATTCAATACGTTAACGCAATTCTTAGAAGGAAGACTATGTACCCTAGAAGTGATTAAGATTAAGACTGGTGATAAAAATGTTAAACTTTCATCCAAATAGTCCTTCTCACGTGCTCATGTATCCACAAAAAAAAAAACAGTGCACACTTTGCGGTGGCAATCACATATTGATCTTCTGTCGAATTTTTCGCTCTAAATCTATTAAACAGCGAAGACAGTTTATACTTGAAAAGGAACTTTGCTTTAACTGCTTACGCTCAGGACATTCTGCACAGAATTGTACCATCATGGATCGATGCAAACTCTGCTCGCAATTGCACCATACTATGTTGCATTACTCCAACAATACTGGAACTGAATCCTCGAGCTTTCTTCATCAAAAAACCGAAACTCATGCATCCTCACAATCGCCGTCAATTTTGCCAACTTCCACCGCTATTACTTCTACAACTATAGCTCATACCGCTAGTCAAGGTTCCACACCAAGGTTCTCAATATTATTAGCCACTGCCCAGGTACTAATTCGTAACAAAACCGGAGCTCAGAGAAAAGTCAGAGCATTATTTGATCAAGGTTCAGAGTCCACATTTATTACTAAATCTGTTTCTAAATCCTTAAATCTGCCTCGTCGTCGAGTAAATATCCCCATATTAGGCGTCGGAAGCTGCAAGGCAGGCTTGGCTAGTACTGAAGTGCAGTTTGATATCGTGTCTGTTAATAAGGATGCAAAATCATTTAGTGCTCGAGCATTGGTCCTTCCTAATCTCAGTTCAAATCTTCCTGGTGCAAGTTTGCCTCACATACCATGGCCTCACATACAAGACCTTGATTAAGCTGATCCTGAATTCTCAATATCTTCACCTATTGATGTTATTTTAGGAGCTGATATGTATGCGCAGCTTTTATTAGACGGTGTTCGACAGGGACCTATTGGTACACCCATCGCACAGCGTACACACCTGGGATGGATTCTTTCTGGCCCTATTGAAAATCCTCTACTTAAAAATTCTACTTGCGCTTCTGTTCTTCATCTAAAAATTGGTGAAGATATAAACAAAACACTTAGACGTTTTTGGGAAATTGAAGAAATTCGCACAAATCAAGTGTTGGCGGATGAAGAACATGATTGCTGTCGTTTTGAAATCTCATTAAGTTCGAATCATCAAATCTGCACAAAACGAATTGTCTTATCCGATGTAAGCAAGCTTTTAGATCCTTTGGGTTGGCTAGCACCAGTCATCATAGTAGGCAAAATATTTCTTCAAAAACTCTGGCTAGCTAAGCTCCAATGGGATGACATTTTAACACCTGATCTCTGGAATGAGTGGAATACTTATACATCGCAGTTAGTCAATCTAGAATCAGTGCAGATAAAGCGCTGGTTGGGACTATCTAACGAGAAACACTCGGTGGAAATACATGGCTTTTCTGACGCCTCAACCTATGCCTATGCCGCCGTAGTTTACCTTCGTATACAAAACAAGGTAGACAACATTCAAGTCAACCTAGTGACATGCACACAAAGGTAGCTCCATTGAAAACGTTATCCATACCTAGATTAGAACTCTGTGGGGCTAGTCTTTTAACTAAGTTGGTAACTTCAGTACGCGATGACATGAAATTGGAATCAGCACCAATATATCTATGGACTGATTCAACGATAGTTCTCACCTGGATAAAAGCACAACCAGCAAGATGGAAGACATTTGTGGCTAATCATGTTTCCGACATACAAACAACTCTGCCTCAAGCTGTTTGGCGTTTTGTCCCAACTCAACATAATCCTGCGGATTGTGCCACGCGGGGCCTGTCTCCTATCGAGTTGATTAAACATCCGCTGTGGCGGCATGGTCCAACTTGGCTTGCCCATCATTTATCTCATTGGCCCATATTGCAAACTACTGATTCTGTTGAAGCATCATTAGAATTGAGGCCCATTGTAAATAGTCATATCACTCTCAGTATCAGAGACAAACAATCATGGGATCTTCTCACCAAGTATTCATCACTGCGTCGACTCTTAAGAATTACAGCTTGGATCATGACATTTGTTGATTGCCTCAAGAATAATTCGAAATCTTCAGGCACACATCTCAGCGCTACTAGCTTAGAAAACTCTTTCAACTTTTGGGTAAAACATGTTCAAAATATAGCCTTTTCTGAAGAAATCAATCATATTAAACACAAAAAGCCACTCCCATGTCAAAGTAAACTCCTAAGCTTAAATCCCTACTTGGATCAGAATCAAATATTACGTGTTGGAGGACTACTGCAGCATGCTCATCTATCAGAGCTCGAAATTCACCCCATCATCCTTCCTGCATGCAACCATTTTTCTACCCAAGTGATCGAAGATTCACATGTTAGGACTCTACATGGCGGAACCCAATTGACACTGCAACACATAAGAACGAAGTTCTGGATACTCAACTGTCGAAATAAGGTTCGTCAACACATTCATCGCTGCATAACATGTGTAAGGTATAGGACACATAATACTCACCAGCTCATGGGCAACCTTCCCCATTTTAGAGTAACACCATCCAAACCTTTTACCCATACTAGTATTGATTATGCAGGACCGGTTCAGATCACAGCTTTTAGACGCAGAGGTGCCAAGTCCTTCAAAGCCTACATTGCGCTTTTCATATGTCTTGCCACACTTGCAATTCATCTTGAATTGGTATCTCAGCTAAGTTCAGAGGCCTTTTTAGCAGCTTATCGTCGATTTATTGCTCGTCGTGGACAGTGCAGTCACATATATAGTGACAACGCGACTAACTTCGTGGGCGCCAATAAATTACGGCGGAATATGGGAAGCAGGCATAAAGTCTATGAAATACCACCTAAGAAGAGTAATTGGAGCAGCCATATTGTCCATCGAAGAAATGACAACTTTATTGGCCCAAGTGGAAGCTTGCCTCAATTCTCGACCTCTTCATTCCATCTCTGACGATCCTGAAGACCTTGACATCCTGACTCCTGGTCATTTTTTAATAGGAAGTGCACCACTGCCGAGTCCAGAACCATCTTTGCAAGAAATTCCTATCTGACTTCTTTCTCGTTGGAAATTTGTTCAAGCTATGTTGGAACACTTCTGGAATAGATGGCAGAAAGAGTATTTGCATCATCTCCAGCAAAGGCACAAATGGCAACAGGAGCAACCATCTTTTGGCGTTGGCGACCTGGTACTCATCAAGGATGATCACACCCCTCCATGCAAATGGATGAGAGGACGAGTAGCAGAAATTCATCCTGGACCAGATAAACTAATAAGAGTTGTCACCCTAAAGCACAAAAACGGTTACTGCAAACGTCACATCAACAAATTAAATCCTCTTCCATCACCAGAAGCTAATTGAGCACGTCAATATCTTACAACTCCTCGAGCCCATACATCTATAGTTTACCTTAATGCTTCATGGCGGGCAGCATCTTACTCATGTTTTTTCGCTATCCAGCGAGGCGGGCAGACTGTTCAAAAACTAATTCATATTTAATATTCGCAATAAAGCTAGCAAACTATTCAAAATAATTACAAAATTTTCAATAACAGTTATACATTTTGGCACTCATTCTTTTCTTCTTTTTTTTGCTCACTAGCCTTCTGCTAGTGCAATGCAGTTAATTCCTGTAATCAATAATCAGTCTTGCTATAGCTTCCACAAAGAGCAGATGTACATATTTTAAAATTCGTTAGAATAAATTCAATTGTAAATCGAATCGAATCGTGTTTTCTTTAAATCGAAAATTATTCCTTAAATCTTTAATATTTCTACTACTCTTTAACATCTTTTAAGCTGCTTATTCCTGAGGACTGGTACTTTGCAGTGTTTGCTTCGTCAATCTGGCCTCCGAACTCTATTGTGCTAGAATTCATTCCTAAGTCTCGCCCGTCAGTTTCTAATTCAAAAAACTCGTTGAGGAGATCTCAGTATACTACGCCAACGGAACTGGCTTGCGTTCCAAGATGAATAGACTTTTTGTTGCCTCGGCCAATTCTGGATTCGACCTCTAAAAGCTGGCTTTGCGGTAAGATTCTTGACATGGAACTTTTTGATTCTGAATTCCAGGTTTTCCGGCGTCATCGGCACCTCTCTTGTATGGATGCTCCTGTTGGTGGTGGATTCCTTTGTGCAGTGCATAGTGGGCTGTCGCCAGCTTCGGTAGAGATTCCTGGTGCTGAGTCTTTGGAGTATGTTTGCGTCTCCTTACAGTCCCGTAACAAGATCATTTATGTTATGACCGTCTATGTTCCACCTGCTTCACCGTCCTCGGTGTATGAATTTTGTCTTCAGCTGTCGAATGGCTTTCAGAGATTATGTCTTCTTACGATGATCTTTTCCTGCTGGGTGATTTCAATATGCCATCAATAGCCTGGGAGTATTCCGCCGATGATGATTGCTTGCTGCCGCATATATCGCGGTCCCCCCAACATCAAGGTACTTTTTTGAAATCCATTTCTTTGTCTGGTCTCCGGCAATCGTGTGCTATTTTATTTTATTGGCAATGCTTCTGGACACTTGCTCGACTTGGTGTTCTCCACGGATGACTATGGAACCATGGTGAGGAGATGTCTCACTCCTTTGCTTCCTGAATCGGACTTCCATCCTGCTCTTCATGTGGTCTTCTGCTCTGAACATTGTTTAGATGTGCCTTCCAATTCTGATATTTATTGTTACGACTTTAAAAGGGCTGACTACTCTGTAATGAATCAAATTCTGGCAGATATCCCTTGGGACTGCCTTTTTCGAGAACGCCATACTTTAAAGTTATTTTACGATTTTATGTTTTCATGTTTCACCTATTGTGTTCCCGTATATCGTTCTAGGAACCCTAACTCTTTTCGACCTTGGCATAATGCGTCTATAAAACATCTTAAAAATCTTAAAAACAAGGCCTGGAGGAGGTTCTGCCTCTCGTAGTGACGAATAATTATATTCTCGGATCTGCGTGGTGGTTTTACTTCTGAGTCCGAGCTTGCATATCGGAATTATCTTAGTGAGGCCGGACGGTCCATCTGTGTTAATCACAAAAGGTTCTGGAACTTTATTAATATTAAGCGTAAGAGAGATGGCTTCCCTTCTGTTATGTGCCTCGGTGATCGGCGCTCCGATGACCCTTTGACTGCAGCCAACTTTTTTGCTAGTTTCTTTGGAGCTGCCTTCTCAACAAATAACTGTGATATTAGTTTAGGAGATTTTAACAATTTTTTGACGAATTATCCCCCGACCTCCTTATCGGTTAAGAATTTGTTCTTTGACGATGCTTCAGTTATGTTGCATTTTAAGAAGTTATCCAACAGTTTTTTACCCTGTCCCGATGGTGTTCCCGTGTCTGTCCTAAAGAATTGTGCCCACTATCTTACTCCTGTACTTTCTAATTTGTTTAACTTGTCCTTGTCCGCGGTACTGTGAAAATCGTCTACCATAAAAAGGTTAAGAAGGGTGATATCTCTAATTATAGGTCAATTGCTAATTTTTCTGCCATCCCCAAGCTTTTCGAGCAATGATCTGTAATGTCCTTACTTTTCACTGTAAACCGTTCTTGGGATCCTTCCAGCACGGTTTTATTAAAGGCAGATCAACGACTACTAACCTTGTTGAGTTCTCTAATTATTGCATGTCCGCCATTGAGGCTGGTGAACAGGTTGATTGTATTTATACCGATTTAAGTAAGGCCTTCAATCGCATTGACCACAAATTACTTCTTTTGAAGCTCACTATGTTAGGTTATCCATCTCTTTTCGTCCAATGGATTTTTTTTTATCTTTTCGACCGAACACAGCTTGTTCTGTTTCGCGGTTCCCTCTCTTGTGAAATTTGGGTCACTTCTGGGGTGCCCCAGGGTAGCCATTTATTATTTTTATTATCGACGAACTCGAAAATTTTAGTAATGCTTACGATGCTAACATTTTTCGTGTTGTCTCTGACTTTAACGATTGTTTTACGCTGAACTGTGATCTTCAATCTTTTAATTCTTGGTGTATTGCGAACAATATGCCTTGAACGTTGATAAATGTACGTTTGTCTCGTATTCAAGAAGGAAGGCTCCATTGATATACGACTATTCTGTCAGTGACAGCTTGCTAACCAGACTGGATATAGTAAAGGACCTTGGTGTTATTTTTGATCCACATTTGTCTTTCATCGATCACATCAATTACATTGTTAACAAGGCCAACGTTTCCTTTGGATTCTAAGGAACTTAACAATCCCTTTATCACCAAGCTTCTCTTTTGTACCTTCGTCCGGCCAGTTTTAGAGTATGCTTGTCCCGTGTAGTCTCCGTCCTATGCGGTTCATAGCTCTCGTATTGAGGCTATTAGGCTCAGGTTCCTCGAATTTGCATTGCGTGCCCTTCCATGGAATAACCCCTTGATTCTCCCCGGTTATAAAGAAAAACTTGGGCTACTCTCTTTGGACTCCCTAGAGGATAGGCGCAACAGTTCTAGGACTTCCTTTATGTTTGATATTTTGCAGGGTTTTGTTGACTCACCTGAACTGCTGTCTAAGTTAAACATCCATGTTCCTATTCGTTCCTTTAGACATAGTGACTTCTCCAGGCTCCGTTTCACCGCACTAACTTTGGTTTGAATGAGCCATTGTCGTCAATGTCTCGCCTTTTTAATCGCTTTAACAACCGTCTCGATTTTAATCTTTCTTAGTTAAATGCGAGATATCAGTTCCGTTAAAATCGTTTTAAGCTAAATGTGTAATTTTGTTATATTTTTATTTACTTTATATACTTTTCTTTTCTTTTTATATTTTAATTTTAAAGTGTTTTGATTAGTTTATTTGGATCGTTATTTTTAGTCTTTCATTTTTTTCATTTCATTTTTGCTTTCGCTTCTGTTTTTGAGTAATCAGCCTATGATGAAACTATGTAAATAAATAAATCGCTGGTTATAGTTAGTGTGAATTTTCTTTAAGCATTCGAAAGTAAATTTGGGAATGTTTCAGTTGGATTTGATGATTGGGATTAATTGTTGTTTATGAGAGTGAATTTCTTAAGACATTTTTGGGCATTACTAGTAAGTTAGATTTTCGAATTTAATTGATGGCAGTGATTACATATTTGAGTTAAATTAGCGGTTGAAGTTTTTCAGAGTGACATATAAATTGTCGGTTTTTGAGGTTTTTTTCTTTTATTTCGAAGTCAATAGACTTAATCAAGATGAGCTCAGCTATGAACTGAGTATAAGGGGATTGCCTCTAGGAAACGTGGATGACATGCGTGTTCATTTTTGTTTAGTTTAAATGTAGAAAAAGGGGCAACTCTACACTTACATATATGTATCTCCATGTTACCGCGGTACAAGATCTTCAGGCATTATATAAAAGGGTAGATGAGATTTAGGAGACTTTAGACAACTATGAAGGCCTTAACTAATCTGAAGATTCAAAAAATATGACAAAGATATAATAGGCTATAGGACGATGGAGGAGAGTCATAAAAGATATAGAAGAAGAAAAGAGACAGAAAGCACATATTCGGGCCGAATTGTTGTCTCAAATTAAAGGAGGATGATGACCAAGAGTAAGAATATTCCGAAGCTGTCGAAGACATTTCCTCACCTGCTACAGTTTTAGCTGATCATAGGTCGAGGGTTAACCTATATAAGTCGGAAATTAACTTCTCACAGGAGCCAAATCAATCATTCAATTCTTTTCTGGATAGATTGAATGAACCAGCTGAAGCTCGAGGAATAAATAGGGGCCAATTGTTTCGTTCTATCGTAGACTTGTTTAATGGGAAAGCCTTGATATGATATAGGACCAATAAAGCCAAGTTTAACTCGTGGACGGATCTGTTGAAGGAACTGAAGAAATAGTTTTTACCGTCAGACTATCGTTTGTTAGAGGAAATCAGGCCCAGAACACAGAGAAAGGACGAGAAAATTGAGATATATGTCGCTATTATGAAAAATATGTTCGCGCAGCTTACCGATTCTCTCACAGAAGAACAGTTGCAAGTGTTTATGAATGCAACCTTTAAATCAAAAAATAGTAAATACCTGGCCAATCGTGTTCCGAAGATATGTTTTGAGGCGCTTTAATGTAGAGAAGGATCTCTCGCTTGTTGCAGTCGACACCGGTAATGTGGCGAGTAATTGCAGTAATCGACAGATGTTTGGACCTTCTATGGCACTAACAGGTAAGGGAGTATTATGTTTTTTGAATTCTGATTTTAATGTCTGATGCCACAATTCGAACTCTCCTGGTGTTGTTGCTTTTCCTCTAAGAATACCGTCTTCTTCATAAAATTTAATAAGTTGATCGAGGCTGTCAGTACAGTTATTAAATCTCTCAATTGATGTCGGAATTAAATTCGAAAATCCTGCGAATAGATTGCGATGAGAAGTGAATTTTTCTTTCAAAGTGGTTAAAAATGCGTCCAAAAATGGTATAAACAAGGTAATTCGATAGTATTCCTCTGGGTTGTTTACTTGGGGATTTTCTCTATAACATTGTCTGCCAACTAAACGGGGTAGACGTACCTCCGCACCATATTTATCTGCCATATCGTGCACTTTTTCAAAAAGTTTTTTAAATTCGGTAATGGCAGATGATCTCATATTCTCAAAAACAGTTATGAAATTTTCCGCATGATCCAACGCTGACATAAGGTCTATGTCAGTTTTTTGCAAGAATTTGCTAAGTGGTAATCCGTACGAAAACAAGTGTTGTACTACTATAAGAGCAACAAGGAACTCTCCAGATAATAATGAGTTTATGAATGCACCTGCTTCACGTGAAGTTACTCGATCCGTCCAGTCTTTAATCACAGTGAAAGAATCAAGAACTGGACCAAAGAGTTCTACAAAATCTTCCACAGCATGAAATCGTTCAATCCAACGAGTTTGACAAAGACGTTTTAAGCTCTGCGCCGTGGTGTCAAGTTTATGAATGTACTCATTAAGTACAGCTTTTTTTTCGGAGAAATAAAGAAATTTCTGACTTCTTGAACAGTAGTCAAAGCATTAACATATGGTGCCATCTTCTAATTTTGGCCTATATAACTTGAACACCATTTAAATAACCAGACATTGACGACGCACCATCGTATCCTTGTCCTTTCAAGTACTGCATATCAATGCCGAGTGTCTGTAGTTCACTGATAATAGTTGATGCTAAGCCCTGGCCAGTCAAATCAGTTATTGGTATGAATTTCAAAAAATCTTCCCAAAATTTTTTTTTCACGATCGTAATATTTTACTCCAATTGAAAGCTGTTCAATTCCTGCTATATCGGCCGTTTCGTCAGCTAATATGGAAAATGCTTTAGAATTGTTAACGCGCAGCACAACATCTTCAAGAATTACTTTATTACAGGCATCGATTATGTCATTTTGTATTCCAGAACTAACGTATTTATTCCGTTCTCCTGGCCCTTGCAACATATCTTTTAAATCGTCATCTCCTCTTGCTCTATACGCCAAAATAGCCCTAAAGTTTCCTTTATTCTCGGTTTCTTCGGATAAGTCGATATTAACTTTTCCACTGTCACGGTGTCCTCGCAGGGGCAATTCTTGTCGCCCACAAAGAATCACTGCTTCACTTCCGCCTATTTTCTTGGATTTGTTTACGCTTCTCGGCATCAAGAAGAAGATCGACTGATACTCGCTTCCCTTTCATGAATTGAACAAACTCGTTTGAACTACAAACAGCATTACAATGATATGTCATGGTTTCATGCTCACGAAAATCTTCCAATGCATTTTTCCAATTGTGATATGGTTTTTTCGAAAGTGCGCCCAGTTGATGGCTACTGATACCGGCTTGTGTTTGGGCGAATAAAACACACATCTTGCAAAATGCTGCATCAACTTTTGGTGAATAACATAACCACTTGAACTGATGCAACCAATCATAACGAAATTTTCTTTTTTTGTTATTTTTAGTCGTGTAGGGAAAGTCAAAGGAAGCGGAAGAATTAGGTGTCCATACGTTTTCCAGAACGTCGAGTTTAGTAACGTCGTCCAATTTTGTCCCAAGAAAATTTACGACATCATACTTTCGATCCGTTGCTGTTTGCTCTTTAATGGTGTTTGAAACTGACGGTTGAACGTTTAATTTCACATCTGTTGAAGATGTTTTTATTGCAATCATTTCACTTGAAAGAGATCCAGACGGTAATGCGTCGGGAACGTTAGCAGCATCAGTTTCTATATAAATTAAATAACGCATTACACCAAAACCGAACCGAAGAGGCAGTGTTTTACCAAAGAATATAGATCTAGAAAGAAGTCTTATGCCTTTTCAGCTTTGAATAAAGAAACTTTTTAGCCATGATGAGACAGACGGGTACGGGCCGAGGGAAGTAATGAATAAATGAAGACCAAGGCAAGGCAAGCTAAAATGAACAATGAAGAATGAACTATTGTGGCTTAAATTGTAAAAACACAACAATCGCTCACAATCGCCGCATGTGCTGCAAAGCTAAAGAATGAGATATGACTACATGTATACGCTGCATATGTAGTAGTACACATAAAATTTCATTCTTCCAGTTCATCTGAAGAAGAGCAAGGGATATAGGTGGACAAAGCTTTATTCATCGGGTAAATATCGAGAAAATCCATGTATTGCTAACTTGCTCGCACGAAAAGCAAAAGCTCTTCATGTTCATTTCATTGCGACTCATTGTGGTAAATGAAAACCTTTTCCAGATCGCAATGATATATATGGGGTCCTGGTAACAGAACCCCAGAAGAAAATTTTTGTTTGGAAGTTTATTATTTGGGATAAGAGTTCTATTGGATCTATATTCTTTGGTTTTACTTACCAGTAATTTTTGATTTTTTTGAGAAGAAATCTAGAATACTAAGATTATTTTTCCTTTTTTCTGACATGATAAATTACTTCACTTTCACTACAGGTACGAGCATAAGTCACAATCACAAGAACACAACAGCCAGTAATATCATTGCAACCGATTGCTTGTGGAAATGTGGAAAGTAAAAGTGGGAGTGGGGAGTGAGACCGCGGCACAAACGAACGAATCATGCATTAATCACGTAATCGCGTGATGACGGAAGGTAGGGGTCGTAGGGCTGGAACTAAGTCGTTAAGCAGGTACTACAGGAGCAAAATTTGATTGGCGCTGGCGTTGATCATAATATTATTGTTTTTATATTGCGAGTAAATTAGGACTTACGATATATTGAAATAATTGCATATTTTATGTTAATATTATTATTATAAGAAGTTAATAGGGGGGGGCAGGCCCCCTAGGCCCCCTGTAAATACGCCACTGCCCTCAAGGCGAAAAAATCAGATACTGGAACCAGACCTGGCCTATGTTTCAGCAGATGTAGTGTCCGCAGTTGCTGTACCAAATTCTCGCGCAGAAAGGCAAAGATGTTGCAAGTGGTACTCCAGGTATTATCTGAGGGGAAATGATGTTCAAATTGTAGCTGTCTAATTCAAACTCCAGATGCTACACTTATCAGTTTTGGTCCCTGGAATAAAACTTCGGGGATTACTCGATTCAGGAGCGTCTCGAACGATACTCGGTGGACCTAGATTAAATTTGTAAAAGGTTTTAGGACTCAAAATTAGAAAAACTAATGCTAGAAATGTTAATTTGGCGGACCGCGTGAAAGTGTGTAAGGTTTTAGTTTTTCCATAGTTACCTCAGGCAATTATACTATGGATTAATTTCTGGCGTGATATGTACGCGCAAATTTTAAAGAAAATACATGGGGTTTCGGGGATACTAATGAGAACTATCATCTTAGTGCTTTGCAATGCCAGTCGAAATTAACATCGCAGGAACGAATAGAACTTGAAGAAATTATAGACGAGGCCAGTACTAAAATGGGAAACAGACTTGGGTGTACAAACCGAGTACAACAAAAATCGATACGGAGTCTCCGCAAATAAAGCAACGATCACCAGCAATCCAGCAGGCTATAAATGAGAAATTCAATTTAATGCTGGAACTATCTTGTAGTTTTACGGTAGTCACAGACGACGCTTCCTTAGTTTGGTTAAATAATTTGAAAGACCCGACAGGACGATTAGCAAGATGGTCAATGCGACTTCAACAATATAGCTATCAAATTGTACATCGAAAGGGGAAGCAGCATTTACTGCCCGATATGTTGTCGAAGTGAGTATCAATGATTGAATGTGTTGAGGTTTACTGCGAGGAAGATAAGTGGTGTAAGAAGATGAGAAGCTAGAAGTAAAGAGCTGCCGACGTTTCGGAATACCTAAGTATATTCAAGACATGTCAAGGGATTAAACCGGATCTTATGAGGCCAGCTGAACTAATGGCCACGCGACCAGCATTTTCCAGACCTTGGGAGTTCGTGAATGTTGAGCTAATTGGTAATTCGCCTCGATCTAGCAAAGGGTATAAGTATATCTTGACGGTTATTGATCAGTTAAGCAAGCTTCCTAAACTATTTCCATTATGATCTGCGAGTACTACTTCAATTTCCCATTCTTTAAAGGAATATGTTTTTTTATTGATTACCAGATAATAGTGTGCGACAATGGTCCACAATTTCCACAAAGTTCAAGAAACTTTGTACTGAGTATGGAGTAACCATAAGTCATACTGCTTCCTACCATCCGCAAGCCAATCCAGTTGAACGTACAAACCAAGTGGTAAAGTCCAGGCTTCGGACATATGTGTCCGAGAATCACAGAAAGTGATTCGGCCAAAGTGGCGTGCGCCATCCAAATTCCATTCACGAGGCCATGAAGGTAACACCCTATGTACTTCGTAAATTTCGGCAAAGAAATGGCAATGCAAGGTTCTGATCATAGGCATGACGGTAATGAACGACCATATGATGCTACGGCTCAAGCTCGCGCTTTAGAAGAGGTGAGAAAGGATGTTAGGCAAAGGTTGATTAAGGTTGAAATGGAGAAATGACGATATGACCTCCGAAGACGAGACCAAAAGTTCCTTCAGAATGATAAGTGTTACGTAAGAACTATATTTTATATTATTTTAACGCGAAGCTTGCACCGAAGTATGTACTACCCTATTGAGTGACCTTGAACGTATGAGTTAGAAGGACCTTAAAGCATGTAACGGCGATTCCCGTGATAACGATTTGTAATCTTTAGAATTTGTTAACTACATGATAATTACTCCAGTGACGTTATGTTATTTTTGACTGAACTTTATTTTCGTTTTGCATATAATCCTGCAGCTGTCGCGTCGTGAGAAACTGGTTAAAATTATTACTATGTCTTTAATAAGTGACTTTAACAGCATAAGCGGGGTCAGGGTGCTTCTGGATATCTTTTGCTGTCAGGCGACCGGCTTTAATATCTGTTCCCTCAATGCCAGAAGTATTAGAGGTAAAATTGGCGAGTTTCGGCTGATGTTTGAGGGGTCACGGGTTCATGCAATTGTAGTTAGTGAATCTTGGTTGCAGCCGCATATATCTTCTTCTCTTATTTCATTGCAGGGTTACAAACTATTTCGAAATTATCGGAGAGAAAGATTGTGGGGTGGCGTGGAAATATATGTAAAAGAGAATTTTAAAGCTAAAATAATTTACTTTTCACGTTCAGAGGGGTGTGAGTTTGTATCCGTAACGACTTACGCTCTAGAAGTCTTGTATCCCTTTTACAATCACTGCATTTAGAAAATATAAACAGTCTTCCAACGTATTCGAATTCAGCTTGCCCATCACAGCTGGTTTTTTTTCAGAACTAAGTTTCTCCTCTACGCTTTCTCGATCATGATATTTTGTTTGTATCTTTTTGTTTTTTAGGAATTATAATAATGTAAATTTCCAGAACCTTGGTGATGATTGTAATTCCCTGTGATGGGATGACTTGTATTCTAGTGCTTCAGTTGACTCTTAATCAGAAATTCTGACTTCTCATATTGAATATATACATGATCAACACGTTCCCTGATCAGGCGTAAAGTTCGACCAAATAGCTCGCAGTGGTTCTCTACTATTATTTTATCGCTTATTGAGGAAAGGGAGTTTTACTACCGAATTCATCACAGGGTTAAAACTGAAAGTACTAGAGCCCTGTACAATCGGATGACTGCAGCGATTAAAAGAGCTAAGAGGCATTAATTTAAAAATTTACCGAACCCTGAGCTGCCTTCCAAGCAGCTTTGGAAGAATCTAAGGCGATTTAGTGTTTGTGACGGGGTAGGAAATAAACCTACATGTACCTTTTATCCGAATGAGTTGAATGAAGTTTCAGCAGGTGCATTTGAACAGACTATAGGTGTGTCTCAATCCAACTTTTCTTTTCGTTGTGTGGGCGTCGATGAGTTGTATAGGGCTATACTCTCGATAAAATCTGACGCTACTGGGCCACCCTCATTTTTTGAAAATGATTTTGCCCTTCATTCTGTCAACAACTGCATGTCTTCAATTATTCCTTGACCTCCTCGTCCTTCTCGCGCATTTGAAAAATGGCCACTGTTTTAGCCGTTCCCAAAAAGTCATCTCCTAATGATATTAATGACTTTCGCACAATTGTCTTTCCTATCTAAGGTCCTAGAAAGGTTGATGTGTTCGCAGATAACAGAATATCTAGACACAAATGAGCTTCTGTGTTCATGGCAGTCTGGCTTCCGGTCCCAACACAGCTGTGAAACGGATTTGCTTAAAGTATCACACGATCTTCGCATTGATCTTGATATGCAGAATACAAGTATTCTTCATCCCAACATCACTCATTTATCGATCCCCTAATCCCACCTACAGTTAAATTGACTTTGCGCTCTGCGGATTCCAACGATGGACGATACCTCTTGTGCCGTTTACGGGACCGTCGCATTTATGAAAACGTTCGTCTATTTCTAGCCTATCTGCACGACAAACCGAATTCCGTCTGTATTGATGGTAAAACCAGCACCAACGTCATGTTACGTATACACCAAGCAGGCTTGCCCACAGACCCAACCGTCTTACACCAACTTTTCACTAAGTTCCATGAATCATTCAATATGCCTTCCCAGAAGGTTTCAGAAAATCTATCCAGCTATGCTGCGTACGTCAGTTCTCGCCGCATTTCCCATCTCCAAAAAGTCGACTCCTTAAACTACTTTCGCTCCTAACCCCCCCCCCCCCCCCTCCCCTTTTCTCTATTTCTGCCTTCCCCCTAATGCACCTGCGGTCTCCGATCAAGTACCTCTCCCCAGCAGCTTGTCAGTCTATTACCAGAACGTAAGAGGACTTCGCACAAAAACATCCAATATTTTTCTTAACCCCCACAAATTCCCGCACGATATCTTTGCCTTAACTGAAACCAATCTAACACCAGGGGTTCTCGACAATGAACTATTCCCTCCAAACTATACCATTTGCCGTGTCGACGGTTGTGTAGGCAACAATGATCCGCCAGGTGGCGGGGTTTCTCATAACTGATCACAACCGTTATGACACCACCCGGCTAAAGACCTCCGACTCTACAATATCAGAATTTGTATGTATCAAATTAGCACTAAATAAGTGTCTTCTGTATATTACTTGTTACTATATTCGTCCCTCGCAACCTCTAGATGCCTACGAGTCCATAATTGAAGCGATCGACACCCTGCTTGAGAACGCTAACGCCTCCGATGAATTTATTTTATTGGGTGACTTTAACCTCCCCCGTATTCAATGGTCATTGTCTGACGACTGTTCTAACTTTGTTCCCCTTAAGGGATCTTCGGCCAAAGAAGCCTTTTTTACCGATCAGCTCTCCGTTTCTGGTCTCTTTCGAGTCAGGAACTTTCTGGACAGACAATTAGACTTAATCTGTCGCGGAAAGCAACCATCTCCTCTCCTCTCTCGATCGTCACCATCCTCTCCTGCACCTTGTTTTCTCCTACGAACACCCTCATGCACTTTCCAGCTCCGAGTCTTATCTTTCCTTCAATTTTCGTAAAGGCGACTTTGACAAATTAAATCACTTGCTCCTCAACTCTAACATTCCCACAACATCTTCCAGTTGACGTTGCTTTAGAGGCGTTCTATTCAGAAATACACGCTTGTCTTACACAATCTATCCCCCTTTTTCCTCGTAAAAACTACTCCTAATCCCCCGTATGGTACGACAAAGAATTACGCTCTCTCCGAAACAGCAGAAATAAACGTTCGCAAACTTTTCTTCTATCCCAGACCGAGTCTGACTATTCTTCCTACCTATCTGCTTATACCTCTTTTTCTGAACGTTGTGATATCCTCTACTATGAGTACCGGATGGAAACTAGCCTCATATCCGAACCCAAGCGTTTTTATAACTTTATTAATTCCAAGAAGAAATCCAATGGTTACCCCTCTACCCTAAAACTTGAGAATACCTCTTCGTCTGATCCTAAGGTTTATCGCCAACCTATTTGCACACTTCTTCAGTAAATCTTTCAGCGACAATTCCCTACAACCTGAGATTAACTACTTTTCATTCTTAGACAAATGCACTCAAACTTCGTTTACGTCTTTCGACCCTGATCCCGAACTAACCGCCGCCAGTATCAACGGGCTTGAGGACGACTTCAACCCAGGTCCTGACTGCATTCCGGCCATCGTTCTGAAAAAGTGTGCCTCCCTCATTTGTGGAAAAACTCATATATTATTCCTATCTTCAAAAAAGGTTGCAAGAACGATGTGTCCAACTATAGACCCATCGCTAAATTATCATCCATACCTAAACTATTCGAAAAATTGGTCTATGATTCCATGTTCTTCCACTGTAAGTCTATTTTATCCCTCTCCCAAGATCTACAACCACCAACCTTACTGACTTCGTCTCCAAAACACTATGTGCCCTGGAAAACGGTAAAGATGTTGATGTTATCGCGACCGATTTTAGTAAAGCCTTTGACAAGATCTCCCATAATGTTATCTTGTTCAAACTTGATCGCCTAGGCTTCCCCTCCCGATTCATCTCCTGGATTCAATCATACCTCAACAACCATCGATACAATGTTCTTTTCAGCTCATCCATTTCTAACCCTATTGTCGGCCGTTCCGGCGTCCCCCAAGGCAGCCACCTCGGTCCATTAATTTTCATCCTTACAATAAATGATGTTGAATGTGTCCTCAATCACTCAGAGCTGTCCATTTATGCTGATGACATGAAAATAATTAACGTGATCTTCCGTGAGTAGACAGATTCAACCTTCCAGCTTATGAAAACTGTCTGAAACTGATAGACTTACAACCTTTAAGTAAACGTCGTGATGTTTCCGACATTCTCTTCATTCATCAGCTATTAAGTTGTGCCATAGACTGCCCTTCAATCCTGCAATCTTTACCCATCTATACCAATCCCCGCAACCTTTGGTCTACTCCCCTTTTCCGACTCGACCGCCATCGCACAAACTACGGTCAAAGCGAGCCAATTACCAGGATGCTACGAAAAGTCAACAACCTCTCCTCTTTTGACTTCCATCTGAGTAAATCATCCCTTCACAATCCCTTATATCTTGATCCCGCCCATCTTGATCGCCTTTCTTAATTCTTCTCCCTTCCAGCCCGTATCTACTTTAGTTAGAGCTCATATTGTAGCTTTTACTATTTATTTATTATGTCATCATTTATTATAGCTTGTAGTTTTAGTATTATGTTATAGCTTGTAATTGTAGTATTATTATGGAATAGCTTGTATGAAGCTTAAATAAATAAATACTGGTATTCCTAGGCTTTTCGAAGGCATTTGATAGTGTTAACCGTAGTATTTTCCTTCTTAAATTGACGTCCCTTTTCGGTTTCTCCTCATCCGCTATCTGTATGTTACGGAGCTTTTTGTCTGACAAATGGCAGTAGGTTGAATTAGGGGGATAAAGGGTCAGGGCCTCTCCCACTTGCATGTGGACTTCCTCAAGGCTCTATCCTGGGCCCTCTTCTATTTAGTATTTTATTAATGATCTTCCAGGAGTGGTTAAGTATGTGAAGGTCATATGTATGAAGATGATGTGTAGGTTTACAGTAGCAGTCCCGTCGAACGGCTGAACTGGAATATTGAACGTATCAATTGTAACCTCAACAGAATATATAACTTGTCAATCAGTAACAATCTCTGTCTGAATCCTTAGAAGTCACAGTTTGTGTTACTACAATTTTAACTCTGATCGTATTGGATTATCTTATGTTTGGCTTAACGATTCGCGGCTGCCGCGTTTGGATAATGCGAGGAAATTGGGAGTGGTTATTGGTTCTTCGATGAAATGCTGTGATAACATCAATCACACTCTTGGATAAATTTACGGTGGACTTCGCCGACTTTAGCTGTCGGCCAATATCCTATCTAGAAACCTGCGAGTAAAACTTGTCAAAGCCTTGCTTCTTCCTCACTTTATGTTTGGTAGTTTAGCATTCCCCAGGCTTGATAGCTCTTGCAGTCATAGACTTAACGTCGCTTTTAATGGCTGTCTCAGTTTTATATATGGGCTTCGACGCTTTAATAGCGTTTCTTCTTTTATTCCGCAATTCTTGGGATACTCAGTGGATAACCATCGCACGATAAAATTGATCATTTTTACGTATAATTTGATTCGCAACAAAGCACCTAAATATCTCTATGAACACCTCGTGTCTCTAAGTTCCTCTACACACCATAGTCTTTTAATTCCGCGAATTCATAGAACAGTTTTAGAGCACTCTATTTTTGTTTAGGCTGCTCGCGCTTGGAATAATTTACCGATCTATATTCGGAATGCAGGTTCTCTCGACAGGTTCAGGATACTATTGTTGACGCATTTCTCAGCATTATAATGTCTTAATACTCTTGTAATGATTAATACTGAAGTTATAGCTTTTGGTTAGTGGGTTTTTCGGCTTGGCTCCTATATCACGAGTAATAGGTTTAAGTAGTTAAAATTAATTTATTTTGGTTCTAATTTATGAGATTTCTAATAAGTTTGCTTTACCTACATGTTGATCATTTGAATTTTTATTTTACACTCTTGCTATTCATTGTTACCTAATCTTTAAGTTTGAATTAATGTTCCTTGGTTACATACATAAATTTCATTTTCTAAAAATTTTTACTTTTAAAATATGAATTAATTGCTCTATACGCATTACTATTCTATTCACTGGTTCCATGTACAAGATTGCTACATCTTGTGTACAATACTCATAATAAATTTTATTTGATTTGAATGAGGGCATCTTTGTCCTGTGTAGGTTAGTTTTCGACCAGGTATGGAGGTTATGGAAGTTCGTGATACCATCACTGGTGAATTGAGATTCATCTGCCCACAGAATTCGGTCTAGAAACGCCCTGTCGTCAGTGTCACGTTTCAGAAGCCAAAATGCTAAATTGCAGTCTTCTCTCGACATCTCCTTCCAGCAGTGAGTGATGGTCATATGGACGTAATCCCTCTCGATGAATAACCCTCCAAACTTTAGGTGAAGTTACTCCTAATTATTTTGCAACTCGTCTCGTGCTCGTCTCAGAATCTTGCCTCACTATGGTGATTATTTGCTGCTCCACGTCGGCAGAAGATCCTGAAGTTTCGGGTCGTGTCTCTCTGTCGTGTGAATTTATACTTCCTGTTTCTCTTAGCCTTCGGAAAGTCAGAGTTAATACGCCTCTTTGTGGTGCTCGCCCATTAGCCGCTCTCTCGTTTCCGTCTACTTCACCATAAATGTAAATAATATCGGCGTATTCCTAAGAAGTAAATTCTACCATTTTTTAATCATTTTGGCTGAAAAATACCTGTACTGATTGATTTATTTTCAACTATGATAGGTATTCTTGCTGACTGACCCTTTTTTATAGCAAAATTTCCATCAGGTACGAGTTACAGAACGCCAGGATACAAGGGTGTGAATCCTGGTTAACACTAGTTAATATCGGGAATAAAACAAAACTTGCTAACATTTTTATAACTTGTTTGGTGCAATCATTAAAATTAATTATCTGTTAAACATCTCTGTTAATTATCTTAAAATTTGGTGGAAATGGTGGTGGAAAGTGCAAGTACCATGCTGCACTTTCGGTCGAAACATCCATCACTTTTTCTTGAGCGCTTATATTTTTGACAGATCACCATCCCCCAAAAATTGTTTAGTCCTATTATGTGGAAGTAAAACAAGTGTTTTTACTTTTTCCATCTGAAAGGAAACTTTCTGATGAAACAATATTTAACCAGTACTGGTATTTTATGAAATTAATGGACTAAAAATCCCTTTCTTAAAAATTTTATTTATTTAAAGAATTTCCTACCTAAGGTGCAATAAAATAATTAGGTAGTCAAGGATTTCTAAGGATGCGGTAATAAGAGGGGCAATCCAGTAACAGTAAAAAAGAGGTGCACTAATTGCATGAATTTCGGAGAAAATTTGGGAAAATTCTGAAATTTGTGTAATCGCAAACCATTTTTTTCAATTTTGGAAGTGACTTTACCTTCAATGGAAAGGGCTAGATCAACATTATTGACAATTTTGGAATGGTCATTGCAATAGTAGTTTTGTAGCGTTTGTTTGATGTCGCTGTGTTGTGTATGTAATGTGTATACCATGAAAAACTGAAATTTATGAGTCACCCTGTAACCCCTGAATGGTTGAGATTACCCCCCCCCCTGCCATACAATTTTTTCTTTGCCTAGATGAGATATATCACCCCACTCATTTTGACACGACATATCTGAAACACCCTGTACAAAACAACAAAAGACCATAAATCAACCCAACAAAGAAATACTTTCGAATTAATAAGCGATGAAGAAGAAGAAGAAACTGATGGTGAAGATGGTTTTGGTGGCAAAAGCAATGAAAGTGACAGCCTAACAGTAAATTTAGATCAGATACCCACAGATGTGCTTACAGAGATTTGACCAAGGAAACCAGAAATGTAGTGAAGACTTTAATAAACTTCTTCATTAAAAGCTACATTTATTTAAAAAAATAGCAGAACAAAGTGACTAAAATTTCATGTTAGATTCTAAAAGAACTGCGTTTTATCGTAAAATACTACATAAGTAAAGTACTGATTAAAATTGGTTCGGAAATTCATTTTACAGACGGGGTATGGGCCAGAACAATTAGTCCGATTAATAACTTGCAAACCGTCTGACGAATCCATTAACTCCAAAAAACCTTCGAAAAGGCTCTTAAATCACATTATGAAACTTCTAAACCACCTGAAGAGGCAGTAATCAATCAAAAGTTTAAGAAGCTCTAAGAGATATTACAAAAAGAAAACGTTGAACAAGATGAACCACAATTTGTTTCTAGGAGTAGCTAGCTACTACACAACGTCGTAAAGTCTACTTAAACCAAAAATCGTTGTAAGTGTTATGCTGATAGTTATGCGAAAAAAACATGTTGAAATTATTTTGTATATATGTTATAGTATTTTAAAAAAAATTTACGTATCAAATTCTAAAATATTTAGGGAAAAGGCTGTGACGGTATGAAAAAGTCGGTTTTTAGGATTTTATGTTCTTAAAGAATTTCAAGTCATAATTCCCAGAAAGAAGATAGATTGGTCGAGAAGGGGTCTTTTGTGACGTTATAAAATAATATTAAAAAAACTTAGTAGTTAAGAAAAAATAGTAGGCGAAAAAATTAAATTTTTACACCGGAAAAATGAAATTACGCTTTAAATATAGTTTTTCTCGAAATTACTCTTTTACTTTATTGTATTGGTTTTTTTTTTTCTTCTAATTTTTGTAATATAGGTGTATCGTTATAGCTAACCGTTTTCTTTTTTAAAAATTGCGATTATTTTTAAACTAACTTTGACTTCTAAATTAAATAGTTTATATACAAGTCGAATTTTCAACTTAAATTGACCGTCATTTTGGGACAAATGTTAAAAGGACTAAAGATAGAAGCGCACAGCCAAATCAAGAAAATTTGTGGAATGATAGAGGCACTCAGTCAAATCAAGAAAATTGTGCAACGACAGAGGCATTTAGACAAATCAAGAAAATTTGTGGATTTTTTGTTTTTAAATAAAAATTTATTAAAATACTAAGTAAAGTATATGTAACTATATACTTCATTTACAGCCCTCTCATTATTTTAGCAATTATTTTAAGAAATAAAGAAAGGCTTTATCTTTGGTGCTTTACAGTGTTGTTCCCCCTAAATAACAGATTTTAATTTAATATCGCTTTCAAAACCTGTTTATTTTAATATGTCTAAAGGAAATATAAGGAAGCTTGAAATTGGCGCACAAGTTAAATGGTTGTCTTGCGCTTTCTTGACGCAAAGAAATAGTTGTTTTTGAATATTATTGATTTTTGGTGGATTTTTGAGTAAATGATATATATTTTAATTGTATTTTAAGGTTTCCATATGGAGTTATAATTCATATGGAATTACATATAATTTCTTTGTTTCTTTGTTGTTCCAAACACAAATTTTTGTTGCGACCAAACACAGTTAATTTTTCTCTACGAGCAAAATTGAGTTGAGTTTTTACTGTGGGCAAAGACGAATTTGATAGTTAACTCGTTTTTGCTCGCAGTTTTTTTACACCACTTTTGCTTTGAACCGCAATTGTTCCGCTTTTGCGCTCAACTACTTTGCTTTTGCTCGCAATGGTTTTTTGTCTCACTTTTGCTCTCAATAATTGATGGAAATTTAAAAAATTATTAAGGCATTTAATGTAAAGAAATTATAATAATATAACAAACCCTGAGATATTCAATTTGCTAAAAGAAAAAAACAAAACAAATATATAACTTATCGAACCTTCAAAATTAAATCAAATAAATATGTAAAAACGAGACAAAATAAAATTAGGGCGAACGGGGAACTTAAGCTTGTTGTCTTTTTTCCATTTTTGTTGTTTTTCGCTAACAAAGAACATACTGTTTTTGCTCTTTAGATTTTCACTCTATGGGTATCATATAATAATACCGTGTAAGGCGTGCGACTTGTACGTAACGTGCGATAGTAGATCTCTCTAGTAACATATTATGATCTGTGAAAGTTTCGTTATTATTCAGCCAAAACAATTTAAAAAAAAATTATTCTTCAGTACAAATTAATAACATAAGTTTTGATAACAATTACAATGTTTATTTATGACTCTATGTTGCACTTAATATCGGCACGGGTAAGCTCCACCTGAAAAATCAAGAAAGGAGTTTAAATAATTCGTGATGCTTGACAAAATGTTCACATAATTAAAGACACGTTATTTGAACATAAGCAATTATATCTGGCAGCACATTTAAAGCATTGCATTAATCTAGGCAATTAATTCATCAAGCGAACCTATTTTTCATTGTTATTTCTAAAATAAAACTTTTCCGCTATTCTTTTACCGAAACACATCACAAAAGAAGCACATAAACAATAGTAATAATCACAGGAAATTTTCAATCTTAGAATTTTAAAGGTTATGAAAATGATTTCTTAGGTCAAGAACAAAAATGAAACTAACATTTTTGATGCGATAAGGTCAGGTGAACAGCACAATAAAATGAAGCATTCAAATGAAGATTAATGAAAACAAAGATAATGGGATTTTGTTATTCCATAATGGAAAGAAAACACATAAAGCGAATATTAGTCGTATCCTCGATATCCAGACACATATTGCGGTTGAGAATAATAATTATTTCGATAGAAACCATAGCGGTTAGTTCCTGGATAATAGCCGTAGCCAAGGTTTTTATTTGCAATATATCCAGAATCATTGTATCCATAATAAGACGGTAATCCTCCATTACCTCCATAGCCACCATATCCTCCACCTCCTCCTAAAATGTTGGTTCCGCCTGGAGGATAATACCGGCCGGTGCTTGGCGGGTAATATCCGCTGCCGGTTTGAGGATAGTATCCCCCGTATCCGCCACCATAGCTACTGCCGTATCCTCCGCCATTATATCCGCCGCCATTATATCCGCCGCCATAGCCTCCACCATAATAACCGCCGCCATATCCTCCTTGAGGATAATTTCCAGTCGTAGGATATCCGCTATTCACAGAGTGATAATAACCACCAGCGTTTGACGGATAGTAACCTCCACCTCCATAAATAGGATTATATGAGCCTCCATTACTCGGTCTTCCGCTGCCATAACTTGGATATTTGTTGAACAAACCTCCAATGTCGAGCACTTAGGAAGATCGCAAAGTTATTAGGTCACTTCTCGAAACTGCACAACTTACATTTTCCTGTTGCAGCAGTCTCTAGATCAGATTTGTCAACCTGATGTTTCTCCAAACTTTCTTCGCTTACTGACACATTTAACAACCATAGCAGGCACTAAAACAAGAACAATTAGCAATATTAGAATAATCAAGAAATCTTCACTTCGAAAATCGTCACTTTTTGCCCTACTAACCGTAACAAGAAGTAAATTCTTTTCCATTCTGAACGAAAGCACGATAACTCATAAATTCGCAAGAACTTTCCGGAGTAAAAGTCTAGGTGGAAACCGTTGGGCAGAATTTAGCACTTTAAGACTGGTAGCTTAATCAGTAAATCTCGAACTATCCACTTGGAACAATGCCAAGCTCATGAATAATTCTGCTTCCCACAATATCTTCAAATTTATACGTTGCTTGAGACTTTATGTGCTTTTTCGCGAAAGAGGGAAAAATTCATTCAAAAAAGAAAAAACGCACATAATCGGCCTGTACCGGGTAAACACTTAGAAGTTACTCAAAGCACATTGCTGTTGGTCTAGCCAGCAAACAATGGTGTGTTTAAGTTTCAATACACACCTTAGTCGGGAACCACAAAATTTGTTTGCAAGGCAGAAGTTTTTTTTTATTCTTAGACTGAAGAAAACACCACTGACACAATTTCTGGGTGGATCTGGGTATTAGCACTTAGTTATGTGCGAGCTATAACTCGCATGTCCACAGAAAGTAGCGGACTCGTACGCACTTATGTTCAAGGTTGACGGATTATGCAAAAGCGACAAAATGTATAATGTTTCGTGTACTCCAAGTAAACAGTTTTCACTCTCAATGGTCGGACAATTTGTCTGTGACTTAGTCTACATAACAATTACATCAGAAATTCAGTATTGTGTTGGTCACATGTTTTGTTTCTCTTTCGTTTACCTGATGCCACATCAAATGCACTATGAAACTTCTAACCGCAGAACAGAAAAGAACTAGCAATCGTAAGATATTGGTTAGAATTATAACTGACTGGAAAATTTTTGAGTTGAGGTGGAGGAGGGTAATCTGATCACTTTAAGAACTATAATTAAAATTCAAATAGTGTAGTTTTACTAATGTTTAGTGGATTTCAATTCTGTTGAAATAAACTTATCTAGAAAGATTTTTGTAGCATTTATGTAGAAGGGGTTGACAAAATATTTTTTGCTATTTCTTGGCATATTTATGAATTTTCCGGCTGTAAGATAAATGTTTTTAGATATTCATAACAATTCTAGAAACAATATTATTATAAATAATAAAGAAAACTTTTATAAACTTTCTAAGTCGAAAAATGGTAAAAATGAGATAAATGTAATGTGGTCATCTACATGTCTTATATGCACTATTAAGAAGTTGGTAACTCATGACCGTAATACTTTTCGACCACGTTGCTGTCAACAAAATATATCTTCTCCCAGAAATGGATTTACAGGAATTGTTCAAAAGTAAAGAAATCCTGCCCTGAAAAGTTGCGATTTTCGACTTATTCCCTGTGACCACAGAAATAGTAAAAAGGAGTCAGTAAACAAGCTCTGATAGAGGAGCCGAAGAAGAAAGCGCAATCGCAAATCGTGACTCAATGATGGAAAGTACTTCCGCCACTCTGGTAATATAAAGTTATGCCTTTTGAACGTTGGAAATTCTGATATAATAGGTTTTACGAGGCTTAATTTGGAAAACCTGACTTGTGTATTTCGATGATATCATATGGAAAATCTTCAAAGGTAACAGTTGAATTAAAACCAAATAAAAAGTCCCAAAAAGTGCAGAAAGACCAGGCTTAATATATTGGACATGCGATATTGACAGAAGGAGAACACATCAACCTTGAAAAAATTGCTTCGAAAAATGTCTGCCCGATTCCGAAAAATAAGAACGAACTCCACACATTGCTCGGGCTTGCCATTTGTTATCAGCATTTTGTGAAAAAATTTACTAACATAGCAAGGGAACTGCATAAGCTAATGGAGAAGGATAAGCTATTTCTCTGAAATAAGTCACCTGTATAAGTCACCTATGCTAACATAACGAAACGTAGTCCAGATAAATGTCGAACGATGCAAATAGCGTAAGTATTGGCGCCGTCATGTCACAGGCAGTACGCGGATAAACCCCTTTTGACGATTCTTGATTCAAAGAAGCCCTTTTATACATATCTATCTATTTAGAAATTTAAGCCCCGAACGGATCTTCAAACAGTAACGTATTTATTTAAAGGAACCAATCCTAAAGGACGATTAGCTAGGTAGCTTAAAAGAATTTAATTGTACTACTTTGAAGTAGACCGCACCTGAATATTAACCAGCCACAATTTTTTATAAGCCTTAGAATCCGCTTCAGTCCTATGTTAACGACATCGCCAAGTCCTCCGAAAAGCTTAAAGCTTGTAAGTTATCCTTGCTAGGCCCGAACAATCGCAGAATAAATGCTGAGATCTTTTCCCTTTATCTTCTTCCACAAAACTTCTAGAGTAGTCCTTGGTGGAAATGCGTACACGTTCGGCATGTGTGCCGAAAGGACAGTAGGACCAGTAATAACTGCCACAACATTTCCGAGATCAGAACGGTTTCTCCTCAGCAGAAAAATTGTTTTCTTAATTTCCTAATCAGGTCACACCATAAAGCATCTTGTCAGATTGCCACATCTTTCCTCAGATAGCTGAATAGCTTTGAGATCAACTTCTTTTTTAACTTATTCTATAAGTCGGCTGATCGACCTGTCTATTCAGAAAGCATTCCATTAAGAACCTTCTTTCGCAAGCATATCAGCCACCTCATTTTCCTGTATTCCTTTGTGACCAGGAACCCAGAGGAGATTTACTGTATTTCTCCTAAGTTCTGGAGCCTATCTTGAGACAACTGCGTATGAGTTGTGAAATTTTTCGTTTGAGTAAAGCGCCTTTATTGCTATTGACTATGGCCAGGATCTCTGCTTGAAATACGTTGCAGGCGTCCGCCAATCGATTCTGACTAAGAATGTTTAGGACATCCGAGTATACCCCAAATCTTCCCCTTACGTCCTCTACTTTAGATCCATGCGTTAAGACAGTTATATTCGATATGATGAAATTTGAATCCTTTCTTTACTCATATCTAGTATTTAAAAGTTTCGCAGAGTTCAGTGTAGGAGTCGCATATTCAGTGTTTAGTTGCATATAGCCTCCACTATAGATCCTTCGTATACTGATCATAGCTTTTCCAATATTTAGACTCTTTTAGTCTTATGGGGCTACGTGTATTTATACTTTTACAGTGGACGTCAACTGATGGTGAGTACACCATCACTATAATAATAGTCCCGAATAGTAGACGTCAAGTGATGGTAGACTATAGGCCCCAACCCATCAGTTAGCATTGTGCTAATTACTCTGGAGATGTCCAGATAAGCAGCTCTTTGAATTTTAGTTCTTTCTATAAGGTTGCTCAGCTTCTCCATAATTCCTCCTCAGACTACTATCCCATAAGCACAAATTGGTCTTATAATAGAAATATACATTTGGTGTACAATACGAGGGCGTAAGTTCCATTTCTAGCCAAAGCCGGGAACACTACCATCGTCTTTTCGGCGTGCTCCTCTACGTTATTGCCCTAGTTTAGTTAGGAGTTATGTACGAGATCTGGTTGGCCAGTTTCACAGAACTACTGTCCAATTTGATTGGTTGGAATAAGATAATTACTCTCCTCCTTATGATGAGGGCTGGTTTTGTCTTTTGAGGTTCGACCGATAAGCCACAGTTGGTTCAGAGTTCTTTCCAATAGTTTGCTGAGAATACTTAGGAACTTTCTTGAGACCAATAAGGACAGGTCGTTTAACGCATAACCTTCCCGTGAGATAGGGATCTCATTAACTTCTAAGACCCAAATTTAGGATGACAACACACCTCCTTGCGGGGTTCCTCTACATAGGGCTCTGACAACCTCCTTTACCCAATTTTGTGTGGATCTGACAACTTAAAATTGATTTAATTCAATGAACTTGAGTAATCAAAATCGATTTGGTCGGTTACGAATAAATATAATTTTTTTTTAGTTTTTAATATATCCTATCTGTCTAGAATTTTACCACCATTAATGTTGTGTAATAATTTTAATTTGTCAATTGACTTTGCATGCACGCTATCTATTAAATGGCCTTACGATACGCCTCCTTTATTTGTTTAATTTATCACGTTAATCCTGGGAAATTATCGATTGTCATTCCTACTTTCAAGAAAGGGAAAAGACACATTATAAATAATTATAGGCCAATTGCTTAACTAACCGTGATACCTAAGTTATTCGAATTTATTGTTAGGGAGTTTCTCACATTTGATTGCAGATTATTAATTAGTTCAAAAAAACGTGGCTTTACTGAGAGAAGATCTACAACAACTAAACTTCTAATTCTGGCTTCTTCGGTTCCTAAAAATGCGATTGGCCTGAGTTTATACTGGTATTTTCAAGGCTTGGGATAGATTTTTTTATAGAGTGCTTCTTTATAAATCAACTAGTCTGGAAGTTTCTCCACTTTTAGTAAAGTAGATTTCGTGTTATTTACTTAAGGGGAGTTATAGTGAACACTTATAAAATATGGAGTTCCTCGGGGTAGTCATCTTGGTCATTTAGTGATTATTTTATTTATTAATGACCTCGTATCTATTATTAATTCTTCGGATATTTTAATTTATGCTGACGACGTTAAAATTTATAAACGGATTAGTAAATAATTTCAATAACTGCTTGTGGCTTTAAATTTATATTAGAACTTTTATTTTGTGGTGTAAGAAATATTTCATATTTTAACATATCAACAATGTTCTAACTTTTGATAAGGCTTTTCCATTTATGTTTGAATATTGCGTTGACGATCGTTGGTGAAATAAATTGTAAGAGTTTTTGATTGTAAATTTACTTTTATACGTCACTTCGATTATATTGTTAAAAAAAAAAGCTAACTCTGTGCTCGGTTTCGTTAAAAGTTGGTCGAAGGAATTTTGTGATCTTTATGTATCCTCGTAAGATCTATTCTTGAATATGGTTGCGAGGTTTAGAGTCCATATTATTCCATACATATCGACAGACTGGAACGTGTTCAGAGGAAATTTCTACGGTATGCTCTTCGTCACCTTTCTTGGATTGAGCTACTTGCTCACGTTAGCCGATTATACCTTCCAAGTATGACATTGAAACATGAAAAGAGATGCGAATATCATCTTTGTCTTTTTGGTTACAAGGTTTTCACAGTTGATGCAGATTCTTGAAAAATATCGGATTCTATTTCTTTTAATGCGCCTAGTAGGCAGTTGCGGTTTGATTTGATGTCATCGAATGAACTATGGGTTTTTTGAGCCTATTAGCAATATGTTCAGGTATATATGCAAAAAAAATGATTTTAACTTATTAAATTACAGATCAGAACAATTTAAAATTCCTAGTTTTTATTAGCCGGAGTATTTTCGTATATAGATACATTTGTTGGCTATTAATAAAGCCATAAAGAAATCAATATTTCTGTAAACGAGATGCAAAATGGTTGGCCAAAGTGAAAAGACAGGTTACCAGATCATTTGTATTATAATTTTACCTATTGAAACATTAAAGATAGGATTTTTTTTAGTTTTTCCCGAAACCTTAGTAGGCAAGACCCTGAATGCATTTGAAGGTTTGCTCTAATCATTTAGTTATTGATGTCATCGGTGATGCAAGTGACAACGTGTCAGCCTCTCAATCCGGAGGTTCGAGATTCGAACTCCACTGGCGGAGACCGATGGTTGCTTTCTACTGACAACAGATAACGATAAAAAGGCTATTGGATGTTGTCGATTAATGTCGAAGGTTCAGGATTCACCTTAAAAGGTAGGTCCACTTGCAATCGTTTTCTCGAATTTCGTGGATTGACTCGCAAGAGGCTACGGGAACTAGAGAAAGGGATTTAATATTTGGTTCAATTTTGTTATATTTTGAACAAGTAGATGAATGTGGTTATTTTAATATGCGGCATTTACGTAAGCGACTTAAAAATTAATTAAAATTGTACGAAAAATATGTCTTCCTGTAAAATGTTTTAGACTAAAGAAAGTATCATTCAGCGATATGTTTCGAGATATAAGTTTGCATCACAAGCCACTTTCTGGACTCCATCATGTAGATTAATTTATATATGGTATTAAAAAATATCTTAGGGAACGAATGATTTTCGAGTGAGTAATTGCATTCCACAGACATTTGCGCAAAGAGTTGACATCTCTCTAGTCTGGAATTCGAAATTAATTGTTAATGCTCGAAACTGACTTATTTCCACTCGACTGCTGTTATCAACCCCATTAGATCACTTAACTCCAAGAAAGTTGTGGGATTTATAGAATCAATAAAATCAATAGATTTTGCAATTCTAGTCAATGATGATGATTTGAGGTCCATTACGTCCTCACCAGTTGGTCGATTAAAATTTATAATTTCCGTTAATGCTTAAAATAAACTACAGAGAGCTTATTTAAATATGAAAATCAGTGTTGCTACTTGACAGGTTTAAGCATTTTCAATCTAAGGTTTTTTTATTTTTAAAAGTAATTTAAGTGATCAAGCTAAGAATAGCATGTAAAAATTAACATATACACTGAACGAAAAACTTTGTTGCATTCAACAAAAAATCAACAAAAATAGGTAACGAATTGGCGCCTACAAAAACTTTGTATAGATTTGTCACTTTTAACAAAGAAAATTTGTTGCTTTCAGACAAAGACAAATGTTTGCAAATATAACAAACAATTTGTAAGTTTAACATACATAGATTTGATACTACTCAGCAAAAAGATTGTAGTATTTGCAAGGAATATTTGTAAACTTTTAACAAATAATATTATAAAATTAACGCAGGTGAGTAATGATTTATCAAAAAAACTTGTGTTATATTATCAAATAGTTTTGATGAAAAGTATTTTTCTTTGCTAATTACGTACAAGAATTTTGACGTATTTAACAGCAATTTAGTTGAATCGGCCGGATAATTTTGATAATATTAATATGAAACTTTGTTAAACTATTCCGCCATATTTGTACTTTTTGACAACATTTTTGACACATTTTCTCCAAGTATTTGTCAATTTGTTGATACCTACTAAACATTTACATTTTGAAATTTTAATTATAATTCGATGGCTTCATGCCAAAGGGGCTTATATACATACGAATTGCATTGCTTATACGCCCCTTTGCAATGGAATGCAATGCGATATCATTTCAAATAAATATACTGAAATTTAAAAGTGTACGGGGGGTACAATAAATTCGCTAATTGTCCAATATTTTGTCAGCAGAATAATTAAGCCACTTTTAAATGTGACCGAATAGGTTACTAAACTATTCAATTTTGATACACCAAACTTAGATATACTTTGAATATAAGAAAATTGGATCTCTATAATTGATTAAAATGAGAAAATTTGATGAAATAGTCATTTCCCAATTTGTGAAGTTTTGTTTGCAAAGGTATGAAGTCGTTTCCTATGCATTTTGGTAAATAAGTACTTTTCAAAAGTTAACTGGATTAAAAACGTCGAAATGCATATAGTTTAAAAATATGGATAATAATTAAATACAATTTGTGATCAATAGGGACATTGAGATTTACATTTCTGACCGAAAAGGGGCTAAAATATCAAAACACAAAAAAACTATTTTTGAAAACAATATATTAAGATAGAATTAAAACAGAAAAATATAACAAACGAAACACTTGTCTTCATAAAAATAAACATCATATAATTTCTTATTATTAATTTTATTTTATTATAATTTGTCTTCTTAACTGCAATACAGCGAAACAGAAATTCTTTCAGCATTTATACCAAATGCTTTAATTTACATAAAAACTAAAAAAAATTTGCATACGATAATTATATCATTAACTTAAAGATCTTTCTACACAAAACGATGAAATGAAATGAAAAACATGGAAGCCAATCAGTTAAGTGGTATTGCGGTTAAGAAGGAAGTCAGATTTTTTTTCTAGAGAAAAAATAGATACATTACAATATTTAAAGTTTTAAATTCACAGTGTACTTGTTATACAGTTTAACTTAAATTACATATATTCACTTCACAAAAACTTATTTTATAAATGTTTAATTCTGACAAATTTATGTTTTCCAACGGTTGCAATGTGTAAAGGTGGAGTGATAAATGATTCTATTTGTTTACAAATATATATTTTTTTGTAACTTAAAATTTCAAAAGCATTGTAATGTGTTACATATTTTGTAGAAAGTTCTTCACAGTAAAAAAAAAATTTCTTTTATTTCGGAAACTAATACTTTTCTAATTTCATAAAATTTGATAGTTTTGTCATCTTTTTCGCCGATAACGAGACCAAATTTATATTGTAAAGATCTGAATAAGATGGAATCACATACCCACATTTGATCGTAATTTAATTTAATATTATTTGGGAGAACTGTGTAAAATAATTCAGTTTTTAAATTAACAATCTGCGAATCATGAATAATTAATTCATTGCATAGTAAATTTTCAGATTCAAGTAATATTTGAGCAAACTTAAGACCAGCTTTAATTGACAAAGTAAGGGGGATATTTTATCTAGATTGACACACATTAGCATATTTTTTAGATTCCTGGTGCTTAGCTTCGTATCGAAAACACCAAAGAAATTTTAACGGTCCACTCATTTCTATAATTGTAGGATAGTGGACTAGGAAGTGAAATTTCGGTTTTAAGGTGTCATTAAAGAGATCGACATAGCTATTGTTATGTTTTTCAATCAATGACCTCAGTATCCTAATCTCATTTTCAGTAAACTCAGTCAACAATACCAGATCAATTATTTCCACAAGATTTAATACAAACTTCCATACTGGATCATTTTTAGGAATAAGGTCTCCTATCATGAGAGTTATAAAATTTCCAAATTTCACTTGCAGACATTTTAAGATTGTAATTCTGTACATGACTTAGCAATATATCCGGAGATAAATTATTAATTTCAGCTTCTCCATAGTCGAACATTCTTTTTCGAGAATTCAGGGTGTTGAGAGAAAAATACTGCTTTTCAATAATGAAGTAATAAAGAGCTTGACAAATATCATATTTACATACACCTTCAAAAAGGTCGTGCATTATATCAGCGTAAAAATTCTGTGTAACATTAAAACTTGGAATTGAATTAAAAATTGAGCATTCCTTAATCCCTGTTTGCTTATAATCGGCAATTTTTACATCATTATTATAATTTTCGGTATTTCTCAAATAAGAAGCGTATTCTTTATTATCTTTTTGCAAAAAAGATTTTTCTCGTTTACAAGTTCTACAATAAAAATGACTGTTGAAAGATGACGTGAATCCTAAAATTGAATTTAGGCCGAAATTGTCTCCCGCAATCAATCCTAACATGAGATAAACTGTATAAGTTTGTTCTGGAGTTTCTATTTGTATACCATCTTCTTCTAATTGTTTCATTTTACTAATTAATGGTTGCAAACACGGCCCTATGCCATACTGTTTTACATGTTTGTGTTATAAAAACATTGCAACAAATATATACTTTAACTGTGAAAGAAAATGTTTTGGTAATGTTGGAATCGAAAAGTAAGCTGCTAATATGGAATGTATACTGGAATGACTACCAAGGGGATTGTTGATCTCGAATTCGTCGAAATATATAAAATACGGTACTACGATCTTTCCAGTGGAGACCATTTTAGACTTAAATAACTTCCCATTAACAAAATGAGCATAAGAGTTTTTTGCCATTAAGCTTTCTGTATATTCTTTCATTAGCTTAAGATTCCAGGAATCTCCAAAAAATTTTTTATTTGAAATTCTATTGGCATTAAGTATCCTCTAATATTGGCTGGACTTAGCTGTGAAATACCATTTTTCATTATTTCTGTAACCTCATTATTTATAATGAATTCAGTAGGAGTGCAATATAATTCCCGTTTAATAAGGTTTTGTATATATAGGTACTCCGTGTTTTGGCCCTTGAACGGTTTAGAACAATATTCGATAGCTGTGCTGTACTCATCATGAGCAGTCTCTGGTATATATGAAGAAAATTTTTTGAAAACATTAGCAACCGAAATGAAAAGATAAGAAACTTCTTCTAAAATATGTTGTACATTTTCTCGAGTTAAATTATTTTTTGAATGTAACTTATTCAAAAAAAGAGTAGAACGTTTTTCAAATAATTCATTTTCATTTAAGTCTTCTTTACTTGAAAAAGATGTATGATTATTATGGGAAGAAATTGATTCCTTTATATTCTCGAGTGCATTAGATATTTTTTGTTCTTTTGAATTGTTAAATAAAAAGTTAGATTTTTTCTCGTGCATCAATAAATGTTTTTTGAAGGATTTAAGATTTTGAAATGACTGTGGACAGTTTGGTTGCTTACAACTAAAAGTGCAATTTGAAGTCAATCCATGAAAATATTTTATATGTGTAATATAATTATCAATTGAATAAAATTGTTCATTACAAGAATCTACTGAACAGTAAAACATTTTAGATCAAAAATTAATTTTGTAAACTTTGCATCAAGGAACAAACTTTGGAATATTCTTGAGTGATTTTTTTATCATATGGCGTGTTAATATTGTACAAATATTTTTGAATAAAAAGCCATGATGTTCTTGACTCTAAAGGATATTCCAAATTGAAAACTTGAAAGCATTTGAAGCAAATATCAAAAGCTGAAAGAAAAGTAGAGAATTTATACTTAACGTTATCCACGTATACAAAATATTCAATGCAATCATTTCCAATTGCAAGTACGAGTGGTTGTAGAGTAGTTTTATATGTAGAATATTTCTTTCTAATTTCCTCTACAGACCTACTGACGTCATTAACCGATGATATAAAACACACCATACTATTTTGGGCATCTTTAATGCTGGGTTTCCATATATTGCTTAGTTCACTAGACTTTGGTTTTAGTCGAGAAGTTGGGATGAGAATTGAGTTCAGTAGAAGAATAGTGTAGCAATCCTGAATATCTGAAAATGTAATAAATATCTTAAAAATATCGTAAAATTAACTACTCGGTTGCATCTAACCATTATCTTGACTTGTTTTTAAGATATTTAATAATGATCTACATATTTTGTCCTTTATATTTTGCGTGTAGTGTTGAATTATATTTTCTTTGAATTTATCCCAATTAGAATAAAGTACGCCTCTCTCCTTATAAACTTGTTTGAAGTCCGTATTAATCTACAATATTTTAATTTCATTATTTTAAAATGTTAGTTAATATATTTTATTAAACTTACCAAAGTGTGGCCATTGAAATCTCTATATAGAGGCCATTCATTCATAGTTTTTGATAGTGTACTCTGATAAAAGCTCACTTCCTCTATCACTATTCAGAATTGCAGTCAGTGATGATACGTTCTAAAATATGTTAATTAAACACTGTCTTTTGATATTGAAAAGGTAACACACAAGAACATAAAATATCTATATCATCATTGTGAATAAATGTGGAAGGTTCCAAATTAAGAAACAGATTTTATTCTTGGTTTTTATTTACTCTAAATGATGAAAGTGGATAGATATTAAAAATACTTATGTATATAAAATGCAATTAAATATCACATATAATTAAGAATTGCAGATTAATAATTGAACAAAGAAATTTCTGAATGTAGCATAAATTTGTCTTACCCAATTTTGTGATAACCCTTCGTTATCTGAGCTAAAGGGTGTACTCGTTGAAGAATGAGTGAAAACACAGCTTGAAGAATGATTTGTATCTAAAATGGTAGTCGTTATCTTGAAATTATTTGTTTCCACTATATTAACACACACTACATTAACGACATTTCTAAGGTCCTCGCTTGAGGCAGAGCAAATCGTGTTACGTTTAATGCATCCAAAACTCAATGCTGTTTAATGTCCCTTAAAAAACACCCAGTCCACCCCCAACCCATTTCAGTCGAGGGAGTGAATATACCCAATTCACCCTCCCTAAAGATCTTGGGTATTGAGATATCCAGCAATCTTAGCTGGACTGATCATATATTTGCAATCGCCAAAAGTGCGATGAAATGTTTAGGTTTTCTACAGAGATGTAAGAAATATTTCACCCCACCCGACTTAGCGTTGATCTACAAGTCCCACATTAGGCCTAGACTTGAATATAATTCCCATATTTGGGCAGGGGCAGGACACACCGCATTGTCCGCGTTAGACAAAGTTCAGCGTAAGGCTGTTAAACTTATTGGCGATTCCTCAATCTCTGAGGGCCTTGACTCTCTTGAGCATCGACGGAATGTCGGTTGTCACTCACTCTTTTATCGCTATTTCCATGGCCATTGTTCTAACGAAATCGCTAGCCTGATTCCTTGTAGACTCATTACAACGCGCGATACAAGATCTACAAGTCGCTCCCACCCCTTTACTCTCCGGGTCAAATTTGGACGTACCGTCAAATTTCGGGAATCTTTTCTTAGCAGAACAACACGAATGTGGAACAGTTTACCATCTTCTGTTTTTCCCTCGTCTTATGAGCCTGAAACTTTCAAACGGGGCGTACATCGACACCTCCTTCACTCAACCTCCTAACCCATTTCCCTCATCCTTAATTCCTTTCCTGCCAAGGCTGTGCTTTAGCATCATAGGGCATCCCCTGAGCTTTGGCAACATCATATATAAAAAAAAAAAAAATTTAACTATAGATAAAATTGGCGGAAAATATTTTCTATTTTACTAACTGTTGCAAACTTAACTTTGAGAAAAAAAAACAAATTTGAATTGTTTAATGCATGTTATCCTATGTAAAATTTTATAAAAAATTCTCTTATTCGTAATTTAAAAAATCAAACATATCACAACAGTTTTTACATGATGTCACAAAACAAGAGAAAATATATCAAAACATACAATTAAGATACACAAAGCAAATGTCTACGCAATATATTTTTAGTTACCAATTTTTGTTGCCACTTATTTAACTGAGCCCGAAATCGTGCCCTTAAACCAATTTTTTCATCAGGAATAATAGAGCAGATGTCGTTTTCTGTGAGGTATTGCAGATCGTCGAATGTAACTCCTTTATCTGTGTATTCAATTACTTAATTTCTTAAAAATTAAGAAAACGTTGCATGAACTTACTTTTGAGAAATATATACGCTTCATTAACATTGAATTGATTTATTAAATCGAATAATGATGATAGTCGCCATCAAAGTTTTCCAATTCTATTATAATGCTATCGGAAGTAGACTGACCGAATAAATTATGTTCGTCTACATCTTCTGCACTTCCTTCAAATTCTGAAGACATCTCTATTTATAATTAAATTAAACTCAGCACTGAATATTGCAATTGTAACTGCGTTGCGTGCGTACGATTCGACCGGCAGAACTGAAAATTTTTCCCAACTAAGAAAAAACTACGAATTTACCACCATATTTTGGCACACAATAATTCCAAATACACCGGAACTAACTATTTTAAACTGCACTTACCGAAAAATTAAAAATACATATTTTCACTTTGCTAATTATATTAATGCACTTGGAATGAAATAACTGCGTCTGCAGACGCGTACTTCTGCTTTCACTTTCAAAGTTGAATATAAAAAACCACTAAAACAGCCAACGCACACTAAAACAGCCAACGCCAATCTAAATCAAACCGGTTTTTTCGGTAAGGAATCGCCAACTTTTTACGGGTGCAAAACACTAACCCAAATAAAAGTATAGTCTTATAGCAAAATTTATACAAAATATGAACAACCAAGTTGTGTGATTTAGATTTTAGGCTGAAATGCAAACTTTTTCTACCTCCAAGTATAAAAAGAATTTTCTTTACCGTAGTATAGAAACACTCACAGTTAGCACGTTGTAACTTTTTATATACTCGTTTGCACTGTACACTGCATCATTGTGCATGCATGTGTGAATTGATCTGATAAGTACACTCAGAGAAAAGAATGGTATATTTTACTGTAAATTTGTAGTAATTCAACTATTTACAGCAATGATTTTCAGCCAACTATTGTTTTGCAAAATGTAATATTTAAAAAAATTTAAATTAACTATTTTCTGGATAGTCAGCGCAAATATGTAAATTGTGTTATTTAAAACAGTGAAGTAATGAACATTACTATTTGTGATAATACATTTCACTATGTAATTAATAAGTTTGAATATTTCAGATTGTTGAAAGAACCAGGGTGTTTAGTAAAATTTACTGAAAACTACACTAAATATAACCATATGAATTTTTAAATTTACTTACAATTTCGCTGAATTTACTATTGTCAGAACTGAAGATGAAGTTCAAAATTAGGCAAATTTAATTTTTGTGGAAACTGTAAAAGTACATACATATAAGTATTTAAATTAAGCTTAAAATTTTGCTGAATGTATAATCTCTGATGGGAATTATAGCTCAAAATCTCACATCCCTGCATCAAACTTTTTCAAAAAGTAGGAAATTTGCCGATTTGTATATTAGAATAAAAAAGCATTTGTCAATATGTACATATATATTTATTTCTGGTACATAACTGCATTATAGAAAATTCAAGTATACATACAAAGATAACAAAAATGAAATCAATAATTTTCAATTTATAGAGTAAATGTAACTTAACACTAAAATTCTTTTATACAGAAAGCTGTTTTACATGTACTTAATTGGTGCAAATTTATAGGTGGATTTTCAATAGTTTCCATATTAAAAATATTAAATACTTCAAATTCTTCTCCAATAAAATATGCCTTATAGTGTTCATCAAAATGTTCAATTTTCGTTTCTTTTACAATAACAAAAATTTCTCATTTCAGATTAAGCAAAAAGATGGATTACAAACCAGCTTTAACTCACTTTCTACTTCGCATTTGATTATAACTAAAATTTATTTTATTCGCAAGAATATTGGATTTGTTATGTTATCGCAAATATCCTTTATAATTTCTTCACATTGTTTTCTCGGAATGGAAGTATTACCATATACTTTTGTCGCGAATTTTAAGCTGTTTTCAATAATGTTTTTACACGCATTGCTCTCTTCAATAATATTTTTATCTACATACACTATCTCTTGCATTAGTTTCAGTTCTTACATTTTCGACAGTTGTGCATACAGCTATCTGTCCAATGAAGTTTTGTTCATCAAAATCGTTTCCTATATTTAAACTATTTTCTAAACTATGTTTTTTCGAATATGTTTCTTAATATAATAATATATATTGAGAAAGATTGGGGACAATTTGTTTGTCCACAAAAGTATGTGGAAGTGGAAAAAGTGTGGAAGTTAAAGCATGAAAGTGTACCAAATGTAAAGAAAGTTGATCAATAGTATCAAAAGCTGTTGAACAAACGAAACATTTAAGCATTCTGAAGCTGATTTAAAAATTCTATTACTGAAGGAATTTGGGTATCATAGATGGTATCAATTTTATAAAAATGCTTTTGAAGGAAAAGCCACGTAGAATAACACTCTTTGGGGTATGTTAAATTTAAGGTGTGGAAAATTTTAAAGCAAATATATATTGCATTTAAAAAGATATTAAATGTATAAGAAATATTATCATATCTGATGATATATTGCGATATTTCTGAGAGACTTTTACCTGCTGCAATGTTAATCCTGCTTTGAGATAAGGTTGCCTATTTTGTAATAATATATGATCAACATCTGAAGCGTTTCTTAATAATACAAAAAAAGAATTTTGTTCATCCTTTATGCTTGGTTAGGAAGTAGTTATTTTCAAATCTTGGTTTTTATATGTGATTCTTGTTACTGGAGGAAATATTGGTTGAAGGCATAGTATAATAATTACTGCCCGAGTATCTGTAATGTACATAATAAAAATTAATGAAAGTACAAATTAAACTGAAATCTAATATACCATCATTGGGTGATTCATCGTAATTTTCAAGAATCTGTAGAGTTTGTTTGTCTTTGACCCGGGTTTTTAATATGGGATGAATTTTTTTCATAAAATTTGACCAGTTTTCCAAGAGATCGTAGCACTTTTCCGGAAAGAGGATTTCGAAATCAATTTCAATCTAAAAAAGAGCTCATAATCAAAAATCTTAAAAACAATCTTTTGTTACCAGTCTATATCCAAGGCTTTGTTTAAAAATACATTGGAATCAAAAGTGTTAATTGTTAGATGACGTGCTTTGTAGGAAATCTCCCAGTGCTACTTGTTCCAGGGATACTTGTGATGTTTTTGCCACAACAAACTTGATGAATCCAAATCATTTTCTGAAAATTATTAAAGGTAATGTCAGTATTTACTACCATTATTTTCAGTCAGAATGTCACCAGCGGAAGTTTCAGTCTTAGTACTTTTCTGTTTATTGTAAAAATATGGCAATAGAGAATGCTTCCTAAATTTTTTAATGGATTGTTATATTTAGAATAAAGTTTTCCTTTTGGAGGTGTATCCTTGTTCCTTGAAATGTAGTAGGTTTCCTAAATAAGGTAAAATTGAATAATCACATCCGAAAGATTTTGGATTTAACTTACTTTGCACTCATTTGGAAAGAGGTGCACAATTTGTTGAGAATACTATTATTTAAAAAAATCACAAAATTTTTTAAATCATTAAAAAAAGCACAGCCAACACATGCATATACATAGTCTGTATGTAATACTAACCTGATATCCAAATTTTGCGCATATGTAAAATTTAATTCACTGTTCCCAAAAAAATCACAATCAAAATATTTTTCTACTGATATTGCACATTAAGTATAATTAAAATATTTCACCTTTGCTCAAATGGCACATTCGGTAATGTGGTATAGTTTTTGCCGGACATTTTGACACATTTCACAAAACTTTTCACTTGCTGTTTCTTTATATATCCACTTAAAACTCGACGCACAGCAAAACCAAATTAAAGCGCAACTGCAAATGCTCTTATCTCCGCATCCAAACTTATTTGCCACTATCTGTATATACCGACAAAATACGTAAGAATTTAATCTTTGTATTGTGTAGAAGTAGAGCCCAAACTGTTTTGTTGTTTGGAGTACCGTTATGATATGGATCCACAGTAAATATTAATTACTATAATAATAATATAGTACTATTAACTATTTAAATAGTACGTTTAAATAAAGTAATAGTTTTTATAATAACTATTTTAAATTGTTGAAATAAGTTTTGTTTTGGAAGTAAAAGTTATTATTTGAAATAATTAAGTTCTGCGACAAAGTACATTTTATTAATCTGTGGGCAAGATCAACCGAAGTAGGGAATAATTTTACTATTTTGTCTATTTTACGTGGATTTGTTACTTTAAGTATCTAAAATAGTAGAATTTATCATAATTTTTCTCTGAGTGTATGCATAGTTAGCACGGCACATTATACAGGGTGATAACAAAATTTTGTTATTTTTACAAAAACTTGTTTAATCCGAAAATAAAACTTGATAATACTGACAAAGATTTCTTTAAGTAACAAACACTTCGCTAAACTTTTGTGTGACCAAATCAACAAATTATTTTGTTACTAAATAACAAACTCCATTTGTGAACTTTATCAAAAATATGTATTGTTTTCTACAATATGTTAATTGATTTAACAAATATGTGTCAAAAGGTCAAATTTCTTGTACATTTCTTGTACATTTTTTGAGTTTGATAAATTGAAAAAGGAGTTTTGTTAAAGTGACAAGGGATTTTTGGTTCAGTGTAGAAACGCAATTAAAAAATCACATAAACTAATTTAATCCAAGAAAATAAGACATTCAACATGAAAAAATTATATACAGGCCGAACCTTTAGCGCAATTAATTACGCGGGGTCAAAGGTATATACGGTTCTTCGCCAATATATCGATAATAGTTCGATAAGGTTCAGTAATAAATTTTAGCTCAGTCAGCTGTCTAGAAAAAAGGTTTAGAGGTACTTTTTCCTTTTGTTGAAACATGTCAGAACTTCCTATATTTCTGTAATTATATTACGAGGACCATATTTTCCTCTTAACTTAATTTTTATGGTTTATAATTGGGAGAATCGTTTACAAATTTCTTCCCATTCATTAATAGTGAACTGCAAGCACGTTGTCATCAATATATTTACAAATATTTTCCATCACTGTTCTACTTTCCTCCTTGGACGACCAACTCTGTTTCTAGCCGGATATGAAAGAAACCCAGTATTACTTCCCACTAGGTCCAAGCTATTTTTCATACGAAGAGAAAATGTATGCTCAAGATTTTTATATCAAGCATAGAAAAGAAAATATTAATATTTTAGTGAAAATTTATTAATATATATTCAGAGTAATAGGATAACAGGATGATTTAATTTTATATTCTTTTAGGGTATGATACTTTTCGAAGCACTCTCCAATATGGTTTCTGGTTACAAGTATCGCAAAAAACTATTGTTTCTCTTCATTGTAGGCGGTATAACATTTCTATTTGTTAATAATGTACCAGTTAGGTGGCATTCCATTTTCGATTATTCATTTCTTAAAGGTATACTGGTATACTATAATATCGGTCTAAACATATATGGTATTCTTTTGCACAGCCAACGTAATCAAGAAGTTTCATAAATATATGCAAAGGAATTCTAGAAGTTACGGCAATATATAATCCAGGAAGATTGTCTAATGTTATACTGCCATAGTACGGGAGAATTGTAGAAATGTAACCTGTGTTTGAGTCAGCAAGTACATATATTCTTATACCCCACTTTGTTGGATATTTGAGATTGCAGGTAATAAAACCGGCATTGGTCCGTTAAGCGTTAAATGACATCGTAGCTTTAACAGCTACTAAATGGACAGCATATATCAAGTGATGACTGATAGCTTTTACGAGATCATCACCACGTTGTTTAGCATACTCCATTATTGAACTTCGATCTTGATCTTGCTCTTGATTTTCTTTACAATCCTCAATAAATGGCAATTTTTTTCAAAAGAAAAGGCTTCACTTGATCGTGTTCTCATACGAGGTGGGCTTAGAGATGGCCCTGCTTCATTAGCATCTCTGTCGCTTGACAGTGGATAGTCACAATGTTTTCTTTTCTTTTAAAAAATCAGTATTTCCATCACTTCATGCAACACTTGACTCAATTAATGATTTTATCTTCCGTTCAATCATCAAAATGTCACTAGCTTCCTCTAGTTCCCGTTACCCATCATGGAGCATGGGGCGGGAGATGAACTTCACCCGATTCGAGACAACGATTGCAAGTGAACCTATTATGGGTCGCCGTCAGCGGGATTCGATCCTGGATGTTATCATTTACTCCACCGATGACTTCAAATGTTACCAGCTAGCATCGATTTATTGGAATTTAGAGAAGGGCCTAAATTTCTAACAGAATAATAATGAAACCATCGTCGTGCTCAACCTCTTAGAAAGAAAGTATATGCAATCTGTTTGGAATAGCGTATAATACACCTGTTATTTTTTTACTTTTTTAAATTTCAGTTCAAGAAGGGGAACAGATTGATTTAATACCATCCTAGTTCACCTATTCATTCATCCATAGAATTCGACCCGAAAACGTCCCATTCACCATGTCGAATTCCAGAAGTCAAACGCCAAATTCTAAGCTTCTCCCGGAAGCTCCTTCCAGTAGTTCTTGGATTGGAATATGGTAATATGGAACCTCCTGTAATCCTCCTCGATGAATAACCCTCCAAATTTTAACTGAAGCTGTTTTACTAGTCTTCCGACTCATCTCGTGCTCGTTTGAGGATCTTGCCCGACGAGGGTGATTATTTGCTGCTCGACGTCAGCAGAATCCTCTAAAATTTCAACTCGCAATTCCCTCCTGTTTGAAGTTACACTTCCGCCTTCTCTTAACCTTCGGAAAGTCGACGAAAATACCCACTTTGGGGTGCACTTGGATTAGTTAAGGGGGTCGTCTACCTTTGAGCCGAGAATTTTAGCCTATTTTTGGGAATGGATTGCAAAAAAAACTACTAAAGATATTCACGTCAGTTTTATTATTACATGCTTTTTCTTCGAAACGTCCTTCTTGGAACGTCCTTGACCTCGATGCTGCAGAAATATCATTAAGAACTTTGTGGTAAGACTTTGGAAATTTAAATTGTCTGAAACCAATAAAATGAAATATGTCTGTAATCTGTGTTACATTGGCTATGTTTTCCCAGAGCCGATTATTTTTATTGTAAAATGTGTTTAAATTACGCAATTGTTTTCGAAAAAATTCAATTTTTGACCTGTTTTTTGACCTATTAGAGCCTGTTAAAATTCAACACAGTAAAAATTTGAAAATCGCCTCTGGGAAAACATATCTATATGTTTATTGAATAACTGAAAAAAATTGATTAAATTCTATCAATATTTCTAGAAGAAGTCATACCACAAAGTTTAAAAAATGCAAATTTTAAGAACGTGATTAAAGATAAATGACAGTGTAAAACATGATTTGAGAAACTTGCGTTTTAATCGGCAATACCAGGGCCGTAGAGCTCCCCTTCCTCGTCACGGAGATGTTCCTGGTTTGCCAAAAGAAAATAGTTTGCCTACGAGAAATAGTTTACTCCCAAAACAGTGACGAAGCGGTCTTGCGCCGCTTCGGCGCTCGAAAAGCGCGTGGGTGGCGATCTTTCCGGTTGCATATACGTACGAAAGAAAGCGTATTTGAAAAAATCCCTCATATGGCGTGTTCCTTATAACATTTTAAAATATAACATTCAAAATATGCAAAAAAAAAATCGATTTTTCAAAACCGCGAAGGTAGACGACCCCCTTAATCTCCTTTCATATACTAGTTACTTTAGTTTAGTTACCGATTTGTTTTTCAACTGTGATCGCTTTTTTGCTGGCTAATAGCAGGTACTAGTAATAGACCGCTATGATACTAATGCGTTAACTTTGTCTAACACAAAGTAATATTGGAAATAAAACAAAATTACACTATTATTTTTATAACTTTTATGCAGCAACAATTAAAATTAATTCCCGCTGTACCCTAAGTAAACATTTTCGACCTTTTGCATTTTATACCTAAAGTGCAATATATATTCAGGGATCTCTAAGGATGCGGTTATTCGAATCCCCTTTCTACCATGACATGTTGTAGATTGTTGGAAATTTTATAAAATGGGCAATTTAATACATATAAAATACAGGTGTATTAATTACATTAATTTCGGAGAAAATTTGAGAAAATTTGGGAAAATGCTGAATTTTAAGTAATCGCATAACATTTTTTTCACGTTTGAAAGAGAATATATGTATGTACAGTGAAACCTCCCTATAGCGGACACTGTTCGTCCCTAAAAAATGTCCGCTATTAAGAGGTGTCCGCTTTTCCGAGGTGGAAGTTTGAGGCAAATCGATGCTTGTAACTGGAAAAAGTGTCCGCTTTTAAGAGGTGTTCGCTTTTCGTAGGTGTCCGCTAAGGGAGGTTTCACTGTGCAATTTTGGAAAGGTCATTGGGGTTGCAGTTTTTTTGTTTTTTTTTATCCCGCCGCGGTGAGTAGATCAAAAGATAAAATTAAAAGATTGATATGTATACCCGCTTATTTTGGCACACGAGATCTTAAACACCCTGCATATCAGCCTTTTTTTGAATTATTTAAGGGGTTACATGGGCTTCCTCGGGTGAAAAGCGGCTTATTTTTAACAATTTTTTTTATATAAAAAATTTAATATTTCATTTAAACTTTATATTGCCTTAAATATATACATTTGAAAAAGAATTTCTGAAATTCTTGTAGAAAAATATTTAAAACTCTGCCATTGCTACGTAATTTCCGGTGACCCCTCGGAAAAAGGTGCTTGCGCGTTGACAGCAGAACTCATGACAGGATCAACTGAAGGCAAAAAAAAAATGCGTGCCTTAGTTAATACCTTAAACTAGAATTTGAACGAAGGAAAAAAAAAGTGAAAATTGAATTTTTGGCAGACCTTTTTACAAAAATTTAAAAATTTCGGTAAAATTTGCTCTACATTTTTTTTTAAATAGTTGCAATTAAAAAAAAATCCTTCGTCCAAGTCCTTGTCAATAATATCTCGAAGACTTGTGTAAAATTTCATCAAGATCGGTTCAGTAGTTTTCGAGAAATCTTGACAACCGACTTTGAAAATACAGTTTCGAGAAAAAGGCGTTTTAAGTTTTGGGTGACAATAAAACTGGGAAATATGTTTTTACAACTTACATAGAATCATCGATTCCTGGCCTATAAAGTAAAGGACCTGCTGCAGCTGCAATGTCCAGGGTATCCTTTTGTTCTTGGCTGTGACGAATCATTGGCTTCGCAAGTCTCGCTCGCAGATTTTTTCTGAGCTGCTGTTCCAATATACTTGCGGTGTGCTGAGCCCAACTGGCTTTGAGCGCGCAACTTCCTATCTCTATCTCCGAAACTATTACTCCGATTGACTTGAAAATTTAGGACAATATTCTAGATAAGACAAAAAAAATCGATTTTTGATGCCGTGAAACCCATGTAACGCCTTAAAACTTTTTGACTTGCAAACAAATGGATACAGTATTTTTCGGAATATTATTGGGAATAAGTTAAAAACTAATGTTGCTGAAAATTTAAAAAAAAATTTTTTTAATGCTTAAATCAAATATTTTTAAATGCCCTACACGGTATATAAGCAAGTTATCCGCAGACGCAAGCTTATAATTGCACAAGCACAACCCATGAAAAATGTACACAATAACCAACATTGCGTTTAACTGGTTTCTTTCAGGTTCAAATAGTAGTATTAGTAGTAGTATTTATGTAGCGTTTACTTTTAATTACAATATTTTTCTTCATTACTAAATTTTTCTTACTTAAACTGGATATTTAATTTTTAGAAATTCAATAATTTTGCTCTTAAAACAATTAATATTACTTTCAGACTTAATTTCAGGTGGTAACATATTAAATAACTGGTAGCCTCTGTAAACTAAATTATTCTGCGTTAATCGATTTCTAAACAATGGTAACCTAAAATCATTAGAATTTCTTAACATATATGGTTTAACATCTCGTACATAATTTATTGAACACGTCAAATAACTACACAACCTCCATTTACATTCTTTATATAAAAATTAAAACATTCTTTGCAACGCGTTGCGTAATATTTAGCCAACTCAATGAGTCTAACATAAATGATATACTTGCATATCTGCTACATATAAGAATAGATCTAGTTGCCTTATCCTGTAGCCTCTGAAGTCTAACAAATGAATTTTTTTTACACACAAAAAAGCTTGTCGAACAATACTTAATAAATATAGTCTATTTCGAATCCCTTTAATATAACCTATCTTTTTATAAATTCTCTATAATATAAAATGTTTAGCCTGCTTGAATGTCAGGTTAGACCCATCAAAAACACCTAGATATTCAACCTCACTAACCTGTTCAATTATTTCATTGTTTATATATAAATTTAAATAATGTTGCCCCTTATGTACCATACACTTAGTTTTTTCTTACATTCATTTTCAACTTATTAGCCTTAAACCAGATGTCAAGTCTACCTAAATCCCAGATAGCAATGTACATTCCAGCGACAAATAAAAGAGCATCATCGGGAAAAACAACAATCTTGCAATAATTAAGTACCCTATTTATATGATTCACGTATATATTAAATAGAAGAGGCCTATGTATTGATCCTTGAGGAACACCATATATAGTTGTCAGGGACTCTGACAGCATTCCGTTGATGGACGTTCGCTGTGTTCTATTTCCAAGGCAACTCAACATTTCTAACATCATAGTAGTCTAGTCTAAAAATACTGCAATGACCTTCTTTTTGTTTGCTATTTCTTCCTTCCAACCTACGATTATATAATTCAGTGCAGACTCGCAAGAATAAAATCCGACTGGTTTTTGATAAGGATGTTGTTTGAATTAAAATAATCTTCCAGTTTTTCATGCACAATTTCTTCTAAAATCTTCTCATAAGTTGGTAAGGCGTTTATTAGTCGGTAATCTTTGCACCGATCAAAGACGTTAACTTTTTAAATCGGGGTTACACGTGATTCTTTCCAGTCAGGTTAGCATCCAAAACTGAGTGACCGGTTTACTAGCTAAACAAAAACCGATGCAAGACCTGCATACGCATCCAATATCATCTTAGCACTAATGAAATTAAAATCCCTTTTCTGATTTTATGAAAACCCGGAAATACATCAGGGAGAACTCCGTCACTCGGAATGTCACTCTACAATTCAATACAAATCGTTTCCCCTTTAATTAAATTTAATGGATTTTCTATCGATTTCCTTGTGTTTCATTTATTTTAGCAAACCCTGTAGATTAAATTGACTTATCTTAACTTATTTAGAGAAACAGTTTCCGCAACAATAACTCTTCGTTAACCTTCAATAAAGCCCCTTTCAAGGTAATTAAATATAATTTCGAACCCATTGTATCTGCAATGAAAAATGATATTCGTAAAGCTCTGAGTTACAATGGAAACGTAATGTCATCGGACAATGCAAATATTTGATCTTGACTTAGATGTAATTAGTCGCGAGCTGCAAATTCTCCCTCTGCATTGGGCAACGTAACCACAATTGCACAGCATCAATTTAAATCCCCAGAAGAATGAAACACATCAGCTATCAGTCAGCCTCGTTATGCTTCAATGGATAAACATGAGATAAAATCATTCAACGTACCTGAACGACAACAACTGTAATCCGGCTTGGCGAGCTATCCTTCTGAGTAGTGCACATGTTCCACTTATCACCTTTCTTTCGGTGTTGATGTTCAATAAATAGAACACTCCCATTCTTTATAGAAAAAAGGTATTGCCAAGAGGGTTGCGTTCGGTAGGCAAACAAACGTTTTGTAACTCGCTTAAACTCGTGCTTCGCATTTTTGGAAAACAACTTAAATTGGGAATTAACTTTAATAAGATGACAGCTCAAGAAGCAAACAACTTGGGCGCGTTACTGACACGGGGACACCTTGAGCAATAACCATTTTAGGGGACTGAACTTTTAATTATTTTCATTTTTCCTTTGTTAATCTTGTTGGGAGGTCATAAAAATCGAAGGGAAAGGAAAAGCAACCACAGTTCCACCTAGAAACAGCAACAATGATGCTTTTGACGGTTTCTCCGTTTTCCGTGGGAAGTAAGTGATATTTTTAGCACATTTTTGTGATTAACATTGAATTGCGATTCAATTATCATAATATTTTTTGCAAGAGGTGTGTTTTTCTTTTCGGATTGGTGGGAATACTTTCAATTAATTTAGTTCGATTATGTCAAACGAGAGCACTTAAATGCAACTAATACCATCAATTCAATCTCCTAATATAATTCTAAGAATTGAAAGCTATTTAAAACTATTGAAAAAATCTGCATTCATTTCCAAAAAACCTTTATAAATACTCACAAGGCTTTTAGAAGTATTTGCGCACTAACTTTTTAACTAAATATATATTAATTAATTTTTTTAATGAAATACACCAGCTAAATTTGACCAGAATAATTTTTGGTTATTGAGGACATATACTTTCAGCTTGTCTTCGTAAACTGTTATTGTAAACCTTGTGTTTTAAGTTCTTTTAAAACAGTGATGGCCAAACTCACACTACTTAATATGAGGAATGCTTAAAAGCTTTAGAAACATTTCGTACTGTCTTTCTAATTTAGAACCTTAAAATGATAGCAAAAGGTTGTATATTTTAAGATATTGTACAATTGTTTGCAAATCTCCTTTAATATGACGATTTTTTTTAACTTTTGTATGCTTTAACCATTAAAAAACGCTAAAACAGAAACCGAATACAGTCAAACAAGTGCATATACGAATTTAAAAGCTTTAAAGCTCACTTGCCCGCGGGCATAGGTTTGGACATCACTGTTTTAAAGCCTTATAAAGACATATATTTAATACTCCAAAATGTTAATGTTTTCCAGTAAATGAATAAAATAATCATCGTAATAAAGAAAGCACGATCTATAAAGAACATTAGATCAGGACAAATGAAAGAAGGCAGTCGCATAGATGCAATATAAGTGTGAATTTAATTTTGTTAGTTTTTATTAATATCTAAAATAACAAAGTTGAATACAGGGTTTTGAATTGATACCAAATTTATTTATTTTAAATATTCGGCAATGAATTACTACTACAAAGATAGCATAGTAATAATAAGAGATCATCAAATTGGCATCAAGAACTAATTCAAACAATGTAAAGCAACAAACTACATATTAAATTTGTCAGTTTCCAAGAGCCTCTTAAGAAATCAGCTTCATTAAGGTTAAAGGGTAGGTAGGTTCTAGTCGACCGACCTGAAAAATGACTGAAGTTTATGAATTTTTTCTCACAGAAGGGGGTAAATAATGTATAATTCGACTTTTCCAGAAATTAGTACATTTACTTAAGTTCACAAAATAATATTTGTTAGCTCTTTAAACTGCAAGATATCCGCGTAGGATTCCGTCTTCCTCTTTAATCTGAAGCACAAAAATCAAAGCTATTTGCAAAGCAGAATAAATTTGCGGTGCAATCGACCATTGTTAGAAAAATTTGATTTCGGATAAAATGGTGACCCTTTGAAAAAAAGCCGATCTTTTTGTCCTTTTTTTGTTGTTCATAGCGGTTAAAAAACTAGTAAATATTAATATTTTTGTTGCAAATGATCAATAATCTTTACTAAAAAGAAAAAAGAAGTCAATCGGTTGAACGGTTCGATTGCAACTCTACACGGCGTGTCTAAACACATGGTTTTCAGAAAAACCCGTTTAAAGCTTGGCAAAGAAAAAAGTGGGAACAGGTATAATTTTTGTTTCTTACAGTATCTCAGCTATTTCTGGGTCATAGAACAATCCTTCCTCTTCCTGGTGAAACTGATTTTGTTATACCTGCTGAACAAAAATACGGCGCGCGAGTTACATTTGCTTTTTAAATCTCTTAGGGAAAAAAAATTAAAAGACCAGAACTAGTAAAAAATTCCAAGTTACTTTATTTAATAAAAATTCGACATTTAAGTTTCGCGACGGTCTTAAGACTAACTAAACTGAAAACTCATTTTGATCATGTTACCTTAAGCTTTTGAAATTTTAACTTCTCTTATCGTTTTAATTTTGCTGACATATTTCCTTTTCTATTATTTCAGGTAAGTTTCTGTGGGAATGTGGATCTCTTGTCACGTTAACTTCAGGTGAGTGAATAACTTGATCATTTTCAGGAATACATTTATTTCTTGCTGATGTAACTTCATTCACTTTAGGCGAATGAATAATTTGATCATTTTCAGGGTTACAGCTAATTTTTGCTGATGTAACTCGCGTGCATTTGCCTTTGGTCCGACCGCGTAGGCCTGATTTTCGACCGGAACGCGTTCGCACTAAATCGGCTGTAGCTTTTGCATTTTTCCGAACTCCGTCAATATATGAACCGTTTATTTTGAAAGTGGTTTAAGTCCAATTTTACAACCCCATGAAAAATGTATGCCAAACGACTTAAATTTCACAAATATTTCGATTTTTACCAAAATTGGAAAATGTGACTTAAACCAATGTATATATAAGATATGTATATATATATATATATCAATCCAAATCAACAGTATCCACACAACGAACACCAAATACATCGCCTACTACACCAGTTACACACACGACATTTAAGTTTTTCTGTATTAGGCTTTTTTTGAATTATTAATAAAAAATATTGTATTGTGTTGTCATTCCGCAGAGTCCTGATTTATATCCCAATATATCATCCCACATATTTGGGGGCTCAAACAACGCGAAATCATATGTAATTATATTTTCCTCCACGTGAGTAAATTGAAAACAAAATTAGGCAAATTCGGAAATACTTGGTCGGTAAAATAACTTCTTTTCCTCGGCGTCGATAGAATGAAAAATTTGAAATTTGTCAATTCAATAATCTCGCCAATTTATTTGATAACGGGTATCTGCGAACGGGATAAGATACCTGCATACATTCTCAGCTCCGATAGTATATACATAACGGAAACGAATTCGACTTCATAGTACGTACTCATTGAGTACGTACTAAGAAAATTTTGGATTTTTTAATTGTGTCCCTTCTGAGATATTTCAAATTGAAAATGCGACATTTTCAAAAAATCGCAATATTTGAAGACCCATTTAAAAAAGGATACAACTCTAAAGCCTGAAACTTTTTAGAGAAGTAGTATACTATAAGGCATTATCCATAAAAAAATTGAAGGTGAGTTCTAGTTCTATCTTTAACGTTTTTAATTTTAAAAGAGCAGGTTTTTAGTTTGAAAACGTTAATATTTACCCATTTTATTTCGTATTTACTGTTAAGTTGGCCTAAATATATACCTAACAGAAAATATTTTACATTTTATGCTATTTAACCTGTTAACTGGGTATGACGAAATATTTCGTCATACACAAACTACTACTGAATTGGGTATGACGACATTTCTCGTCATGGAAATTCGGCGCAATATTTTGGGCGCATTAATTTTTATTTAGTTCTTATCTATTAAATCGTAGCGTGGTTATATGCGAGCATATGGACGGTCCCGATCCAAACTGCAGTATCTTTTCGACACGCGAACAAACTTTAGTATCTTTTCGATTTGTAAACAAACTGCAGTACCTCAATTTTGATGTTTTTGAGAAAACGACGTTCAAAGATTTAAAGAGATCGGAAAACATTCTAAAATTTGAATCGCGCATTAAAAACTTTCGATTATTTAAATAAAAATACTTTCAAAATTGCTTAAAATGTAGTTTAAATCATGCTACTCAAAATGAGTCGAGAATCTCGAATTTCAAAACAATCGAGTTACTGCAGTTTGTTTGCAAGTCGAAAAGATACTACAGTTTGTTCGCGTGTCGAAGAGATACTGCAGTTTGGATCGGGACCGTCGATATTGTTTACGTTTTTGCAATCTGTCACGTATTTTACGCATTAGTAATAACTTGCTTACTTGAGTGCTTGTTAATTTTTTCAAAATATTTGTAACAGTTATTTTGCGGAAGAAAATATTTTTGAATTCCTCGAGAGTGACGATGAAATATTGCCCGGGAGGACAGGTAAACGACGTCGAATTACAAGCAGTAATAGCAGTTCAGAAGAATCGGAAGATGATGATATTATGGACGAAAGTGTTCAATCGGCATCAGGTGAGTGAAAAAGTGAGGGAATAATACGATCGCCTTTTCCATTTTTGTCTCAATCTGGACTTACATTTGATGGACCCGAACAAAAAGATTGCCTTTTTTATTTTGAGAAATTTATAGATGACAATTTAGTAAGAGTTATTGTGGAAGAAACAAACAAGTACGCCGAACAATTTTTTGAAAAAAATCCCCCTTGAAACCACGTTCAAGATGTCTAGCGTGGGTTGACACCGATAACCGAGATATAAGAGTGTTTATTTCCTTACTAATGTTACAAGGAATAATAGGAAAGCCTTCATATGTATTTCACAAAGCGAGAAAGTCTGGAGACTCCATTTTTTTATAAAACTATGTCAGAGAAAAGATTTCAACTGTTAGTGAAATTTTTACACTTTTCTGATAGCAATGCATTCGATCCAACAATGTGCAACAAAAAACATGCAAAATCAATCCAATTTTGAACTATTTCAGAAATAAATTCAAGGCTTTATACGTACCAGATAAGGACATATCAGTAGATGAGTCTCTTTTGTTATGGAAAGGAAGGCTATCTTGAAAACAATACATTCCATCGAAAAAAAGTCGATTTGGTGTTAAATTGTATATGCTATGTGAAAGTAAAACCGGATACATAAGTGATTTCCTTATACATACAGGTCAAAATACGCAGTATGGTTCGAACTATCCAGAAGAAAAAGGAGCAAATCGTATTGTTTTTGAATTGTGCCACGATTTATTGGATAAGGGATATACGGTATATCTCAATAATTGGTATACTAGTATTGATCTACCTGAGAAGATGTGCAAGAGGAAAACCGATGTTGTAGGAACAATGCGAAAAAATAGAAAGGGAATACCATTTGATATAAAATCTCGTATTTTGAAAAAAAGGTGAATCTATTGCTAGGTACAGAGACAAAATAATGATTATGAAGTGGAAAGAAATGTTGAGTACTATCCACGACAATAAATTTGTGGAAACAGACAAGCGATGGAAAATGATATCAAAACCGGAAGCTATCGTTGACTACAACAAAAAAGTGGGAGGAGTAGATCTTGCTGATGGACAAATGAAAGCTTATGAAATTGCTAGAAACCAAGTAAAAAAATATTATTATAAGATTTTCTTACATTCACTAGACATGGTGTGTTTGAATGCATATCTCCTGTATAAGAAAGATGGCGGTCAATTTGACAAGCTTCATTTTCTCATTGAAATTGTCGAAAAGGGTGTCGAAAAATATGGAGGTGGACAGCAGTCGTCATCTACTAGTACAGGACGTCCTTCTTTGAGACCAAAACCATCTAGACTTATTGACAGACATTTTGCGGATTACATACCATCGGACTCTTCAAGGGCAAACGTAACCAGGAGATGCAAATTGTGCTATTCAAAAGGCTTTAGGAAAGATTTGAGATTCTGGTGTTCCCGACTGTAAAGTTACTTTGTGTATGCCGCATTGCTTCAAGGAATATCATACTACGAAATAATTATTTAAATTCGTTCAATTAATTTTTTCTTCATTGAAGTTGTTTGATTTATATATAATATGTTATAAAATATTTTGTCGAAATAAATAAAATCAATAAGTTAAAGACTATTTCCTTTTATTACTTATAATTATGAAGAAAAAAAATGCCCATTGTGAAACGAGTTGAACAAAAGTTTATTCCCCGGTTAACAGGTTAACAGGGTTTTTGTTGGAACTGAATATCTTTAAAAACCAAGAAGTTACAGCGTTTAACACGAACCTCTGTAAAATGCAAATTAGTCTGAGGCACCAATAACATATGGCGGCTCAAAAAAAAAAACTAAACATCTAAAAAATGAATGAATACCTTTTTTCAACTCTCTAAGTATAGTACAAATATATGTAAAAAAATAAAAAATAAATAAATTTTGTCAGCGACCTTTATTAATTAAATTGGTCGATTTGATATGGATTGATCCTCAAGTAAGAAATTTTTGCAATTCGACACTTCCTTTATCTTCAGTAAATGCATACGGCTATGATGAAATTGCTAAACGATTGGGAGCGCGACCATAGGTCATAAGCTCGATTTTGTATTAATAGAATAAGCACACTCAATAAATCATCAGTCTGGAATTAAGTCTTTCAGTTAACAGAGTTTATGCTGTTTAGCTGCTCTGCTTTTCTAGCTGATCATATCTCGGATTTTGAGCTATTATATCTGCTCCATAGGAGTTAAAGCCTTGTGGCTGATCCAAGGTCTTTACACAGGAACACAGAGAAACAACATAGAAATTTGGTTTCCCAAGTTCCAGCATTACATGGCGACCGAGACACCGAGCTTTGGAGCCGTTAACACCACAAATTAAGTACGCGCAAGTACACGACCAAGTGGAAAAAACCACAAAACCAAAAACCGTGACATCGAGCTGAAACAATCACAGCAGACGAGAATCTGATTTTGGGTACACATATACCCCGGATAACTTGCAGTGGTTCCGATGAACAACGATATAAGCGAGGCGGTCGAGAAACTCATCGCAAAAAAATGTTAGATTAAATATCCGAGAAATTTTTTTATATACACTAAAATGTACAATAAAAATTACTTGCAACATTTAGTTAGCTAACATTTTTATTCCAGATTTACAACTTAATTAACTAGAACTTTGTCAAAATTTTGCAAAGAAATGGATAAAACCCAGTCAAAAACGATAATAGGAACATTATTATTATTTTTATTATTAAGGGGTTGGATCAAGGACTTTCCGCATCCTTAAGTCACTGCGACCAATTTGATCTTTTGTGACCTGATCCAGGTTCAGTATTAGGCCGCCCCGTCAATTTTTAGTTCCTTTATCAGACCCAAAATTTTTTTGAGGGCTATCTTGGCTATGTCTGTCGGTGATGGGAAAGCCCCACCAAGGTGTCTAAGCCTCATGCGGCCGAGGGCCTCACAGTGACAGAGGATATGTTCCGCAGTCTCTTCCTCTTCTAGACAGAAACGACAGGTGTCATCATCAGCCAGTCCTAGCTTTTTTAGGTGGTAGCTCAGGTGACAGTGACCAGTTAAAAGTCCTGTTATCAGCCTTAAATCTGGTCTGCTGAGTGAGAGCAGCTCCTTCGTTTTCTGTTTTGAGTAGGTTATAAACCTCTTTGCTTGTCTTGACCCCGGAATATTTATCCAATGTGAGTGCTTACAATCGTCCTCCCATGTCCGGATTCGCATTGCTATTCGGCTTTTAGAGTAGCCGCAGAATGGCTCCGGTCCAATAAACTGAGAATCCGCACCTTTTTTTGCTAGGTAATCCGCCTTCTCGTTGCCTTCGATGCCCTCGTGCCCTGGTACCCATGCCAGCGTGATGCTGTTGCTCCGGGCCAGTTCTTTGAGTGCAGTGAGACAGTCCCAGACGATTTTAGACTCAAAGGTGTAGGATCCTAAAGCCTTAAGTGCCGCCTGACTGTCAGACATAATGTATATTTTAGCACCGCGTATTCCTCTATTGGCAATTTTGCGTGCGCAGATTTCGATGGCATGTATCTCTGCTTGGAAGATGGTTGGTGTAGAACCAAGCGATTTATATATCTTTGATCTTGGTCCGAAGACCCCGATGCCCGTTCTGTCTTCCATCTTGGATCCATCCGTGTACCAAACCAGAGATCCCCGTTCAAAGATATGTCTATTACTAAGCCAATAATCTCTGCTCTCTAGGATCAGCTTGAATGGTATGTCAAAGTTATGCCTCTTCGGCATAATATCTGTTATTGAGTTGATCACCAGATCACCCTTGAATTCTTCAAGGATTTTCCTATGACCAGACCAGTTCCCTCCTGTAAGGAGATTGGCGCCAGTCAGCCTTATTGCGCTTGAGGCAGCCTCCTTCTTTAGATGTAGATGTAAAGGGGGGAGGTCTAGTAGGGCCTCCATAGCTGCCGTGGGGCATGTGCGCATGGCTCCTGTAACTCCTAGACATGCTGACCTCTGCAGTTTTTGCAGTGTGGATCGCGCTGTCTTTTGTTCTACTTTTGGCCACCACACGAGAGCTGCGTAGGTGACTACGGGTCTTATGATTGTTTCATATGCCCAGAGGGCCATTTTGGGCTTTAGTCCCCAGGTCTTTCCAAAGAGCCTTCGGCAGGACCATAGGGAACTCATAGCCTTCCCTGTAACCCTATTAAGTTGAGGATTCCAAGTGAGTCTTTGATCTAGAATTATTCCTAGATATTTGACCTCACTTGAGAATTCTATCCGTGTTCCTTCAAGAGTAGGAGCCTCTAGCCTTAGCTTCCTTTTTCTTGTGAACGGTATAATGGTTGTTTTACTAGGGTTGACTCTGAGCCGCTCCCTAGTACACCAGGATTGTACCATCTTCAGAGCATTTTGCAGTCTTCTTGAAATGATTCTATCCTGCTTGCTCTCGATAGTAATGACCAGGTCGTCTGCGTAGCCCTGGCAATCGTAGCCAGCGTTGGTCAGATTGACCAGGAGATCATCGAGAACAAGTGACCACAACAGTGGGGAAAGAACTCCCCCCTGAGGACAACCTCTGGTGGCCCGTACTGTTACCGAATTGTCCCCCAGCCTCGCTGTGATATTCCGGTTACTCAGCATTGCCCCAATCCATTGGACCGTCGGCAGATCAATACCTCTATCGGTGGCCGCTCCTTCGATGGACGTGAAAGACGTATTGTCAAAAGCACCCTCTATATCTTGGAAAGCACAAAGGGCAATGCCCCTACCATTAACAGCATCCTCCAGTTTCCCAACCAGATTGTGTAGTGCTGTTATCGTTGATTTGCCTGCCTGATATGCGTGCTGGTTTGCATGTATCGGCGTGTCTTTCAGACAACCGTACCTAATATTTTGGTCAATGATTTTCTCCATTGACTTGGGAAGGAAGGAGGATAGGCTGATCGGCCGATATGCCTTGGGTTGGTCCGCTGGTCGCCCTACACTCTTGGGTATAAAAGCGACCCTTACCACCCTCCACGGACTGGGGATGTAGCTGAGTTGGTAGCTAGCCCTAAATATTTTAGTGAGTATTGGCAACAGATCATCTAAGCCCTGCTGCAGAAAAGCTGGGAAGATGCCGTCGCCACCAGGAGATTTGTAGGCTTTAAAAGAGTTGATGGCCCACCTTACCGTTCCGGCTGTGAAGATTTTGCCCGAGGTGCTCCTCAATCTGCGTGTTGAACCACCGCGCACAAGGAGTGATTGAGTTCCTCTATTTTCTTCTGTCAGTGAACACTCAGGGAAGTGTGTTTCCAAGAGTAGTTTCAGTGTTTCCTCAGAATCAATGGTGTAAGAACCATCAGTTCTCTGGAGGAGGCCTATGCCATTGAAGTGATCTTTTGAGAGTACTTTTTGGAGTCGTGCTGTTGTAGGTAGATTGTCAATCTCTTCACAGAACTTTCTCCAGGTTTTCCTCTTGGATCTCCTTAATTCTTTGTTATACTCAGTCAGGGCCTGCTTTTAGTCATCCCAGGCTCCTGAGCGCTTAGCTTTATTAAAGAGTTTTCTTGATTTAGCTCTTAGTTTGCTTAGGGTCCTGTTCCACCAAGGCACATCTCTAGCTGCCTCTCTGCGTCTGACAGGATTACTATTTTCATAGCTTTGTACGATCAGGTCTTGTAGCTGTTTTGAGGCCCTTTCAAGGTCCTCCTGGGATTCTATCGGGGCATCATCGAGTTCTTGTATGTGCGTCCTGATGTGCTCCCGGTAGATGTCCCAGTTGGTTAGCTCAGGAACTCTGACCGCTTCCAGCTGCCCCTGAGGGGCCTCCATGTCAAATCTTATATGTTTATGATCTGATAAAGAGGGCTAATCCGACACGTGCCAGTTATTAATGTTGTTCTCCAAGTTTGGACTGGCTATCGTAAGATCCAGAACTTCTTGGCGAACAATGTTAGTAAAGGTTGCTTTATTGCCTAATGAAATGATCTAAAACGTACTCACCTCGGCTGTTTATCCCGGTACTTCCCCAGATAGTGTGGTGGGCATTCGCATCACATCCAATGATAAACTTCCTATTGTGCTTTTGGCAGTAGCACAATAGCTGCGTAATTTCCCTTGGAGGTGGTGGTTGGTCCGAATCTCCATGGAAATAGGCAGAGGCTATAACAATCCCCTGTTTTTCCCTGTGCGTCGGCACATCCACTAAAGCTGCTACCAGATCCCTAGTGGTTAGCTCTGGAATAGGAAGAAAGTTAATCTTTGGCTTGAACATCAAGGCAGCACGAGGAGCTCCGTGCTAGCCATCATAGACTAACTTACCCTGTTTTAATGGAAGTCCTTTTATTAGCCTTCCATGAACCCAAGGTTTCTGTATGAGAGCCACATCCAGTCCCTCCAGCACGAATCTCCTGCCAAGCACATCAGTGGCAGCTTTAGCATGATGGAGATTGATTTGGAGGAACGTTAGAGTGACTCTATCGGCTGCCCTTGGCAGAGTGTGACGGCCTTTTTCATTTGGATCCATCGGTCCTTCGGGATTTTGGCCGGCCCTCTTTTACAGAGCCTTTTAATTGGTAGGTGGCAGGCGTATTTTTCCCTGTCACTTCCACTTTCCTGTCTGGTTCAGTGTGGGCCTTGGAGGTGCCCGGTACCACATGTTTGAACCAGATCAGTTCGGGTTGAGTGCAGCCCTGTGCCTGTAGTGGCCGTAGAGCATCCCACTTTTTGGTCTTTAGAGGTTGAGGGAACCAGAGCCGTCTGCCCCGCTGGTTGTTTGGCACCAGCTGCCGGTGCTGGAGTCGCCCCACCTCTCGAGACCGTAAGACTTGCTTTAGTGGCCCGCCCCGTCGGGTTTTTAGCTTCCTTGGAGCTAGAACAAGCCGGAAGCTGGGCCTTAGCAAAGCCACTTTTGGGCCTGAGCTGTACCTGCCCGAACATATAGTTGACCTTGAAGATCTTTTTAAGAGCCTCAGCCGAGAAGTCATCTACTGAGAGGACTACAACAGTGGATGTTCCCTCTGTTTCCCTCTTCAGTATCCTCCAGGCCGAGACCCTTAGTTGATGGTTTTGACCCTCGACTTGGTCAAGGATCTCCCCATTTGTAAGTTCCTGGCTATCCGGGAAGTAGCCTACCAGGACTTTGGAACGGGGAAGTTCCTCCTCCCCGACCGCCCTTCGTTTTGCCCCTTCCCATGGCTGAAGCTCAACCACAGACTGCTTGAGCAATACTGAGGTGGCTTCATCACCGCAGTTGATCATTGTAGCAGTAGCTACAAATTTAATATATTATATTTTAAGTAAAAGTTTATTATTTTGATTATATTATTAATAAAATATTAGTATTAAAAATCTACTTCAATAATATCCAATTAGACTGTACTGTCAAAAATATTTTAATCAACCTGTACACTTCGATAAAATTTGAATAGTGTGAAACACAAACACTTTAAAAATTATCGTAATCATTTATTCATTGACAATAAAATACTGTACTCAATACAAAGAAAATTTTAACAAACTATCTATGTATATAACGTAAAGTAGGATACAAAAATATTGTAAATAATTTTTAGTCTAGCCAGAACAACCGGACTGATACAAAGAGGACTTAGGATTTTGGAGGCTCAAAATAAAGGGACTACGCCCCCACGTCAACTTATAATTCCAGACATCCTGACATACCTCAATCATCAACCAGCCTGGCTTATGTTCGGTACCATAGAATGCGGGTTTAACCTCGCTGTTCTTATTGTCCCGGATTTTTCTGAGGATCGCCCTTTGAACGAGCACGAGCTGTTCGGTCGTAAGCGATACCTCAGGGAATTTGTCCGGTAGGATGCCCATGCGCACTCCTGCCGCGACTTCCTTGTACGAGGGGGCTGCTGGAGTCTTGCTTCCCTCTACGGGTGACTCCTGTTTAGCCTCTGTTGTAGTGATTGGAGTTCTCTTCCTTTTGGCCTCTATAGTTCCAGTGGGGGAGTCCTTTCTTTTACCACTGTCTGGTGCCACTACCCTGGGAGCCATCGCTAGTAATCTAGCTGCTTCCGGGTTGTGTCCCTCTGACAACAGTTTTTTGAAGCGTTTTTTGGCAGCTCCGCTAAGGTTTTTCCTCTTTGGTCTGCTGTCTTTCGTTACCTCCTCGGGACTTATCCCTGAGTCCTTTGCGGCCTTAGGTTTGTCAACGGACTTGGTAATAAGTTCCTCATCGGACATCAGTGACACGTCAGACAGCCTGGCTGGACTTACACTATCCAGATCCACTTGCATGTCTTCTGTCATTTGGGGCCTTAGGTTGGCCTCCGAGGTTGGATCCTTTGAAGAGGCTCCGCCCTCAGTGTTTTCTGGCAGCTCGGACACCCTGGCAGGACTTACATTGGCCTGGTCCATTGGTTCGTTCGCTGCCATTTGAGGCCTTGTTCCAGCCTCAGAGGTTGGCACTTTTAGAGGGGTGCCACCCTCATCATTATTTGATTTTTCCGTATTCATGTGGTTCCCACTAGTAGGGGAGAAGTGGAGGTCCACCGCGACAGAGATCCCCGATGTCACGGCAAGGCTAGATAAAACCGGAGGTCGCCTGGTATCCGGAGTTCGCATACTAACGACCAAGCACCCCCTTGACCACGAGTCCCTCGGCGTATGCTGCTCCACCTTGGACTGGGGTATTTTATTTAAGAGAGTATCCTTCTCTCCGCCCGACTACTATTAGCCAGAACTCCTGGCAGAGACATGACCATACCAGGAGCCTGTTACCAGCCGCCACCACGAGGAGGTTGCAGTCGCACTTCTCTCAGTGTACACAGTTACGGCGCGCAACCATAGGTTACACGTTGACTCCCCTGCGTACCTGCCAGCTGACGGCCTAATACGAACATAGTAAACAATGTTATTATCGAAGATAATAATATTGTTGCTAATAATAGCGATTATTAAACTTGTCGAGTTTCTTTTCTGTGTATACAAAGGTCATAAGAGGAAATGAAGAAAAAGATATTCAAACGCGGTATTAAAAGTATAAAATGTTACTGTACAATGCATGATTGTATTGCCATTCCACTCACACTCCAACTTCTGTTTGCAATATTAACCGATATAAAGGTAGATCCACACCAAAGAAACTTTTGTCGTCGACATGGTCGCTGACAGAGTCACCGACAAAAGTTTCTATCTTGTCCACATTAAAGGTATGACGTAGAAAACAAAACATGTTTAGTGAGTGTTTTGAAATGCGTCCACATCAACTTACAATGCTGACCTCGACGACAAAAATTTGTAACCTGTAATTGTTTAGCAGTTTCCAAATCTGTGGCTGACAAGGTTTCGTTTTCCCATCGAAAATGGGAAATAATTAGTTTGTCAGTGATATTTGTGCGCAACAGAAAAAAGTAAATAGTGCGTCAGTGTTAATTTGTGTTTTTTTATTTTCTGAAAAGATGGCTTTTGCATATGTTAATAAAATAGTTTTTAAAAAAAAAGTTGAACCGACTTCACAAAAAGCGCTGAAAAGCATACAATAATTTTTAATTTTATATCTATTACGACATTTTGAAGTCGGTGCAAATCAAACAAACCAAACAACAACAAAAATATTTAATCCTCATTTCTTATGATCCCGTAAGCTGAAATGTTCAGGTAGTATTATGGATTATTTTCAATTGTGGTTCTGTAGTTGTTTTATTTGTCTAATTTGCACCGACTTCAAAATGTCGCAATAGATATAAAATTAAAAATTATTTTATGCTTTTTAACGCTTTTTGTGAAGTCGGTTCAACTTTTTTTTTTAAAACTATTTTATTTTTCACTTTTAGTGTATTCTACTCTATAAAACGAAGAAAGAACCATCCAAATCGGTCCACGCGTTAAAATTGAGTTTTAACCCTATACCCCACCACCATTCCACTAAACTTTTTTTCTCATGGTATCAATCAAGGAACATACTCTACCGAACAGAAAAGGAATCATCGAAATCGGTCCGCGCGTTCCGAAGTTACTACCCCTCCCCCACCACCACCATAGGACCAAATTATTCCCCTATTAGCAATGGCGGATCACACTCTATACAGCAGCAAAAGAACCATCCAAATCGATCCACGCGTTACAAAGTTAGGTTCCACCCCCCCCCCCCCCTTCTTCTCCCACCCCCACCCCAGCAACATTTGTTTTCTCGTAGTATCAACCAAGAACCATATTCTACCCAACAGAAAAAGAATTATCCAAATCGGTCCACGCGTTACAAATTTAGACTACCCCCCCCCCCTCCCCTTACCCTAGGCCAAATTTTTTTTCTCCTATTAGCAATGGGGGATCATACTCTGTACAACAAAAAAAGAACCATCCAAATCGGACTACGCGTTACAAAGTTAGGTTTCACCCCCACCTCCCACCCCCCACCCTACCAACAAAAAAAGAATCATCAAAATCGGTCGACGCGTTACGAAGTTATGCCCGGTCAGACATAAAAAAAAATAAAATAAATAAATAAAAAAAAAATACGCGTCGAACTTAGAACCGCTGTGTTTTTGGGAAGTCGGTTAAAAATAAATGGAGTGGACCGCCGTAAAAACTGTGGCTTTAATTGAGGACTACTTATTACATCCCGAATTATGAGATTGCAAGGAGAAAAACTACGAAAATCTAAATATGAAAAATGATGCTTGGGTTTAAAAAATAAGTAAATCCCTCGAAGCGGATCGATCAGAAGTAGAAAAAAAAATTAAAAATTTGTCATGTTAGAGAAAATTTATTTCAATCTCAAAAGGTTTTGTCAAAGAGGCACAATTTTGCCATGGTAATTGACCCTCTTTGAACATTAAATACTCTGCAAAATCTGCTCTAGCTGCTTCAGCTGGAAACGGTGGCTTTCGAGGTATAATTTTAAAAGCTGATATTGATTGCAGTGATGATCCATTTCGTCTCCAAGAACCGGGCACTATTTCGTGTGTATCTGCATCTTACCTGTCGAAACTCCCAACTGGAGTGTATATGCTTTTCGATGTGTTACTTCTCCTTAAAAAGTTGTTTAAGAGCAAGCAAGCTAAGAAAATTTTTTCTGCTTTTGTTGGTTCCAAAAGAAGTGGTTTTCTCAAAACGCGAAACACAGCTGAAAGAACCCCAAAAACGTTTTTTATCACTATGTGAGCTCAACTCAAGCGATATATATCCTTTCTTTAGAATCTTTGTCTGTCTTTGTAGTCTGCCTGGATAAGGTTTCAATATATTTTCCGACAGCGGAAAGGCGTCATCGAAAACGAAAACATAGGGAACTTGTGCTGTTCGTCCAGGTATTTACATAGCTTAATTGAATGTTCCAGTCCTTTAATTATTGCTTCACACACCTCCGAAATAATAATAGAAATCGACTGTTTGGGTATTTTAAACAAATGCATTTAGGTTATATAACTGTCACCAGTTGCAAGAAATCTTAATGTGAGAGCTAATTTCTTTTTAGCCGAAATAGCTACTCGAAAATTAGTGTTCATTTTAGAAATATCAGGCTCAATTATCTTAAGGTACTATTAGCGAGTGAAGTTAAAGAAAAGACCATTTTTAAATGTTTTTTCTTAAAGTGAAAAATTTATATTTAGAGCTAATTTTTTTTAACATATGATAACTTAGGATCTATATTTTATAAAAAAAAATGTTTTAATTATTATTTTTTCTAGTATAGAGGGCGTTGAAGTAAAAAAAAGAGGCCAAATCTGCGGAAATGATAGAGCCTCTCCAGTACATCTGAAGAAAAAAATCAAATGGCATTTTAATATAGACATATTTAGTTGTGCATCCCCCCACAAAAACCGGAAGTAAAGCGTTTCATTTCGTCATTTCGAGAAAAACGCGTTTAAAGTTTAAGGTTACAAGGAATTTACGCAGCGTCGTCAAAACATGACTATACAAAAATCTGTGTAACTTTTTTGCTATTTTGAATTTTGACCTGAAATTTTAAATTCATATTCTTGACACATTAATAGTCCCTTTTATGAAATTTTCTTTTAACTCACTAATAGTACCTTGAGTAAATATTTAAAGTCTGAACTCGATATTCTCGTAAAATTTTTGAAGCAGCTATCTTTAAGAAACGCTCCGCTTAAGTGATCCATGTCATCTGAATTTAAGTCTCTTAATAATTCACTACCACTGTATTTCTTTCTACCATTACGTAAACTAGGACGCACCCAATATCTTCGGGATCTTTCTTTTTCACGATAAAATTAAATACGCTCCGGCAACAAATATTGACTTTGTGTCGCAAACAAAGTTATCAACCATTAGTTTTTCAATGTGGACAATTACACAACCTGTAACTTTGTTTCTGGTTTATCTGAAAGTGTTTATTAACTTTGTCGACGAAACTTGTAACTTCAGTGTGGACCCACCTTAACGATTTCAGTGATAAAAACCTAGTAAAACAATTTTGAAATTATCCCGTGTGTTTATACCACCAGCCCAGATGGAATTACCACAGCCATATATCTGACGAATGGACCAATTAAATAAAATCGAAGAAGAATTTTAATAAATTTCAACAAGAGCAAAAACAGACAATACACGGAAAATACTATACAACAAAAAGAAGAGTTAGTAAAGAACCTTCACGAAGAAGCAAAAGAAGTAGTAACAGTGCCAGAAGACGTAAATACCATACTTAAATATAAAGTAATTTACCAAAAAATAAAGCAGTTAGTGGATAATATTTTAAAATTAATAACAAATCAAATACATGACATTCGATATCAAGACAGCAACATCTCTGCTTCAAACCTATGATGAGAAGCATGATAAAACAGAAACTTTTATTGAATCTATGGAGCTACTGGACAACAGACTCGAAAGAAATTATGATTAAATTCATAAAAACTCGCATATCTGGAAAGGCAAAATACGTAATTACTGATGAAATCAAAACAGTAACAGTAATAAAAAACACACTTGAGAAAAATTCTCAAGCACTCCATATTGGCACTATTGCGAACATGCCAACAAAGCAACAGGAAGCTAAAGGCGTTTGCTACGCAAATCGAAAATCTGTCAAGACAACTTACCAGAGCTTTAATCTCCGAAAAAGTTGCGACAGGAGAGGCCGCCGAAAAATTATCATTCCAGTCATTTATTGACTAAACAACCGAGGAACCTTACTCAAACTAAAAGCCAGAAACATTGTAACATTGCCAGAAATAACAGCAAAGGCAACAATGGTAGACAAAGATCAACCATGTAGCATTCAACACTATAGAAGCAATCAACCTAGTGGAACTGGGAATTACCCAAATAGAGGTAGCAGCAACTGGCATAACTACAATACCAGATACAGCAATAATAGCAGATCCAACGATCACAACATACTGTTACATTTCTTGGACTAAATGCCAACACCAATGAAATTTAAAAGAGGATAATACCTGTTTTGATGTCTCCACACCCAAGACAACATTCGTCATCTTCAACTCCGCTGCACGCTTTCAACGACAAGGTTCTCTCGCTGACATCTAGATAGAGTACCTGCAAGAAAGGAGCGTTAGAAAAGCAAAAAAAGGACAACTTAATGAAATAAAAGAAGGAAGAAATACCTATCCGACAACGGCGATCCCTTGACGTCAGCAACGAGCAGCGGTCTTGCTTAGATCTGTCGTCGGTCGGTCGTTGCACTTTTAAAACTGTTTCCGTTTTCTGTTATTTTTGTTTTTCATGCTGGCGTGCATCAGCGTTGTGGCGCTTTATGTTTTTGTTTTGTGGCTTTGATTTAGATTTCAAGTAAATTAAATTTTATTTTCTTTGCGATTTCGTGTTGTTTCCACTTTTTTTGGCTGTGACTTTTTTGAATTTGTGTTTGGTCTGACCGACCTTTTATTCGAATTTTTTAATTTCTATTTTCTGTTTATTTTACTGGTTATTTAATTTTGTATTTTTTTCCCTGTTTTTCCACCGGCACCATGTCAAAGTGTGGGACCTGCGCAGGCGAGATTGACCGAGATGGGGTTGGTTGCGATGGTGTACGTGGCCATTTGCTTCATGCTGCGTGTATCAGTAGTGGAAATAGATCTTCTGTTTCTTCCACTTGCGCCGAATTCTCGGCCATAAAACCGTGCCATGTCCTCAGATTAGTGAGAGGTTTAGTGGAGTCCCTTTCCGGTGACCTGTCGCTTGCTGCTGTCAGAGTCAGTTCCTTTTCCACTCGTTGGAATGATCTTCCGCTCGTATCCAAAGACACCAATGCCCTTACAGCAAAGGTGGACAAGATTCTGGTTATTACTGGTGCCTTGCCTTTGAACTCCAAAGCTCTATTAGAGAGATTACACAAACTGTCCTCTAGAGTATTGGTAATGACTGATTCATTAGCTGGTGTTCAGGCTACAGTTGCCAGCCTTGATCCCTGTTTGGTGTCGTCGTTGGGCTCCTCACCCGTGCTGCCGATTGTTGATGACATTCGCCGCAATGTCCGGTAGGTAAAACTTGACATTTCTACTTGGTCGGCGGTGGTTTCGACCGATGGTGATCTTATTGAATATTTGGCTTACTTGGGGGTTATCGTCAAAAATGCCGAAGCTACAATGACCAATTCAATTTATTACAAATAACGTTCACACTTACAATTCACTATTTTTAAATATTATTTACTAAGACGATAAAAGTATGGGTAACTTCGTTGAGGTTACGTGGGCGCACGTGTCCGATCGCCAGCCAAGATCCTGAACCAAAAAATGAAGAGTAGAGCCGCGTTCTTGATCAGCCGGATACTTAAAAAAACTCCAAAGTTGACTACGGGACTTACGTCACCCCAAAGGTATGCGTGTTGGCACTCTTGACTTTTCCTGTGGTGAACACCCACAGTACTCCCCCGCCAGCGCTAGCGATGCCTTGACTAGGGTCTTCGGAATATCACTCTCCTTCCAGATCGTTTCACGTACTGCTTACGACCTTCCTCAATAACTGTTTGCTCTCGTGACGTGCCTCGCGATCCGTCGGGTCTATTTGTGGACTCGTTAGTTTCACTGAAAATATATGCAGGCTTTAGTCGGTCTATCGATATATTTACCTTCCTCCCGTTTATGTTGACTTGGTAGTATTTGGCTGTCCTCTTGGATACTGGATAGGGGCCATCGTTGGTTGGCGTTAGAGGACGCCTTACTGTATCGTTGCGGACAAAAATGTTTTTGCATTCACCGAAATCCTTTGGCACGTATGTACTTTTTGTATCGTGATGGTTCATCTTTGCTTTACGAATTCTTGTGTATTTGCGTCGTCCTCGTTGTCGTAAAAAAGCTATGCTGTCGTCGCGTTGAGGTCCTGTTTTACTGTAGTACGAAGTCCAAGCAGCACTCGTGGCAGAACGTCTGTCCAATGGTCCGTTGAATGAGATTTCAGCGCGGCCTTGAGTGTCGATGGTACCTCTCGATCATGCCATTCGCTTCCGGATGGTATGAAGTCGTTCGCAAGTGCTCTATGCCAAGTAACCTGGTTAGCTGTTTGAACAGTTCACTTTCGAACTGCCGTCCCTGGTCGGTAGTTATCCGAAGCGGTACTCCGAACCTCGAGATCCATCCTTCATATAAGGCTCTTGATACGGTTTCAGCCGTGATATCCCGAATGGGTATTGCTTCTACCCACCTCAAGAATCTGTCTACACATGTGAGTAAGTACCGAAATTAACGTGATGGTGGTAATGGACCAACCAAGTCGATGTTGAGATGCTCAAATCGGGAGTCTGCTTTTTGTTTTTTTGTTTTTGTTTTTTTTTATATGATGTGGCCAAATCCTAGGGGACAACCCTTTGATGCGTTAGCATGGTTTTGGTCGGAAGGGAATTAGGGTAAGGGAAGTGAGGAAACTTGAGTCTTGTTTTTGCATTGCTGCGAGCTAGACAACAGCCCAGAGACGAAGTGGATTATTTTAATTTCTTAATAAAAGCACACGGTCATCTGGTCTTGAACCCGGGCCCCATGGCATGTTGGTCTTGCCGCTCAACGCATTGATCCAACTCCGTCTCCTGACGGATAAGTTTGAGACGGTGAACGGGTATGCTTCCAGACTTTTGCTCGTTGATATGCTATGCACCTTCTTGCCCACATATGTCTGTCCTTTCGAATGGATGGCCATATAAAGTGATCGGTAACCAATTTTACCGTTGCACGAATGCCAGGATGTGATAGGTTATGCACGCTATCACATGCAACTCGACGAAATGGTTTAGTTATAAAGCGTCGAATCTTGTGGGTCGATGTATCACAATAAATAAAGCGGTTCATGTCTGTAAGAACGGGAAATTTTTTTAACTTTAATGTATGCGACGTACCTTCCGCCAGCAACTGCAATAATTCGTCCTGCGCTTGGTTGTCTGCTAGCATATCGTAATCGATGGCGTTCATGCGACGATGTTTTCTTCTCCAGCGACGGATCGTACATCGCAGGTAAATTGTCCGATGAAGTCCAAGTTGCGGAGTTGCCTTGGTGAGGCCTTTGCGAGGTCTTACTTAAAGGCTAATGTCAGGGGCTTGTGATCGGTGACGATGACAAATTCACGGCCGTCCAACATGTAGCGAAAATGTTTCACGAACAAATAAGAACTTAGCAGCTCAAATGAGGTGTGGAAGTAGTTGTTAATGTGTTAACAACTGCCTCTACTTAATTTTAGAGGTCATATGATATCCTCCAATTTACTTGTATGTGTTTGAGTTCGCCTCGATTTAAATGTGATTCTTCTCCGTCTTCTTCATATGTATGTAATCTTTCGTGGAGGTTGTTATCGTCACTCCAGTCTTCGTCGAAGTAATGGGTTTACTATACGGTACAAAACGTGAGGTGTCTTTAGAAACGAGTTTTGTAATCGTCTTCGTTTCTTGGGACCGTATTTCCTTGTTTAAAATTGATTTCTTCGCTGAATCTATCTGTGCGGTTGGGTCCATCCTTCCTTCTTGAGATCTACAAACGTTAATGGTTTTGATATTTTCTAAATTGTTTTTCAATTTAAATATTGATTATAAAGAATCCTTTTAATTTAAATTTTGACTTTATTTCTTTACTAATACATAACTTATTAAATGCTGAAGGCGAACTGAAAACTTCGTTTGTTTTCAGTTCCTTTTATATCCTTCAAAATTAGAAACGGTTGCTTTTCTAAAAAAATAAAAATAACTTATAGGCAGGTTTATTTCGAGGAAATAAAATGTGGCTAACTTCAGGTGAGTCACCTCATTACTCCCCTTCCAGTTAAACTTTACGTTTGACGATAATGAAGGCACATTTCCCATGAATAATAGTACCTGATGTGTTCGTATGAGTTCCAGTTACGTCCTTCGTCATTGCGATGTAAGACCACTGTAACTGTTGTTGAAATTTTGATAGCCGCAAGTGGTAAACTTGCTGTTGTATGCCACAAGTTGATTTCTTGCTGTTTTATGCCGCAAGTGGATTTCTTGCTGGTGTATGCCGCAAGTAGATTTCTTGCTGTTGTATGCCGCAAGTGAATTTCTTGCTGTTGTATGCTGCAAGTAGATTTTTTGCTGTTGTATGATTGTATTTTATTATTATTATATAAGGGGTTACCCATATGGTAGGCACTACGACCATGGAGGTCTTTTGTGCCGGAGCCCATTACTGCAAAAGACCCTCAGCCACCCTGAGGTAAGCGAGGAGGTCTTTAACAGTGGAGGATCTAACGTCAGCCGGATTCAGAAATTCACGACTGAAGGTTCTCCTTCTAAGCCATGCTAATGCAGGACAGAAACACAAAATGTGCAATGTGGTTTCGTCGTCTTCCAAACAAAGCCGAAATTCTGTCACGCTAAACACACCTATTCGGTGTAGATGATACCTAAGCCCATAGTGGCCAGATAGGTAGCCTGAAAGCAGTTTGAGATCCGCCTTGCTTAGGGCGGTGATATCGTTATAAGCATAGGGTCTGACAAGTGCCTTGCCCTGGCGAAGCCCAGAGACGTTCCTCCAGTATAGCAGCTGTTGACTCCTACCCCAATTTTCTACAACAGCTCTCGTCGAAGCCCAACTGAGGCTGCAGTAGGGTTCGGGACCTTGGCAGCGAGAGGATGAGCCTTTCCTGGCCAGTTCATCAGCGATCTCGTTGCCCTCGATACCAGAGTGACCTGGTATCCAACAGAGCGTGACCCTGTTGTGGGTGGCCAGTAGCTGGAGGGTGTCGAAGCACTCCTTAGTAATCCTCGAGGAGAAGCTCCATGAGGATAGGGCCTTAAAGGCCGCTTGGCTATCAGAAAAGATAGTAATGTCCGCACCTTTCAGTCCTTTATTGAGTTGAGAATGGCGCAGGTTTCAATGGCATGGATTTCAGCTTGAAAGACGCTGGGCCAACTACCCAATGCGAGCGAAATCCTAGTGTTGGGTCCAAAGACACCAGCACCGGCACCGTGTGCCATTTTAGAGCCATCAGTATACCATTTGAGGCATCTGGGGTCCAGACTTGGACCACCGCCGTCCCAGTCTGCTCGTTCAGGGCAAATGGTATTGAACCTTTTGCCAAAGCGCAGCTCCTTGGTCATGTGATCCGTTACGGAGCACACATCTAAGCCAGGGATGCGCTTGAGGATGCTCATGTGACCCTTGTCGTCAACCGGCATATTATTCAAGAGCTGCAATCTCAGGGCGCTGATAGCAGCAGATTTCATTATAGAGATGTGCAGTGGAGTAAGTCCAATCACCGCCTCCATGGCAGCGGTAGGACAAGTCCTCATTGCTCCTGTCATGGATAGGCAGGCAAGCCGCTGCAGCTTGTTGCATTTGTCGATTGCCAACCGCTGCTGGACTTTAGGCCACCAAACTAGGGCGGCGTAAGAAACGATCGGCTTGACAATCGTATTGTACAGCCAGAAAATCATCTTCGGGGTTAGACCCCAAGTCCTTCCGAAGAATCTTCGACAGGCCCATAAGGCTAGTGTAGCCTTATTTAGGGTGGTGTTGAGATGGGTGTTCCAATTTAGTCTTTTGTCGAGCGTAATTCCCAAGTATTTGACTTCATTGGAGTACGCAATAGCCGTGCCTTGGATCAGTATTTGATCAAGGTCCAGATGGTGCCTTCTGGTGAATGGCACGAGAACAGCCTTGGCAGGGTTGATCGTAAGTTCTTCGTTAGCACACCAATCAGTGACCGTGCGCAGAGCTGATCTCATTAGATCAGTGACAGTAGAGTCGAACTTCCCTGTGATAATGATGGCAAGGTCGTCCGCATAGCCAATGGCACGGTAGCCAAGCTCACTCAGCTTGCTTAGGAGGTCGTCTACTACTAGAGACCAGAGCAGAGGCGACAGTACACCGCCTTGTGGGCACCCCTTAGCTGCCCTGATACACACAGAGGTGTTGCCCAGGGTGGATGTAATTTCCCGCTCTTTAAGCATCGCATCCACCCACTTCACAGTTTGCGAGTCCAGACCCCTCCGTACGAAAGCTCTAGATATGGACCCATATCTAGTATTGTCGAAAGCACCTTGTACGTCAGGAAAAGCACATAAAGCTATTTCTTTATGATGAAGAGCTTTCTCAATCTTGCTGAATAGATTATGTAAGGCAGTCTCTGTTGATTTACCTTTTGAGTAGGCAAACTGGGTGGGATGAAGAGGAGATACTTGGTCCAGTTTGTACCTGATGTGAAGGTCTAGCAGTCTCTCCATTGCCTTTAATAGAAAGGAGGTTAGACTGATTGGTCTATACGATTTAGGCAGCTCTAGGGGCCTATTGCCCTGTTTGGGGATAAACACCACCACTACCTTCCTCAATGAGAGTGGTATGTAGCCCCAATTATAGTTGGCTCTAAACAGGTTGACCAAAGGGTCAAGGATGGTATCCAGGCAGTTTTGGAGGAGTGCTGGAAAAATCCCATTACCCCCAGGGGCTTTAAAAGGTTGAAAAGAGGCCACTGCCCATCTAACCTTATCTTTGTCGAATATGACTCCGGACCGGCTCAAGGCCCTACGATACAAAGGAGACCCATCGTCGCAGTCGACGAAATGATCTGCGGCTGGTCATAGAGTTGACCCGGGGAAGTGCACCTGTAACAGGTATTCTAGGGTTTCCCTTGGGTTTTCGGTGTAGTTATCATCCTGCTTCCTAAGAAGCCCTACTCCATTACTGGTGTCCTTGGCTAATACCTTTTGAAGACGAACTGCTTCCGGCAAAGATTCTATGCTTTCACAGCGTCTTCTCCAGGACTCGCGTTTGGAGCGTCTGATCTCCTTATTGTATTCAGTGAGTGCGAACCTATATTCTTCCCATTGCTTGGAGCGTTTAGCTCTGTTAAAAAGACGTCTCACCCGCCCACGCATTTCAGACAGCCGCTCGCTCCACCAAGGCACCTTACGTATCACTTTGGTTGGAACCGAGCCTATACTATCTTGGTAGGAGGAGATGAGCACGTCATTAAGCTGGTTAGCAGCCACTTCAAGTTCACCAATCGAACTGATTGAGGTGACCAACATGTCAGCCCTCGAGCACACAGCAGCCCTGAAGGTGTGCCAATTTGTTTTCTTGGGGACAGTGATACTAGAGATAATCTCAGATCGGCCCTGAATGTCAAATCGGATATGTTGGTGATCCGACAGCGATGCTTCATCTGAGACTCGCCAGTTCCTTATGAACTCGGACAGGACTCTGCTGGCCAGAGTGAGATCTAGCACCTCTTCTCTGGCTGCAGTGATAGTGTAAAATTCTCACTTAAATTAAACTTGTATGCTATACTACTACTAACAATACATTAAAACCCTATCAATGTAATTACTTAGTCTGTTGAGTTCAGTCTAGTTTTAGCTGTACTACACAAAGCATCTAATAAATTTAACTGTGAAACCTTTCCGAGTTTTATCATTATACCAAGCTTTTTTTCTACATGGTGCCGAAACCCGGGAATTTGGAACTTTAAACGAATAAAATTCGATTTTAACGAAGGCTTTACGGTTAATAAATTTCATTGAATATATCGAATATTGTGTGTGCAGCATTTAAACGCGTTAAGTACACGCGCTGTTTATCGAGGACAAGTCACGAAAATCGTAAAGGCCGTGAACGAGTATCTAGATTCGCCGCAGTCGAAGATAAACGCGGAAAATTTACAAAATGCCGACCTAATCGAGGAAGAATTAACGGTGTTCCTGCAACGATTAACGGTTGCTAACGATAGCTTAAATAAAACTAATGCTGAGGTTCGTACAAGCAGCTCTTCAATACAGGACGAAAAGGATTTTGAAAGGGTTGCAGAGTACGAGGATTCAGCGATATTAGCCCTTGCTCGCATAAAAATTAGGTTGAGCAAATTGGCGTCTTCTAGCACATCTATCGGAGAAAGTTCCGCTCCAGCATCTCCGACAACTCCTACATCAGCATGGCACTCCTTACCAAAATTGCAGTTAAAAAGGTTTGATGGAGCTTACTCAACTTGGTTACCCTTTTGGAAACAATTTCGCGTTGCTGTTCACGAAAATCCTACATTAAACCGATCTGAAAAGTTTAACTATTTATTATCTGTATTATCGGTTAAAGCAGAAAGAGCAATATCCGGTTTTTCCCAATCTGAAGGGTGTTATGATGGTGCCATTGCCTTGCTTCTAGAAGAATTTGGCAACACGGAAAACTTAATTGACCAACACATGCATCGATTGATGTCTCTTCCAACTGTACGTGAAAAAACCGACATCAACGGTCTTCGTAATCTGTATAATACAGTAATGTCCAGCAGTCGATCTCTCACAGCTCTAGAGGTTCCCTCTACGCAATACTTTGTCATGCTCAAGTCTGTACTTTTGCGCTGTTTACCAATGGAGTTAAGAGTTGATTATCATCGCGCGCACGGCAACACAACCGAAAAGGCTAACGAAGAGCGCGAAGGCGACGCTTCATCCAGCAGTACATTCTCTTTCGAAGGTAACAACCATATAGCAAGCATTATGAAAGTTACAAAGAGAGAGGTAGAATCTCTTGAAAGAGCCGATATCGAGAGAAGGAAAAGCGCACAGATGAAGGGAAGACTACCACCGAAGCATTCCACTGCAGCGGGATTAATCGCTACGAATACAAAGGATATATGTTTCTTCTGTCAAACAACAGTTCACCCAACTACCGAATGTGATGGATCGCTTTCTCTAAACGAACGAAAGTCGAAACTAAAAACAGATGGTCGATGCTACCGCTGTACAAAAATGGGACACTTGTCAAACAAATGCAAGGTGAAGGGCATTTCATGCAAAAAAATGCAATGGCAGGCATCCAAAAGCACTGATCCCAGTTATAGAAAACAAAAGCAAACTTGTTTTAGTGAAGTGATTAGTGACGCAAATATAAAACAAACTCTAAATTTGTGTGCGCACTACACCAAGGATAAATTATCAATTCTTTTGCAAACAGCTTGTGTAATTGCAACCAAAGAGAGAGAAAGCGATCACTATGCGTTTGAGAGATTAGTTCTTGATAGTGGAAGTCATTACAGTTACATTACGGAACACAACGAATCAGCGTAGTGACATTTGGAAGTCAAGGAATTTCACCCGCTCAAGAGATGAAAGAAGTGAAGTTAACTTTGAAAAGTCAGTTTTCAAGCAGATTTATAAAAATTAAATGTTTAGTTGTGCCACAAATTTGTGCAGACGTATTCAAGGCACCTGAGATAAGAGATCCAAAATTGTGCACAATTCGTTTAGCTGATTCAAATGTGAAAAAATTAGTTTTAGAGAAGGGCATAAGTCTACTAATCGGCTCTGACTATTACTGGGAGATTATAACCGGAAATTATGAGCGTATTACAAATCGCTTAAGAGCCGTTAAAACAATATTTGGCTGGACCTTGCATGGTCCTGCGGAAGGTATGGAAATAAACGACCATTTAGACAACGGAGGCACATGAACGTTAAGTATGCTTAATATTAATAATGTTGAACAGTTTTGGCGATTGGAATTTTTAGGTATAAATAATGAAGAAACAAAAATTGATTCCCTTACAAAAAACACCTTGGATAATTGTATAATCAAAAGGGGTGATAAATACGAGGCTTCATTATCTTGGAAAAATGCAGATATTGTATTAGATAGCAATACGGAGGGCGTATTAAGTAGACTGCACTCGTTGACCAGGAAGTTGATGAAGGATCCTAAGAGGTTGTTGGAATACGATACCGCAATGAGAAATTTCATAGCTGCTGGATTTCCAGAACGAGTTGTGAATGAAGGTAAAGGTGAACGTATATTTTATTTACCTCATCGAGCAGTTTATAGAGATGATAAGATTACAACTAAACTGCGAATAGTTTTCCATGCCTCGGCTCATACGAAATCAGAGAGTTCTTTAAATGATTGCTTGCATACGGGCGGAAATTTGTTACCAGACATTTTAAAGATCCTGCTTAACTTTCGTGCTGGAAAAGTGGGTTTAGTAGCGGATATAGAGAAGGCGTTCCTTCAGATAGAGTTATGTGAGAGAGATCGCGATTCGCAAAGATTTTATTGGTATTCAAACCCAGTTGCTCCAACTGCCATGTTGCCGCCAATAGAGTGTTACCGTATTACAAGGGTAACCTTTGGAGTGACAAGTAGTTCCTTTCATTTATGTGCTGTAATACGTATGCATTTGGATTCTGAATACGAGAAATATCCCTTCACTTGCCAAGTTCTTCGAGAATCTTTCTACATGGACGACCTTGTTTGTAGCTTAGATGATAGTAATCTTGCAGAGAAGCTTTATAATGAAGCAGTTTTGATTCTACAAGGAGCATCGATGAATTTAACGCAATGGAATTACTCGATGAATTAACACTGAACATGGATTCGCTCCAAAATTATCTGTGCAGCTCAATAGATGCAACAAAGAGAAACTTACTTCAAGCTATATCTCGCATATATGATCCTTTAGGAATAGCTGGACCAGTTGTGATAAGGCTAAAAATTTTATTTCAAGAACTTTGGCGAATGAAAATATCGTGGGACCATTTAATTGATGAGAATTTATTAGTAAGGTTCCGTTCCTGCTGTAATGACCTACATTTACTGAAAGATCTGTCTATCCCAAGATGTGTTTTTTCTTCCAATAACTTAAGAACAGCGGAATTACATGTTTTTGCCGACGCTAGCTTAAATGCCTATGGTGCTGCTGCTTATATAAAGTCAAGTGATAATCATGGAAAGGTTAATATAAATCTTCTTTGTGCAAAAAATCGGGTAGCCCCCCTAAAAAACGACAAAGAAAAGGTGTTTACCTTACCTAGACTGGAGCTGACTGCTGCCTTTGTTGCTGCTCGTTTATGTTCATATATAAGAAAAGTATTCAAGATTACATTCAGTAGCTTTCACTTGTGGAGCGACTCTCAGATAACCCTACATTGGATCAAGGGTGAACTGAAGAAATGGAAGCCATATGTAAAAAATCGAGTTAAGGAAATAAGAGATTTAAGCGATGTTGATAATTGGAAGCACTGTTCTGGAAGAGAGAATCCTGCTGATCTGTTGACTCGGGGTATTTCTGCAAAAATGCTTTTGAATTCAAAACTTTGGAAACACGGTCCCGATTGGTTACGAGATCAAGAAGAGTATGGTACGGTAAAGACCTTGCATGTAGATTCAGTTCCAACTATGAATTTAACAGTACTATTGGCGGAGTCTGAAAGCATGCCCACACCAGTTATGAGCCAGTTATTGGATTTCACAAATTATAGTCAATGGAAACGTCTTCAGAAGGTGACTGCTTGGGTTCTTCGCTTTATTGAGTTAATTACACAATTATTGAGTAATTTACACAAAAAATTAACTATGCAGAAGAAATTGAAAATTTAAAGTCTGATAAAGTTTTGAAAGGAAATTCAACTATCCTGAATTTAGCACCAATATTGGATGATAATCATTTATTACGGTTAGGCTACGATTACAATATTTCGAAGCAGATCTCAATGCTCTCAATGCAATCACTAAGCTCTTAATAGCCGACTTGCACGACAGAACATTTCATAGTGGTGTAAATTATGTTCTTTGTAAACTTCGAGAAAAATATTGGGTCCCTCAAGGAAGACAATTAATAAAAAGGTTAATAAGTCGATGTATTATCTGCAAGAAATTATTTGGTAAAGCTGGAACTCAACGATTTGCTCCAATTCCCAAGGAGAGAATGATAATGACTAGGCCCTTTGAAACAGTGGGGATAGACTTCGCTGGAACTTTGTATCTCAAGAGTGACGACTTTTCAAATGTGTCAGAAAAATGCTACTTTATGATAATAACTTGCGCCGTTGTTCGTGCCGTCCACTTAGAGCTTGTACCGAATTTAACGACGAACAGTTGTCTTTTGGCATTGCGACGATTCATAGCCCGACGTGGTACGCCTAAAATCATATATCCAGACAACGCTAAAACGTTTAAAAGGGCTTCAATCGAGCTTTATGCCTTAAAGAATGTCCTCACGTCAGAGACATTTACTGGATTTTTAGGATTGCAAGGGATCATCTGGAGATTTATAGTAGAAAGGGCGCCATGGTGGGGGGGATTCTGGGAGCGTTTAATTCGTTCCATAAAAAACTTGCTGAAGGCTGCCATAGGTAAGGCTACTGTCAATAACGAAGAACTGCAAACTATTCTTGTGGAAGTGGAGCTTATTTTAAATTCCCATCCTATGTGCTATGTTAGCGACGATCCTCTCGACTTATCCCCCCGCACACCCGCGGACTTCCTGTTAGGCTATCGAAGCTTAGATGGTTTCCCTGTGAAAGATCATGTTGAAATTTCAGCTACGGAATTACAAGGTAAATGGAAATGTCGGCTTAAATTAATCAACGGTTTATGGAAACGTTGGAAGGGTGAATATTTGCAACTTCTTCGATCCCTACATCATGGAAAGGCGCAGTTCCTGAAAAACCCAAAGGTTGGTGACGTGGTGCTGGTTTACGATCAATCGAAACCAAGGATTCATTGGAAGTTAGCCCAAATTGATGAAACCTTTACAGGAAGAGATGAGCGAGTTCGAGCAGTAGTGGTACGCTTTGCTGATGGGACGAAACTTAGACGACCTATTCAATTATTGTATCGCTTAGAAATAAGTCATCACGAATCTGTTTAACCGCCGGCGGCGGATGTGTAAAATTCTCACTTAAATTGAACTTGTATGCTATACTACTACTAACAATACATTAAAACCCTATCAATGTAATTACTTAGTCTGTTAAGTTCAGTCTAGTTTTAGTTGTACTACACAAAGCTGTACTAATAAATTGAACTGTGAAACCTTTCCGAGTTTTATCATTATACCAAGCTTTTTTCTGCAGTGATAAAGGTAGGTTTGCACCCTCTATTAACTATATTAATATTTTTATCTATAAGATAATTTAGCAGGTACTCACCTCTTTCATTAACATTGCTGCTGCCCCAGACCGTATGGTGGGCGTTCGCGTCGCATCCAATGATGAACTGCCGATTCGTCCGTTTGCAATAGCTGATGAGCTCTTGTACCTTATCAGGTGGAGCAGTTGGGCTGTCTCCAGGGAAATAAGCTGATGCCAGGATGATTTTCTGCATACCTCCTACTGTGGGGATCTCAGCCAGGATCGCCACAAGGTCCCTGGAAATAAAGTTAGTGACAGTGAGATGATTAACACTTTTTTCAATCAGGATGGCCGCCCGTGGCCCAACCTCTCCCCGGTGATAAATCAACTTACCTAAGTTTCTGTTGAGTCCTCTGACTTGGCCACTGACAACCCAGGGCTCTTGGATTGGCGCCAGGGTTAACTGTTTTTCGGCGAAAGTCCTGCATAGTGTGGCCGATGCCCCCTTGGCATGATGCAGGTTCGCCTGAAGCACCTTAACGGAGCTCATTTTTGCAGCGACTGTCGGATGAGCTTCGCCGCTCTGGCTCGCCAGGGTCCCTTAGAAACACCCTCCTTGGAGGTTCGCGGCGCCTCACTAAACGTAGTGGGGGTTGTCTTCCTGGCCGCCCCACCGGCCACGATAGTAAGCGACCCAGTGGTCACTTTGGTTGGAGCCGCCCCAGCAGCGGCACCACCGGTCTGCCCAACGGCACGACCGGCCAAGGGGCCGGCAGATACCTTGTCCGGCGGCCCCTCAGCCGCCCCGCCGCTCACTGCACCGGCGGCAACCGTCACGGAAGCGGGCGGGTCCACTGATCTTGACTCCACACCAGCGGTCATCAAAGAGACCGGCGGATCCACCGACCTTAGCTCCCCGCTTTCGGCCTGCATACCTACGGTCTGCTTCTCTTCAGTCGCAGCCGGATTTTTTGAGGCATTGTCCTTCAGGATCAGTTTCACGTGACCAAACCGGTAGACAATCCTGCTTAGTAAGGGTTGCCATTGACGCCTCGTCAATGAGCATCACAAGTTGCAGAAGCTGACCATTTGTCAGTCTCTGCACCACCTTCCACTGCGTAGTTGGGAGGTGGTTTTGGGCATCAATTGATGCCAATACCTTCTCGTTGGTGAGAGATAGGCTCTGGGGATAGTAGCTTCGAATCACATGTGTCCGAGGGAACTGACCTTCCTCAGCAAGGGCAATGTCGAAGGCACACTTGGCACGGATATGCTCAAAGTTGCTTCTGACCCAATCCGCCGTCTGAGCATTTGCGCAGACAAGAAGGAGCCAACCAGTCCGGGGTAAACAGCCCTCGAACTCTGGTTTGACAACAACTGTTCTTTTTTCAATTGTGACGTCAATAATCGCCTCTTGTAGACGAGCCATCTGCTGAACTGTTAGGGGGCGATTAATCACGTCCGTTGAGGACGCTACCCACCACCTGGCTGTAGGTGGGTTTTACAGATCCCACTTGGGTCGGTTTGGGCCTTTTGGTCTTGGGCTGTTCCTGGGACTTTTCCTCGGAACGTGTCCTTTTGACCTCCGGCTTACCGGGTGGTTTTAACTTGGCTACCTCCAGGGCTTTTTCTCTGGGGAGGCCACTTGCCAACGCCTTGTTGAACCTTCTCCTCTCTGCAGAGGTGAGTTTGACGAATCCGGACTCAGCTGGAAGTTTCATCTGGTTTATGGAAACGCCAATTTCCGAAAGCCTGGATATCTCCGAGCATAGGCTAGCATTATCAGGCACCAGGGTGCAGACAGAATCGAGATCCGAGAACTCATCCCCAGATAGCAATTCCCGTCCGCTTTGCACTGACGTAGAGGTGGCACAATTGCTCACCGACATTTGTGGTACTCCAGAAGTGTGCCCAAAAGCTCCACTTGGAGAAGCAGAAAGCCGAAGCTTACTGTTAGCGTTTTGTTCAACTGTGGCCATACCCCTACTGGCCTGGTCACAGGTTGATGCATTTAGAACTGCATCAGGTTCTTTGGTTGTATATTTTGAAAAGTTCATGTAAATCCCACGAGTAATCGGGAAGGGGAGAGTCACCCGCAGCAGAGCCCGTTGCTACAAGGAAGTCTTGATAAAACTGGAGGGCGACCGGTATCCAGAGTTCGCATACTAGCGGCCAAGCATCCCCTTGACCACGCATCCCTCGGCGTATGCTGTTCCACCTTATATTTTGGTATTTTTTAGAGATTATCCTTCTCTCCGCCCGACTACCATTAGCCAGCACTCCTGGCAGAGGCATGACCGTACCAGGAGTCTGTTTCCAGCCGCCCCCACGGGGAGGGTGTAGTCGCACTTCCGTCAGTGCACATAGTTACGGCACGCACACCAAAGTGTTGAGTGTGAATCCCCCTTTGTGCCTCACGGCTGACGGCCTTGTATGATTGTATGTCGCAAGTGGTATTCTTGCTGTTGTATGATTGTATGCCGCAAGTTGTATTCTTGCTATTGTATAAGTTCCAGTGACGTCCTTCGTCATTGCGATGTAAGGCCACTGTAACTGTTGTTGTAATTTTGATTTTCCGCCGTCGTCGGGGTCACCAATGTGGTAGTAGTTATTAATGTGTAAACAACTATCTCTACGTAATTTTAGAGGTCATATGATATCCTCCAATTTACTTGTATGTGTTTGAGTTCGCCGTGATTTAAATATGATTCTTCTCCGTCTTCTCCATATGTATGTAATCTTTCGTGGAGGTTGTTATCGTCACTCCAGTCTTCGTCGAAGTAATGGGTTTACTATACGGTACAAAACGTGAGGTGTCTTTAGAAACGAGTTTTGTAATCGTGTTCGTTTCTTGGGACCGTATTTCCTTATTTAAAATTTATTTCTTCGCTAAATCTATCTGTGCGGTTGGGTCCATCCTTCCTTCTTGAGATCTACAAACGTTAATGGTTTTGATATTTTCTAAATTGTTTTTCAATTTAAATATTGATTATAAAGAATCCTTTTAATTTAAATTTTGACTTTATTTCTTTATTAATACATAACTTATTAAATGCTGAAGGCGAACTGAAAATTTCGTTTGTTTTCAGTTCCTTTTATATCCTTCAAAATTAGAAACGGTTGCTTTTCTAAAACAAAAAAAAATAAAACAAAATAAAAGTAACTTATAGGCAGGTGTATTTCGAGGAAATAAAATGTGGCTAACTTCAGGTGAGTCACCACAGAGGCGTCGACCATGAGTGCTAGTTGGGCATTGAATTTCGGATACGCTAGTAAAGCTGCATTTGCGAGAGCAGTTCTACACTTTTCGAAACTATTTACTGCTGCTGGTGACCATTCTGTCGGTCTCTTATCGTTCTTTTTATTTCCCTTGGCTATGATGTGTTGGAGAGTCGCCTAGCCCTCGACAGCGTTTTTGAGAAAGCGTCTGTAAAAGTTTATAAAACGTCTTAACTCACATGCTTTTTCTGGTTTCGGGAACTTCAGCATCGCTTCGACTTTTTCATCTGACGGTTTGATTCCTTGAGGGTTGACTGTGTGTCCGAGGAAATGTACCTCTGGTTGGGCTAGTTGACATTTGTGGAGAGTGAGAATCATTCCATGCTCACGTAATCAACATTTTCTTTTCTCACCATTGGACGCGTTATGTTCTGAAATTCCTGTAGAAAGTCTCGAAAGGGCACTTCCCGATTGATGTTTGTAAGTTGTGTTGATGGAATATTGGTGATGTATCCCACGGTCGACAATTATGTTTCCTGGTCTACCAGACGCGATTTCGCAAATCTACAGTGATTCCAAAGTGTCGCAGGAAATCTGCTCCAATAATCGGTCGAAACACATCTGCGATAATAAATGTCCACTTAAATGCACGCCGCAAACCCAGAGCAACTGTTAGAACTTTTGTTCCAAATGTGGGAATCCGCGAATTATTTGCTGCATAGAGTGTTAATTTGTCACTGTTACGATGTTTGTTTTGTTTTTTTGTAGCCGGGAGTACCGATATGTCAGCACCGGTATCGATGAGAAATGTGTAGGCGTTATCTGCTCTATAACGAACAAAAAGGCGAAAGTTAGCTTGGCGAGTTGTTGTCGGTGCTAACAGCTGGCCCTCTAGTTTGACGACTTGTGTCTGCATAGTGTCCGGCACTTTTTTGCATCCCGTCTGTTGAAGCGCAAGATCCTGAAAAGAACAAGACTAATTATATATTCATAAAAAATAATTGTTAACTTACTCACAAAGTATTTACAGACAAGGTTTAGCTTCCCTGGAAACATTTGGTACTGCTACAGCATCATCAATTTGTTATGATGATGTACCGCTTATCTCGCAGCACCGTTGGTCCGCTTTGCCAGGCATCAGTGCAGTCATCTCCAATCAGTCGAACATTGTACTCGAACTTGACTGTGAATTCATTTATTAGAATTGTAATCTGTAAAGTAAAAGTTTTTATTTTTGTAATTGAAATGAAGTGTTAATGAAATAAATTTGAAATTTAACACTTACTTGTTATTATTTATCCGCACTCAACACAACACATAATTCACATAAACTCCTCATACTCAACACGTTTTCACGGCACGACACGAAACAGGTAACCCGCATAAATTGAGCATAAAGCCACAACATATTGGTCCTTCGCAGTCGGATACAGCGAATTCACGCAGCGACATATCAACATAATCGCAACATCTTTTTTTTTAAATAATCGTCGCCACATGTGGAGCTGACTTCGTACGGTAGTACAGGTATCAAAAAACATTTCTCGTTAAAAATACAGAATTACATAAACATATATATTCTAATAAAACATTTATAAACTGTGCTTTTATTTCAAATTTTTATTAAAATTTTATGTACAACATAATTTAACATTAACACATACATATACATAAGTGATTTAAAACAATAAAATGGCAAATGAAGGTGCGAAATCTGATTCAAATCAAACCAAACAAACAAGTCGCGTAATTGATTTAATAAATGAACAATATTGTGTAAAAAATGAACTTAAATATTTGCGGGACAGTTATATTAAAACCGCTAAAGAACGGCGTACAAAAGGCGTTATAACGGGGAAAAGAGAAAGTGTCAAGGAATGTTGGTCTCAATTCGTTTTAAATAATCGGTTCATTAATTGCAATGCTTTAGAAAGTGAAAAACAATTGCCCTATTTTAAAGACAGTGTGTTCGAAAATGTCGAGATATTTTATTCAAATTTTCTTGGGGAACTTAATGATGCGTTAGATAGACTTTCATCCAATCCTTCCCAAAATAACACCCCTACGACATACCCCACTCGTCCTGAAAATTCTCGAAATCAACAGACGAATATGCCCCAGGGATCAGTCGAAAATTTAGCTGTACCGCAAATAAAATTACCAAGGATTGACATTCCTAAGTTTTCTGGAAATTATACTAATTGGAGATCATTTTATGATCTATTCACCACTATGATTCATGATAACGATAAAATCCCAAAGGTTCAAAAGCTGTATTTGTTAAAAACCAGTGTAGATGGTGAAGCAGCAAAGCTAATTAAGCATTTAGATATTTGTGAAAGAAATTATGATCCAGCTTGGGAACTGTTAATGCAACGATTCGATAACAAAAGAGTAATCGTAAATAATTATTTAATGATTTTAACGTCTCAAAACGTAATCAGACACGAGTCTTCCGAAGCTATTAAGAAAATCCTAGATACAACTAATGAATGCATTCACTCCCTTCGCAATTTAGATATCCAAGTAGATTCCTGGGATGCTATGATCATATTTCTCGTTGTGCAGAAGTTACCCGTCGAAACGCGCGGTTTGTGGGAACGTTCCTTAGGAAATAGCAGAAATCTTCCTAGACTTAAGGAACTGTTAGAATTTTTGGAATCAAGATTTCGCACTCTTGAGATGTTACGGCATGCTGCCAATACTATTCCACATATTGATACGCATAAGTTTAAAAGAGAAACAAGGTCATTTCATGTACGGAAGTCGTCGGCCTGTCTTTTGTGTAAGCGAGATCATATCCTTCGCCAATGCTCACAATTTTTAGGCATGGATCCTATTGCTCGCAAGCAATTTGTATTGTCACGGTCACTTTGTATTAATTGCCTTGCAATGAGCCATCCAACACGCGGATGCAATTACCCTAAAACGTGCTATTATTGTAAAGAAAGGCATCATACACTTTTGCACAGTGGAAGTCAAGTACAAAATCAATCAACTATTGTCAACGACACTAATAATGTTACAAATTTAAGTGCAATTACAAGTATCAGTAAATCTGATAAATCACAAATTACATCTCTGTTTCTTGACAAAACAACACATATTTCGAATTTCTTGCTTGCTACCGCCTTGATCAAGGTTAATTCAGAAACAGGGACTCACACTCTTCGCGCTCTTATTGATCCTGGATCACAAGGATCATTCATCACGGAAAGGGCAGTTCAAAATTTAAACCTACAAAAATACGACACATCGGTAAAAATTACTGGACTTGGCACATCTGCAGTTGGTACGAGTACTCATCAAGTCTTTTTCCGAATGGAGTCTTTCTGCAAAAAGGGGTTTGTTTGTGAAGTCAAGGCATTTGTCCTCAAGTCTCTTACAGGTTTGCATCCCCCTGAACCAATAGTAGCATCACAATCGTGGAATTATATAAAAGAACTATGTTTAGCAGATCCAACATTTTATCTACCAAGTAAAATAGATGTTTTACTCGGGGTCGAAGTTTACTCACAAATTCTAAGTAATGGCATCAGGAAAGGTGAGCAAGGTTCCACTATTGCCCAGAATTCCCATCTCGGTTGGATTTTGTTTGGAGAAATTCCTAACTCTTGTGATGAATATCAGGATATATTACCTTCAATAAATGTAACGACACTCCATAATTGCGTTCAGACAGACGATATATTGAAACGATTTTGGGAGTTAGAAGACATCGATGAAAGGAAGAGTTTAACGAAATAAGAACGCGAATGTGAGAATTTTTACGAAACTACTCATCACCGACGTCAAGACGGAAGGTATGAAGTTAGACTACCCTTTACTGGTTTTCACGCTCCAGGGCTAGGTAAATCAAGGATTTCCGCGCTTTCAAGATTATATCACATGGAAAGGAAACTTAACAAAACTCCGGATGTTTATAAGGAATATTCTTCATGTATCAGAGAATATCTCGAGCTTTCTCATATGAAACCAGCTAGTACTTCTGAAGATGATCACGTTACAAAAACTGAAGATGGAAATTGTGTATTTTCTGTCAACTACTTACCACACCATGCGGTGTTTAAAGACAGCAGCACAACTCATCTCAGAGTAGTTTTTGATGCCTCCCATCGGACAACAAATGGCATTTCCTTAAATGATACACTCTTAATAGGACCCAAACTCCAGGAAGATTTAACCTCGATTGTGTTGCGATGGAGGAAACATCCTATAGTATTTGCTGCAGATATAACAAAAATGTACCGCCAGATAAAGGTCGCGTTACCAGATACACCATACCAAAGGATTCTTTGGAGAGATAACCCATCACAACCCGTTCAGGAGTATGATTTAACTACTGTAACCTTCGGCACTTCTTGCGCTCCGTATTTGGCGATTAGAACGTTAAGACAACTAGCTTATGATGAAAAGGACAACTATCCTCTTGCTTCTCAAATCGTTTTGCGTGACTTTTACGTCGATGACGTGATGTCAGGCGCTGACACAGAAAATATTGCTATGGAAACCCAAGACTAGTTAAGAAAAATGTTGGCATCTGGAGGATTTGAATTGAGGAAATGGGTGAGTAACAATAATCAGCTGTTGGAGCATATACCCGAAGAACAGAAAGAAAAGGGAGTGTTTATGAGCTTAAGTGATGATGAAATTATTAAAGCGCTTGGTATTTATTGGAATCCGAAAAATGACGTATTTTTCTTCAAAGTATGTATAAGGGAGAAACAAGATATCCTGACAAAACGCAACATTTTATCGCAAATAGCGCAACTGTTCGACCCAATGGGATGGCTTACCCCAACGATTGTGATGGCCAAAATAATGATACAGGAACTATGGTTAACTGGTATAACGTGGGATGATCCAGTTCCGAAAGTAATTGCAGATAAATGGCTAAAATTGAAAGGCGAGTTAAAGTTGTTAGAAAAACAGGAAATCCCTAGATGGATTGGAACGCGACACAATACAAAACGAGTTCAACTTAACGGGTTTTGTGATGCGTCGATAGCAGCATACTGTGCAGTCATTTACACGAGAGTCATTGAGGAGGACGACAATATAAGAGTCAACATACTCGTATCCAAATCAAAAGTTGCACCTGTCAAACCTGTATCGCTCCCGAGACTTGAACTTTGTGGAGCAGCCTTACTTGCCAAGTTAATACACAAAGTAAAAAATTCACTCGATTTAAACAACCTTGAGATATTTACATGGTCCGATTCAATGATTACCCTCTCATGGATTCGAGGAAAGCCTAATAATTGGAAGACCTTCGTCTGTAATAGAGTAGCCTTAATACAGGAGTTTGTTAGCTGTAGTTCCTGGCGCTATGTTAATACAAAGGACAATCCTGCTGATTGTGGTTCAAGGGGGTCCTTGCCTTCATCTCTTATGCAAAATTCATCCTGGTGGCAGGGTCCACAATGGTTAAGACTACCTGAAAATGAATGGCCGAGTGAGAAGGGAAAGGAGTTATCCGAAGCAGATCACGAAAGAAAAATTAAGGCTCATTTCACAGAAATTGTTCCAGCCATGACAGTTGAGAATTTCTCAACATTACCTCGCTTGATACGAATTACAACATTGTGCTTTCGTTTTATTAGAAAATTACGAAACTCCAAGAACAAAATTACAGACAATCTGTCCGAAGCAGATGAAGCTCGACTCGCTCTTCAATTCTGGATCAAACTTGTCCAGAGTACAATATTTGCAAAAGAAATCAATGACCTGAAAACTAAGAAAGCCGTAAATCGCAAGAGCTCCTTGCTGTCCTTAACCCCGTTTTTGTGTAAAGATGGATTTTTACGGGTTGGAGGCCGTTTACATAACTCGGAACTTAACTATAGTGAGAAGCATCCAATTATATTGCCCAGCAGTCATCACCTGACTCACTTGATTGTAAAACAGGCGCATTTAATTACGTTACATGGAGGATTTCAGCTCATGACAGGATACTTGCGGCGTATGTATTGGATTCCACACATAAGAAATATTGTTCGGAGGGTGGTTCATCAATGTCTGACGTGCTTTAAATTTAAAAGAACGTTTTCTTCTCAGCTCATGGGTAATTTGCCGCAGCCACGTTTACGCAGGTCACGGGCATTCATGCACACTGGCGTCGATTATGCTGGCCCAATTTCTTTGCGAATGTCTCGAGTAAGAGGAGCTAAGGTACTTAAAGGATACATAGCCATTTTCATTTGTCTATGCACGAAGGCTATTCATTTGGAGCCTGTTAGCGACCAAACAACTGAGTCGTTCTTAGCTGCATTCAAGAGATTTATGGCTCGAAGAGGTGCGTGTTCCGATGTTTATTCAGATTGTGGGACAAATTTTGTAGGTGCCAGCAAAGTTTTGAAAAATGAATACGAGAGGGTTGTTGCCAACATTCTTAAGGAATCATCACAACGTTTAGCGCATCAATACATCAAATGGCACTTTATTCCACCATCTTCTCCCCATTTCGGAGGCCTGTGGGAGGCAGGAGTTAAATCCCTGAAACATCACTTTAAGAGAGTAACAGGTGAAACATCACTTACATTTGAAGAGCTAGCTACGCTTTTAGCTGAAATTGAAGCATGCCTTAATTCACGGCCATTATGCCCTATGTCAAATGACGCATCAGACCTATCAGTTTTAACTCCAGCGCATTTTCTCATTGGAGATACACTACTTGCACCACCAGAATCAAACATTTTAGATATGAAAGTTCACACCCTAACTCGTTGGCAATACTTGCAACGCCTAAAGCAACAATTGTGGAAGAGGTGGTCAAGTGAATACTTATCAAGGTTGCAGGAGAGACCTAAATGGAGGAATCAACAACCTAACATTGAAAACGGAAACATTGTTTTACTAAAGGACGACAAAAGTCCACCAACACAATGGTGTCTTGGAAGAGTTGAAGAGATTTTCCCTGGTCACGATGGCTTAGTTAGAGTGGTGTCTGTACGCACAAAATCTGGGGTTTTTAAAAGACCTATTACGAAAATTGCATTATTACCGATTGTTGACAACTACAAAGACTAGATTTATTTGAAGTGTAATTTATTCAGACTTTCCAAGAGTACACAATACAGTATTATTAATTATAATTATAACTAAATAATGAACCTCGCGAACTAAGAACTTTGTGACTTAGTGAATTACGTGGTACATCGGAATCAAACAAAACACGCGCATGTCAGCTCCACTCGTGATCTTTTCTTCGAAAGAATAATCATGGTGACACCACTGCATCCAGCTCTGCATCTACAACAACCATCGCAGACTTACAACGTTGATATAATTGGGTTATATCAAGGAGGCCGAGGATGTTGAAGCGCAAGATCCTGAAAAGAACAAGACTAATTATATATTCATAAAAAATAATTGTTAACTTACTCACAAAGTATTTACAGACAAGGTTTAGCTTCCCTGGAAACATTTGGTACTGCTACAGCATCATCAATTTGTTATGATGATGTACCGCTTATCTCGCAGCACCGTTGGTCCGCTTTGCCAGGCATCAGTGCAGTCATCTCCAATCAGTCGAACATTGTACTCGAACTTGACCGTGAATTCATTTATTAGAATTGTAATCTGTAAAGTAAAAGTTTTTATTTTTGTAATTGAAATGAAGTGTTAATGAAATTAATTTGAAATTTAACACTTACTTGTTATTATTTATCCGCACTCAACACAACACATAATTCACATAAACTCCTCATACTCAACACGTTTTCACGGCACGACACGAAACAGGTAACCCGCATAAATTGAGCATAAAGCCACAACACCGTCCGTACGTACGGTGATACCAACATTCCTCCGTCTTATCATGTTCAGTGCTGGCAGATTAGATCTGTTGTTTTGACTACGACTGAGTGAGCGGGGATGAAATCTACTACGTGTTCTGTGTGAATGCGAGAAATTTTCTTTTAAATTGGCAACTGTGCGAGTTAATTCCGCAATTCGATATCGCTGCTAAAATTCTGTACCAAATGACGATTTTGTGTTTGGTTGTCGAGTCTCGTAATTGTAGACACGTGGGGTGCCTCGTTGACTTCTGCAATTTTATCGGCCAGTTCTGTTAATTTTGTCAAATTTTCGGTACTTACGGATATTATGGATCGCATGTTTGAAGGTAGTCGTTGTAGCCAGAGAGACATCCATTTTGGATCTGGCGAGGTGGCGCATTTCGCGAAGCAACTATGAGGGCTTCTTATCCCCTAGCTCGATCTCTTGAAGAAGTTTCCTCAATCGCTGGTGATCTGAATCTCTTTTTAGCGTGTCGTACAACTCTATGGTAGGGGGGTTTAATAATATGTCACTGACTTGACTTAAAATGTTGCTATCTATCGCTGCGATAACCGTGTGATACATCCTTACATCGGAGGTAATTCGTGATACGTAAAATTGAGATTCCACCTGGATGAACCACAGTTCCGGTTTTTCCTTCCAAAATGAAGAAGACAACTGATAATTATCCATCTACAATGTGGTACAATGGATCCTATTGTTGCAACGCGCCCGATATAGCCGACAACTTTGCATTGTTTTTCGAGGGTGCCTTTTGATCTGGAAATTTTGTGCCTTCCCTGGAGGAGTTTGGTCATATCCAGGATCATCCCGCTGCCTCCATTGCATTAGCTGGATTTCTGCCTGGTAGATCTACGACAACTAATCTGCTTGAATTTACATCCCGCACAATCTTTGCCTTCCAAGAATGTCTCCAGACCGACTGCGTCTACACCGACTTTAGCAATGCATTTGATAAACTGCCTCACTCTGTGGTTATGCCTAAACTTGAAAGGTTGGGTTTTCCGCCTTTATTGCTCGAATGGATCTGCTCTTACTTAAAAGATAGGACTTACCGAGTATCGTTCCGTAATGCTTTATCTAGAGTCGTTAGGGCTTCATCTGGTGTACCACAGGCTATGATGTTGTTTATTCTTGCCATTGGCGACATTGTCCTTCTGATTAAGCTCTCCAAAGTCTTAATCTACGCAGATATGAAGATTTTCTCATGCTTTAGCAACAGTTATGATTCTTCCTGCATTCAGGATGATTTAAATACATTCAAGAACTGGTGTGGATCTTATGGCATACAGCTTAACTTGGATAAATTTGAAGTTGTGTCATTCTCTTCAAACAGAACTCAGCTCGTCTTTAATTATACCTTTACGGAAACTAATATCTGTCGCGTGTAGTTCATTACTTACCTTGGTCTGAAGCTTGACAGAAAACTCGATTTCACTCTGCACATTAACTATATTGTTTCTAAGAGTAATTCAGTTCTCGGTTATGTAAAGCGCTGGTCAAGGGAGTTTTCAAACCGGAAGACCTTAATTCACTTATTCTTTTCTTTGGTTAGGCCAATTCTCGAGTATGCCTCTCAGGTTTGATCTCCTGCTATGCTGTTCGCGCTAAGAGGCCTTCCGTGGAATAATCCACTGAGGCTTCCTCCTTATGTTGATCGCCTCCAGTTGCTTAATATGCACTCGTTGGAAGAACTACGTAGAGTTGCTGACCTAGTTTTTATTCAGCAGCTTTTGAACTCGAACATGGATTCTTACACTCTCGCAGGTATGGTTTCTTATAGACATACCCGGCATAGCTTAAGGAGATTCCCTTTACTGAATGTTGTTTATTCGGTCTAACTAGGTATGCATGTGCATATTAATCGCATGTGTAGAGCCGTGAGTATGTGTCCCGTTTTTGATCTGATTCTTACTGAGGATTTGCTGAAACGATCTCTGTTTGCTGTGAACCCCTGATTGTTGTATCTGGGCGTGTTTAGGTTATTTGATTACTAATGTTTTTTTTTTCTCATCCTGGTGTGGGAGCCTTATTTGCCTCAATATATTGTTGTATTCTGGCAGAAAGGTCAATTGGTTCTAGGCTTCTGCCTGAGAAGTGCGCTTTCTGAGTTAGAAGGATTAATTCTATAATAAGAGACAACTCGAATATCCGAATACGATACTTCTCATAATCCGTCGGGATTTGGGGCACCAGAATTTCACTTGCACTTCACCTATAGCCGGTGCTATTCTTAATTTGCTTCAATCTTCTCACTATTGTACTCCTGTTGAGCCGAGCAAGCACCTCAAGAAACTCAGCGAAGTGATATTTATTAAACAACACCTCAATCAGGTGTCGCGAAGCTCATAACTCGAAATCGGGAATAATAAAAAGTACTGCACATAAAAATGATTTCACTTCAATTTAAATCAAATTTCACTGCGTTTAAGCCTGCGATAGACCGCACTATACTATACAACATATTCTTGTCGCTTTCTTTAGAGTTGGGGAAATACTTCGTCAGGTGAACTATTGGCGGTGCCATCGTTGAAATATTTGGCAGCGGTTGCTAGATTTTTCTTTTTCGCCTGTTCTGGTGGTTCGAAACTTCGCTGAGTAGTTAATCTTTTTTTTATATAAAACTCCATCTCGGAATAATTGCTATCGCTCGCTACCCAGCAAAATTGTAACAATACATAAAAATAACATACAAAATAACAATCAAAACAGAGAAAGCTACAATAATAACAGTAGCTACAACAGGAATTACCGGCCCATGCAAGCGCAGCAAACAAATATAGGCGAAATAATAACAACTAGAGAAGTCCACAAAGGAGATGAATTCAGCAGTATGAAACGGGGGAATTCCAAATACCCCAACCAGCATCAGAAACGGAACGGTTGGGGTTCCCATCAACTCATACACTCCAATAATATTAAATATTATTCTCTTCTTAACCAATTTCGTAAAGGCGTATGTCGCATCCTGTAATGCAGTATGCACTTTCATTGTAGATACAGGGGCAGATATTTCAATATTCAAAATAAGTAAAATTAGTAATGATCAATGGTAGGTATTAGCCAAGAAATACGTGTTTTATACAGGGTATAACAGATAGCAAAAAATAATCAATCGAGGCAACTAATACAAAAATAACCTTTAACGAGCACACTTTCCAAATAGTCAGTGACGATTTCTCTATAGATTCTGACGCAATTCTGGGACTAAACTTCTTAACAAACTTTAAATCAAATATAGATTATGACACATGGATACTGACCATAAATAAGTCAGAAAGAGCAAAGAGGTACCAATCTTTAGCGGTTCATCTCCAAACTCAGTCATCATTCCACAAAGATTCGAAATTATTAGAAAAGTTAACATTTCAACACAAAATAATTCCGAAGATCTAGTCATAGCAAGACAAGAAATCCGACCTGGAATATTCATTACGGGACCAATTATTTCACCCAACAACCCAGTGGTAAAAATTCTAAACACAACAAGCAAAATAGCCACACTATAAAATATAAAACTTTCAACAAAACCACTTTTAGACTTGAGTATAATTAAAACACCTACAACTAAAAGAACAAAACAAGTAATGGCAACATTAAAACTAGTAACTATCCCAAGCTATACTAGATCACAATTCGAAAATTTATATCGCGGGTTTAGTGATGTTTTCGCTATAAAATATGAGCCTCTAACATGAAATAACTTCTATGAACAACATATAGAAGTAGCAGACAACGTACCCTCATATACAAAAAACTACCAAACTCCAGAAGCGCATAAAACCGAAACAAACAGACAAGTAAACAAAATGTTATCTGATAGAGTTATAGAAAATTCAGTGTCCCAATACAATTAGTTCAAAAAATTAGTACACAAAAAAAAATCAAGCAAGACAAAAAATGGCATGGCTAGGCGTGGTAGATTTAAGAACCTGAACAAAAAAGTTTTAGAATAGAAGAAATTTTTGATCAAATGGGTCTAGCAAAATATTTCTCTACACTAGATTTAATATCGGGATTCTACCAAATTCCGCTGGACAAGCAATCTGGAAGATTACACTATTTTCAACAAATCAAGGCCATTACCACTACATCCGACTACCTTTCGGACTCAGCACCAGTCCAAACAGTTTTCGAAGAATTATGGCAATTGCCATGGCGGGATTAACACCCGAAACAGCATTCTTATACATCGATGACATCATAATCATCGAGTGCTCACAGTCACACCACTTGAAAAACCTTTAACAATTTTCAAAAGGCTTAGAGAAAGAAATCTTAAATGTAAAAAAAAATTTAAATTATTTCAGACAGAAGTGACTTACCTAGGTCACCGAATATCAGCTGAAGGTATCAGTCCAGATAGCTAAAAATATGAAGAAATCAAAAAATTATCCGGCACCCAATAATACCGATGACATAAGATTTGTAACTTTCTGTAATTATTATCGCCGATTTGTACCCAATTTCGCTGAGATCACGCCATCATTGAATAAGTTGCTACGAAAAACACACAAATTAAAATCAATTTTAATGTCACCGACAATGCTACAATACCCAGTCTTCGGTAAACAATTAATCATTGCAACAGACGCCTCAAATGCCGCATGTGGTGCTATACTACTGCAAAACACTAACGGAAAAGAACTTCCTATCTCTTGCGCCAGTAAAACTTTCACGCCTGGAGAGAAAAATAAATCTGGAATAGAAAAAGTGCTTGCAGCGATTCATTGGGCATATTTTAAACCATATGGCAGGAGATTTTTTGCTAAAAACAGGCCACCGACCCTTAGCGTACTTGTTTGGTTTGAAAATCCCTCATCAAAATTAACGCGTATGAGATTGGATCTGGAAGAATTCGATTTTGAAATCCAATACGTTAAGGGTAAATAAAATGTAGATCCAGACCAATGACTTATAACTATGGACCGATAGAGATGTCAAAATTACATGCAGCAAAGTGAAACACTTTTGTATGTTCATCCTTTTCCCTATAAGCACATTGCATTGAACTCTAAAAAGTAAATTCGTACACAGTTCATTGAGCTATTTCGGCCCTACCAACATGAAGACTCTGGGAATATTCTGTTTCAAAATGCAAATTTTCCTTTATTTAATTATAATCGATATGTTATACTTCGTGTAAGGCACTACAATTTTTTTAATATATTCATGATTTGAGATATAGGAGTGCCCGCCGATCTAAAATATTTACCATTAAATTCTTGAACTCGATTTTAAATTGCCGCCAGCAAATACAATTACGTTCTTATGTTGGTGCCACATACAAAGCAAGAAAGCACATCTAATAGAAATAGACGAATATATAGAAAAATATCTCCGCTCTCATTCTGGTAAAGCACATTCCAGAGGAAAATAACCATTTATTTCTAAATTTCATTTTAAGAAATACGAGGATATAGTGTATCACAAAAAATAATTTCAGGGAAGGCAATTTAATCTATATATAATAATGCCGTTTTCTCTTGACAGTGTTAGCAAAATACTCGAAATAAAAATGCAAGCAAAAAAGGTTTACCTCTACTGGTAACAAAAGTTGTCTCAAAATGAAATAGCATACGATCGGTCAGTGGTCCAGACGCATTATCAAGAATAAATATCGACATAAATGACCTAAAAAAGATTCAAATAATGCGAGTACAAACTCGCGGAATAACAAAACAAAGTAATAAAGAAACAATAAGCGCTCAAGAAAAATAAATAAGCCCCATAGTATGTCAGCCTAATCAACTGCGCGTCGTGGAAGCACTATTTCCAAATAGAGCACTTACCGGAATTACAATTTAAAAGAGATACCTGCAACTCAAAAATCGAAATAAATATATTGCACAAGAATAAAATAATACATAAGCTGTACATAAAAATAGTCCAGTCAGTAGAAACAGCAGGCTGGAAAATGATATTAATAAACAATTTCAGACTACGACTCTGAAGCTTTCTGCAGAAAGTAATATATTTAAATTGATTAATTTATCCGCCTTCAAATTACTAGGCAAGCAAACTAAACACTTGAATATTATAATCTACAAGCCGCAGAGATATATCTCAAATAAAGAAGAAATGCACGAAATACTGTACAATTTTCACTACACAGCAAGCGAAAACCGATTAGCTGTAACGATGCAAGAGATAAGGAAGCAAATACAATAGCTCAGGCGGTAGTCAATGAATTCATAATAACATAGGACCGATAAACAAAATCAAATCGGATCTAGGAACTATATTCTGTTCAAATCACATTTTCACCGAAATATGTAATATTCTGAAAATCAAACAATTATTCGCAACAGCAGCACACCCAGAGACAATAGGAGCATTGGAGAGAAATCACAAATCCCTTAATGAATATTTAAGATGATTTGTGAATGATGGGATGGTTGGGATGATGGGATGATTGGGATACATGGATGTCTTATTACGCATTTTTCTATAACACAACACCAAAATTCGAGCTAATTTTTGCTAAAAACGTCAGCATTACATCAGAACTCCTCATTAACCACCCAGACTCGGTATATAATCATGACTTGTACAGTAAAGGACTAAAATGTAGACTACATAAGGCACTAAATAAGGCAAAACAGTATTTAGAAGCTTCAAACATTCACGAAACCAGATAAGTGCCACCGACAATAACCCGTTAATACTAAAAATAGGTGACAAAGTTCTAGTTGAAATTCAGCACAGAAGAAATTTGGATCCATTCTATAAAGGACCATATGTTTAATTTTTTTTTTTCCAAAGGGAAAAGGCAATAACATCCATTTTGAACCTAGCAAATTAAATTGCATCGATCTCATACACAAAGTGCACCGCCTAATTATCGACCTACGATAAGCACGGTCAGTGACACATCAAGTTACGGAAACAAATGCATGACACAAAACCGCTGCTATGCAAGCGCACTCATCTTTTTTTGCCTGCACCGGCAGAAAGTAAACAAACAGCACGATACGATCTGGCAGAGCACGTCACAAAGCGCCAAGCAAGCGCATATCACTTGGTTCCAGGGTCAATCCATATCAAATCGACTATTAAAATTTTAAAATTTGTGTTTCAGACTCCGCAGAGGGCTGCAATCGTGTTCCCCGTATATATCTGTGTTGCAACCGCCGCAACTTTCAACCGCTCCTAAACCCTTTGTTTTTTTTCTTTTTTCAAAAAATTAAATTCAAAAAAAAATATTTTCCTGAATTTATCCCCAGAATAACAGCTCGCGCTACGGAATACCAGCTTAAGAGTCGACTTCACTGACTGTTGCTAGGTATCGAACATTGCTCATCATCATGGGAGAAAAAAGATAAAGTCTCTCTTCTCAGATCAGCAAAGACATCAATCTTCTATTGAGTAAAAATGTTTATTATAAATTATATAAACCTAATCCCTTACCTATCCCACAAAAGGAGTATGGCACAAGTTACGCATACATTCAACCAACGTTTGACTGCCTCGCAATTTCAAGTAACCATATGAGCTATAGCATCATCCATAATATAAACAAATGTACATTACTAACTAGCGAGAATTTTTTATGTAAAAACAATATTATTTATTCTACAAGTCAAAATACTAATTGCGAAATAAATCTCTTCAATAAATTGCAGCACTAAGATGTTGTACGGAGATCTCGAAATAATACATGCCCTAAAATTTTATAATTGGATCCTAATTAGTTCTCAGAGTAAACCTTTAACGATTCTATTCGATCACGTCAAAGGAATAATAGATTTGAATATTGTAAGTAGGTACTACTATCTTAACACTCAACAACAGTTGCGAAGCGTATATGAACTCGAACTGTTTAGTACCCAATTACGTCGTGACCACTGCATTCCAATCTGTTATCCCTTCCCTTACTATTATCAATGATGATTATTGTAGACAAAACAAATTGAATTTCTCTCAAGAATATCTCTAGTTATTTCCCTTATCCTTAACCTAATAGGAGCACCTGAAATGCATCCAAGCTGTATAAGCATGTATTCATTAATTCTGTATATTTTATCCTCAATGGCTTTTATTTTTTATAAATAATATCAATGTAAGAAGAAGTAATCATTAGAGTGAAAATTGTGTAATAAAAATAATAACTAAATTTATTACCGTAAAACCAACAAAAATTAACCAGTCAGTCTCAAATATATTTTGGTCAACCTGTACACTTCGATAAATTTTGAATAGTGTGAAACACAAACCCTTTGAAAAATATAATAATCATTCAATCATTGACAATAAAATACTGTACTCTATACAGAGAAAATTATAAACAAACTATCTATGTATTAATTGTAAAGTAGGTTACAAAAATTGTAAATAGAAGTTTCAGTCTAACCAGATTTGTTGAACCTTAAACATTCAAAGTTAATAAAAAAATAAATATCTTAAAATTTGATTTCTTAACAAAAAATTTATAAAATGTATCTAGACAATTTTCTAGATATACAAGATCTTCGAGGATCGGAGGCTCCGCAACTGAAAGTTTAATTTAATATTTAATGAATGGCGTGAACAAGGATAGTTTGATCCACCCGTTCTGCTCTTGCTAGGCTTTCTACTCTGAACAAAATGTCATCCACAGATAAGCTGCGAGGTGATCCACAGATAAGCTGCGAGGTGATCCATCAAAACGCACCTGCCAATTTGTCACTGGGTTCGTATAAGATCTCCTCGGCGGAGGAGATTGAGGAGATATCGTACGTCGAGGTGGAACAGGCGTCTGATACGGTTCTTGCAATAGATGAGGAGAAACGGACTGTACTACGACTGCGATTGTTTGTCGACGAAGTTAAGGTTTCGCGAAATATATTCTCTACCCGCCCTGGATTTTGCGGAAATATTGAAGGATATTCTGCGCGACTACAGTTAGGAACTCGTCGATCCATATCAAAATTTGCCTGATTTATCGCAGGTGCTTCAATATATGCCGTACTAACCGTTTGCGTTATTGCTGGGTTCTCTCCGTTATCCTGGATTTTTATGGTGGTATTGCGAATCCAGTCATTTTGAATTAAATTTTTATTAAATTTTAAAAATTTAATTAATTTATAAAATGTATCTAGACCATTTTCAGATATAAAGAAGTTCGAGGATCGGAGGCTCCGCAACTGAAGGGACTACCCTCAAATCAATTAGGTCCCATCCTATACGACTACTTCAATCACCAAGCTGAAACACGTAAACGACAAGATCTGCTACAACCACAGGTTATAACACTGCAATATATTCAGTGATATTTAATAAATTGTGCATCGCTTAATAATATATGACTTTGCCGTAAGTATTAATCCTGATATGATATATGATGATATGCCGTACCTAATCGCAGGAAAGATTGAAGTCTTTCGCTGTCAAAAAAGAAGATCGGTCCAAATGTTAGACCATTCTAACATTTGGACTGATCTCGGTCTAGGTGTTTTAGCCATTCTACCACTAGAATTGCTAAAATATATCCAACTGGAATTTTCAACATCTTCTGGCCATCGCTTTGAATACTGCAGAAGAAAAATTCATCGAGTATCCAGAAAATTACTTGCTTAAGGGAAAATGCTTTGTTTCTTTTCATATTACTAATATTAAATTAGTTTTGATTCTATTTTTCTGAACTTGATAGACAACTAACTAATTCAAATTAAACAACAAGTACATATATTAATGGTTTCAGAAATAGAAATAGAGTTTTTTTAGCATTTCAAATTTTACAAACTTAATGGCTTGGTAAGAAGGTACACACTATTTTTTATTTACTTATTTATTTTTTGTGGCAGAGCGATGACTGAAATATTTACTTTGCCTCTTGGTCTTCTTCGCACTGGAGACGTGAGAAAATTATTTATAGTCAGCAACAAATTCTGTTATTAGAAAGTTAAAAATGACTCCAATGTGAATTTTAAATGTTACTTACCTTATAAGACGACTCTATCCTTCAAGAGTATCGAATGCACCTGATGTCCCCCCGCGAATTTTGATTCCTGCTGGTAATATAACATTTGCTGCTGTTGTATCCTCTTCTAGATCAGATACATGCAATCGATCTAGGAGACATAATAGATTTTCGTTTTGGCTTACAACACTATCGGGTGAGTGTCTCTGAAGAGATACTTGAACTCCTCTTCGCCAGTAGTTCTCGACTTCTTCTAAGATTTTTCGGCTTCGTTTAAACTCGTCACCACAAGCAAGACTTGCAACGTCAATCAAATTAGCTGCGATGGGTTTGAGTATGTTTCGCTTAGTCGGAACAGATTTTGGCCTGCCTTTCGGTTTTATTTGGACAAAATTGTGAGTCCTAAAGTAGAAATCAAATGTAATTGAATGAGAGAGAAAAGGCCAATTCGAACAGGCATTTAGCAATATTATTTTAATAGAATAGCGTTTTGTACATTTTTTTTTATTTCACAATCCGTTGACGTACGTTGATTTACCACTATACAGGGTTTTTCAGATCTGAAGTGCCAAAATCTCATGATGATCTGAACTAGACAAACAAAAACTTGTATTGCAGGGAGGAGGGCAATCTCAACCGTTTAGGAGTTACAGGGTGATTCATAAATTTCAGTTTTCATTTTCTTCCAATACTTGAGAGAATGCAGGCCCTTGTGACAACTGCATAAACTCTTCTCCTGGACTGTTAGGAGTAAAAGTAGATCTACTAATTTTTACCAGCTGATATGTGAGCTTGTGTTTAGATTCGCCTCCTTTATTCTTAAGCCACTTGAAAAAATTTCTTATAAAAGGACACAGCGTCGAGTTTTTTAGGGCGACCTGTTTTATTTTATTGTTCATGGACTCAAGTTCATTGTTCGCCCGATAGTGAAATGTACTATCAATCATAAAACAGGTCGCCCATTGTGCCTTTAAGTGGTCTCGGATGACTTCCACAGCTTCAATGATAAACTTGATAAGATTCTTCAGAGGTGCGATGCACTATATTCAAACTCTGAAAGCTTATTCGAAAGGCCTCATGACTTCCGCTCTAGGGTCATACGACTGCCCAACGCTTTTGAGGACTTTTCGTCGCTTTCTTATGATGACGCTGCCACCTCTTCTTCAGGTATTGATCGTGACTTTCCTTTGCTGAAGGATATTAGGCGTTGCGTTAAAATGGTTCGCAGTAATTTGGGTAACTGGACTGCTGCAGTTTCTACAAGTTCTGCACTTATCAACACTATCGCCTCTGACGTTAAAAATTTTTCACGCCCTAATACGTCTCATGACCCTACGTTTGAATCCTGTCGCACCAGGTTTGAATCCTGTATCTTTCTCTCCGAGTCCGGTTCTCCTTCCTCCTCTTCTGTAGCGCCGGAGGTTAGTAGTTTGGTCTCCAAAGTTTCTGCCCATCCGGATGAGGTCCCTTCTGATTCGTCTGTGATCCCCGTAGTATCTGTCGCCTTTACGCCGCCGCCAACGGTCGAGCCTGCTAATGGTGTACCTGGTACATCTGACGCTGCTTCGCGCTCTGCTACTAGTGCCTCCAGTACTGCCTTGCCAGCCGATCTTTTTTCTCAACAGGACGCACCTCTGGTTGGGTCTTTTGACTTAGCACAGAGCACGGACTTCACTCTGAGGACTGCCCCAATCCCTAGGTTGTTTTTTGTTTCTCGGCTCGATCCTTCTACCTCTGTTAATGACATCCTAAATTATGTGAGAATGGAGGTCCGAGATTGATGACTCTGTACCTCTACGTTGTCAGCGTCTTAATTCTCGCCTGTCTCAGGGATATGTTTCGTCAACTGCAACTTAGTAGATGTTTCTGCCTTCTCTGGTTCACTCACTACTGAACTATTGGTTCTTAAGCGCAATGTAAGCTCAATATATTTTTGCTCTGTTGCTATATTCCCCCTAACCTTACAAACTTCGTTGATAATGAAGGGCGCAGTCTTTACGATATTCTAACCCTTAGTTTAGACTTCATCTATAATATGACGAACCCTGAAGATGAAATTCTTCTTCTTGGTGACTTTTTTTACGCAATATTTCATGCGTACCTAATTGTGAGGTCGATGACTTCCTTTCCTCATGTTATCCCACATCTATGGTTTCTAAATTTCTTGGCACCATTGCTTCTTCTGTTTTGAACCAAATGAGTGATGTAAAGAGAAGGCAGTTGGATCTTGTGTTTTCTTCTGATTCGACTTAACACTATAGTCGAATTAGCTTTTGATCAGTTATCTGCAATTGATAGTTTTCATCCGACCATCTTTATCTCTTTCTGTTACGATGGTACCAGTACTGTGGATCGAAATTACGAATATCATGCTTATGACTTTAGGAGATCGAACTTCTCTGAGTTAACGTCTAATCTCCTTTCAGTCAATTTTTCGGCATAACTTGACAATAATGATATTGATCTATTTTATAACAAGATATATGATTTGTTTAACTCGTTTGTTCCATTTAAAAGGAGTACGAAAGCTTTAAGGCAGGGGATAGTGCTCGCTTTATAAGGAATACTTTGTTAGTGTTCGCGATAATATGTATAATAACCCTCGCATTTTTTTTAAATTCGTCAATATTAAAAAGAATTCATGCAACTATCCATCTACGATGTGGTATGTGGGTTCTTCTAGTAATAACGTGTCCGACATAGCAAAAATTTTTGCTTAATTTTTTGAGAGTGCCTTTTCTTCGGATAACTTTGAGCCTTGTGTGAATAATTTTGATCATATCCTGGATCATCCCACTTCATCCGATTTTTTGCTGTTTGTATCACGGGATCTTATTTTGGAAAAACTCAATGAACTTAAATCGGACTTTTCCTCTGGTCCTGACGGTATCCCTCCAGCGTTCGTCAAATCCTGTTCCGATGCCCTTCTTACTCCACTAGCGATTCTCTTCAATAGGTCCCTTCTAGCTGGTAAATTTCCTGCATTGTGGAAGTGCTCTTTTATAGTCCCTGTTCATAAAAAAGACCATAAGGATATTATAACAAATTATAGACCAATCGCGAAGTTATCTTGCATACCTAAATTATTTGAATTAATAGTGTATTCGCAGCTTATAGAGCGTTGTATTGGCTTAATCTCTCCCACTCAGCATGAGTTTTCACCCGGTAGATCAACGACTACTAACTTACTTGAATTTACCTCCCACATTATTTCTGGCTTCTAACTAGGCATGCAAACTGTCTGCATTTACACGGATTTCAGTAACGCCTTTGATAAACTCCCTCACTCCGTAATTACATTTAAACTCGGGAGGATGGGTTTCGCCTCTGTCCTTCTCGACTGGATTTCTTCCTATCTAAGAGACAGGTCATTTCGTGTGTCGCTCTGTGGCGCTACCTCTAGAATCTTCAGGGCTTCATCTGGTGCACAGGGGGGAACATGTCCACCCTCCTATTACTTAGGTTATTTTTATGGGGGTTGCTAAAGTTTTTGTAGCCTCAACGTGGTATCACAATGGGCCTCCTTGGCCTAAGTGTGCGTTTCTCAGGCAGCCACTTTAACCTAACCTAATCTAACCTAACTTTGAATGTAGTTTGCGACAGTTTTGCCTCGGCCAGTCGCGTTAATTGTTTTGAAAGTTTGTCTCCAAACAATAACACAATTTTAATGCGTACTAGACTCAGTGTCTGGCTTAGTGCAAATAAGCAAAAACTTAATGTAAATAAAACTAAAGCTATGTGATTTAAATCGGAATTGAACAAGTGAACTCAATTAAATATTTAGGCTTATTGGTGGAATGTAAGTTAAAATTGGATCAACATTTGAATTATATTGTTAAGAAATTGACTAAGAAAATAGGTTTTTTTCGGACGTATAAGGAAGAGATTGGATTGTGTTTTTTTTTATATACGATGTGGCCAAATCCTAGGGGACAACCCTTTGATGCGTTAGCATGGTTTTGGCCGGAAGGGAATTAGGGTAAGGGAAGTGAGGAAACTTGAATCTTGTTTGCATTGTTGCGAACTAGACAACAGCCCAGAGACGGAGTGGATTATTTTAATTTCTTAATAAAAGATCACGGTCATCTGGGCTCGAACCCGGGACCCACGCCATGTTGGTCTTGCCGCTCAACGCATTGATCCAACTCCGTCTCCATTACAATGGTTAAAGTAATTATAAGACCTCATTTTGAATATTGTTCAACAATATTATTTTTGGCAAATAGTAGTGAAATATACAGATTACAAAAGCTGCAGAATAGGGCAATGAGGATAATTCTTAGATGCAGATGGAGACGGAGTTAGATCAATTCGTTGAGCCGTACAACCACCATTTCATGGGTCCCGGGTTCGAAACCAGGGCTCCCCGTGAGTTTTTATTAAAAAATTATAATAATCCATTCCATCTCTGGGCTATTGTCTAGATCGCAGCAATGCAAAAACAAGACTTCACGTTTCCTCACTTTCTTACCCTAATTCCCTTCCGGCCAAAACCATGCTAACACATCAAAGGGTTGTCCCCTAGGATTTGGTCACATCGTATAAAAGAAAATAATTTACACACGAGTATTTTAACTATGTTGGATAGTCTAGGATGGCTAAGTATTAAACAGAAAATAACAATGAAAGTTCTATTGTTTGTGTTTAAGATTAAGGCAGGAAATAGGCCCTAGTTACCTGACTGGTTTGATTAACTATGTAAGAGATGTACAGCCATATTATTTAAGAAATGCTAACGATTTTAGATTTAGAAATAGCCCAGAATAGCTTTGCCCATATAAGTAAAAAAGGAAACTAATTATAATAGGTTTAAATATAGCATTATGGAATGTGTTAAAAATAATTTCTAGGGTTAAGTGAAATTTGTATTTAATAATAGCGAAAGCTAAATAATGTTCAAATTCATAGGCATTGGTTTACATTGCTCAAAGTCCTTCATTGTCACCTGATTTGAATTTTTTTACTTAATGTCCAGTATGGACAATATAGGAACGCTGCTTAAAATTTTTGGTATGAAAGAAAGTGGTTTTAATATTTGCCATATAAATGCCAGAAGTTTAAGATCAAAATACAGTGAAATTCGGGGAATGTTCAGAGATGCAAATTTTCATTTGTTGCTTGTTTCTGATATATACTTGGAAAAATAGTGCGGTTCATTAAAATAGTGTTCAAATTCCAGGGTTAAATTTATACCGGTGCGATCGCGAGCGGCGGCAAGGTGGAAGAGTTGTAATCTATGTCAAGGATTCCACGAGAGCCAGAATTGTAGGAAGATCTCAGGTAAATCCAATCGAACTTATTGCGGTTGAAATCAATCGTTTGGCTGAAAAATTACTCCTTATATGCAAATATTCTCTCCCCGAAGTGTTTAATAATGAGAATGCAGAGAAGTTGGAAGGCGCTCTATCGCGCTTTACACAGAAGTATTCCAATATAGTAATCAGCGGTGATTTCAATGTTGATTTGTTATGTCAGAACTCGGCCACTGATAGATTTTGACATATCTTTCAGTCATGTCATTTAAATGTTATCAATAATGGCATCCCAACCTATTACAACAGTAATAATTCATTGGATGCATCCCTTTAAGCTAAAAGGCTGTTGTAAAATCGCAAACAGAGTGGTGTATTTGATAAAACTCTACCACCCTGTGGCCTGGATGCAGATGAACTCAACATTCATTTTGACTCTACAGGTTCTAACACTTCCTGCACAGCCCTTTCCGAGTCTATCCAGGTTGAATTGGATGGCAACTTCAGTTTTGTTTGCGTCGGCCATGAAGAGGTTGCAGAAATCATCACTTCTATTACGTCCAATGGAACTGGTTCTGATGAGATCTCGCCAAACATTTTTAAGATGTTACTACCATCGATTAGTTTTTATTTTTAATTCGTGTCTTACTTATTCGCAGTTTCCCAAGATGTGGAAAATGCAATACCGTTGGCAAAATGTTCTGCACCTGTCACTCCAAGTGACTACCGGCCAATAAACTTACTTTTTTTTCTTAGTAAAATACTCGAAAAGATATTGTATAACCAAATCCTTAAATTTGTCTCTGATAATAACTTTTTATCACAATGGCAGTCCGGTTTTCGCAAGGGTCATAGTTGTGAAGTTCTTCTATTGAAAGTGTCCGCTGGCGTACGCTCCTCTTTAGATAATAATCGAATACCGCTATGGTACTGCTCGACTTTTCTAAGGCCTTCGATTCGGTAGATCATGGTATACTGTTGTGAAAGTTGGGTAAAATGTATGATTTTTTTCGTTCTTCTATTAAATTTATCTCGGATTTAATAATATTTAATAATAATAATAATATTTATTGCTGACAAAGTACAAAAAGATTATAATCTTATAAGTGTACCATAAAGAATTGTGAAAATAAATACAATATGATATAAAAAAAAGAAATTCCAAAAATCTAAATTGCCAAAGCTAGAAGGTAAGATACATAGAAAGAAAGAAAAAAAAATTACACTAATTAAAAGAAAATACAATAATAAATAAATAAATAAATAAATACTATATGATAAGATGAGTAAACAAAGTCTAAATTTATCAAGCTAAAACAAGTAAATATACAAAATAAATAAATATTACACTAATTGAAAGAAAGGAAGATAATAAATAGGAAATAAATAAATAAGTACTACATAATATGAAAAAATTTTACAATAGTCTAAAAGAACTAATTAATCAATAAAATAATCATTACACTACTTGAAAGAGAAGAGAGTATGCATCAATTTAACCACTACATATCTAATCCATGCCAAAGTGGCGTTCCAAGAGTCGCTTAAATCCGCCAGCCGAGCGAGTGCTTTTAATATTTAAAGGAAGAGTATTCCACAAACGAATAGCCTGGACAAAGTAAGATCTCTCCCCAACAACTGTTCTTACTCTAGGCAAAGATAAGTTCAGTGTCCTGGATGAATGCAGGAAGCTCACATGCTCCAATAAGTACCCGGGTTCGCGAGTATAAACCAGCTTATGCAATAAGCACAAAATCCTTATATTGAGGTAAGTATCAATTGAGCAACCCAAGATCAAGTTCCTAAAGTGCGAAATATGGTCATATCTTTTTAAGTTATATACAAAACGAACACAGTCATTAAACGCTACACGCATTTTAGAGAAACAACTGGCATCAAGTGATGAAAAAATAGCACAAGAATAAGTATAAATTGGTAGAAGCAGAGCTCTAACAAGTTTAAGTCGTGTATCAGTTGACAAGTAGCTTCCGAAAAGCCAAAGTCTGCGCAAAGTACCGTATATCTTATTCAAATTTGAGCTAATCTGGTTACAACATGACATTGACTTATTCAGTACCACGCCAAGACTTTTGACCTTGTCTCTAAACTCCAAAACTGTCGAACCCAAGACTACCTCCGGAAACCCCTCCATGTCAATCTCATTTCGAGAGAATAGGATACATTCAGATTTGTTACCATTAAGATTCAAATAATTTGTCCTTGACCAAAGGTACACTCGCCGCAGGTCGTCATTAAGTCGGGCAACACAATCCTCACCGAGTCCTCTAGGTCTGCTTATGTAGAGCTGAACATCATCAGCATAAATGTGAATTTTTGAGTCATAGACTACGTCCACAATATCATTAATATAAACAGTGAAGAGAAGAGGGCCTAATACTGACCCTTGTGGTACCCCTCTATAGATGTATGTGGAAGCCGAAAGCCGTTCTCCTATCTTGACTTGCTGGCTCCTAGTAGCAAGATAGTTCCGCAAAAGTTTTAACGCCGATGAAGAAAAATCACACTGTTTATCCAATTTTTTAAGCAGAAGTGAATGGTTAACATAGTCAAAAGCTTTAGAGAAATCGAGGAGTGCAAGCACACATATTTGATCCGTATCAAGATCTGCTCTAATATCCGTTGTTACTTTTAAAAGAGCAGTCTCACAACTGTGTCCCCTACGAAAACCTGATTGCCACTTGGTAATAATATTTCGTTTCTCAAAATAATTCAGCATTTGGTTAGACATGATTCTTTCAAGCGCCTTTGCAAGAAAACAAAGAAGACTTATTGGTCGGAAGTCACCTGCCTGTGAAGCCTGTGGGACCTTCGGAATTGGAACGACAAAAGATTTTTTCCATGCTGTGGGAAACTGCGAGGTCATAAGACAAAAATTAAAGATATGAGCTATAAATGGAATTACACGTGGTAAGATAAGTTTAAGAAACTTTGGAGAAATATCATCGGGTCCGACAGAGCAGGATTTAATTGAATTTAAGCTGTTAAAAATTTCCTCTGCATCAACACATCTAAAACTAAAACCTGAGGTGTTATTTGGGGTTTCAAAATACTCTGCAGACTGCTGCGTTAAGAGTTGGTTTGCTGTGATATATTCATTAAAATCATCAGGTTTTAAAGTAATATCACATTTCGGCCTGGAGTTAATTCCCAGATTACGTATATTTTTCCAGAGATCTTTTGTGCGCAAACTAGGATCCAGCTTGACCTTGTAAAACTCTCGCTTTGCTTCCCTTATCCTTAAAGTTACTAAATTTCTGATCTTTTTAAAATTACAATAGCTTCTTTTACTCTTAAGCCGTTTATATTCCTGGTAGAGAAATTCCCTTTCACTAATCAATGATTTAATTTCACTTGTAAACCATTGATTCGTTTGAATCTTAATTGCGGCTGTACGTAAAGGAGCAAATTCATCGTGTAATTCCTGAATGAAACCATTAAACAGTGATACCTTATGATCAATGGATGAGGTTGAGAAAATATCGTGCCAGTGAAGTTCGTTGCAGCGTGAGTATAAATCATGAATATTTATATTTTGATATGACCGAAATTTTATTAGGTTGCTAGTTTTTTTGTGTTTTACCATAATATCAAGCCTTAGCAGCAATAGACTGTGATCCAAAAAACTAAGTGTATCTATTTGGTTATTGTCCAGTACTCTATCCATATCCGAGATCATAAACAAGTCAAGCAACGAAGGCTCAACAGCACGAAAACAAGTCGGATTCTTATTAACAATTTTTAAATCTAAAATTTGAAGACAGTTCAAGAAACTATCAGATACACCACATGACTTAAGCACATTGACATTAAAGTCACCACCAACTATTATTGTCCGGTATATGCGAGAAAACCTAGAGAGAGCATTATTCAGCTCAAGAAAATTGTCCAAGGCGAAAGTCATGGGAGGACAATAGACGCACACCATAAGACACTTCTCAAAACAAAGACTCACCTCCACACAAATAAATTCTATATTGCTAATTTGAGATCTCTGCACAATTTTAGCTTTAATATTGTTCCTTAAATATATTGCAACACCCCCACCTCTTCGTCCAGCTCGGTCGTTTCGCTATAATCTAAAGGAAGGAATCTCAACAAAACTGGATGGAATGTTGTTGTGCAGCCACGTTTCACTAACCATAATCGCATGTAATCCTTCCGCACTACCAAACAAAACTCTCAACTCATCAATTTTGTTTTTCAGACTTCTTGCGTTAAAGTGACAGACGTTAAAACCATTGTTTTCGTTGCAAAAATTGCTGATCTCAGATCCCACCCTGTCCAAGCCAGATGAACCATCATAGGAATTCATAAAATATCACAAGGCTAAGTGATTCAAGCAACTCATTCATTGAAAATAATGTAACGAAACAAAGAAAGATGCACACCCTTATTACAAATACATGATATTTGAATATGAAAAACAATAAAGATCCTAAAAGTACAATTAAATTATAAATGTCTAACAAATAATTACTATAGAATAAATAAACAAAAAAGCAAATAACTATACCGCTAATTATCATTGTTTTGATGTTAAGAATCCACGCCAGCACAGAGCTCCCGATGATTAGCAAGATTGTTGAGTTGGTCAAGGTTAAGAACCGTAATTGGGCTGCTATTCTTAGTTACTTTGACCCGAACAAGGCCACTTCTAGTGGTTGCAGAGAATAAATCACCCGATCTCCGTAATTGAATCGCATCGTATAAAATTTTGTTATTTATCGGTGTCAGGCTTTCATTCGCATATACAAAGCCGTCTGAAAAGAAACCTTCAAGCGAACTGAGTTTAAACGTACCTTTGCCATGGTTATAGAAAGCGGATAAAAACTCTCGGGCTTCATGTTGAGAAGGAAATTTGGCGATGATAGGATTGCTTACGTGCTTCTTTAAAGAGTTCTTTTTTGCGGCTTTAGTTCGAAAAGCGTGTGTGAACGGTGTAATCTTGTGACCTATTCTGGCAGCAATAGCATGAATTAAGTTCGTAGGATTATCATCATCCCTAATAGGAATGCCGCGTACAATAACATCGCAAAGTCGTTCACGTCGTTCAACATCATCAACTTGCCGCTGGAGTTTGTTTTTCTTGTTGTGTAAGTGTGTCAGTGAGTTTGTTATTATGCTCTTGAAGATCTTGCACCTGTTGCTCAAGATTTTGAATTTTGGTGCTCATTAAAAGAGACTTATCTTCAAAATTATTCACTATTTGTTGCAAATGTTTCTCAAGTGAATCTAGCTTATTGTTTAAAACTGTCAGTTGCGTGTTTATGCGATTTTCAAGAGCCGACAGTGCTTTTTCCAGTGATGAATTTTTGTCCAGATGAGAAGAGCTAGCAGTATCCTGATTTAATTTAGAGCTCCTTGTATTGATTGGCGTAGTATTAGCCTTATTAGATTCAGTTTTTTCAGGGTAAGTAGAGCTATTACTAGTGGTGACATTTCTAGATTTGCCCGCCATTTTGCACAAATTCGATTCACTTCACAAAAGTCGACAGAAGTTTGATGAAATTATAGAAAATTACGCTCACTATCAGAAAAACAACCTCGGCAAAAAAACACAATCGTGAAATGAACCTTTTTTTGGAGGAAAATAAATATTTACGTTCACGGTCTTGATAAAAACTTGGAAAAACACGGGAACTGTCCACAGGCTTCTATTCACTTATCGCCATGTTGTTATCAATCCCATTGTTATTGCATGATCAGGAGCAACTGTCAGATTTATTTATCTAGACCTATTGGATTGATCGAAGATTGTATTTGCCGTATTAATAATGATTTATTGAACATTTCCGCATGGGCTTCAAACAACAAGTTTTTGCTTAATCCTTTAAAATCTTCATGTTTGTTTTGCTATAGAAGGCAACTTAATACTACAGACCCCGCCCCAATTTACTTGAATGGTGTTCAGTTGCCATACGTAAATAAAGTAAAAAAACTTAGGAGTGTTCTTCAGTGGTCAAATGAAATATTGTGATCAGTTAAACTGCATTCTACAAAAGGTATATAGTCTTCGACAGCTTTGGCTCTCTGGAAATTCCTTATCCATTGCTTTGAAATTAAAATTTGTTAAAACTTTATTGATACTACATTTAACTTATTGCAGTACTGTATATCCACAATATGATGCAGTGTAGTCGAAGGATAACTGTTGCCGTTAATGATTGCGTACGATTTGTTTATGGCCTGAGATTTCATAAACATGTTTCGGCTTACAGTAATACAATTCTGGGATATTCACTGATTTCTTACCTCAAAATAAGGGCATTGCTATTTCTTCACAATTTGATAAGAACTAAATCACCCTCCAATCTATATGAACATTAGCGTTTTCTTCAGTCTACTCGTCATGAATCTCTTTCAATATCGCGAGCGCGATACGTTATTGGGCGGCGTTCTTATTTTGTTGTTGTTTCTTGCTTTTGGAATTCACTTTCCCCAAATGTCAGGGGGCTTGGAAGGATTTCTGAGTTTAAAAACATGTTAAGGCGTTACTTTCTATCTTGATTCTTTTATCTTCGACTTGGGTACACGGTTGGCAATCTTTAACTGATTGGCGGTTAAATTACTTTCTATTTTCTTTTTTTTCTGTTTTTTTCTTTTATTTAATTACTTCTTTCGAAACATTTTTCTATATTTTTGTTTGTATTATATAGTTTATTAATCTGCATTTGTTTTAGTGAATTAACTGAATTTTTCCGTAATTTAATTCTGGTATACTTTATAAAAGACATTAGCCTTGTGTATACTGATCCAAAAAAATTATTATAATTATTATCAATAGTACTGACCATAACCATAATGACGATACTGCCAACGAACAGGACACAGGAGATACATCTGAACGATCTTAAGAGCAATTACTGTTATCTAACCATAAATTTGGAAAATATTAAGGTAGTAAAAAATTATCGTAAGGTACTGCACATAGTAAACGTAACACAACCACATAAAAACAAATATTTTATCACTCAAACCCAAATAAGGATTAGTAGAACCAATGTACAATACCATTAACCAAAGCCTGATAGAAAACTTAAAACCACACTTTAGAGAAAAAATGGTCTAATGAACATAATATGTACAGGCCTCAAATACGAAGACAAAGTCCAAATCAAAATCAAAGATAAGCTACATAGATAGTTTATTCGAATACAATAAAAAATGGGTTAAAGAGAGCAACAAGCAAGTCCTTATAAATAAAGAAATATCCGAGCAGATCCAAAACATAACTGCCCATATTAAAAACCAACAACACTCAATAGAATCCTGTCCGAACTCCTTTCACAAGGACTTGTTAGATAGGGAAGTATATTATCATCACGTATATTACGTAGAAAAAATATTGTTTTTAAGTTAGTTAAGAATCCTCACAGGAAATAATTAAGGTAAATAAAAACCGGCCAAGTGCGTGTCGGGCCGCGCGCAGTGTAGGTTTCCGTAGTTCCCCGTCACAATATGCGGACTTAGAAGGGGGCTTTTTGTTTGGTACTATGAACATATTACCTCGAACGTTAAAATTAGGAATTATTATTAAGGATGTTATGATCTTATTTTTCCATAATTTTACATGGTTCAAAGACTTATGTATATTTCCTACTTGTTTTACACAACTAACGACTTCATCTAAGTAATTTTCAATAGAATTTCTACGAAATTTTCCTTTTTACTTGTCTAAGTACAGTTTATAAATTGGTTGACTATTACTCGTTAACTTGTAGAGCCTATTTAGTTGTGATAGTTTTCCTTTTATCTTCGTTTTTAATACTACTACTTCACATATCCAAAAACAACCGTTTAGCTGGTAAGGGCGGGGGCACTTGACTCTAACACTTTACGTGTAAAGGAGGTACCCTAAATCGTTTCAAGATTTTCGCCACTTTGTCAACATGATTAATATGTATACCCATGCCAAATTGCACCTTTCCAGTATTAAGAGTCTCTGAGTTTAGCCGCGGACAGACAGACAGACGAACGGACATGTCGGAACTATAAGGGTTCGTTATTGACTACGGAACCCTAAAAAGAATTAGAATGATTTAAGGTCCCGGGAAATTTTGGTTAATACAGAAAACACCGCATTTAAATTCCCATTGAAAGATAATCTAAGTAAAAGCTTTGTTCAAATAAATGACATTTGTAAAAAAAAGTTCAAAGAAAGCGTATTGCACCAAAATAGCAACATACATGAAAGAAGGTAAAGAAATAGAACCAGGTGTTATAAATACAAAAAACGTTAGAGAGACTACAATTGCTCAGAATTGTAATATGCATTGATTGATACTTTCCTAATAAAATTGTAAAGTAGAGATACACGACAGAACGTTTGAGTACTTTGAAAAAACAATTCACGATAAAGTTATTTTTTTTTTATTCTGTTACGAAAATTTAAGAACGAAAAACTATCCCTAACGTAAAATTAAATGAACTCTATCTAAAACATATAAAAAATAGAGAACTAATCAAAAATAAATTATCCTACCCGCAACCATTTTCTAACACGCGCAACCCAATTCCATGGACAACAAAGAATTCACAAGAATTGTTTGTCGCAATATTCCCAGACGCAACCTAAACATAGAACTGTAGATAAGTAAGCAATTAGCTCAGGTAGAACTTTTCAAGTAGGGAGTTAACTTATTTAATTTAAATTTGTTAATGCCAGCCACACTTTCAGACCCTCACGTTAGATACAAAAAATTATTACCATGGCGTATTTCGTCGCCAATCTACTTTACACACTAAGAGATAATAATGAAAATCCGGCAGGCATTACAATTTAAGGGTACTGTTCCGTCTTCTTCCCACAGTGCCTCTAGATGCAACACTTTTTATCATTAACCAATGAGAAAACGTATTCTGTCCAATCATATGAAAATCGTTAAACACAGGTTACAATCCTCCTCCCAATCTCAACCAAAACCACAATTTCGATTATGATACAAATAATTCTATATTCAGCAATAAACGAAACAACATTCACTCCCACCCATACCACACCAAATATTTTTTCTCGTGATATCAATCGGGGAACATACATACTATAATCAGCAAGAAAGTAATCATCCAAGACCGTCCACGAATAACGAAGTTAGGTTAAATAAGCACACCCCCATCCCAGCAAAAAAATTTTTTGACAGGATACCAATCGGCGAACAAGTCTTACCCAACAAAAAAGTGTCATCTTCTCTCTCCCCACACCCTAGGTTAAAATTTTTGCGCATAATAGCAATAGGGTATCATACACTATGCAACAGATAAAGCACAGTCTAAATCTGTCTAAGCGTTACAAAGTTTGGGTCAATAAAATAAAGATAATATAGAAAATTGTTTACTTTCGGCGCCAAATGGTCTATGTTCTGAGCTTTAAGGTAACAGCTGAAAGGTGGACACTCTAAAACTTTTGCTATAAAAATAGTTTTTAAAAAAAAAGTTGAACCGACTTCACAAAAGGCACTAAAAAGCATAAAATAATTTTTAATTTTATATCTATTACGAAATTTTGAAGTCGGTGCAAATCAAACAAACCAAACAACTACAACAAAAATATTTAATCGTCATATCTTATGATCCCGTAAGCTGAAACGTATCATGTATTATTTTCAATTGTGGTTCTGTAGTTGTTTTATTTTTTTAGTTTGCACCGACTTCAAAATGTCGTAATAGAAATAAAATTAAAAATTATTTTATGCTTTTTAGCGCTTTTTGTGAATTCGGTTCAACTTTTTTTTTAAAAAACTATTTTATTTTTCACTTTTTAGTGTCTTCTACTCTATACAACGAAGAAAGAACCATCCAAATCGGTCCACGCGTTAAAAGTTAGTTTTAACCCCCTACCTACCTACCCCATTCCACTAAACTTTTTTCTCATGGTATCAATCAGGGAACATACTCTACCGAACAGAAAAGGAATAATTGAAATCGGTTCACGCGTTACGAAGTAACTACCCCTCCCCCTCCCCCACCACCACCATAGGACCAAATTATTCTCCTATTAGCAATGGGGGATCACACTCTATACAACAGCAAAAGAACCATTCAAATCGGTCCACGCGTTACAAAGTTAGGTTCCACCCCCCTTCTCCCACCCCAACCACACCAACAATTTTTTTTCTCGTGGTATCAACCAGGGAGCATACTCTACCCAAAAGAAAAAGAAATATCCAAATCGGTCCACGCGTTACGAAGTTAGGCTACTCCTCCCCTCGCCCAACCCACACCTTTCACCGTAGGACCAAATTATTCTCCTATTAGCAATGGGGGATCATACTCTATACAACAGAAAAAGAACTATCGAAATTGGACCACGCGTTACAAAGTTAGGTTCCACCCCCAACCCCCCACCCATCTCCCCAAAATTTTTGTCTTCTGGTATCAACCACGGAATATACTCTACCCAACAGAAAAAGAATTATCCAAATCGGTCCACGCGTTACAAAGTTAGACTACCCCTCCTCCCCCCTCCACCAACCCAAGGCCAATTTTTTGTCTCCTATTAGGAATGGGAGATCATACTATGTACAACAAAAAAAGAACCATCCAAATCGGACCAGGCGTTACAAAGTTAGGTTCCACCCCCCCCTTCCAACAATTTTTGTGACATGGTACCAATCGGTGAACATACTCTACCCAACAAAAAAAGAATCATCAAAATCGGTCGACGCGTTACGAAGTTATGCCCGGTCAGACATAAAAAAAAAAAAAACAAAAAAAATAGTTTTTAAAAAAAAAAGTTGAACCGACTTCACAAAAAGCGCTAAAAAGCATAAAATAATTTTTAATTTTATATCTATTACTACATTTTTAAGTCGGTGCAAATCAAACAAACCGAACAACTAAAACACAAATATTTAATCCTCATTTCTTATGATCCCGTAAGCTGAAACGTATTATATATTATTTTCAATTGTGGTTATGTAGTTGTTATATTTGTTTAATTTGCACCGACTTCAAAATGTCGTAAAAGATATAAAATTAAAAATTATTTTATGCTTTTTAGCGCTTTTTGTGAAGTCGGTTCAACTTTTTTTTTTAAAAACTATTTGATTTTACACTTTTTAGTGTCATCTACTCTATACAACGAAGAAAGAACCATCCAAATCGGTCCACACGTTAGACGTTTGTTTTAACCCCCTACCACACCCCCATTCCACTCAATTGTTTTTCTCATGGAATCAATCAAGGAACATACTTTACCGAACAGAAAAGGAATCGTCGAAATCGGTTCACGCGTTACGAAGTTACTACCCCTCCCCCACCCCCACCAACACCATAGGACCAAATTATTCTCCTATTAGCAATGGGGGATCACACTCTATACATCAGCAAAAGAACCATCCAAATCGATTCAGGCGTTACAAAGTTAGGTTCCACCCCCCTCCTCCCACCCCCACCCCAGCAACATTTTTTTTCTCGTAGTATCAACCAAAGATCATATTATACCCAATAAAAAAAGAATTATCCAAATCGGTCCATGCGTTACGAAGTTAGACTACCCTCCCCCCCCCCCACCCACACCTTTCAACATAGGAATACATTATTCCCCTATTAGCAATACGGGATCATACTCTATACAACAGAAAAAGAACCATCGAAATCGGACCACGCGTTACAAAGTTAGGTTCCACCCCCACCCCACCCCATCCCCCCGAAATTGTTTTCACCTGGTATCACCCACTGAACATACTCTACCCAACAGAAAAAGAATTATCCAAATCGGTCCACGCGTTACAAAGTTAGACTACCCCTCCCCCTCCCCCCACCCTAGACCAAATTTTTTTCTCCTGTTAGCAATGGGGGATCATACTCTGTACAACAAAAAAAGAACCATCCAAATCGGACCACGCGTTACAAAGTTAGGTTTCAGGTTACGAAGTTATGCCCGGTCAGACATAAAAAAAAAATAAAAAAAATAAAAAAAAATACGCGTCGAACTTAGAACCTCTTTGTTTTTGAGAAGTCGGTTAAAAACGATGAAATGCAGTCAAAGGCATACATAATATTCACAAAAACGTCGGTGGAGTAAGTGATAACGTGTCGACTTACCAATCCGAAAATTACAGCTTCGAATCTCGCCGACGGCGACACATGGTTGTTTTCTGCTGACAATAGATTACGATTAAAATACTATGGGGGTTGTGCAGAGTAAATGTAGGTCCACTTGCAATCGTTGGCTCGAGTCGGGCAAAGTTCTTAACCCCCAAAAGGGGTTACGGCAACTAGAGAGAGAATAAACTTTTTTAAATACTTACAGAAATGTCTGTTGCCTCTGCCGGTGTCCTATCATTTTATACCATGAATTTAGGAGGACCCATGAGCTAGCTAATCATCCAAATCCCTTCATGCATAATGAAGTCATGCATGCATGGACATAAATATACAAATAAAATATAACCGTCGAATTGAGAACCTCCTAATTTTTGTGAAGTTAGTTTATTTTGCTCAAAATCAATCCTATATTTGATTTTTTTTTAATTTAGCTTTATTTATTATCCTTTTCTCGGTAAATATGAGACTTAATTGACAACTCTGCTGCTAAGTTGCAAGTTCAGCCATTTTCATTATTTCAAAGAAACCTTGCGCACTAGCACCTAGTGACCTAATAATTGGTAATGTATAAGTATTCGTCTTATAACAGAGTAAACCTTAATTATGCATGCTTGAAATCATTTTTATGGATACAAAGTTAACCTTGAAATCATCCGTAAAATTGCGAACAATTTAATTAGATCCACTAATGGAACTAATGAAATTTTTCTCGGATTGGCATTCGAAGTCTGTGCCAAAATTCGCTTTCAACCAATTTTCTTGCCTAACTCTGCCGTGGTACTATGTATACCGGTCGGAAAGACATTAGAGTTGTATTCCAGAGAAATTTTAACATCAAAGACTTAGCCCTGGTTAGTTTGCATCGTTTGTTTCTGCTCTTTCAACCATTTCCTGGTACTTGAAATCACGTGAGAGAAGAAGTGAAGTCGAACGGAAATTAAGTAGAGACTTCATGAATGGCGTCGTTTATGAATAAGATGAAAATTAGATCTGACCTTGAGGGGGCTCTAACGAGCTTTTCTGATGTCATAATTTGCACCGTGACAATGGACAGTTTTCACAAACTTGTCAGAAGAAATCTATTTATACGAGTGATAATAGCAAGTAATTTTAGAAGTAATATGGCATATAATCGGGGGAAGAATCTTCACAATATATGTCAAGTTATTTTTGTCTAATTAATTAATGCTATATGAGCCGTCGTTAGGCTCGTCGTCTACTTCAATTTGGAACGTATAGATCTGTTGATATAAACTAATAATCAAAAAGACTAGAGTTACATTCTTTCAATACAAAGTAGAATATTATATAGTCCAAAAAAAAGACTGCTCTTCGGAAATATTCCCAATAAGCTGGATTGGATTTGATATTATGGTTCTAAATAATATGTCAAAATTCCCTATCGATCCGAGTGCCGTTAAAAGATTTACGCGGAGTTAAACGTCATAAAAAGCGGTTTTTCGTTAATTCATAGAAGTATCTGTTTTGCAGATAATGCGATCAATAAAGCTATAACCTTTATGTTGCTCACAAAACGTGCACTCGTTTCTACAGCACCTTTGAGGTAAAGTGCAAGGTGCATTTTTACAAGTCCTGCTTTTTTCTTTGAAATTTTAATTTTTTTTAAACGTTAAAGATTTTTTAATTCATTAATCTTTGGATTAAACCAACAAATTATTAATCTTAATAAAATATTCTTCAGACCCTATTTACCCCTTCACCTTCATCTTCTTCTATTTCTTCTGCTGTCTCCTGCATTTCCATAATTTTAGCCAGAGAACCATTGAAGTGGATTCGCAATTACTGATGTTTTTATTTTCGCATGCTACATTTTCTGTAGCCACAGTTTAAGCTGCAGCTCTTGGTGCAGTTTCAAAAAATAGTAGTCGCCAGAATGTAGCAGTTCAAAGCAGAGTTTGATTTGGCTTTAAACCTGATATCCTAAAGAGTCATTATATTCATTAAACAACATTTTGTTTAAATGATTCCTTAAAGGTTGAGATTCAGGTTTTCTTTATTAAGACCTCTTAAGATACACATTACATCACAGCGTACTCTAGATAGAAATTATGACAGTCGTGGCCATTTTACCACCAAACGTGTCGTTACTATTTTATTTCAATTTTCAATTAAAACGGTACACTCTCCCATGTAAGACCCAAGGGAAATGTTGATGTCATTGACGCATTACAAGCTCAATACTTTAATTCAATATATTTCAATATTTTTGAAATCAGCACACTTTATTACCTAAAAATAAACATTATTATTAAAAGGTGAAAAGTTCAAATATCCAGGCTTATGTAATTGAAAACTACCGATATTAGTGTCGAATTAATTGTTTTCAGTGTCTCTGAAACGAATAGTAACACTCCCCATTTGGGGTGGGAATGATCACCACATTAATATTCAAATTAAATAGTAAATGCATAGTTTTGAGGATTACTGAGATAAACAATCACACTCTTAATGTGGTTGGATACTATGGGGTTATATAGCAACTAGGGTTGGGTGTGAGAAGGGAGTGACATTAAAAAAAATGGAAACAAATAGCTTAACGCTTTTTTAGCATTAGACGATGTACTAAAAGCTGGAAAATTTAAAATTGGTTATAAAAATGTTTGCGTTTAACGGTTTTATATAACTTAAGTTGATGTACTAAAACTTAATAAATAATTATGAGTCAGAGATGTGGGTCTTCCCGAGATATAGGTATGGTCTACTGGTAAAAAATCGCGTAACACCAAGAGCGAGGAGACCAAGGAAACTTTTGGTCGATGCATCAGCGGAGGTTATAAATAATCAGGGACTTTAATCAGACTTAAATAAAACCGGAGCCAAGTGATAGTAAAATTCTGATTTGTGTTTGAATTCAGAAATCAAGAGCTGAGGGCCAGCAAACCGCTCTGTTTTATTTCATTCTGATCAAAGTCTCTGATTACTTACATATTTTGCGAGTGGATCTTGGCCTCCCCCACTAGAGAAGGTCACTGATCTTGGTCCTACGTGATTTATTACCAGTAGAAAGTACCTATAGCTTGGTAAGGCCCACATCTATGGTTCTTTAACTAAATAGTTTGTTTCCTTAACTTTTTTAATGATAATTTATCGAAAATGTACTTTGTTATTTTACGGAAAATTATTTTTTAACATTAAATGTGATTCATTACTTGTGTAGTCGGTCTGGTTATTTGTTGTGTAAATTCAGAAAACAGAAAAATATATAATATTTGAAAATATATAAGTAACTGTAAATTGTAATGTTTTACTGGTGTGCTATTGGGATTAATATTTTGTACTAAAGTATATTTGGCTTAAGGGGGTAGCCAGGTTTCAATGACCTCTTTTTTCAACTACATTTTTTTAACATTAATCTTTATTTGACATTTACAAATTTTTAGTATGTTTTCTAACATGTTAATAACTTCCAAAAAAAATTTTATTTTCATTTTTCATTAACATCCGGTTAATTTATGGCCGATCTGATGACGCCATGTTAAGAAACGGTTACCATGATTTCTCAACTTTGGGTTATCTAAAACACAAAACAAAAATTGATTATAAAAGAGCACATAAATAGCTATATCCTGAACCTTAGTTATGGAAAAAAATTCATAAATAAACAAATAGTGCAAGTTTTTGTCATTTTTTCTTTTTTTTCTACATTTTTTAAGCAAGAACTGTTTCATATTGTTATTAAATATTATTTGAAAATCAAGACCGAGGTTCATGCGATTGCTAAGCTTTTTCTGAATATTTAAAAAAAAATTGAATGAAATTGTCCTAGTAGATCGACTGGAATCGTGGCGACAACCCAAAAAAAATGTGTTTTGGAATAAACGCGTTTAAAAGATAAAGAATTTCGAAGAACGCAGCGATCAGTACGAATACCGAAGTATCAACTGTGTCAAAATTTAGCTATTCTCTTTGTGACACTTTATTTTCGAACTAGAAATGGGGGGCGACGGCACATGATAAGATTGAGATACTGAGAAAAGACGATAAGACGGTAAGATACTACTTCGATAAGACGGTCATCTCGACACGCCGATTGTAAGATGCGAGCGCTCGAGGCTTGGCGGCGTGATTCATTTTTCGGCCACTTCTGATACGCTATGAGATCAAAAGTCGTTTTTATCTTATTTCTGAGGTTATAGAGTGACTAAATATTGAGAAAAAAAAAGTTCAATTTTTTGAAAATTTCAAACCTGGCTACCCCCTTAATTCAGTCTAAATGTTCTCCCCTGTCACCCCTGCAAGGCTTTGCAACGGCCTTCTAAACACCCTGTTTAATGTGAGATATCATTGATATTATCTTGGCACGCGTGGCGGCTTAGTAAATCGATACTAACCTATAAATGAAATAAGTGACATTTTAGTGAACGAAATAAGATCATTGACATGTTTGCATTTTTTTTTTCGACGATGCAGCATCTCTTCCATGGGGCTTCCATCCATTCATCATCTAACTTTTTCCCTGACTAACTAAATAATTCAAATTTTTGTTCATTTCAACCATTATTTCTTGCTTGTTTCGTTCCGGTAATTACTTCATAAATTTACAAAAATAATTTCAGCCGCTCTTGTTAATAAATCTTTACAGATTAAAACCGACACTGATTGTGAATAAAAGAAGGTGCCAGCAAAATCTGTGGGAAGGTTTTCACAAAATGAGGTAAAAGCCATTATCGTGTGTGGCCTGCAAATGACTTATGATTAGGTTGAACTGGCAAATCAACTTAAAACGAGTTGTTATCAAACTTTATATATTTGCAAGACAATGAATTGACAACAACCCTTGAGATGAAAATTCTGCCTTGGAATGATATGCAATGCATAGATCAAGTAAATTGGTTATTCACAATGATTCCAACGTTTTTGAGAAATTGTTATTGGGATATTAGCCTAAAAGTATACTAAAATTGGTAATCTGCAAAATTCTTCTCTGTCTGGAGTACCGAAAATGTCGGCACTCCGATTGCCTTGAAATTTTTTACGGACTCTATTACAGACGTGGCCGGATTATTAGACTAAAACTAAAAATGACAATAAATTAAACTTTATTTTTTTTATCAATAAAAAAGAGGCACTAAATATGTTTGAAATCCATGTATAATATTTTGTATAAAGTTTTTTTTTTTTTTAATAAGTGTCAATGTTCTTTCAGGCAGACTTTTAATTGAAGCTTCACAGGCCTTTTTGAAGTCCACACCGGAAGTCCATATATTCGTTAGAGTTTCAATTACATGTCCTCTTGTAGTTATTTTTTTTTTTTTTTTTCACTTTACTATGGCCCAAAGATTTTTAATTGAGTTCATGTCCGGACTATTCCTCGGCCACGGAAGAACATTAAACCCAACTTTTTGCAGAACTACCGATACCTTTTTGGCCTTGTGGCAAGGAGCACCATCGTGCATAAATATTCCATCGCCACTGGGAAACCATTTACGCATTTGTGGTAAAAGGAAACCTTGAAGAATTTCAATGTATTGCCCATGTCTTATGTTTCCATCACCGATATAAAACTCGCCAGTTCCTTTCGAGAAAATTACGCTCCAAACCATTATGGACATTGGGTGCTTTACTGTTTGTTGGATACAATCAGGTCTATACTCTTCTCCTGGTCTTCTTCTTACGTACTGACTACTTTCGTCACTCACACAGTATATTGAAAAAGAAACATTTATACTCTTTTTTTCAAAATTAACTATGCAACGGAATTTAGAGTTTGGTTAAGCGAGAAAGCATTTTTTTTAAAACTTAGACGTTACCTTACTCAGGTAGCTATTGGCTCATGCATGCTGAAGTGGTAGTATAGGAATGGGGCCTGAATAAAACTGTCTGCGAGCGTAGTCCCTTTTAGATGAGGCTCCTGTCCTAGCACTTATTTTTATTTTAAATGACTTTTAGATACATTTTATCTGAAACGGCCAATTTTGGATTTTGCAATTAAAATAATTTTTATTTATCATTATGTTGATGAAACCAGCTTGACTGATCTGGATAGACTGTATTTGCAATTATACTTTTGTGTATCCTACTGTTACATTGAGTACGGTATTTATATGGCAATGACAAAATGATTTCACAGTAATTGTGTTTCAAACTATTCAAAATTTATCGAAAGGCACAGGTTAACCAAATACATATATGTATGTATTTGACAATTATTTTATCTGTACAGTCTGATTGAAAATAATCAAAATTGATTTGAAAGTATGAAAATAATGAAATGCAAATATTTTTTAATTAAGATAATTGATAATAATTGTAGCAAACCCTACACATGCCATAAAGACTCCGGCGATAAGAAACGTGGAGGGAGTCGTAGTTCTTCAGGTAGCGGGCGGGAACTGAAATGCTCACAGAGTCCAGCAATTCGTGCGAGTTTGCCGCCCCTCGCAACAAGTCGAAAATAAAAACTATCTTGAAAATGTTATGCCTCTTTAGAAGAGTGTCCAAAAATATTAAACAGAGTCTATCATGATAAGAAGAAGGGGCGACGGGATTACTACAGTGGAGGCCAGGAATTGCGAACATAAGAAATCTACGCTGCACCGCCTCGACGTGATTGATGTGCAACGCGAAATAAAGAGCACATACAGGGCCAGCGTACACCAGGATCGGTTTGACGAAGATTGTCGTGATAATGTTCACTAGTAACAGTATACAAGAACAATTAATATCGCGTTCGCAGATTTATTTAACCCAGGAGGAAATAAGTTTAAGCATTAAGGCAAGAAAATTAGTTTAAGCGAAGAGCAAATATACTTAAACCTTTATCAAATAAGTTTAAACTATGAGCAAATATATTTAAACTTTGGACAAATTTATTTAAACCTGAATAATTCATTATAAATCATTTAAACAAAAAGCTTTCCAATATTATTCAAAGAAAACATATTATGTGCATATTTCATGGTTTGTTTTCAGGCTTTAAATTAATTATGTAAATGATCAGTGAAGAGGCTGCCCTTCTCCTGTCTTTACAATGAGTAAAATCATACGCATAACGTAATTGGCGCAGTCAGTCGGCTTTATTTGTTGCAATCTTTCATCGAAACTTGAAGAAGTTTATGAGTTTTACTTCCATCACTTAAACTACTCGTGTAAGGTAGGAATTTTGGAGTTAAATTCATCGAAGGTTACACATTATAAACCTATTGCGTTTGCTGGATTCTCGCGTTATCGATAATTAGGAATGCAATACTTGTCAGAATAGCAAGTTGAATTAACTATGATTTTAAAATTAATTACTTTTTTGTTATTCATCATTGCCGACTGTGATAACTATGTTATGGTTATGGGTTTACTCATTCCGAAGTCAGCGAAGGGGAGCCTCTACAGTGAAATTTTATTAAAATTTAAATTGCACTAACGTGAGCACTAGTTAATGTTTCAAGCCTAAAAGAAACCATGAAATAAAATGTTTGGATCATTCAGGTTTAAATAAATTTGTCAAAGTTTAAATATATTTCCTAATATATTATATTCCTATATATAAAAAAAAACTTATTTGATAAATTTTTATATATAGAAGGTTTTTCAGATCTGACGTGCCAAAATGGGTGGGGTGATAGATCTCACCTAGGCAAACAAAAAATTGGGAGTTACAGGGTGATTCATAAATTTCAGTTTTACATGCTATGCACATTACATTTGATAATTTGAAAATTTGATCTACCCAACACAGCGACATCAAACAAACGCTAAAAAACTACTATCCCAATGACATTTCCAAAATTGTCGATCTAACTCCAACCGTTGCAGGTACAGTCACTAAAGTAAAAAAAATGGATTAGGATTACCTAAAATTCAGCATTTTCTCAAATTTTCTCCGAAATTCCAGTAATTGGTACACAATTTTTTTATATTTATTGGATTAACCATCTTATTTCCTTTATAAAAGGTACAACATGCCCAGGTAGAGAAAGGGTGTAAAAATTTAAAGTTGAAACCTTATTGGGAAATATTTGAAAATCTGGAATTTAAAGAAAATTAACTCTAAAATCCTTTTAATTGAATTCAAAACGTATTACAATTAATCCTATTAAATTACGAAAGTTGTTTAAAACGTCCACCGGTACTTTATATGCATGCCAAAAATCTCCTTCAAAGTCCCTGTTTAAGGCGTATTGCAACCAGCCTCTCCCGTATTGTCGTGGCTGCATTCCCAATTTTGCTAACTAAATCCGTCCTAGTGTTAACAGGGCTTGAATAAACTTCATCCGTCATTGTTCCCCAAAAGAAAAATTCCAATCGGGAAAGGTCAAGAAATCTACCAGGCTAAGGAATCGGTGCACCTCGTCCAATCCAGCGGTTAAGAAATTTTTTACTTGGTATTGCCTTCACAGTATGTGCTGGTACTCCATCGCGTTGGTAAAACATGTCCGTTCGATTATGCACAGGAATCTGCTCTAATAAATCTGGCAACGTATTCTCCAAAAATTCCGCATAAATTGCACTATTAAGCACTTGCGGCAAAATGAATGGTCCTACCAAATAGTTGCCAATGATGCCAACTCAAACATTGACACTAAATCTCTGCTGGAATGAGGTCACCTTTGTGCGGTGTGGGTTAGATTTCGACTAGATATGGAGATTGTGGAAGTTCGTGATACCATTCCTGGTGAATTGAGATTCATCCTTCCACAGAATTCGCTCCAGAGACGCTCTGTCGTCAATGTCGCGTTTCAGAAGGCAAGTTCTAAATTGCAGTCTTCTCTCGCAATCTCCTTCCAGTAGTCCTTGCACTGAGTGACGGTGATATGGACGTAACCCCTCTCTATGAATAATCCTCCAATCCTTAGATGAAGACACTCCTAATCGTTTTGCAACTCATCTCATGTTCGTCTCAGGGTCTTGCCTCACGGTGGTGATTAATGTGCGCTACTGCGAATGTCGATGTGTGTTCGACTCGACTAGCCAAGACGCACGCTCTACTAACAATTCAAATGAGAAAGTGAGTCTTTGCTAGTCGAGTCGACCGAAAATCGACACTCGCAATAGGGGCCATTTGCTGCTCAATGTCGACAGAAGTTCCCGAGGTTTCGGGTCGTGTCTCCCTGTCGTGCGAAGTTGCACTTCCTGTTTCTCTTAGCCTTCGGAAAGTTTAAATAGCACTCTTTGGAGTGCTCGCCGATTAGGGAATCTCCTTTCATATCCCAGTACAGCCGCTCTCTCGTTTCCGTCTGCTACACCATAAATGTAAATAATATTCGCGTATTGCTCAAACGTAAATTCTACCATTTTTTAATAATATTTGCTTACTTATTGAGTTGTTTTTCAACTACGGTTGGTATTCTTCCTGACTGATCCTTTTTTATAGCAAAATTTCCATCAGGTATGAGTAACAGAACGCCAGGATACAATGGTGTGAATCCTTGCTAACACAAGCTAATATCGACAACAACAAAAATTACATATTTATAAGCTTTTTTGTATAAGGGCGTAGTCCTTTTATTTGATGTTTAAAAAAGTTCCTTTCCACCTAGTTGTACCTAATTAATTTATAGATACAATCAAATTTTTATTTTTTAATAAAAATTGCTTATTTAAAACACTATTTATTAATATCTTTTTTTATAATATACAACCTAGTTGGTTGATTCATTAGAACTAAAACTTTTTACAAAGTTATTTTGTATGTCACATTAAATTTAATACAATAAAAAAGTGTTTTAAATTTTCTTTATATTGTGTATAGTATTTTCTGTCTATGAAGGAATTATTATAAAGAGTTCCAAACTGTTTGTATTTCACACAATTTAAACAAGATTTCACAAAAATCAAAGTGCACAAGTTGAGTAAAATATTATTTGACAGTAGGAACAGTCTGTTTGAAAAAAAATCAAAGTGGATTTAGAATAATTTTATTTTAATTTTTAGCAATTATTTAAAAAAATTTTTTCTATGTCAAATAAGAAAATAATAATATGTGTAGCTACCGCTACATCCAGCACTAGCGAGGGCATCGGAGAATTGGGGGAATTATCGGGGAGAAAAATTGGAGAAATTACAAATTTTTTTAATGCTTCAGAGTGGATCTAAATGCTTCCTCTTGATCGCTCTCCGCACAACTTACACCCTGTAATCTCAAACTATCTAGTCACGAGTTTCTGTAGTGTTAAACGCCGCATTAAGTGCTAATTGGGCCTCCACCACTGTGCAGGCTACCACTTTAACTAACGAACTATCTGGTAAGGGATTTCGGATTACCTTAAGATGCAGTGGAACTTTTCCGTTCTCCTCCAGGGTCAAAAATTTGGTAGATCCTAATAGAACATTTTATTGGCATAGAAGAAGAATGTACGATATTTCAAGAAATATGATGATTAAGTTTTTACTGCAATGTTGGCGTACGTAAATTTGGCATCAAATACAACGCACAAGGGTGATTTATAGATTCTTCGAAATGAAGCTTGAAGAAAGGATGTAATTAACCCGAACTTGATAGACCGCGAGAAATTACCTTACATCAAAAAACTAATCAAGGATGCAGACCTTGAAAATGTTGTGACAAACTCCGCTAAAACTACCTGGATATCTGTAAATCTACCCCTTTGTATTATTTTTTTTTATAATAAATTGCACATCCAAATGCAAAAAGCATAAGTAAGCATGTGTAAATAGCATAAGGACTACAGAAAAAAATTGCTTAAAGCTTCAACCAACTTTGCAAAACTAAAAAAAACAAAAGAAACTGTTTTATACTCGAGTAACGTAAGAAATATAAAAATTTCTTAACACGATCGGCGTTTCTAATGAAGAAAAGTTAAGCTCCTTTGGCTCGTTATCAATAGCAGCACCAAAGGGTTAACTTTTCTTCAGCTGCTTGACGCCTTCGTGAGAAAACGAAAATTTCACAAAATTTAACACTGATCTAGACAGCTGTATCAAATTATGATCACTTACACTGTCCCACTAACCTTGTTTTTTGAAAATATTTTTACCGCAAGATAAAAGCTTCATTAGAAACGCCGATCGTGTTAAGACATTTTTATATTTCTTACGTTGCTCGAGTATAAGACAGTTTGTTTTGGTTTTTTTAGTTTGAAATTTCCCCGGGTCCTGTAAATATTTCCTGCACATTTTGTGCTTTTTTGACAACTTTGTAAATTGGAACTTAGGTAGAGCATGCAACTTTTAAAAGACACACAAACTTTTGCTTTTTACCCCACTGCGCCAGAAGGAGGGTTATGTGTTTCGAGTGTATGTACAGTGACTCACAGGGAAACTACTTCAAATATTTTTGGGAGTAAATTTAAAACTAAAATACATTCAAAGTTTTAAAAATCCATTGTATTTTATTACAGTGTTTTTAAAGAAAATATGTATATGAAAACTAAAACCTTTTAAAACTGAATAACAACAAAAAAAGAAAAAAAACACAAAATACAAAAATCACCTCACAGTAAAAGTCGGGCAAGTATAATGGTATTAACGGAGATAGTAATAAATTATCAAGAATCGGGATTTTACCATTTAAAGTTATTTCGATTAAAGTGCATTAGTTTTGTTTAGATTTTTTAAGCGAAAACTTGTGCAAACATTTATAATGGCGCGCAAAATAAAACAAACAACTTTGGATGAACGAAAAATAATCATTGCTAATTTCTAAAAAGGAAAACAGAGCGGGAAACAGCCGAAATTACAAATAAAAGTAAATCAACGGTACATGATGTTATAAAAAGATACAAGGAAGAAAGTAGGATAGCAAATAAACCAAGGAAAAGCACGAAAAAAATATTATCCAACGGATACGAAAAATTTGTTTTGAGAGAGGTTAAGAAGGATCCTTTCTTATCTGCTCCTCAGATAGAAAGAATAGTAAAGGAGACATTAGGAAAGCATGTCCATGCAGAAAACATCAGACGAGTTCTCCGGCGCACCCATCTTAATGGCAGAATTGCAAGAAAAACGCCGTGCATCACAGAAAAAAGTAGGAAGGCAATGCTTAAGTTCGCTCGCAACTACATAGCTAAGGATTTTTCATTCTGGAGCAGGGTAATTATGCACTTTAAAAGCTGTGACATTTTATATACGTCTAATATACAGGTTTTGTTTACCGACGAGAGTAAATTTAACTTCTTTGGCTCAGATGGAAGGCGATATGTGTGGCGAAAACACGGAGAAGAATTCAAAAACACAAATGTTAAGAAAACAGTGAAACATGTGGGGGGTAGGGGGGGGGGGGGTTGTAATGGTTTGGGGGGAGGGGGTGTCGGCCTCTGGGGTGGGTAACTTACACTTCATCGAAGGCATTATGGATGTGCATTTGGACATCCTTAAAAATAAAGTCAAGGATATTGTACCAAAATTGGGAATTTCGGATAACTACCAGGACAATGATCTGAAGCATACTTCGGCTGTAGCTAGGGAATGGCTACTATACAACTGTCGGCACGTTCTGCACACACCACCACAATCCCCAGACATTAATGTCATTGAACACTTATGGGAAGAATTGGGTTGGCGAATGCAATTTAGAAAGTGTTCAAATAAAACGGAACTTAAATTGGCCCTTCAAGAGGAGCGGTATACAATAGAGCCTTTGGTATGTAAAAAACTTGTTGAATCAATTCCAAGGAGACTTCAGGCTATTGAACAACAAAAACGTTACTCTACGAAGTATTAAAATACTCAATTTATATGTGGAACCCCCCGTAGCAGACACCTTGACGTGGTGGAGTGTCTTAAGTTGCGACACTCAATTGGGCTATGCTGATGGGGTAGGTTTGGATCAACTGGACCTGTCCTGGTAGGATCTCCCATGTCAGAAAGACCATTGATGAGCAGTGTACCAAGAGCTGCCACTCTCCAGCCTCAGTCCTACCCCTCTTGATCCCGTGCATCCAATCCCTTTCTCCCTGGGCCGGATTAAGGTGTTATACGATCCGTGCCGAGAATAAGCCTGGCTGAGGGCCCAGGTGAAATAAAGCTCAGTCGTGAATGGAGTATCCGGATATTTGGCGACCTCTGGATTAGCCAGCCTTACCTGTGTATAGCAGATCCCTGCGCAGGTGGACCCACTATTCACCGCTACTCGTGGGACCTATAATGAATCCGGAATTTTTAAAAAAAACTTCTAAAGAGTCTAAGAGTCTCTTAAAAAAGCGGAAAACTGAGCAAGTAGCAGTAGCTTGGTTCAGATAGCTTCTGGAGAAGCATCCGCGAGGACAGAAAGCCTGGTCCGAGTGCTGCTGGGGGCAGCTTGGTGCTCGGCCGTCGTCCTGGAAGCAACGAAGGAAACAAGGGGAAGGACAGCCGTGTTGCCTCGGGCAAGCGGCAGGTCGTACCCTCCAAAGCTTCCGGGGTGGCGTCCACAAGGACTTTGGACTCTGGTGCGGAGCTTTCTCCCCAGTAGCAATTCTGCTATTAAAGGGCAGGCTGATCGTGTTGCCTCGAGCAAACGGCAGGCGGCGACCTCTAAGGCCAAGTACAAGGCTAGACGCTATGCTCATAGGCTTCTTGAGAGACTACGAGAAATTCCGGCATCGGATCTCACCAGAAGGGATAAGGCCTCCCTGGAGCTGGGAATCTGTCCCTTGTGTTCAAGAGACAGAGGTCAACGGAGGAACAGCCCCAACCGGTAGCTAAGAAAGCCAATTTGCGAAGCCCTTCTGGGAAGTCGGTTCCCTATATTGAGGTCCTCAAGGGCCAACTCGTGCTGGCTGTTGTCGACAGGAGCAGCGAAGACTGTTCCATTATCTCCGACAAAGGGAGGAAAACTGGCGCTTGTTTTCCTCCCTCTTATGAAAGAGAACCAAGGTACTCCCCCCTCATGTCGAGATGAAGGTTGGCATCAGGGCCACATAAAGCTTATCGCTTGTGCGAATCAGAGATCCTTTGATCTCTATAAGTTGGCGATATCTAGAGTAGGGGAGATCTGGCCAGGCGCCAGGCTCGAAGCCATATCACGGGACGAGATCCCAAGTAGGCGGAAAGCCCGGGCTTGGATCCCAGCAGAACCCTCCGATCCGGCCACCATTCTAGGCGTTATTAAGTGCAGCAACCCCGAGTTACCAACCTCCAATTGGAAGATTGGGAAGCTGGAGGAACCCAAAGGGGACTCGAGGTCAGTGATCCTTGTGATCAACAAAGAGTCCCTGGAACGTCTGGCCAAGGCAAACGGGGTAGTAGATTACGGCTTCTCGTCCATCACCCTCAAGGTGTACAAGAAGGACGAAGAAGAAGCCAAAGAGGAATCATCTGCTACCACTACTACTTCCACAGCGGTGGTGGCAAATGAGATCCCTGCAGAATCTAAAAACTCGCCTGCACAAGCTTTAGAGGATGACATTATGTCTGAGACGAAGCTGTCGTGCAGGCTCCTAAATGCTTCATTGGATGAGGATAAGCTTTTAGCTTCTGATTCAGAGGAGCTCAACAACACAGTGTTGGAGGTTAGGAGTGACTGTGCTTCTGATGATACGGTTACTACAGATTAATCTTCACCACTCCAAAGCAGCATCTGCCCTTCTTTTCCGACGGACAAAGGAAGATATTTTTTTAGTCCAAGAACAGTGGGTCTTAGGAGGAGTGGTTCGCGGACTATCTACACCAGGTTACACGACCCTCTACAAGAGGAACGGGGGTAAGCCTAGATTATATATAATTGCGAAGAAGACGTTAAATGTTTCTCTTCTCTCCAACTATAGTGACGAGGACACGGTACCTACCAACCTGGAGATGGGATCAAGGAGCTACTGGTTGACCTCTTCCTATCTGACACATCTCTCTCTCAAAAAGACCTTGTTCAAGGTCAACTATATGTTCGGGCAGATACAGCTCAGGCCCAAAGTGGCTTTGCTAAGGCCCAGTCTTCGGCGGGGTCTAGCTAAAAACCCGACGGGGCGGACTACAAAAGCAAACCTTACGGTTTCAAGAGGTGGAGCGACTCCGGCACCGATCATAACCACGGCTGGTGCCAAGCAACCAGCGGGGCAGACGGCTCTGGTTTCCTCAATCTCAAGAGGCCAAAAAGTGGGATGTTCTGCGGCCACAACCGACACAGGGCTGCAGTCAACCCGAACTGTTCTGGTTCAAACAACACCCAAGGTGACACTTGTGGTACCGGGGACCTCCAAGGCCCACACTGAACCAGGCAGGAAAATGGAAGTGGCAGGGAAAAGTACGCCTGCCACCAACAAATCAAAGGGCCCTATAAATGGGGGACGACGGACCGGCCAAAATCCCGAAGGACCGATGGACCTAAAGGTAAAGGCCCGTCACACTCTGCCAAGGGCAGTCGATAGAGCCACTCTAAAGTTCCTCCAAATCAATCACCATCATGCCAAAGCTGCCACTGACGTGCTTAGCAGGAGATTCGTGCTGGACGGGCTATATGTGGCTCTTATACTATACAAGAACCATGGGTTCATGGAAGGCTGATAAAGGGACTTCCATCAAAACAGGGTAAATTAGTCTATGATGGCGAGCATGAAGCTCCTCGTGCTGCCTTACTGTTCAAGCCAAAGATTAACTTTCTTCCTATTCCAGAGCTAATTACTAGGGATCTGGTCGCAGCCTTAGTGGATGTGCCGACGCACAGGGGAAAACAGGGGTTGTTTTCGCCTCTGCCTATTTCCCTGGAGACTCAGACCAACCACCACCAAGGGAAGTTACGCAACTATTGTGCTACTGCCAAAAGCACAATAGGAAGTTCATTATTGGATGTGATGCGAATGCCCAACACACTATCTTGAGAAGTACCGGGATAAGCAGCCGAGGTGAGTACCTTCCAGACTATTTCATTAAAAACAATATTGAAATATTATGACTCTGAGGAAACACTGATATTACTCTTGGAAACACACTTCCCTGAGTGTTTAATGCCAGAAGAAAACAGAGGGACTCAATTACTCAATGTGCGCGGTGGGTAGTGAGGGCGATCAGCGGCTCAACCCAAGGCATATCGGCCGATAAGCCTATCCTCCTTCCTTCTCAAGTCAATGGAGAAAATCATTGACCATCATATTAGGTACCGTTGTCTGAACGACACGCCGCTACATGATAACCAGCACGCTTATCAGGTAAGCAAATCAACTATAACAGCACAACATAATCTGGTTGGTAAACTAGAAGATGCTGTCAATGGTAGGGGAGTTGCTCTCTGTGCTTTCCTTGATATTGAAGGTGCGTTTGACAATACGTCTTTCTCGTCCATTGAAGAAGCGGCCACCGACAGAGTTATTGATCCGCTGACGGTCCGATGAATTGGGGCAATGTTGAGTAACCGGAACATCACAGCGAGACTGGGGGACAAGTCGATAACAGTAAGGGCCACTAGAGGCTGTCCTCAGGGAGGAGTTCTCTCCCCCCTGCTTTGGTCCCTTTTTATCGACGATCTCCTGCTCAAACTAACTAATACTGGCTACGATTGCCAGGGCTACGCTGATAACCTGGTCATTACCATCAAGGGAAAGCAGGAAATAACCCTATCAGTAAGACTGCAAAATGCTCTGAATATGGTACAATCCTAGTGTGCTAGGGAACGGCTCAGAGTCAACCCTAATAAATCAACCATTATACCATTCACAAGAAAAAGGAACCTAAGGCTAGATGCTCCTACTCTTGAAGGAACAAGGATAGAATTGTGAGGTCAAATATCTAGAGTAGTTCTAGATCAAAGACTCACATGGAATCCTCAACTAAATAGGGTTAGAGGAAGGGCTATGACTGCCCTATGGTCCTGCCGAAGACTCTTTGGAAAGACCTGGGGACTAAGGCCTAAAATGGCCCTTTCGGCATATGAAACAATCATAAGACCCATGGTCACTGTAGCAGTAGCTACAAATTTAATATATTATATTTTAAGTAAAAGTTTATTATTTTGATTATATTATTAATAAAATATTAGTATTAAAAATCTACTTCAATAATATCCAATCAGACTGTACTGTCAAAAATATTTTAGTCAACCTGTACACTTCGATAAATTTTGAATAGTGTGAAACACAAACACTTTAAAAATTATCATAATCATTTATTCATTGACAATAAAATAATGTACTCAATACAAAGAAAATTTTAACAAACTATCTATGTATATAACGTAAAGTAGGATACAAAAATAAGTTGTAAATAATTTTAGTCTAGCCAGAACAACCGAACTGGTAGCTTTAAAAATTATATAAAATAAAAAGTTTTAAAATAATAAAAATATTTTTTTTAATTATCAAATAAAATGTATCTAAAGTATTTATAGATACGAAGAGGTTTTAGGATTGGGGACTCCACTACTAAAGGGACTACGCCCTCAATTATTAATTATAAACATGTCTTGGAGTTACTGGTTCCATGCACACACGCCCCACGGCAGCTATGGAGGCCCTATTAGACCTCCCCCCTTTACATTTATATTTAAAGAAGGAGGCTTCCTCAAGCGCAATAAGCCTGACTGGCACCAATCTCCTCTCAGCAGGCGACTGGTCTGGCCATAGGAAAATCTTTAAATAATTCAACTCGATATCGGATATTATGCCGAAGAGGCATAACTTTGATATACCGTTCAAGCTGATCCTTGAGAGCAAAGATTATTGGCTCAATAATAGACATATCTTTAAAAGGGGATCTCTGGTCTGGTACACGGACGGATCCAAAATGGCAGACAGAGCGGGCATTGGGGTCTATGGACCAAGATTAAGGCTGTACAAATCGCTCGGTTCTACACCAACCATCTTTCAAGCAGAGATTCATGCTATCGAAATCTGCGCACGTGAAATTACCAAGAGAGGAATACGCGGTGCTAAAATATATATCATGTCCGACAGTCAGGCGGCAGGGATCCTACACCTTTGAGTCTAAAACCGTCTGGGATTGTCTCACTGCTCTTAAAGAACTGGCCCAGAGCAAAAGCATCACGCTAGCATGGGTACCAGGGCACGAGGGCATTGAAGGCAAAGAGAAGGTGGATTTCCTAGCAAAAAAGGCGCGGATTCTCAGTTTATTGGACCGGAGCCATTCTGTAGCTACTCCAAAAACCGAATAGCAATGCATATCCGGTCATGGGAGGACGAATGCAAGCACTCAGACTGGGCAAATATCCCAGGGTCAAGACAAGCAAAGACGTTCTCTGTCACTTTGAGGCCCTCGGCCGTATCAGGCTTAGACACCTTGGTGGGGCTTTCCCATCAACATCAGATATAGCCAAGGCAGCCCACAGGTCTGATAAGGGAACTTAAGATTGACGGGGCTTCCTAATACTGAACCTGGATCAGGTCACAAAAGATCAAATTGGTTGCAGTGACTAAAGGATGCGGTTAGTCCTTGATCCAATCCTTAATAATAATAATAATCTGACACACGACTTCGTGGGGCTTCCGCCGTCCAACTCTGTGAGGAAGCTTATCGCTAATGCTGAACGACGCAGAGCTGAACTCATTCTAGGGTGCTACGGTGTCGGGTAGCTCCGAGATCAACGAGCAAGGTGAGTCTCTTTATGATTTCTTCTTAAACACTAACTTGCTCTTGTGTAATGTGGCGATAGAGCCCACTTTTATCACAAAAAACAGGCAAGAGGTTTTAGACCTTACTTTGGCCTCGGATAATGTCAGATCCCTTATTAATAATTGGAGGGTCTCCAATGAACACTCCTTTTCGGACCATAGGTACATCCAGTTCGATCTAGATGACCGTCCTTCGAAATCACCAGTCTTTAGAAATTACAGAAAGACTGATTAGAATATACACGGGGCCTCTATAGAGGCCTCACTGCCTTCTGACCCGCCTATTCCTCCAAATAACAAAGAGTAGCTGAACGGGCTAGTTAAATAAACTGACCATGTTCCTAATTGGAGCAATGGCTCAATCCTGTCCCCTTAGAAGACCCAAGGGCAGGCAGAAACCTCCTTATTAAGCGTTTATTAGAAAAAATTAAACAAATTGTATTTGAATATTTTTCTAAGAGATGGCGCTGATGTGTTTTGTAAATCTCTACTTTATTTGTTGTTTCGTTCTCTTTCGCACATGCCTTCTCTTTCACTCTCATTAGAGTAATGAGAAAATTTTTAAATTAAAATAATTCATTGGGGAATCATTTTTGGTAAAAGCAATTCAATGGATTCCCCGTGAAATTCTACGTGGAATTGATATGCTGCATGTCGACAGAATTTAAAATTTAACGCGTTTTCTTAGAGTTTTCCGTTGACAGCTTATTCGCGAATTGTCAATCGCGAGTAAAATTGTTTTTGTGATTAAAAGGTAAGTACACAATTTTACTTAGTTATTTTGTGTTAATTGTACTCACGTGTGCTTGTAATTTTGATTTTTGTTGCAATGGAGCTAAGTTTATGTTTTTTTATTGCGTTTTGTAAAACCGCGAAATATTTCGCGGTATTGCAAAATCGTATTAACTGACCGCGGGAAGTGGATTTTTTTTGTATCAGTTGATGTGGAATGATAATTATATCCGTTTTGTTACTTATTTTGTACTCATGTATGTTAATTAAGTAGTTTTGGTGATGTCCAGTGGACGTTGAAAATTCATTGTTTACCTTTTTGTTTATAACTTCTTATGTAAGAGAATTTAATAATATATTCCAAACAAAGTTATTTTGAATAATTCATTGTTTATTTCTTATTTTTTTTTGTTGGTTTTATTTCGAATTCATGTTAATATACTACTTCTGTCTTATTTTCTATTTAATCTCATTTCAGGTACTTCATTGTTGTTTGAAAAATTCAGGTACGTATTTTATTGTGTCACAAAAAATGTAAATACAAAATTATTAATTTGTCATCTTTGCAGGTGAGCTTGGCGAACAGAGGGTCTCCAATGAACATTCCTTTTCGGACCATAGGTACATCCAGTTCGATCTAGATGACCGTCCTTCGAAATCACCAGTCTTTAGAAATTACAGAAAGACTGATTAGAATATATACGGGGCCTCTATAGAGGCCTCACTGCCTTCTGACCCGCCTATTCCTCCAAATAACAAAGAGGAGCTGAACGGGCTAGTTGATAAACTGACCATGGTCCTAAATGGAGCAATGGCTCAATCCTGTCCCCTTACGAGACCCAAGGGCAGGCAGAAACCTCCGTGGTGGAATGCACACCTAGGGTCTCTTAAGAAGGAGTGTAGAAGGACCTTTAACCTGGCAAAAGCAAATATGAATACGCACTCGTGTGACTGCTACAAGGACAGAGTAAAAGTCTACAAAAAGGAACTCAGAAGGGTACAGAGAAAATCGTGGAGGATGTACTGCGATAAAATTTCGGAAACTTCGGAGGCTTCCAGACTAAGGAAAATCCTAACTATCAATCCAAGTATTCCTAGCTATTTGCTTAAGGCCGATGGTACTTGGACCTCATCAAGCGCAGAATCTCTGGAGATTCTCTGAGAAACTAATTTTTCAGGAAGCTCCTTGGGGGGGGGGGGGGGGGGGTGAGATGCTCCACCTTTGTAGTAACCTTCCTCCTTCTATAGAGCTGGCGGATGTGATTACGAAGTCCAAACTCCGGTGGGTTATAGACAGCTTCATGCCGTTCAAGTCCAGATGCCAGATGGTATCGTCCCTGCCAAGCTCCAACGCGGTTTCGATCTTATACTGAAGTGGCTGATGGCATTGTATAGGGGATGCCTTGACTTGACCTACATCCCGGCACGGTGGAAACAAGTCAAAGGCGGGAAAAAGCTCGCATGCCACTCCTAAAGACGTTAGGCCTATAAGTCTATCATCTTTTCTTCAAAAATCTTTTGAGAAATTAGTTGACATTCATCTACGCGGTAGTATCCCTCAGCATCTACTATCGGCGTCCCAGCATGCGTACTGTAAGGGAAAGTCTATAGAGTCCGCTCTTCATTCTCTTGTGCGCACTATAGAGAAATCCCTTGATTGCAAGGAATTCACTTTGGTGGCCTTTATGGACATTGAGGTAGCTTTTAACAATGTTAGCCTTGGGGCAATTATAGAAGCACTCGTTTCTCTGGGTGTGAATGCCAATCTTAGGTCGCTGACCGGTCAGATGCTTTATGGCAGGACTATTAGCTCAAGGCTGGGAGAGGCTGATGCTACCAGGATTGTGACTACGGGAACACCGCAAGGTGGGGTCCTGTCTCCTCTTCTTTGGAATCTGGTGGTAAATAAATTGCTTCTTATCCTAGAAGCGGAGGGCTGAGGAGTGTTTGCCTACGCGGACGCCATCGCTATAGCTATCTCGGGCAAATTCCTACCTGTTTTAAGGGATCTTATGCAGCATGCCCTCTCTAAGCTCACCAGGCGAGAGGGTGTGGGCTTAACGTTAACCCTAATAAGACCGAGATGGTCATTGTTGATGCCATTTATAGCTCGAGCCATTTATACCTGGAAGAAATATTATCAGTATTTACCTTAGTTTGACTAAATATATGTAAATGTGCAAATGTTTACTGACCTTGAACAAAAGAATCACAAAATATTTGTCAATAATGTACCCCAAGCAAACACGACGCATGATAAGTTATTGCTCCAGCAAAAAATGCATTTAGTTACCTTGTTATTGCAGAAATCATCAGTTAGATTTAGTAGTCAGGTTGGCTCGAGTTTGCTTGGGAGATCGAATTTGGATCAGTGTCTCGAAATAAGCTTTTCAGTACATACCAAAAATAGTAATAAAGCTTGGATTCTTACAAGGGGGTTTGCAACTGTTTTACCTGGCCGAATTAATAAGAGGCAAAGTAGTGGCGGTACACTTGATATAAGAAATACAGAAGAATTGTATTATTATGACATACAGGACTAAACACAGTACTCTGTGTTGTTTGCGACGATAAGCCCAGGGAGGTTTTGAGCTGCGGAAGTGGAGTTCCAACTGCGAAGAACTTTTACGAAATGTTGCTCCGGAAAAACCCCCTGTACCTCTTGTTATTGTCGAGGAAGAAGTTATCAAAACGTTAGGTATTTATTGGAGCCCGACCGGAGATAAATTTGGATTCAACATTCAACTCCCAGAGCTTTGTTTACCACCTCCGAAACGTTCTTTATTGTCAGACTCAGCCCGGCTTTTTGATCCGCTAGGGTGTCTAGCCCCTAGCATAGTTTTAGCAAAGCTGCATTTTCAAAACCTATGGTTGTTGGGGCTAAGTTGGGACCAACAATTGCAAATCCACTAAAAAATGAGTGGCTTCAGTTTAGAGGAAAATTACCCGAGCTAGTAAAAATTAAACTTCCAAGATGGATACACTGGAGACCGTCTGATGCTCGACTCGACCTGTATGTAAATTTGCAAATGTTAACTGACCTTGAACAAAAGAATCACAAAATATTTGTCAATAATGTACCCCAAGGAAACACGACAAAAGCGCATGATAAGTTATTGCTCCAGCAAAAAATGCATTTCTTTATCTTGTTATTGCATAAATCATCAGTAGAGTTAGTAGTCAAGTTGGCTCGAGTTTGCTTGGGAGGTCGAATTTGGATCAGTGTCTCGAAATTAGCTGTTCAGTACATACCAAAAAATAGCAATAAAGTTTGGATTCTTACAAGGGCGTTTGCAACTGTTTTACCTGGCCGAATTAATTAGAGGCAAAGTAGTGGCGGTACACTTGATACAAGAAATACAGAAGAAGTTTACCAAATTCACCTGTGCTGGGTCCTGGGGCACAGTGATATTCGAGGAAACTGCGCGGCAGATGAGCTTGCGAGACGTGGTACCACCCTACTACTCTTGGTAGGCCTCTGACTGCCTGCCAGCTGTTGCTTGGCACGAGAGCAATCAACCTAGCGAACCTTGGATGGGCAAACGGCACTACGTGCCATTTGTCCAGACAGATCTGGCCTAAGCTGGATTTATGCAGGCCATACACGATCAAGTCTGCCGTCAAGTCTGCAGCGGACTTGACGCGGCGTCCAGTATACTTGACGGTGTATGGCTATCATTGTGCATGACAAGTCCACATGAAGGAAAAATTGAATTTCGATTCTGCAGACTTGATGAAGCCTGCAGCGTCATGCAAACTTGAACGTGTGTATGAGCGGTCAAGTATGCATGACGTTAGTCGACATCTGCAGGCAAAGGATTTATTTTTTTTGGTTCTTAATTGCGAGCAATAAGCCTAGGATGGCTAACGCGGCGTCGGCCGCCACTGGGGACGCCATGGTTTCAACTGATGCGGCATCATGCAAACTGGACGCCGGGTCAAGTCCGCTGCAGACTTGACGGTAGAATTGATGGTGTATGGCCTGCATTAGGCGCTCCAAGTGTCTGATTTCGAGGGCAGATCTGACCTTAGTATAATTACTGGGGTTATCACAGGTCCTATTTGCTTACACGCGAAGAGACTGGACATATTCTCAAACGACTTCTGCAGAAGCTGAGTGCTCGAGGAGGAGGAGGAAACTTTGAATGAGCTTCAACGTTTACGGGAATTTCATTCTTTGAACTGATGACTTAAATAAACTGTAAAGATAGAAGCAAGTTGAAAAATTAAATATGTTTTTTGGTTTTGAAATATCATGATTGACAGTGTTTACAAACGTAGTCGAAGGCATCAAATACGTTAACTATGATTTCTATTTTCCGTTGAAAGTGTACCTATGCAAATTTCATCATTATTGGTTGAGTACGCGAAACAAACAAACAAAGTCACTTTCGCATTTGTAATATGAAAGTTAGGATATTGGAACTTCTCCCATTACGTATTTTTTTTGCTCTACACTTATCACCAACGAAATCACTAGTCATTCATGATATAACGTATTGTGAATATTTGATGCCTCCGATTGCGTTTTTGAACACTGTCAGCCATGATCATTCAAAACCAAAAAACAGTTAATTTTTGAACTTGTTTCTATCTTTTCAGTTCATTTATTAAGTAAGTTTGACAATTTTAAGTTTAAAATTGTTTACGCAGTCGGGTTTTTTGTTTTTTTCAATAATTTTTTTATTTAAATTACTTTTGAGTCCTTAGTTTCGTTAAACTTATACTCAGAACTCACTCAAACTCCACTAAAAAGGGTTTTCCATAAAATTTCCTGGTATTGCTACTATGATTATGTAAGTCCCCAGGTCATGCACAGAGAATTTGTGTCTTTGGTGAGCAGCTTGCTTAAAGTTTAATCGTTTTTGGACTTAGGTAAAAAAAAATGTGAAACGTTATAATGTAAAATTGGATTTTATTAAAATAATTGCTTTCGAATATAAATTGTATTTTTCAATTGCACAAGCTTCCAAAGAGCTTTTCACACAAAACGTGGATACAATTCCAAAACGTTAAAAAAAGTAACATTTTTACGAGTATATTTTACGCTAGTGCTTTTACCTAAAAAAAATTCAATTTCTATATAGTAGGCACATTTTTTTATCCATTAGTTATTATAGTATCTATTTAAATGAGCTATTTTGTAAACCTCCACAAATAATATAAATTGTTTTTTTAATCTATTAGCTCTTTCTTCTGTTCATCATGTTGGATTGTGCTGCCAAATTCTTCTTTCAATTCTTCCGGTTTGCACAAACGAGTACTTTCCTTGTCTTCCAGTCGTAAATGTCGTTTGCTATACTATACCTTAAAGACATTATTAATAAAACTACAACCTATTAAATAATTATAATAAGATTTATTTAAACCACAAAAGACAACAGCATTGCTTAATGAATCAGATGAAATGAACACATAACCAAAAAGTGAATTGAAAAAGGAGAAATTCCAGCAGAAGAAATGTAATTAAGCTGAGAACAATTATAATAGTAATTGCTGCATTTCATGAAAATACTTTATGTAAATAATTTATAAAGGATAAAATAATAACTAAAGCGGTTCACAGAAAAACAGCAGGCATAGAAACATTTCTTCAAGCTTAAATATTGTAGACTGACACATGTGAAGATAATTTTGAAAAATATAGCAAACAAGATACATTGCACAACAAAGAAAGTTATAGTTCGAAGCCTTAATGCGTTTCAATTTTCCTAGCTTTTAAGACAAAAACTTAGAACTAATAATAAATAAGGCAAAAATGCTAAGTGCACAGCCCTGGACTCCGCTCAAAGCATTATATTGTTATACTTTACGTGTCCAGCGCTGGCAGTTGTAGCCTCGATTTAAGAAAATAAATAAAATGAGTTTATGCTCATAATGAAAATAGAAATTTTGAAAATGATTAAGGTATTTTTTTAATTAATAATGAAAAAAACTTGAAGATCACTCCATCACAGATGTATCTCTATTTCCATCCTCGCGACTAGCTTCAGATGTTTTCATTTTGTTAGAAGCAGAGCTTTCAGACCTTTTAGCTGGTTGCCCATGTTGTTCTTCGCAATCACACTTGCAATTGCATTGGCAAAGGCATGGCTCTGAGGTTTGAAAACTTACAGCATTTGCTGCAACAACAGTATGTACGGTTTGATCCTTATCGGCTAAGCTATGCAGTTGTTTAGTTGAATTTTGTACGCAAGATGGAAAGTATATGATTGGCAAAAATCCAATTACAGCGCCTGGTGGTAAGTCTTCCGGTGAATATGCTGGTTGATAACCTGGTTTTGGTGGAAAAACTGGAATTTTCTGTGGCAATGCGGTCGTTGTTGTGGTTTGGCTCAGTTTCGATGGTTGAGCCGATGCGGCACATGGACAGTTACCGGCTAATGGAACATTACCGATTATGAAAGGATTTTGGGAAATATTATTGGGATATTTTGAAATATCGATACTCAACCCGGAATTAGGAGAACTGGGCTGCAATGGACGATTAGGGGGAAATACCCCAATGGTTGTTCCTGGTGAACCTGGTTTGGGTAAATTGGAATTAGCGGGTGGTTGTGGGATTGGATAATATCCGGGTGATGGTATACCTGGTTGACTTGGTCGATTTGGATAAGAAGGCTTATTTGGATTTAGAGGCTTAGGCGTTTCTGGTCTATAAGAGATAGCTGCATCTGGTTGAACTGGCAAATAACCATCTGTTGGACGATCAGAATCTTGTGGACGATGTGGATATCCGGGTATGCCGGGTTTTTCCGGTGTTCCAGGAGTACCTGGCGTTCCAGGAGTGCCTGGCGTACCAGGAGTGCCTGGTGTTCCAGGAGTACCTGGTGTACCAGGAGTGCCTGGTGTTCCAGGAGTACCTGGTGTTCCAGGAGTACCTGGTGTCCCAGGAGTGCCTGGATAACCAGGGGATCCAGGTTTACCAGGGTTTCCAGGTGAACCAGGACTTCCAGAACCGGGTGACCCTGGACTACCTGGACCTGGATATCCTGGTCCTCCAGGACTACCGGATCCTGGTGGACCTGGTTCACCGGGCCTTCCTGGAGTTCCTGGGCTAGGGAATCCCGGAGTTCCTGGCGAACCAGGAGATCCTGGGCTTAAAGGTCCTGGTGGGCCAGGGAATCCAGGGGTTCCTGGTGTTCCAGGACTTGGTCGGCTTGGTGGATGACCTGAAATTACAATGAAATAAGTACATCTATTTTGTCTTGCTCACTTATGGAAACTGTTAAACTTGTGTTATAAATATTCCTTACCTGGGAATGTACCCGGTGGTCCCGGCGGACCTGGTGGTCCTGGAGGTCCAGGTGGTCCACCAGGTCCTCCTGGTCCATTTGGTCCGCCTGGCCCATTTGGTCCGCCTGGCCCATTTGGTCCGCCTGGCCCATTTGGTCCGCTTGGTCCACCTGGTCCAAATCCTCCCCCGCTGCCAAATCCGCCTTCACCTCCAAATCCACCGCCACTTCCAAAACCTCCTTCAGGTCCTACTACGTGTTCATATGGATTGGGACCGCTTCCAAATCCTCCTTCAGGTCCAGTCACGTGATCGTAAGGGTTATCTACATGGTGATATTTTCCCGAATTATCTGGTACATAGGCTCCTGGTTTATATTGTCCACTACCTACAAAACGTTTTAGTAAGAATACCCTCTTCTGTAATGTCATGTAATTACCTTGAAATCCAGATTGATATGCACCATTTCCTTGAGGTGGTCGATACTTCGCACCACCTCCGCCACTTCCTGCAGTACTTCCTAAGCCTCCTCCAGCCCCTGCACTACTTCCGAAACCTCCTCCGCTCCCTACACTACCCTTGGAGCCTTGAGCCCCATTGCCAAAACCTCCTCCACTTCCTTGACCTCCCGCATTTGGATTATATTGACCACTGCTTCCTGCTGGTTTGTATTGACCAGTAGCTCCACCAATTCCGATCTCACTACTTCCAGGACCAGCATTTCCTCTACTTCCAAATCCAGTTGGCCCTTTAAAGCGAAATTACATGATATCAAAGAAAATTCCCCTAGATTGTATGCAATTCAAATAGCCACAGTAAAACAAAACAAGTCTATGAAATCAGTTTTCTATAGAACTCGTGTTATTTAGTTATATATTGTATTCAGTTTAGGTATGGAGATTCAACACCATTTTTCCGACACTAATACTAGTCTTGTGATACGGGCGCTAAATCATATTCTAAAACAAGTAACATTATTGGACCAATTTAAATTTAGAAATCTTAAAAGACTTGAAATTCGAAATTCTAAGTCCCATATCGTCAATCCCAAAATATAACAGTAATGCGCAAATTTTCTGTTTTGAGTAAGTTTTATCTTATGATCCCTTGGGGTCGAACGCACCAACGACCCAGGGTTACTTTCTGCTGACAACAGATTATCACCGAAAGACCATTGGAGCTTACAGAGTAATGTCAGTGGTTCGGAGCTCTCTTTAAACTGTAAGTCCACTTTAGGGCAAGTTAGATAATAGTGAAAGCATTCCAAATATAAAAGTGCCTAACAAGATGGTACCAAAATCTTCATTCTAGTCCGCGATAAACTCTTCTCAAAATATAAATTATTAACGACACTGCTCGCTCCCACCCCTTCACTCCTCCGCACTACTGAGTATCATTATCGGAAAAAAGTTGACCAATCACCAGGGCAAAACAATTTTTCTTCCACACCAATGGTTGTTCCAAATCGTATTTTGCTTCACCATTTACACACAAAAACTCAGCCTTACGAAAAATTGCTTAAAAACGCTTGAACGCGGCAGACCGGGTTTCCAGTATATGGTTAATCAGTTTACCAAAATTGCCTGCGCTAAAATCGAAAAAGGAATTTTGGTCGAACCAGAAATTTTAAAATTGAACGATGAGAACTTTACAAAAAGTTTATCGGCCACTGAAGCAGGTATCATTTAAGAGTTTCATTCAAAACTTCAGAAATGTGCGGATTACAGGCAAATTATCTTTAGAAAAATAACCATAAAATGGGCGTTAAAAGCCCATTTTCTGCATTGACATTGGTATTTTAACCCTTACAACGTGGGGAATACCAGCTACGAGCAAGGTGAGTGGCTAGACCAAGATGTACAGAAAATTGAGAAAGAATTCAATGTCTTGGGATTAAGGAATACTAAGCGATACTTGGTCGCTAACACGTGAAAGAGATGCAAAACACACCATTTCTAATTTTTGATATTTTAATTAACTTCACTTAGTATGTTTGGTGCAAATCTTGCAACTGAATGTCAAACCAGTTTCACCCAACCGATTGAGCTAAAATTGTACACAAACGAAGATATTCAAAATTCAATATGGCCGTCGCGACAAAGTGGTGATTTATTATTTCAATAACCGACCCCACCTCCCTTGACATGGGTATTAAAAAAAAGGATTTCACGAGCAGAATACGATAAGTTAAATGATGCCAGTCTATATCTAATATGAAGGAGGTTTGATGAGCGGAATAACGATATTACGAATTTAGTAAGTTAGATTACTCGGATTGAAGTTTCCGTTAGGCGCGAGTAAAGTCCAACCTGAAACCGAGAACTGACTGACAATGGGGTGTCGAAAAATATAACGTCGCAAACGAACGAACTCCGGTCACCGGGTGCACCCTGTTGCAATTAAGCCCTTGCCTCTCTACCGGGATCACTAGGGAAGGGAGGGCGGCGACCAAATATACGGTCATCGACCTGACACTCATGTGAACAAAATGGAAAAAGAAACAACTACTAAAATAAACAGAAGACTAGAATAAAATAATAAATAAAAAAAAACCTTTTTAAAAATAAGCTTTTATTTAGGCCATGTTTCAAAACGAATCAATTAAGTATAGGTTTTTATTAAGGTAATAATGCAATGCTAAGTGCCACATATACTTACTTAAGTGGACATACCTACATGCATATTTAAGATTAGTGGATCCCAATAAAAATAAACGTACTTACTATCTTGATCGCTGAAACTGATTTAACATTTAATGTTAAATTATATGTTTTCAAAGAGCTTGTCACATTAATTGTTCATTAAAGTAGGTACCAATTTTTATTCACACTAAGTGGTTGATAAATAAGAACTTTCCGAAGTATGTATTCTCTTTACAATTCGGGCGACGTTTTTTCAAAATAAATAATTCAACATAAAATATTAAATCAGTTTTAGCGATAAAGATAATAAGTTGATTCATCTGTATTAGAATCTACTAATGTGAAACATGACATGCTTATTTACGTAAGTACCTATATACCTAGCATTTGGCATTTTTATTTTACATGGCATTACTGCAGGCTTATTTTTCAATATGTTTTTTATTTATTATATTATTGCAAATAAAATGACAATTTATCAATAAGATTGGTTATCTCGAAAACCTGCCCTGATGGCAAAAAACGCTGCGGATGCGTGATCGGTGCCGGCTGTTCGGATCAAAAGCCGTGTAAACCTATGATAGATACAAAAGCCTGTAAATGAATTAGTATCCACCATTAAGGGCATCACGTAAAAACCAAAAGTAGTCGCTGGAGGGAAATAAAATTGATATTAAAGTGTTCCTGGCACTACTGATAAGGGGTGTCCTCAAAACTACACCCTCTAAAACCTTCAACACAATTCTCCACCACCGGTAGATCTTTTTGGTAAACAGACCACATCTTCGCCTGCTATTAGGCTTAATTCAGTCCAGACTTGGAAGCGTACTGACTACGGACTTTCCAAAATCCTGGACGGTAGAACTATAACAATCATTGACTATACCACACCAAAGCCTTTCTTTAATGCTAAATTTGGCTCCTGAATCAACCAGTTCGGAAAGGCAGGAAGGTCCCCACAATAAGGAGAGCCAGTGCGTCTTTACGCTGGCGGTTCTAAGCTGGAAGTTGGTAGATGTATATTTTCTGAACACGTGAACATCGGGCATTTCATTTCACTTGTTTGGCTACTGCAGTGTTTTCAGGCTGAAATTATGGCTATTAATATATCCCTAGACTGTTTAAAAACTTCATGCTACCTACGGTTGATATATCTATCTCTTCAAATAGTCCGGTTCCTATTAAATCCCTCGCGGGAGTGTAAACGACCTCCTAAACTGTTATAAGACGTGTCCCACTTAAAATTGTCTCCATTTCGAAAATTAACTACGCCTTTACTTTTCGTTAAAAAAATGTTCCTTGCATTTAAACGATGTTACCGTTAATGGTCAATATTGGGAAGAAAAGAGAGAGAAAATCGAAGTGCGTCAATATTGTGGATCGTAAGAAGTTGTAAAACAACGCGGAGAACAGTCAATCGTGTGGTTCATCTGAACGCAAAGTTGGAACAGGAATAAAATGGTTTAAAACAAAACAAAAAGTATTCAATCGTGTTTCCTTATGATTCCGTGAGCTGGCACGTTCAGGTAGTTTCATATATTATATTCAATTATGGTTGGGTAGCTGTTTTGCTTGTTTGTGTTGTGTCTTCATATATACGACTCGAAGAATGCTGCTCGTACGAACAAAGCAATTTCAAAAATTGCAGAGGTAGTGCACTAACAAAATTATCCAAATCCGGCAACATATTACGAAATTAGTCACTGTCACCCATTAATACCCTCACCTTAGAAAATTCTTAACATGACCCTAGTGCGCCACTTTTCTCTATACAGCAACAGAAAATTATCTTAGTCAGAGAATTATTGTAGTCACTCTAGGTACAAAATTGTTGTCATTTATCAATCAGGAAACGTATATGCCTTATAAATCTAGGCGCCGCCCATCCTGCAGCTCTGGCTATAAGCCACAATTTTTGTCAGGATACAAATAGATACTCTATGCATTCAGAATCAACTAAATCAGTCCACGCGTTACAAAGTTAGGTTTCCTCTCGCCCATTCCAACCCTTGGTCAACCTTTTTCCATAGAGTAGCAATGGGGGATCATATAATACACAACAAAAAGAAATCTTCCAAAAATATTTGTGAATTAAGAAATTGTGTAACGCCTCTCCGGACACCACTCAACCTTATAAATTTTTGTGGAAGTATCACTGCGCCAACATGCTCTACACATCAAAAGAAGAATCATCCAAATCGATCCACATGTGCCGAAGTTAGACTACCCCCTGCCAACCACCCCACCCTAACACCACATTTTACTAGCATTGGGGTATCATACTCTATACATCCAAAAAGGAATTATTCAAATCGGTTCACGTATTTCAAAGTTAGGTTTCACTCCTTACCCCCATCCCCACCCCACCAAATTTTTTTTCAAATTGCCCCAATAGGGGAATATGCTCTACCCAACAAAGAACAAATCCTCAAAATCGGACCACGCGTTATTACAAAGTTAGACTACCCACCCCCCTGCCTCCTGGGACCAAATTTTTTTCATTATTAGCAATGGGGGATGGTACTCTATATAACAAAGAAAGAATTATCTAAATCGGTCCATGTATTACAAATTTAGGTTTCACCCTTCCTCCCCCCCCCCCCCCCCCTCCAAACATATTTTTTTTATGTGCTACCAATCGGGTAAATACTCTACACAACAAAAAAAGAATCATCCAAATCAGTTCACGGGTTACGAAGTTAGACTATCCCTTCCTCTCCCCACCCCACCCTGGGACCACATTTTTTCATTACTAGCAATGGGGCATTATACTCTATACAACAGAAAAAGAATCATCCAAATCGGTCCACGCGTTACGAAATTAGGATTCTCCCAAATCCCCCAGCCCACCTAAAATTCTTTTGACCACAATGGGACGTTTTGGCATAAGTACAGCCACTGTTACCTAACCTAAATGGTCTAGAGAAAAAAGGTTAAGCTTAAGCTTTTGGGCAGACGAAAATAAGTTCTTCTGTAACATGGAAGAAATTAGAAATAAGCTCAAATACGTTGGTCCTGATTCCAAAAGCAACAAGATATCAAAGACTTCAATCTTCCACTTTCCTGGCCTGCTGAGAATAAAGCTCCAGCTGTAATTTGACAGATGGAGGTGCGGCAGTTGCGGGTGTCCATTCCTTATGCAAGTTTTAAAATTGTGAACAACAAATTGAAGAAGGCTCAATTCTGAGGCCACGTACAGGGATCTAAAAAAGTGGAGCAGCTCTGTCCGGATGTAGCGAGGCTGACACATTCGGCACAATCACGTATAAGTGAGAATTACATCCGGAGAAGCGTTTGTCGACTATTGACTATTGACCTACAATACCTTTGACAACCGCTCTCGCGGGAGGAAGCAACAGAACAATCTTCTAAGAGAATTGTTCGCACAAGAGAAGAACAGAAACAAAAATTTCCTGTTGCTAAATTAATGCATTAAGAAGGTAGTAAATATTGTCGTTTTTTGACCCTGGATGTGCAGCCAAAACGACCACCTTTAAAAATATTAAAGAAAAGGGTAAAAGTAGCTTGAGACAGAGAACGAGCATTAAAGAAGTATAATAGAGCAAACAGCCTTTCAAACACGTTGAGTAGATATGTTAACTGTTCGGAAAATATAGAATTTTATAATATGGACTTTTGCAAAACATCCTATTTAGGGAGTTAGTTATAACGTTAGAAAGGGCATATTAGAACTTTCATTTCTGATACCTGTTTGAGTCAAGGAAGATAACTTCAAAAAACATTTCATAATAAAATTTTAATGTTACTTCATCAACTTTTGAATCCTCTCCTTCAAATCTTAAACTAACTGTGACTAGAAATGTTACGGATATGTAGGAAAAAAAAATACTCATACCTCCTGCAACACCGAATCCAGGTTTGATCACGGTTCTAGAACCCGTACTAGCAGAACCAAAACCATTATCTCCAAATCCTGTTTTGTCTAAGTCATTTAGACCAGCGAGTCCGCCAGGACCTGGTTTTCCAGGACCTGTTTTTCCTGGGGGCCCTGGTGGTCCGGGTAAGCCTGACGGGCCAAATGATCCACTTGATCCTGAAAACGTAGTTCCTTGTGGTCCAGGACCTCCACTAGGTCCGGGGGGTCCCGGAGGACCCCCGGAACCGGCTGGTCCTCCAGGTCCACCTGGGCCTCCTGCTCCTTTTTTTCCGGAGGGTCCACTTGGACCACCTGTAAATAAAACTTTAGATATTAAGCGCTATATTTATGTATACTTGCCTGTGCCGAATCCTCCGGCTCCACCTCCGGATCCAAATCCACCGCTACCCCCGGAACCACCACTCGGCCCGCCAATGTGAGTATATCCACCATCTGGAACCGCACCTGACCCATCAGGTCCACCGACATGAGAATATTGTCCTGCACTATCGGGTTTGTATGATCCACTTACACTTGGCTTAAATTGCCCTTCTGCGCTTCCGCTTCCACTACCGGGACCTCTAGATCCACCTGGTCTTTCAAACACTGAAGATCCTCCAGAGGTACCCGGTTTTCCCGTTCCGCCAGCACCACCAAGTCCATCACCTTTACCACCAGCTCCTAAATCAGAAGTACCGCTATTTCTTGAAGGTAATCCAAGACCGCCAGGACGATCTAAAAGCAAGTTTTCACTTCCAAGCTGTAACAAAGCCAAACTTATTAACATTCCATATGCATAAATTGTAGTTGTACATTAACAAATCCTCCACCGGGTAGGGAAACAACTGGTATATCAGGGTGAACACCACCCTCAAACATTCCGCATCCTACTGGGAAATAAAGATCCTTCCAGTCAAGAGTCACACCTTGAGGTTTAGGTCTAGATTCTAAGTTTTGCAAGTCCGATTGTGTTTCTGGGAAAACTTCTACTCGCTTCCTCGGCTCAACGGTTCTGTATCCGTTCGAATCAGCAACATAGTGTACGACTCGTAGCAAATCATCCGGACCAATCCATCCGTAGCATCCATATGTCACACCGTCGGGACCACGTGTTTCATGGTGAAAATGTCCTGTTAGACCAATGTCGTATCCATATCGGTAAGCACCTGTAAAAAATTTAAAAAAGAATAAGTTTCTATGGAATTTACCCTGTGATTATATTTTATGATATAAGTTTAGTACCATTAATTTCATAGTTGAGTTAAAACACTTGTTAGCATTTCACAATTTTTATTTTAAAAAAAAACAGATTGCGATGTGTTTCGCCCTATTAAGGCATCCTCAGGATATCGACTGTTTTCTTTCACCGGTTACAAAAATGTTTTGGATCTAGTAACGGACTATTGTTCCTTATCTAACTGCTCATTAAGTATATTTTGTATTTATCTTTCCTTATTTCGAAAATTTCTGCACTATTGAAAATTGCTCCTCCATCTACGTTATGTAGCAGTTTAATACTATTTCAATGTATTTTAGGTTTCTTGTAAATGTTTGGCAGATTTTGGCATCATACTTCAAGCCCCTGCAATATTCTCAGATAATCTCCTATTTAACGTTCGATTGGTTTTTCCAACATAAACACACGTAATTTGGTATACCTTGCATTTTTGCAGCACGTCCGATTTTGATTTTAGTTTATGATTAAAAATATAATTCTGCAATGAGTTTTTACTGGAAAATGCGGACTTGATATCTTTAGAATTTAAAATTTTTTTATGGGGTCTTCTATCTTACGACGCCGTTTTTGAAAATGTTTTTCGAGGATGAGTCGTAGGGGCACCAATTATGCGATTGAAAGGCGGTTTTTTGGGTTCAACTCGTTTATTCTTATACTTTGAAAATGGATTTCTTGACAGTTATAAAAATTTTCAAAATAAAAAATTTTCAAAAAGCCTTCGTCAGACGGTAGTGACATGCTTTTCAAAGATTTTGATAAAAGATTTGAGTTAATCGATCTATTACTTTTCGAGATATCATGTCAACCAGTTGCAAAACCGCAACTTTTGGGAAATTTCATTTAAAGATGTTCACGCCTGAACCTTGGACGAAAAGTTAATTACGATCAATCTGTTTCCGACGTCAAGTTTTCTTTCATACTGAACGAACCCACAAACTTCATATATATTACAGAAGAAAAACCCACGCAGCCATATAAAGTATACAATAGACCGTCTCGATGCCCTTGGTAAAACTCGTAAAATAAGTTTCAGGCAGTCGTGACGAAGCGGTATAAAAACGGCACGCGGAGCTCTGTTTGACAGTCTCTGACATTCTTTGCAGTGTATGTTCCTGACACGTTCTAGATTAGAAAAATGCAACAGAGAAAAATATATATCGATTTTTCTAGACCAACAAGGTAGAAGACCCACTTAATATCCCAAGTAAGAATATGGAAAAAAGTCCCATTAATTAAAAATAACATTTAACATTTTAATGAATGGGACTTTTTTTCCATATTCTTCCTTGGAAATCTAACCTGTGTCCAGCATATAAAAGTTCAATTGAATCTTTTTGTATTTTTTTAGATAATAAATAAATAATATGTCATTTGTGATACCCATTATTTTTAGCTATAGTTAAAATCGTTTTCAATTCTATGTATCGTGGAATAAAACACATTTTACAGACATTTTTATATTCCATGGATGATTAGAAGAATATGGAATTATGAAATCAGAGAAGGTATCTTTTCTATATATATTAAAGGTCAAGTAATTATTTTAGTTTTTTCAAAAGTTAATTACCTTATTTAAAATTTCTACTGTAAACTTTATGCAGTCATCTAATTTATTTAATATTGTGTTTTGGAAAACATCTAATTGTCGATCTGAACCCGTCCAAATACAAAAAATATTATCAACATATCTAAACCACACTAAAATATATTTTAATAAATGATTTGGTGATGAAAATAATTCCAGATAAGACGTAAGGTATAAAAAGACCATTGGAGGTTACAGAGTAAATTCGATAGTTCGGAATTCACCTGAAATTGTATGTCCACTTGTAATCGCTGTCTCTAATCGCGTGAAGTACTGCTCCCGTTCCATGCTTCACAAGGGGTTACAGGCAGCGTTGCCACATGATATTTTTTAAATGTGCCAGCGAGGAAAGATAAATGTGCCAAAATGTGTCAGAACAATTTATGAAATGTATTTTATTAAAACAATTAACAAACAAAATAAAACATAAAAAATAAATTATTTCAAAAGATTGAGAAAAAAATAAATAAATAAACAAAAACAAGGATTTATTTCAAATGTTTTTTTCTCTTGACAGCGTTAGCAAAATACTCGAAAGAAAAATGAAAGCAAAAAAGGTTTCCCACTACTGGTAACAAAAGTTGTCTCAAAATGAAATAGCATATGATCGGTCCATAGCTACATATACATATGTCAGTGGTTCATACTCTTAAATTGTTGGATTTCCATCTAGTGTTCGGGTTTTTCGAAGCTAAAGAAAAGCTAACCCTTTGGTGCTGCTATTGACGAAGATCTAAAGGAATTTAGCTTCTGCAAAGTAAGACGCTTCAAAGCGAATAATCTAAAAACCGTCATAGGCTTAGACTTGTCTAGGTTTATATGAAAGAAGTTGAAAAACGTTTGCACTGAAGATTTGAAAATCTTTTGAATTCTTTGCTTTTGTGTGAAAGTAAATTTATTAATACAAGAAATTTCGTAAGTGGTAAAAAATACCAGATTTTCACAATTATTTCCTTGACAAAGACAACATGTGCCATTTAGGAAAAAAATGTGTCATTGTGCCAAATTTAAATAAAAAAATAAAAATGTGTCACAAATGGCACATGGTAACGCTGTTACAGGAACTCGGGAGAGCAAATTTAAAATAAACTACGGCTAAAATAAACTCGAAGCTACTCTGTAAATGACAATCTGTTTGGTTTTCTTCAAAGAAGAGCGTCGCAAAAAATTAAGTTTATATTTTAGGAACATTAAAATCCCAAGATTCTGAAATTTTATTATTCGTCCGCTGAAACGCTTCCGCTTTTTTACAAAGATTTAATTAATAATTACCAAATATACAATTTACCTATACAGGGTGTTTCAGATCTGTCGTGCCAAAATGAGTGGGGTGACAGATCTCACCTAGCCAAACAAAAAACTATATGGCAGGGTGGGGGAAAATCTCAACCGTAAAGGAGTTACAGGGTGATTCATAAATTTCAGTTTTTCATGGTAAGCAGATTACTCTTTTGATCTACCTAACACAGCGACATCAAACAAACGCTAAAAAAACTACTATCTCAATGACCTTTCCAAAATTGTAAACAATGTTGATCAAACTTCTATATTGCAGGTCCAGTCACATCCAAAAGTGAAAAAATGGTCATGGATTACCTAAAATTCAGCATTTTCCCAAATTTTCTGCGAAATTCATGTAATTAATACACCTCTCTTTTATTTTTATTGGATTGCCCGTTTTATTACCTTTCCAAAAAGGTGCAACATGTCCACGTAGAAAAAATATGTAGAAATTTAAACTTAGAAATCCTATCGGAGAATATTATAGAAATCAACAAATTAAAGAAATTAAATTCAAATTAATTCTAAAATGCTTTATTGAATTTAAAAATAACAATTAATCTTGATAAGTAACAAAAGCCGTTCAAAATATTCACCACCACTTTCCATGCATTTCAACAATCTCCTTCGAAGTCCGTGTTTAAGGCGTATTGCAACCAGCCTCTCCCGTATTTTCGTCGCTGCATTCCCAATTCGGCTAACTAAAGCCTCCCTATTGTAAACTGGGCTTGAATAAACTTCATCCTTCATTGTTTCCCATAAGAAAAAGTCCAATGAGGAGGTCTGGAGATTTAGCAGGCCAAGGAATCGGTGCAACTCTTCCAATCCAGCGGTTAGGAAATTTTTCACTTAGTATTACCTTCACAATGTTAGCCATATACTCTGGTACTCCATCGTGTTTGTGAAACATTCCCCTAAGATTATCCATATCCAATATCCTCTATTAGATCCCATACATAGTTTTATGAAAAAAACTCGTAGTGCTACATAACCTCAAATATGACAAAAAAAAGTGTTTATACCCTTTTAGGTTAGAATATCTTAAAAACCAGACATGATTCTTAGCCCAGATTCGGTTTCAGCGGGAGAAATTACTTCGAAAACACCTATTCATTGTCCAATAAATAATAAATTTTCAAAATTTCGCAGGCCTGTGTTATTAATCTTTATTTAAAATATTCATCAGGTTGATTATATGTATTATTTCGATAAAGCATTATAAATAAATCAATTTAGGAAAAAAGATGAAATAAAGCAGGTTATCTATGGATGTGAGAACAATTTGATAGGAACAGGTGGTACTTGTTCTTTTAGACCTTCCAGCAGGAAGGATTACTATAGTAACATTTTACCAGATACCGGTCCGAATGATTAGGAAGGAGCCATCTGTTTGGATGCTTTCGACAGAGAAGATCTGGGCCCGAATCTCAGAAACTTTAGGGAGTGATTTGACTGTTAACAGAAGGGTAGACAGTTTCTAAAGTGTTGTGAGGAGTATGGCTTAACAATTCTGAATGGTTGAACTTTGGGTGATTTTGAAGGTAAAACTACTCTTATTGGGGGAAGTGGGTCATCAGTTAATGATGTGGTGGCAGTAACATACAGCATATTAGCCTGTGTTAATAAGTTTAGTGTTGGAGACGAAATATATTCCGACGATTTTCCATATCTCTGTACCTGGATTCTTTTGCATTCAAAGAGTCCCAGCCCAATAATGTTATGAAACTGCTACCAAAACTGAACTGGAAACTTCAAAATGTTAGTGAATACAAGGAAAAGGTTACCAATTTGTGCGAAACTACCCCTGTAAATAATTATTAAGTCATTTAAGTGCCTAAGCATTTTTCGAAAAACTAATTCTGAAACAGCTCGAGTTATGTACCTAAATACTAATAAAGAATATAAGCTACTTTTTGGTAAAAAGAAGAGAGCATATCATGAAAACATCACTGAAAGTTTAGATGCAGTAAAGAATTCCGGAGAGTGGTGGCTTAGCAGGGGATTTGAGTTGGGAGCTGATTACTGTTCTTGAAAGCTTAAAAAATAATAAGGCTCCTGGAATAGACCGCGTCCCATATGAATTTTATAAAAATGCTCCGAATTCATTCCTTCAGTATCTTCTCAGAGCGTTCAATGATATCTTTGAAAGTGCCGATATGCCCGACTGTTTTAAAAGATCGCTACTGTTTCCGATGCAGAAAAAGAGTGATATTAATAGACCAGAAAATTATAGGGGACTTTCGTTTATGGATGCAGTAGTCAAGATATTCCGAGTTGGGAACAACAGTACAGAATATTGTTGGAAAGCCAAGCTGGTTTTCGTCGCGGCTATTCTACGGTAGACAATATATATAATCTCGTTAGTATAATTAAAATTTCGCATTATTACAATAGGAAGAAAATCTACGCGTTTTTTGTTGATTTTAAAGTAGCATTCGATACCATCTCAAGGAATGCACTTTTTTATAAGTTACTGAATTGTGAATTGCCTTCTAAAATAATAAACATTCTGCGAGAGATTTATAGGGATACCAGAGCTCAAATCTGGAATGGAAAAAGTCTCTCTAACAGCTTCAGTACTAATTCCGGCGTAAAACAGTGTTGTATTCTGAGTCCTTTGCTATTTGCTCTCTATATTGATGATCTTGTTGACCATTTGGGAGTAGGTTTTAATATCAGCGATATACCTGCATTCAGACCAGCAATCCAGCGCCAACAAGAGCAGCACTGACCAGATCCGGGGTGGTAACAGGGAATAGTTACACCCAGAAGGTAAGTGGCAGTTCCAATAAAAGTTCCTACATTACTATTGCAGGTAGTTATGTGACTCTTCGTCAGCCACCGGCTGATTTGAGTAAGTCTCGGCGCAAATCAAGCGCGGACCAGCAAGAGCTTTTTGACGCCCAGTGGCAAGACGACAGGTACCGTATGTACTTTGAGCACCTCCGCAGATTTACTCAAAGTACGTACCTGCGAGTTGTGTCACAGGTCGTCCCATTGGAGAGGATTTTCACCTTTGGTCTGGTCGGACACGGTATGGCGGAGGTGAATACTACCACCATCGAAGCCTACACAAAGCTAATGCTTGAAGGCATCTATGTCGGCGGTAGACACTTGCAACCGTACCCAGTGACAGTGAAGCCGACGAAAGTCTGCTTCTCCCGGGTCCCACTCCGAGCGAAGCCTTAGGACCTTGAAGGATTCTTGCAAGGATTCGTAAATGTCCACGGCAAAGTTCGAGCAGCACCGCTAAAACTTGGGGATCAAGGTCTCGGTCGGGGAATCCTCAGCTTTAGCCGGGAAGCATACGTCTCCCTAAACCAGGGATGTGTGCTTCCAGAAGGCTTTTCCTGGAGCATGCTCGGGTCGCGTCAATGGATTGAGGTGACACCGAGCGAAGATGTTTCGCCTGCCATCAGGTAGGGAGGGCATTTTGCGGCGGAGTGTCCGAAGAGAGAGAGGAAAGTGGTTGAAGATACTGTGAAGAGTGCTCCTGAACCTGCAGATGCACCCGCAGTAGTGACTTCGGCTGTTCCTACGCCTCCTCTCTAAGTGCAATCCATGGAAAAAGTGCCCGAGGAAATTTTTCCAGAGACAATTCCGCTCCTGGCTATAAACGGTGCCACCTCAGCACCGGTAGAAGCAGTGAGCTCGGATGAGGAGCTCATGAAGTCAGGGCAGGAGAGGATGAAGAAAAACACCAAAGAAGGTGCTGAGCAAGGGGGGATTTTGGCGGAGGAGGCAAAACCTGTCGCTCCGAGTGCGTCGGTAGTGGCATTGGAAAATATCACTAATGCCCTCTCGGACATCGAGGTTCTCTCCATTGACGAGACGGCTGGTACAACCCACAGCGGCTATGAATCGTACGGGAGTACCGCATCGATGGGTAGCCGCTTCGAGGTGGACCCCGATTTGGTGGAGTTGCCGAGGACGAAGCTTCGCACGATCTTCGACAGTCTCCATTACAAAAAGAGCGGAGACAAGATCCTGACTATCCTCAAGCGAGAGCTTAGTGATCCGGTCATGATCCTGCCTCAATTGCTCCTCGAGGAGCAACGCATGGACAGGACTCTTCTTCAATAGAGTCGTATTGTCATAAACTCAGTTCTGCTTTCCCCTTGAATGTGTCGGATAGCCTCACTAAATACTGAGAGCTTAAGTGCATTTTCTAAGACATAAAACATTGGAATACTGACATCGTACTATTACAGGAGACAAATTTTACTCAAGACACATTTACACAACTCGAACGATAAACTATTTTACAAAAAGGTTACACAGTTTTTGCCAAACCAGCTCCTCGCAGAGGATCTGGTGTGGTAATTACTGTGTCCAACAGTTTTACACTAGCGTCTCCTGTATACACAGACATCTGCTCAGGTTTCGCGTCTTCCTTAGAATTCGGGGTTTCCTATAATGTCCATGGAAGCCTTTCGGTTTCGAGGATAGAAAGACTTTAAGTGTCGTCTAGCCTTCTTACGTTTTTCGTTAGTGTCACTCATGAAGTGTGTTCGCTTAGTGATTACCTTCTTGTTGTCGGGAATAGCACTGTGGTCGAAAGGCGAACGGATTTTCAACAATAACTTTTTGAATTCATAGCAGTAAATTGAAGAATTCTATCAGTTTTGTCATCAATGGCGAGAAAGGAAACATGACTACGCGAACCTTAGTCCTTGGTGGGATGTTGGAAAGCTTCAGATTCGCTCATTTATCGAGACGAGATTCAATCAAAGCAGGTATAAAGCATCGAGTTTGACGGTCGAAGTCACCCGGATTGGTACGCTTCTGCCCACGCAAATAGAATTGCTCTCGCTATACGAGAGATTAAAAGAATGGCTGTGAGTACAAAACTACACACATAGTTTGGATTTTGTACTCCGAAATCAGTCGCGCTGGTTGCGATATGGCGAGTCTCCGACCAAGTATTTCTTCCAGACAACACGACGACGTACCGCTTCTTGTGAAGTAGACTCGATTCTTGCCGAATCTGGGCAGATCCTATACGGAGACGAGCTTGCGGATTATATCCGAAACTACCACACACAGCTATATGCTGCACCGACGTTGCCAACATCTACGTCCACTGATGCATTCTTCCAGTACAATCCTGTTTTCTCTCATGAAAGTACAGAATTCCTGGACAGAGCACTACTCCTCGATGATATGCTCACCGCTACGAAGGATCTTTGCCGTCATACCTCTCCTGGTTATGATAGTCTAACTCCAGAATTTTTTATACGCTTCAGGAATCTTTTGACTCCAGACCTATTGGATGTCTTCAGTTCTGCAGTGGTTGAACATACTTAATTTCCCTCAAGTTGGCGGAGATCCGTTATGCGTCTAATACCCAAGAAGGGAGATCTTCAAAGGCTGGGAAACTGGAGGCCAACTACGCTGTGTAATGTCGACTACAAGATAGTTTGCGAAAGTATATTAAGCTCAGTAACAGTCCTACTGCACTTCAGGTCGTACTATTTACGACAACATCTTTTCGCCTACCATAAAAATACTGGTTTGCAGATGGCCATGATCTCTTTGGATCAAGAAATGGCGTCGGATAGCGTCTCGCATGAGTATCTACTGAGAGTGCTCGATATATTTGGGCTTCCGTCCAGATGGATTGAGATCATCAGTGGTCTGTATAGAGATTCAGTGATTCTCATAAAGCATAATGCCCGTTGTGAGGAATGCTTTTTGACTCTTCACTGGAGCCGCTGTTGGTAAATATTCGTCAATCGTTGAGACAATATTCAGTTCACTTACCGTACACTATTATAAGGCCACTTATTCTAGCGTATGCTGTCGACCTGTCTATTTTCATTAAGAAAGAGGATGGCTTTCCAGTTGCTCGTAGGTTTTTCGAACAATATGAGCGATTAGAGGGCGCTATGGTTAACCTAAGCAAAAGGCAAGGCCTTATGGTGTGGGAGGTGGCGGAATTGTTCAGATTGTCCCCTCGGTATACAGTGGACCAATACTTGAGTGAAATATTTAGGTGTATATGTGAGGCTCGATGGTAAAACATCTAATAGCCGCATGGCTCTGAAAAAACTCTCTGGGGCTGTGAATTCGTGGCGGACTAGACTGCACCCACTTTCGCTGAAAGGACGTGAAGTCGTTGTCAATTATTTGATTACCTCATCCATCGTCCACCCGTTAAAATGTGTTTCAAAGAAGGCTTCGTGAAACTTTTACAGGTCGTTGACGCCTTCTGGGGGGAAGACGATGGGTCGCTGAAAGCACGCTCTGCTGACCAGTAGCGGAGGGTGGTTTGGGTCTCACAGACATGGTCGTGAAATTTCAGGTCTTCGGGTACGGGCATTCCAACGAGTGTTCTGTAGAAGAGATAACTTAATTTTGCAGCTGTGGGTAAGTTCTATGGGGGTAGGGGCGCAGGGGAAAACTACTATCTGCTCTCGGTCCGTCCACAATATCCGGATGACTGATCCCAGGATTTAATCTCCACGATTACGACCTGAGGCAGAATAAGACCAACATTTCATTTGCGATGGAATGAATTTGGGTACGGGGAATTCTCAGCAAATCCGATCAGGTTGAACCCTGAGTTAGTCGATTCGGTCAAGGTATAACGGCCGATACAGGGCAACTAACAGTTCTTGGAGACATCATTGATGATCCTGAAAACACAATTATACAACCCCACACAACACAATTAAACGAATTGGCGGATACAGCACGAGAGCGTGTTAGGGAACCTAGCACTGAGGTGATAAACGCTTTCGTAATGAATCGACCGCCGCACACGACTCACTTCACGTCGGCTACGCGAGCTCTTCGTAGGAGCAAATCCTACGGATACCTTAGGGGTAATAGATGGCGCGCACATCTTAGGGTAGGCTTGGAAGTAATGGGGATCATAACTACTATAGTAGAGTCATCTATAGTTATCCGTCCAATTACAGAGACTCTGATGGGGCATTCAAACTACTCCATCACAGCCTCGTGCATCCAAACCAGCTGTCTCATATCAATCGACGAATTCAAAGAGCCCAGACGGTTTGTGGTGGTGAAGGAACCCTGTTCCACAGATACTTCACATGCCCGACATTCACCATTACAAGAACGTCGTTTTTACTGGGGCCCAGGACATGTAACCAGGTGAATTGCTTGATAAGCTTTATCCTAACACTTGCTAAATCGACAGTTCATCTGTTCTGCATGCGGATCGAGCATGGGCAACAGCCCACTAACCCACAGTTTCACACACATGTACTTAAGAACCACTTCGTTGTCAGATTGAAGAGGCGATTACGTCTAGAGTTCATGACAACGAAGGCCGACAAATTCAACTGCACAACCTTTATCGTCGGTGTGAAGCGGAAGCCTCGTCTTTCACTGGAAATAACAGGCCGCAGACTTGCAGCAGTTAGTCCACGAACCTTCTCTTCGCTTTGGTAGAATCGTTGCAGACGTCAATGACTCTGCAGACTGGGCCCGCGGGACTCTAATCGGTTCGAAATTTTTGTGTGTTCGTTTAGAACATGCTTGGATGAGTGCTCCTGGAAGACTAAAAAAGTGGCGAACGGCTCTACGGAGAGGGCATTTGCTGGGGAGCACTGCTTCCCGAAGTAGCAACTTCGCCTGATGCTGCATCTACCCTCTGGGAACACTCAGACAATCATGTTCTAGTTTAAGTTTCTTTACGGGTTAGGTTATTTTTGTTTAGTGCTAGGATTAGTTTCGAAATTTTTTGGGAACTTTTCTTAGAGCTGGCACTCGCTTGGACGCAATTTAAAATTTCTTGTATTTTCTTTTTTACAGGGTTTTTACTATTTTTTTTTTGCCTTCAAGTTTTAGAGTCCTTTTTACGAAACATTTTTGGAGTAACATACCGTGTCCGAATTCATACTTCCGCCAACGACTTTTGTCAGAGTTGCTTGGACGAGGAAGAAGTTGAAAGCTTTCAGAATTTTCTTTGCGGATACCCTGGACTAGCCAAGAAAATGTTTCAGACCTCTGGCAAGAACTTCCTTAACGGACTAGAGGGGTTTGCCAACGTGGAGCAGAAGGACTTATCCAGATTATTCAATAGCTGCGGCTCCTTCAAACAATCGATCCGTTAGTTACACAGGGGGAATAACATATAACATTTTGGTGTACGTGCCGTAACAGTTTACACTGATGGTAGTGCGACTACAACTTTCTGGTGGTGGCGGCTGGTAACAGACTCCTGGTGCGGTCATGCCTCTGCCAGATGTTCTGACTAATTATAGTTGGGCAGAGAGAAGGATACTTTCTTTAATCAAATACTGAAATTCAAGGTGGAACAGAATACGCCGAGGGATGCGTAGCCAAGAGGCACTTGGCCTCTAGTATGCGAACTCTGGATACCTGTCGTCCTCCAGCTTCAATCATGACCTTTCTTAGCAACGGGCTCTGCGACGGGCGAAACTTTCTTACACAAATTACTCGCGGGAATCAAATGGATTCATTAATAAATACTAAAGAACCTGATGCAGTTCTAAATGCATCAAACTGTTACCAGTCGAGTAGGGTCAGGGGCACAAGACCGTACAGTAAAAGGAGAAAGTCTAAGAAGATAATGGCAAGTGGCCTCCCCAAGTAAAGGCTCTGTAGGCAACGAAGATAAAATTCTCCAACAAGCCAGAGGTAAAAAGGGTACGTTTAAAGAAGATGTCCCCTGAACAACCTTCGAAAGAAAGGTCCAAAGTGGCCGATGCGGGCCTGTCAAGTAGTGGGCGGTATCATGCTATGGTTTTTATCGACTGACGTGTTTAATCGACCTCTTACCATTGAGTAGCGATTATAGACGTCAAAATTGACATGGAAACAAGGGTGTCAGACCATAGTTCGAGTGATATATTTCACGGACTGACTGGCTTCTTCGTGTATATACAAACACCCAGATGGTAAATTTGATCAGACGTAACCTGCGGATATTAGCGCCAAGTGTGACCTTGACATTACCCTCGCAGAAGGACAGTTCCCTCGGACAGACGTGATACAAGGCTACTTTTCCAAGAGCCCTTTCCCTGCCTTGGTGCCCAATACCCCCTAGCAATAGGGCAGCAAAAGGTGGTGTAGTGTCTGACGCATGGTCAGCCCCTGCATGATGGTGATTGATGGGGCGTCAATCAGGGCAATAGTACATTTTGCAGACGAGTTGCTCTAGCAATATTTAAAATCTTTCGCATCATATGCTCCACGACTCATGCTTGGAGCGTCTTAATTCTTTGTTGTATTCAGTGAGTGTGAATCTGTATTCATCACTGTTTGGAGCGTTTAGGTCTATTTAAAAGACGTCTCACCTGCCCACGCATTTCAGACAGGGATCCGGCCGTGTCAGTGAATGGACTGGCAGTGGTGCTGCTATCTACCAAAGTGGCCACTAGGTAAACTGAGACCATGGCTTATAGGTCAGCTAAGGTAGCTACCCCCAAGCCTCATGAAAAAGCGGACAGAGCCAAGGGACACTGAGGGGCTCAGGCGGCGAAGCTCATTCGGCAGTCAGCACGGGAAGTCCCAAGAACACTATAAAGGTGCTTCAGGAAAAACTGTGTTATGCCAAAGGGGCATCGGAGAGGTTGGACCAGCCAACCAAAGATCTGCACTAATCGGATTTTGAGAAAAAGCTCCCATGCATGCTATTTCGGCCGGGTTTTCCTTTGAAAGCACATAGCTCCAAAATGTTCTCGGTAATCTTGTCAAAATCACGGAAGTTCTGTTTTCGACATAGCATTTGAATTTTCTTGGTGAGATGATAATCAAGCAATTACTACACTGAAATCCGTCCAAGGAAGACATTTCAAATTTGTCTTTTCGAGCGCTTCCTTATGAGGAGCGTTTAGGGTTACTGCAGCTTGTTACACTTGAGAGGCGTCGTTGGGTTGAAGATTTGATATTTTTGCATCAGCTTCTGCAGGGAAAGATAGACAGTGTTGTGCTTGCTTCCAAAGTGTTGCCTAGAGAACTTTCCTATTCCCTGCGTAATCGATCAGTTTTTCAGATTGCTTTTTCTCGCACTAATTACGGCATGTTCGAGCCTATTAATCGCATGTGTAGGTCTGCTAATGATATTGGAGACGTTTTTGATACTAGTGTGGACAAAGTGACACTTAAAAGGAGTATCTACAGTTTATAATTTAGTCTTTTGCTCGCACTGCTTTTTGTTTTAATTTCTCGTTTTTGTTTGTTATGCATGTCGACCCTTCTGTATTTTGAATGAAAACAGTGTTATTATTATAAAGGGCATGTATCGAGTCTTGTATATGTATCCTCTTTTTGACTTGACTGGGATTTACTTTAATGATCTCTGTTGACTATGCACCTCATATTTTTATGTGTGGGTATTTTATTCGTGTGTTAATTACATTGTTATATGGGGCGAATAGGTCAAATGATTCTAGGCTTCTGCCTATGAAGTTCGCCTTCTGAGTTAGAAGGATTAATTCTAATTTAATTTTAATTTTCTTTCATATACTGAAGAAGTTGTGTTAAAAGCAACGCACCGCATAATTACAATAAACACCTTTTAAATCGGAACTATTCTTGTTTTTGAAGCAATAAGCGTGCCATTAACTTCTCCAGTCTTTGAAGCGCTTCTGCAATATACCATATCAGAAGTGTGATAAGCCTCTTTATTGGTGTCGTCTCTCAGCATGCAACAGTTCCGTCCTCAAGATCTTCACACAGGTTGAGTTTCCTTGGAGCAGCTTGCGAAAGCTTTAACTCCAGTGGAACAGCTAAATTAGCTTTAACGCCAAACTAGAAGATTATACTAGGAGCAGCCTGTAAAAGCTTTAACTCTTATATCGAAAAAGACTGGTTTCGACTAATCTTGTTTATTCAATCCGCATACTCTATTTATACAGAATTAGTACTTACTACCTAAGTTCAAAGTACTTATTTGCTAACATAAATTCTTAATAATTTAATTGGTCATCACTATTGCTAAATACTCCCATTACTGCTAAATACGCTAAATATTCATATCTAGTGCATTCACCTGTAAATATCAGGTGACATAATTTTTTTAATTGCTCGCGTGCTTCTTTTTGCAGCGCGATGCACTTTCACGTCGGTCAGAGTTTTGGTTCATTGTTTGATTACCTTCTTCTGACACGAAACTTGAGTGCCGTGATTCGGCTCTACTGCCTGGCTTTATTTACGTTTACCTCAAATTGCAAAGTGTAATTTGTGGTAGCTCAGGATTGATATTTATGTGCACTTAATGGATTTTAGTATTTAGGTTACTACAGAAGCATCTGAGAAACCATGAAGCTCTACATTGTCTCAATTATGAGACAGCCATCTGTGTATGTGAAGCTTTTGTATAAAGTGTAGTCTATTTCGCATTTTCAGCCATTTCTTTGCAATGTCACCAACAAGAACGCCGTCTCATCCTGAATTTTGCATCCACAGCTTCTGAAGTAATGTTGTGAAGAAACCGTAATAGGCGCTAAAAGTCCCAGTGGATCGAATATCAGAAGTATTATTCTTTTGATAACAGGTGAATCGGAAGAGAAGTTGACTTCGAAAGTGAAAAAATCATGAAACGGGATGCATTTAAGTCCCAGAACTTTGAATGCATGCGAATGTTCATTAAATTTATAAGATTTTATACCACATTTTTCTTTAGGCAGCATGTTTCAGGACTATTTCGAATTCGATGCCCGTTTTCTTAATTGAAATCCTCTTAACTGGAGCAAGTTTGATAATTCACCATATAACTTAAGTGCATTTTTTAGGGAATCAGTTCCAGTCATGAAATCATCGACATAAAAACTGTTTTCTCTGCTAACGAAAATTACCCTTGAAACTCGATTGCTAACTGCTTAAGAGACATTGTTGTAAGAACTGGTACACATCAATCACCAACCAAATGATGCGTTGATAATTTCTAACCTGTTTATCAACTAAAATAAAAAAAAATATTTTAAAAAAATTACAAATACGTGTCGAACTTAAAACCAGAGTATAAACTGCGAATTGTGGCCTTGTAAGCAAGAGGTGCTTTTCTAACGGAAGAGTCGAGAGTTTTTAAGGCGTTACATCGTTGTACATAGTTCTTTAAGAGAGGGCAGGTCTTTACTTGCTATTTCCTCTTCTCATGCATGTCAAGTGTCAGAATCAGTGTTATTAATTATAAGGTAAAGGAGCCATGAGTCTCGACCGGCAGCGTCTTTTCAAAATGCTGCTATGCCTAGTAAAAAATTCATCTGAGACGTCAGTGAGTTTTCTTAGCATTAGCGATGATACATGTAAGACCTTGGATTGATTATGAATGTTTTAAGGTTGGAATTCTTTATGTACCTTTTCTTGTTATACCGTGCGAGTAGCTTTGACCAGGTTTCCATGTAGCTAGCATGGGTCACAGAAGTGTGCTGCTTGTTCAGAGAACCCTTCAAATATTGCAATTTATAGACATCAGACAAACCATTTTTGTTATCAACTGAAGACATAAATAAATCCTCTAGTGATGGCCAATCCCTGATTCAATGTGTATTTTTAAGAGTTTGACTTCCAAATTGATCGAAAAAAAACTGTCACTGCTCCACCACTGCTATTAAAGTCTTGGGATTTGAAATAGGTAGTGCAGGACCATTATCTTTAAGAGAGCTTAGAACTTTAATAAGAATTGGATTAACCGTAAGGAACTTATCATCGAAATTAGAAAACTCTAAGGCAGTTTCGAGACTGAATAATTTGCCAGCCACAGTTATAAAGTCATTGACTTATTTTTCCAATTTTCCGCATCGAATCTTCGACCTTCGGAGGAAAAAATTCCACCAAAAAGTAGGGGTTTACTTAAATGTAATTTTTCTCGAAAACGACATTGCATAGAAATTTGAAGTTTGGTGTACTGTTAAGGCTTTTTGAAGCGCATATATGTATTTTGACAGTCAGAGATTATGAAATACTTTTTGTTTATAATGTTTAATCGTGAGCCCCTGAAACAACTTGTTTACTTATTTGTATCGCGTGGGATATCGCCCGACTAGAAGTGGGGGGTGCAGCTAGGTTCCCTATGAGGCTAGCCACACTGCCCCGTGTGGACCCCATGAGGCTGCCCTATAAGGCCCACAAAGGGCATATAAAGGATAGCCTTATTCACGCATCATTAAGAATGCCGCATGTGGCCCTCGTGGGGAAACATTATTGCTACCCGATTCAAACGTTGTAAGGAGAATCAATCGGATTACACTGTTAATACGAAAAAGGAAAACTTAATCGAAATAAAAATTTGTTTTACTACTGAGATAATTTTATTAGGATTAAGATTAGTATAGTAAAAAACTTATAAAATGTATAAAAAACTGTTAATAAAAAAAGAAACACATTCAAGTTTTTTTGTTTATACGATGTAGCCAAAGCACCGTTTGATGCGTTAGCATGGTTTTGGCCGGATGGGAATTAGGGTAGACCCGGTCTCGAACCCGGAACCCATGGCATGGTGGTTGTGCCGTTCAACGGTTTGATCCAACTCCGTCTCCAAGTTTGAAATACTATTATGGCTGCTCACATAAGTGTTAGGTTTGCCTTATAAGGCCCTTATGACGAACTCATAAGGCATACCTCACTTCAGTATCGCTGATTTTTTATTGTAGGGCCCTCATGAGGAATCTACGGGGAAATCCCTTTATCGGCATGCCCCTAATTTGCCACATGAGGCCCACATGCTACATGAGGCATTCCTTATTTAAATTCTATTCGGGCGTCTGCAAGTGCTACTTTTAAGAGTTCCAAATTTGTACCCCACCGACGGCGAATGGTTATTTTCTGCGGCAACAGGTTATGCTTAAAGGGCCTTTGGCAGTTTTCAAAGATCTGTCGGTGACTCGAAATCCACCTTAAATAGTAGTTCCCCTTGGAGTATTGTCGTCGAATAAGGTGAAGTTCTTCTTACGCCCCATACAATACAAAGGGTTGCGGGAACTAGAGAATAATAAAAAGTGCTTATTCGAACGAACACTTGCTAAAACGTTGGGATTATGTTTGATATATAGTCGATTGCAAAATAATTAATTTAGAAATAAGCTGGTATACGTAGCATCAAAGAATTAAATAAACTGGGAAGAGCAACCATTGCAAGTGGTAAGGATCAGAGAATCTCCAAGAAAGACTTCGAATAGTATTCAAAATGAAAGACCTTCCATTAATAAATACTAGATAAATACTTTTTTCTTTACTTTTTAACCGACTTCGCAAAAACAAAGAAGTTATAAGTTCGACGTGTAGATTTTTTTTTAATGTCTGACCGGGCATTACTTTGTAACGCATTGACCGATTGTGATGATTCCATTTTTGTTGGGTAGAGTATGTTCACTGATTGGTACCATGTCAAAAAAATTTTTGTATGTATTTTGCTAAAAGGAGAACAAAATTTGGCGTAGGGTGGGGGGAGGGGGGGGGGGATTAGTCGACCGATTTGGGTACTTCTTTTTCTGTTGGGTAGAGTGTGTTCCGTGGTTGATACCGCGGGAAAAAGATGTTAGTCGGGTGTAGGGGTGGAACCTAACTTTGTAACGCGTGGACCGGGGGAGGGGTAGTCTAACTAATTTTAGTGGGATGGTGGTGGGGTAGAAGTTGAACCCAACTTTTTTACGCGTCGACCGATTTGGACGGTTCTTTTTTCTTTGTATAGAGTAGAAGACACTAAAAAGTGAAAAATAAAATAGTTTAAAAAAAAAAGTTGAACCGACTTCACAAAAAGTGCTAAAAAACATAAAAGAATTTTTAATTCTATATCTATTACGACATTTTGAAGTCGGTGCAAATTATACAAATAAAACAAATACAGAACCACAATTGAAGATAATAGATAATACTACTTGAACGTTTCAGCTCACGGGAACATAAGAAAGGACGATTAAATCCTTTTGTTGCAGTAGTGGGGTTTGTTTGATTTGCAAAAAAATTGGGGGGGAGGTGGAACGTAACGTGGCTGACCATGATATTGCAGAGTTCTTGCACAAATACATACATAGTTCATGGAGCAACAGCCAAAACTCTAGGTTGAGGAAATGAGGAAGCTCTAAAATGCTGAAAAATGTGTATACGTGTAAAGAGATTTCTTTCAGAAAGGCTTATTATTAATAAAGTTTTTTTTTCAAAGAGTTTGTATTTCGGCTCCTGGTTCAATATTGCAGGATATTTGCTACCAACTGTTTGATTCTGAAGATTATTCATTATTGGTCCAATTCAGTAGGTTGCGGAATTGCCGACTTTAAACCAACACTGATTCATTATCGAAAGATGTTGGTTTTTAACCGCTGGATACGGGAACGTACCCAATATTGGAACAACATTGAATAATTGTTCGGTCAAATTGGTCTGATCGTCGGGACGACAGAAAAATTAGGACTTTACACAATTACTGATTTAATATTGGGAAGATATTGGGTTCAAACCGTTAGATATTTGATCTTCTTTCGTTCCCGAATTATCGACATATGTATGAGAAAGTGTTTCGAAATTTTTCCTTAATATGGTTCGTTGTTGATATTGGAAAGCCAATATATTGTGACTGACTGTGCTTATTAAAATAATAACAATTGTTTTTCTGGCTAGAGTACACAAGATTGAACAATCTTTTATAAGTGCTTGATTAATTGGATTTTTGCTAGACAGTAATGTGGAACAAAAAAGAAAACGAGGAAGCAAGCGCTCTGTGACTGATTTGTAAAAACCCGGTATTAATGAGTTTTTATTTCTTTGGCATGTTATGAAATGGAATAGTTCCCTCAGACAATGCGGCTTGTTTAAAGGTAACAAGATATACTAAAATATTAAAGCTTTATTTAAGATAACCTGAAAAAGAACAGCCAAACAATTGTGTCCGAAAGCGTCAACATCCAAACCAAAAACAAATCGAACACATTCATTGAAGGCGACTTCAATCTGGCGAGCACAGATATTATCAAGTTATAGGATCAATTTAGTTTTAATCAGCAAACCCTATGAAAACCTATCTGGTCCCACCTGAAATACTAAAACACATGCAAACATGCTTTCCAAGATAGGACGGGATAAGCGGATGGCTTCGTACGGGCGAAAATAAAGGGCATGCACTTCTACAGCTGCTATGCTCCAAGTAGTCGGACACATTAAGAGTACCAAAAGATGCTAGATGCTCGCGCTAGATCACTGGCGGTCATTGACGCAAAGCTCAACGCCTGGGATGTAGAGTGAGGTAGCAGAGTCGTCAATGCAAGGGGGCGAAGCCTCGTAGAATCGATTGCTGTGGTCAATGTATAGATAGCTAATGATGGAAGAAAAAACAGCTTCCGAAAGGCCGGAAGAGGGTCGATTATAGACCTAACCATTGTAAGCAGCTCCCTACTCCGGAATACAATATGGTTATGTTCTAGATAATAGAAGAGAAGAACTCTAGCCAAAGACGCCCTAAATTAACAGGCCCGAAATGGAAAGATGCGTTGTTCGACAAGAAGACCTTCGAAGAAGTAGTGAATGCGTAACAAATGGAACTGGGACCGGCAGAAAACGGAACGAAGCAACTGACTCAACTGGTGGATAGGCTCGCCATGCTATTGGTGGTATGAAAAGATTCAGTCACTTAGGGCAAAGTGCCTGAAAACCAGACGCAAACTCAAAGATCGAGAGGTAGGCCGGAATACAACCCGCTGCTCAGTGCCTTAAAAGAAGAAAGAAATGCTTGGAAAAAATCCATCAAGGACAGTAAAAGAAAAAACTTCAAACGCCTTTGAGAAGAGGTTAACGTTAACCCATGTAGAACCGCCTACAGAGTCGAAACTAAAAGGAAAAGAACCTCCCCAGATTACATGCCCAGTAATGCTGAGATAAATCACAACGGCGCTTTTCCCACAGCGTCCAACGACTGCTCCTGCTGTCGTAAAAGAAATTAATATAGAGGAAATACCGACAGTTAAGGCGAAAGAGCTTCAGTCAGTCCTCCAAAAATAGGAGACAACAAAGCGCCGGGGCCGGATGGGATTCCAAACAAGGCAAAGTTATAAAGAGATGTCTTATATAAGGCGTGTTTCCGGAAAAATGGAAGCTGCAACACCTGGTACTGCTACCAAAAAGGAGATAAACCACCTAGATAACCTTGATCCTACCGCCCAATTTCCCTTCCCGACACAAAGGGGAAAATATTGGAGCGAATAATATACAACAAGTTACTCCTGTTAGCTGAGGTGAAAAGTGCTTTATCAGAATACCAATTTGGATTCCGAAAAGCGCGCTCCACCGTAGATGCAATCCAAATGGTAGTGAACATCGCTGTTTCTGCCATAGAAGGTAAAAGGTGTATTTGGGGAACCAAGAAATACTGCGCAATGGTTACACTAGACGTCAAGAACGCCTTTAACTCAGCCAACTGGTAATTCATAAAGAATTCCCTCGTTAGAACGGAAGCCGCGAAATGAATCTTGAAGATCATATCAAGTTACTTCAGGAACAGAAAACATAGATATTATAGTGATGCAGGAACAGAATATTGTAAGGTGTCCGCAGGAGTACCACAAAGATCTGTCCTAGGTCCCCGCAAAGCCAGGGAAACCTCAGAAAAAAGTAGATTAAAAAGAAGAGAGGCAAATTTCGATGTTAATGTGGCAAAACCGATGGGACAACGTTACGAAAGGAACATGGACGCATCAACTGATTACATGCATTGAAACTTGGGTCAACCGCAAGCTTGGAGAAAACAACTATCACTTGACGCAAATCTTGACTGGCCATGGTGGATACCGCAAGTACCTGCACATATTTGGAAATGACAGCTCCCCGATGTGCACGAACAACTTAGATCAGGAGGAAGGTATTGAACACGTAGTATTTCATTGCACACGTTTCCAGGCAAGGCGTGTAAATATACTGAATCCATCGATAATAATTTAATATATATGCTCCAAAGTGACGAAAATTGGAGCGAAGTGACAGAGTTTATAATAAACGTTCGAAAGGAATTGAGAAGATTGGAATTTCTTAGACACCAGATTAATACGACAGGTTGATGGATGGGCAGTATGGTTTAGCGTGTAGGCGCTGCATCAGCGGTGAATCGTGCATGCCAGTTTCACGGGCTACTGGTAGATTCCTTACCTCCTGGTCGCACCAAAAAAGAAAAGATATTATCCAGCTCAGGGAAACAAGTTAAATATGGTAATATAAGAATTTTTATGAGTTTTAGCCTTAAGATTCCGGATAAGATATGAGTAGAAAGCCAATCGGAATCCAGCGTAGATTTTATTAGAAATGGCACAAACATTATCACAGAACTTCATATTTTGGTTAAGTAAAATTCCAATATTAGTGACTTTAATTGGCATTGAAAGCATTACACCGCTTAATATTACCGAGGTTTTCCACAAAAAGGTCAACATGGAACGTGGTAAGTTTGTTTAAATCGTCACTGGTACGCAATCCTCAGCTATTGCTACGAAATCCTCTGGGAGACCGATGGGCCTGATTTTTTATAGCTGTAGACTAAGGAAAACTACCATTAATATTTCCGCAATGTGGCATAGTGCCAAAATTATTGTCATAAAACTGCATAAATAGATAGTAGAACAATTAAATATAGCTCTTAGAAACACGTAGCTAGTGCGAAAGCGAATAAAAATATAAGAATCAAATTATATATTTTCTTTTTTTTTTATACGATGTGTCCAAATCCCATATATGATTATATTTATTTTCGATATGCTATGTTATTAATTGCTTATGGTTTTTAAACTATTTCATATAATTATTACAAGCATCATGTATGTGTATTCCGCTCTTAGTTATATATCATGAAGGAACGCGACTTAAATTCTCGGGTAATCAGAATTCTTTCGAACCTTTATTTTGACTCAGAAGTTGGCGCAAAAAAATGAAAACCATAACACTTGAGGAACTATGGTTACTTTATTAAGCTTTTCATTGTTTACTTCTTTTACATTAATCCTAAAAACACTTAAATGACTTTTCTTTTTCCTTCGTAATAAAAAACTTTTATAACAATCTTTAACTGTTTTACGTTTTCCCGCATGGAGAGTTTTAGATGTTTTTACTGACTGACTTGTTAGTTCTTTACAATCTTGTATCTTATTTTCATGTCTTCTTTCATGTTTTGTCAGGTAAATGTTTCTATCTAAATGAGAAATAAGTGCAAAGCTTTCCTATTAAATTAATATGATACTTTGCTTATTATTGCTGTTGTAGTAGCATGATAAATGTGAGAACTTGATAATGAAACTTTTCTTATTATCAAGCCAGAGGTTTTGTTTTCGAAAATATTTTATATGAGTCGAGTGTCTTGCCTGTCATGTCACGTGGCAAATCAGTTTATGTAACTAGCTTGATATGAAAAACTGCTTTTTTATGCTATATGTACATGTGTGATCAAAGCTGTTTATAAGGCCCGAATTACAATTCCGACTGATCTCTTGATAGCCGCTGAGTTTTTAGTCGAAGTCAACGCCAAATTCAAATTTTAAATTTAATTGCAGATTATAATAATAATTTTTTTTTTATCTATATAATGACACTTTATTCGGCACAATCGTTATAAACAAAAAATCCTACAAAACTCTAGCTACCCTAAAAAATATACAATATTCAAAACAAAAAGACACAATAGTTAACGATCAAAAAGAACATAAGAAATGACACGCTACGTTACTCTAAAAATGTTTCGTAAAAACGACTCTAAAACCTGAAGGCAGAAAAAAATAGTAAAAAACCTGTAAAAAAGAAAATACAAGAAATTTTAAAATGCCTCCAAGCGAGTGCCAGCTCTAAGAAAAGTTCCTAAAATTTTTTTTTAAAAAATTCCAAAACTAATCCTAGCACTAAACAGAAATCACCGAAACCGTGAAGAAACTTAAACTGGAACATGATTGTTTGAGTGTTCCCAGAGGGTAGATGCAGCACCGGTCGAAGTTCCTACTTCGGGAACCACTGCTCCCAAGCAAATGCCCTCTCCGTAGAGCCGTTCGCCACTTTTCTAGTCCTCCGGGAGCACTCATCCAAACATGTTCTAAACGAACGCACAAAAATTTCGAACAGATTAGAGTCCCGCGGGACCAGTCTGCAGAGTCATTGACGTCTGCAAACTGCTCCCATCATCCTCCCAGTTCTACGATTCCAACGTTAGACTTGTCCTTCCCGCAGCACTTGCAGCAATACCAAAGCGAAGAGAAGCTTCGTGGACAAGCTGCTGCAAGTCTGCGGCCTGTTATTCCCAGTAAAAGACGAGGCTTCCGTTCCGCACCGACGATAAAGGTTGCCAGGTGCAGTTGAATGTGTCGGCCTTCATTGCCATGGACTCTAGGCGTAATCGCCTCTTCAATCTGGCAACGAAGTGGTTCTTAAGTACGTGTGTGTAAAACTGTGGGTTAGTGGGCTGTTGCCCAGGCTCGATCCGCATGCAGTACAGATGAATTGTCGATTTAGCAAGTGTTAAGATAAAGCTTATCAAGCAATTTACCTGGTTACATGTCCTTGGCCCCAGTAAAAACGACGTTCTTGTAATGCTGAATGTCGGGCAGATATGCTGGCACATATCACGAACAAGATTATTAATGTCGCACAAGGTCGGGCATGTGAAGTATCTGTGGAACAGGGTTCCTTCACCACCACAAACCGTGCAGACTCTTTGAATTCTTCGATCGATATGTGACAGCTGGTTTGGATGCACGAGGCTGTGATGGAGCAGTTTGAATGCCACATCAGAGTCTCTGTAATTGGACGGATAACTATAGATGACTCTGCTATTTATGGTCCCCATTACTCCCAAGTCCACCCCAAGATGTGCGCGCCATCTATTAACCCCTAAGGTATGCGTAGGATTTACTCCTACGAAGAGCTCGCGCAGCCTACGTGAAGTGAGTGTACTGAATGTCGTGTGCGGTGGTCGATTCGTTACGAATGCATTTATCACCTCAGTGCTAGGTTTCCTAGTAGAGAGACGACTAAAACGCTCTCGGGCTGTATCCACCAATTCGTGTAATTGTGTTGTGTGGGGGTGTATAAGTGTGTTCCCAGAAGGATCAATGATGTCTCCAAGAACTGTGAGTTGTCCTGTATCGGCCGTTACACCTCGAGCATTACTAAACACCGAATCTACTAACTCAGGGTTCAACCTGATCGGAATTGCTGAAAAATCCCCGTACCCAAGTTCATTCCATCGCAAATCAAATATTATTTCCATCAACAATTCAATTATTTCCTTCTTAACTATTATCTAATTGTTATCCGTAACCTAATAAGTAACCTAATAAGAATTTATATAAAACAAAGCAATAAACTACGACAATGGTATATATACCGTCTGTCGGGATTGGCAAACAGATACTTGTTTTCACATCAATTAATCTTTAGTTATTTTAAATCAATTCCATTTCAGCTATGTAACATTACAATCACTCAAAAACAGTAAGGGGAAAATAAAAATACTACGAAAGAAAGAAAAAGAGGAAAAATAAAAAACATTACTACCTGTTCAAAGCGAAAACGAAATAAGATTGAAGAAGAATTGTATTCTGATACAAGGTATGATCAATATCTCAAGCCTTCTCTACAAACCTATAAAGGTCATTATAATTATTTCTGCCGTTTAGCATGTCAATAATCTCAGATTCAGAGAGAATTTTTTTCCCACATACTTGCATGCGAAATTCCGCAAGAATAGGACAAACACCCATAAGATGCAACAAATCTTCATCTACTTGAAGATTACAGAGAGAGCATATAGGACTACCGTTTCTTCGCCATGGGCTTGCATTCAGGACTACCAACCCGCATCTATCCTCATAATCAGACTAATTTTCCTAATAGGAAATTCGTTTTTAAAATAATTCTCCTCACTAGTGTAACTTAGTCTATCGTACAAGCCATGTCTTACTGTTTTCCTTGTCCTCTCCAAGTACATGTTTCTGAGCCATAAGGCTTCTGCCTCAACAACTTTTTGTAAACTACCCGAGATTTCTTGATAATTTGCATGCTCTAGATTCAAATTTATTTCATGTTTCTCAGCTAGCTGATTCCAAGTTTCACACCAATAAATTTTTTCTTCTATGATAGCGCGTGATAGCTTGTATGGAAGTCTCATCTCATTGTAAGAAAATAAAGCTCTCAGAATATATTTAAAGTGACAGCGAAGACTATAAATATAAATATCTGGTAACTCAGTCTCCAAAGCGAGAGCATAATTTGGGGTATATTGTGGCAAACAAAATAATTTTTTTAAGAAAAAACGTTGCAATTTCTCAGCAATATCATATTGAATATATCCCCAAACTTGTGAAGCATAACATAAGATGGATCTGCTGACCGCATTGAATATTCGTTTTTTTTCTGAATGCTTTATACAGTCATTTTGTATGAAAGACTTCCACGTGCAATTTAGGCTTACTTTAGCTGTACCTAATCGAGCTTTCAGTTAGAGTTAGCAGGAAGCCAAGGTAACTATATTTTTTTACAATTTCGATAGGCTTATTATCAAAAGTCATTTTTCAGACGCTTTTCTGACCCCTCCACCACGCTGAAATATCATAATCTTAGACTTATCTAAATTAACTATAAGATTCCATAGTTTACAATAAGCGTCTAATCTGTCAATCATTGTTTGCAACTTAGACGGATCATCCGCAAGTATCACAATGTCATCAGCATACATCAATATTTTTACTTCTATACTATTTATAGTTACCCCTACTCCTAAATACTCTGGCAGATCATTAATAAATAAGGCAAATAATAGGGGACTGAGTATGCAACCCTATTTCACACCTGAGTTCGTATCAAATCTTTCAGAAAGAATCTCACCGTCCCAAACCCTAGCTCTGGTATTCTTGTAGAGTTCACACAATACTTTCATAATTTTGGCTGATATGCCGTAATTAAATAATTTGTAATAAAGCGCATCTCGGGGAATAGTATCAAAAGCTGATTTAAAATCAACAAAAAATGCGTAAATCTTCTTAATTTTAACGTGCTGCGCTATCTTTATTACGCTGATAAGATTATAAATATTATCTATCGTCGAGTACCCTGCACGAAAACCAGCTTGACTTTCCGAGAGAATTTTATGCTCATATTCCCACTTTGTTAATCTTTGATAGATTATTCCAACAAAGATTTTGGCAATAGAGTCCATAAAAGATTCAGCTGCTGTAATTCTCAGAGATATTTGCATGTATATTTCAAATGAAGTTGACCGCAGTCGAGTTTTGTAACTGCGACTTTGCACTTTGAGCAAAGTCGAAATTCAGTCGCAGTAGACTGAGCAGACGAAACTGGATTGTAATTCGAACCTATAGAACCTTGGAACAGGCAATCAGAAACAACGAGCGTAATTCAGTGGTAAAGTTGATGGAGAATCAACCGCATGGTCATCGGTTCAAGATTTTGTCTCTGATTAGAGCTCTGCAACATAGAATCAACGACCTGGTAGCCCAGTTGCTAGGGCTATGGAGTATCAAGCGCATAGTCCTGTGTTTAAGACTCGATCTCGCCATCATATTCAACGAATATTTTTTACACATGATAGCTCTCACCTAACCAAACAAAAAATTTGATGGCAGGGGGGGGGGGGGGGGTATCAATCTCAACCATTTGAAAGTTACAGGGTGATTCATAAATTTCAGTTTTTCATGGTATGCAATATACTCTTTTATTCTTATCTTTTGATCTTCCCAACACAGTGACATCACACAACCGCTAAACAAATACTATCCCAATAACCTATCCAAAATTGTCAATAATGTTAATCAAATTCGTACCACTGCAGGTTTTCCGAAATTCATGTAATTCTTATTTTTGTTGGATTGCCATCTTACCTTCCCAAAAACGTGCAACATGGCAAGATAGACAAAGAATTAGAAAAACCGCATTCTTAGAAATCATTGACTACCTGATTATTTAATTGCATTTTAAGTAGGAAATTCTGTAAATAAACAAAATTTTTAAGATAAAGTGTCGAAAATGTTTGTAGTGGGTGAATAGGTAATAAATTTTTATTATTGCAGCAACAAAGTTACAAAAATGTTAGTGTAATTTTGTTTTATTGCCGATATTAGCTAGTGTAAGCCAGAATTCACACCCCTGTATCCTGGCGTTCAGTTACTCGTAACTGATGGAAATTTTGCTATAAAAACGGGTTAGCCAGCAAGAATACCTAACATAGTTGAAAAAAAATCAATAAGTATGGTTGTTTTTACACAAAAATTATTAAACAATTGTAGAATTTACTTTTGAGGAATACGCGGATATTATATACATTTATGGTGTAGTAGACGGAAATGAGAGAGCGGCTGTACTGGAATATCAAAGGAGATTCCCTAATCGGCGAGCACCCCAAAGAGGGGTATTTACACGGACTTTCCGAAGGTTGAGAGAAAGAGGAAGTGTAACTTCAAACGACAGGGAGACACGACCCGCAACTTCGTGAACTTCTGCCCACGTTGAGCAGCAAGTAATCACTGTCGTAAGGCAGGACCCTGAGACGAGCACGAAACGAGTATCAAGACGATTAGGAGTGTCTTCATCTAAGGTTTGGAGGGTTATTCATCGAGGGGGATTACGTCCATATCATCATCACCCAGCCCAAGGACTACTGGAAGGAGATTCTGAGAGAAAACTGAAATTTATCACTTGGCTTGTGGAAAGCGACATGGAGAATGGGGCGTTTCTGGGCCGAATTCTGTGGACAGATGAATCTTAATTCACCAGGAATAGTATCACGAACTTTCATAACCTATTTGCCTGGTCGAGCACTAACCCACGCAGGGCAAAGGTGACCACATTCCACCAGAAATTCAGTGTCAATGTTTGCGGTGGTATCATCGCCAACCATTTGGTAGGACCACTCATTTTGCCGCAAGTGCTTAATAGTGAAATTTCTGTGGACTTTTTGGACAACACACAACCAGATCTAATAGAGGAGAACCCTATGGATAATCTTAGGGGAATATCTCACCAACACGATGGAGTACTAGCGCATACGGCTAAGATTGTAAAGATAATACTAAATGAAAAATTTCTTAACCGCCCGATTGGAGGAGATGCACCGATCCCTTGGCCTGCTGGATCTCCAAACCTTACCCCATTGCACTTTTTCTTGTGGGAAACAAAGTAGGATGATTTATTCAAGCCCAGTTAACAATAAGGAGGATTTAGTAAGCAGAATTGGGAAGGCAGCGGCGAAAATACGGGAGAGGCTGGCTGCAATACGCCGTAAACAGGGACTTAGAAGGAGATTTTCGGCATGCCTATTAAGTGGCGGTGGACATTTTTAACAGCTTTTGTAACCTATCAAGACTAATTTTAATTATTTTCAAATTCAACAAAAAGCATTTTAGAATTAATTTTAGTTTCATTTCTTTAAATTGTTGATTTTTATAATATGCCCCGATAGGATATCTACGTATAAATTTCTACATACCTTCTCTACATGGGCATATTGTACCCTTTTGGAAAGGTAATAAGATGGGCAATCCAATAAAAATAAAAATAAAGTGTACTAATGACATGAACTTCGGAGAAAATTTTAGAAAATGCTGATTTTTAGGTAATCGGAAACCATTTTTTCCACTTTTGGAAGTGACTGTACCTGCTATGGTAGGAGTTAGATCAACATTGTTGACAATTTTAGAAAGTCCGATGGGATAGTAGTTTTTTAGCGTTTGTTTGATGTCGCTGTGTTGGGTAGATCAAAAGATAATAATAAAAGAGTAATGTGCATACCATGAAAAACTGAAATTTATGAATCACCCTGTAACTCCCAAACAGTTGAGATTGCCCCCCCCCCCCCCTGCCATACAATTTTTTGTTTGGCTAGGTGAGAGCAATCATGTGTACTCGTATTGACCTCTAGAAACGTTACACCCTGTATAACAGGCCAAGTAATAATTTATCGTATTATGTGACGTATAAAAACAAAAGGATGTCAAATGGCTTGAGCAGAGAATGTGGTGATCAACACCAGCTTTTCAAGAACCTTTGACAAAAAGCATAACAAGTTTATAAAACGGAAGTCCGCAGGAAGTTGTAGAGAAAATCTCTTACTTACTAATAAACGGTAGCACTAATTTAATCAATTGCAGGTTATGAGAAGCCACTGCTTCGGATTTGAGGTGGTCTTCTTGTTCTAAAGCTAGAGATAAAGCGTGTTTTTTTCTATTTTTGTTATGTAAGCAAAGCCCATAACCCTATGATGTGTTAGCTTGGCTTTAACCGAAAGGGAATTAGTGTAAGAGGAATGAGGGAACATGAATGGCTTGTTTTGTATATGTGCCAGCTAGACAATAACCAAGAGTAGATGCTTTTACTTTTTATATTAAAAACTCACGGGGAGACCGAGGCTCGATCCATGGAATCATGGTGTGGTGATCGTGCCACATATCCATCGATCCAACTCCGCCTCCTTATGTGATTATATTTATTAAATATGGGTATGGCACGTATCAGAAAAGCTTGGAAATATCAATAAGTAACATTCTTACAGCCATTTCAATGTTTTTCGATTTCAACAATATTTTTTGCAACTTTAATCGGTCGCGAAATAAAATATATTAATACAACGGGATTGTTTATGCTTCGTGAGATAACTAATTTCGTGTTTAATATCCACTCAAAATTTCAACAAAATCGGTTCTGAGAATTCTAGCGGCGGGCACTAAAACATTGTCCCGAGAAAAACGCGTATGAAATTAGAGGTCTTTATCCTTATACTTAGAACATGAGAAATAATTCAAATTTCAAGAGATCCTCTTGGACTTAAGTTTTTCAATAGCTGTGAAAGCAATATATTAAAAGACAAATAATTTGTTTCAACCTCTTAGATGGAAGACCCTCTTAATTGAGAGAACGACGGAAACAAGCTCAGCTATAGTAAATAATAATGATGCTTAGCACGTCGACGTGGCTTTGTTTCGGACAATCTTATATAGCGATCGAGCTTTTTTGACTTTAACACATCCATAGCGTTGATTAAGATAATCTCGTCAAGCAATAAGTTTTCTAATGCCGGACGAATATCGTGGGCAAAAGGGATGGTGATTGAAATGAGAAAATCGATTCAGTACGGATCGATCTGTAATTTTTTCCGATTTAGTAGATCGATTCGCCTGAAAAAGATCAATATCTATAAATCGAACAGATCGATTCAATTTATTTCGGCATTTCAATTTATTTCATCATTTTGAAAAAACTCCACAAAAATTTCGTAAGAAAATACCAAACGCGTTTTTCTCTGTTCAGCCTAACCTTCTCTACTAATAGCACAACATGTTCCAAAAACATTTCAGGAATATTTTCAGAAAACGTCCCCAAGGGATTTCTATGCCTGAGGTCAGAAACGATTCCAGGATATTTTACGCGAATGTACCAAGAACATTCTCGTAAATATGAAATGAGAAATAAATAAATCGATTAGAGCTGAATCGGTCCCGCGTAAAATAGATTTGAAAATCGGCAAATCGAAGTCTCAAAGATCGATCCTTTGAGATCGAATCAAAGATCGTCCATCCGTAGTGGACACCCGTTGTTTAAAGTTCATTTGGTTTTATTGGAACATGTTTATCAAAGAGATGGGATAACAAAGAGATGAGAATTATTACTTGGTCATTAGGTGAAGTACATTAGAACATGGAGTCCCACACTCCTCAAATAACAAATATACGTTATTGCCGTTATAATCACCGACATAATGGGCTAATTTGTTTATGCAAGTTTGCTGAAAGTCGCGTCGCTTAGAAGCATTAAATCAAACAAAGATGGCTCATTTGTGTAATAATAATTATTGACAACGTTAATGTGAAGTGACTGAAATAAGAGTGAAAATTGCCCTTCCAAAGCACCATGATTTAAAACGTTGACGTTAAAGCCGCCTATTATTACATTTTCATAACGCTGTTTTAAATTCAAAATCGAAATTTCAAACTGAGGAGCATTATTCCTATAAAAAAATAAAAAACCTTAAATCCATATCATAGCATATGCGTGACAAGCGGATTGTGGCATCATTCTAATAAAAGCATCCTGGTCCGCTGGCTCGAAATACTTGGCGTAAATAAATCTTGTGGCGTTTTCTCAAAATTTGATATTTATTTCTAGGATCACATGTACACAGAGTACGAAATAAACACATGACCCGAGCAAATTTTCAAAATTTTGTAATAACTTGGAATTGCAAGGAATTCCGAACTAAACCGTTCAAACTCGAGCTCAGTAAGAAATATTAAAATATTTCTTAACGCGATCGGTGTTTCTAATAAAGAAAAGCTAAATTCCTTTCGCTCGTCTTCAACACCAGCACCAACGGGTTAGCTTTTCTTTAGCTGGTGGACGCCTTCGAAAAAAACCGAAAACTAGATGTTAATCCACACGAAATCAAAACAAATTCCGAATTTCTTACTTAATTCCTTGCAATTCCAAGTTATTACAAACTATTAAAAGTCTGGCAACAAGTCTGGCGTGGCAACCAATGCAATGCCCGTACGGGCTGTTAATTCTGCAGTAATTTAGGCAATTAATACATGATCAATATTGATATTCTGAGTGAGTTCAGATTAAGATTGTGTTAATAATAATTGTATGTGCTCCGATGCGACGCTTACGAACCAACGAATATTGGCAGCTACTTCGTACCGATACCAACCCGTCGTTTGAATAGTAAATTTCGCTCTTTTATAACATACCTATTTATTCAAAATTTTACTATTAGTAATATATTATAAATCTTCTAAAGTAATCAGTAATACTTAAATTAAAGTACCTAATTACAACTATTCTAAAAATAAGTTCACAAATTTTAGTAACTTACTTGTATCAAAGTTTGCTGAGTAGTACTGAGTATTTTTTGTACTGGCGTCGTCAATATCTACGAGAAGTTCTCGGTCGCTTTCGTCCCGTTTTGCATATGTCGCCTGCAACGCTATACAGGCGAGGACCTGGAAATAAGTAAAATTCGTTAAATATGCCTACTAATAATTACAAAGTACGTCAATTAAATAATCTTAAATGAAGAAACTGAGCCACATACAGATAGCCATTTATCACTTTTATCAACTCCTTAAAGTCAAAAGTTATAGTACAAATCGTTGCCCTCTCTAATATTACAAAATTCTCAGTCGTTACATTACTTTTACACCTTCATCGTAACTGGGGTTATGCTAATTTGCAGTGCACATCTTTCAGCTTTCATAAATTCATAAAATGATGATTCAATTTTGTTATGAGATTATCTCACAGCGGAGGCCTTTCATATGAATCTTAATATTTCGACCCATCGTAATTTAAGCTGAATTCGATTTGCATTGCTTATTTTATAATGACTTAATGCGTGCAGCTTAATATCTGATGGTACATTGCATACTTGTGTAATACTACCGGAGACAGTGTAAGGAATACTCTTGAGAAACTATAACGACTTCTTTGACAATTAAGATAAAATCAAACAATTTCCTAACTTAATATACGGTAATAAAATTCACTAATTTATTAAGGTGATGTAATTCATTACTGTTCATTACTGACAATTATTTGTTTTTTTTTATGACAGATACTTTAAAATTTACTTTGTAACGAATTTTAACTTACGTACGGGTTCAAATTAATATCAAATAAATTTTGGATGGACTTGCAATAAATTTACTAAAATAATAACTTATAAAGATTTAGTAGTGTTATCAATGAAATCACTTTCAAGTTTACACTTTTTAAAGAAGATAAAGTAATTATGCAGTAGTACTGCATTATATATTTATTTATTCAAAAATTCATCAAACGTCTCTGATTACTACAAATTCAATACAAATAAAGTAACCTTAACTAAGCTGATCCTTTATAAATAGAATTAATCCTTCTTACTCCGAAGGCGCACTTCTCAGACAGAAACCTCAATTGACCTATTTGCCAGAATAAAGTGTGTCCGAGAAAACATTGTTACAAAGTTAAAAACCTATAAAATCAGACATGTTAATAATAAAACATCTTTAACTAGGTTTTAAGCAATATATTACGAAGGTGTATAAAATACAAAAACAGAGAAAATTATTTATATTTTCTTTTTAAATTCTTCTAAACTTTTTGCTTAATACCTCTCATCGTACGAGTAACTGTTGAATCCTTTACTTTCTCCGAGGCTTTTTTCCACATTTTTTAAACTCATTGTAATTTTTTATTTCTTCACCACTTTCTTTTAAATTTCTTTTGATTATAGCCCAATATGTTTCTATCGGGCGTAGTTCTGGACTGTTTGGCGGGTTGGCTTCGCGTGGTACCACATTCACGGAATTAGCTCTGTACAAATTCATTGTACTGTTACTGTAATGTGCATTAGATAAATCTGGCCAAAATAGCGTTTTGCTATTATGAAGATTAATAAAAGGCAATAAAGGTTTTTGTAGACACTCTTGAGTGTAAATTTCCTGGTTAATGGTGCCTGGAGCCACAAAAATTTTACTTCCTTTACTACATGTGCATAAAACTTGCCAAACCAGATTTTTTTTTTGGAAATTTCGCTGTCCTATATCTCTTCGGCACTGCCTTCCGATCTACTACAACATAATAAGTTGGTCCAGGCAGCTGTTTGAAGTCAGCTAAAACATAAGTTTCATCATCCATAATGACGCATCCATCAAAGTTTCTCAAGATTTGATCGTGCAGCTTTCTTGCCCGCCTTCTGACCGTAGAATCGTTTGTTTTGTCCCTATTCGGTGCCTTGACGGCTTTAAACGTTTTTAAGTTATTTTCTTTTTTAATTTTTTGCACAGTTGAACGCAAAGTTTTGAAACGCGTAGCCATTTTGAGGACGGATACCGAGGAATCACGCTTGTAGGCATTCAGTATTTTTCTTACCAATTTTTTATCTGTCACACCTTTTTTTCTACCACTTCCCACTTAAGGTCTCCTTAAATCGCAAAATAACATCCCGCACATTTTTCATACTAACATTTAATTCTCTACCAATCTGCGCGTAACTCGAGTCTTTATTTTCACTATATTTGGAAATAATTTTTCTGTGAACTCTTTAGAAGCCATTGTCGTATTTGAAATTTGATATGACTTTGAGGAACAAATGACGTGCGTGTTTAAATGTAACGATAAATTCACGTGTCACATGTCACGTGTTATTTTCTTAAATTAATTGGCATTTGTAAAAATTTTTTCTCGGACACACTTTATAATAATATATTGAGGCGAATTAGGCTCCCACACCAACATGAAAAAAAACATTAGTGAACAAAAACCAAAACACGCCCACACACTACAATCAGGGGTTCACACACAAAAGAGATCGTTTCAGCAAATCCTTAGTAAGAGTAAGGTCAAAAACAGGACACATATTCACGGCTCTACACATGCGATTTATAGGCTCGTGCATACCATAGTTAGACCGAGAGTGAACGACATGTAGTAAAGGCACTCTCCTAAAGCTATACGGGGTGTGTCTATGAGAAACCATACCTGCGAGAGTGGAAGAATCTATGCTGGAGTTCAAAAGCTGGTGAATAAAGGCAAAGTCAACCACTTTACGTCGTTCTTCCAACGAGTGCATATTAGTAGAGTAGATCATTCCACCGAAGGTCTCTTAGTCCGAAACTAACAAAGTTCCTGTAATTTGTTATTAAGTTTTAATACCCCTTTTTATAAACAGGAATTATAAAGGAGCTCTTCCATAGGGTAGGAAATCTACCGGCCTGAAGAGATTTGTTGAAGATGAGTTTCAGTAAAGTTAGAAGGGCATCAGAAAAGGTCTCAAGAACGCAAGTGGAACACCATCAGGACCAAAAGAAAAGTCCATTTTAAGTCCATGATAATATCACGAGATATAATGCGCAAAGCAATGGAGGCAGCGACACGATCCTGGATATGACCAAACTCTTCCAGGGAAGGCACAAAATTGCCTGATGAAAAAGCGCCCTCAAAAAACAATGCAAATGCGCTACTACAATTATTCTTTAAGTTATCGCGAACATTATCAAGGCAATAAACGATGACGATAATGCTAAAAACTCTCATGACAATAAACGAAATCACAATAAGCTGACGTGTTTCTACAGCGTAAGTAAGTTTTCCTTAGTATATTTTTCTCTGTTGTTCCCTAGTATAGCACGGGAGATAATGACAGGATGATCTCGATCATTTGAGTGGTACACACGAATTAAACAAATCATAAATCCTATTATAAAACACGGAAACGCAGTCGTCGATATTGCTATCATAAAAAAGTGATGGTAAATCGATTGAGAGAATCCTATTTGAAAGATCAGAGAAGTCCGCCCTTTTAAAATCAAGAACGTTGATCTACGTTGAGGTCAGCAATATTAGAACCATCGTAGCAAAAACAGATGAAAATAGGCGGATGTAAACTATCGATAGCGGATAAGTTACGAGAAGTCGGTTCGACTATATTGTTACTCGAATCAGAAGAAAAGATAAGATCTAACTGTCTTCCCATAGAGTTCACTCATTTGGTGTAAACCAGACGAGGAGATAACGTCAAGGTAAGGTAGTCATCGTCATAAGAGCTGAATACCCATTGAACGCTGGGTAAGTTGAAGTCACCAAGAAGGATGATTTGGTCCTCTGGGTTTGTCATATTATTAATAAAATCTAGGCTAAGAATTAAAATATCATAAAGACTTCGACCATCTGCATCAGCATAGTTTATACCAACCAAGCCGCAATTCAAATGCGTCAAGAATTTCAACATCATTAAAACCGTTATGAAGCCTTCTTGTTCTTAATCCCCTTACATTTTGGTAGTAAAGGGATAGCGTACTTAGTTTTTTTGGTTGCTAACAGTGGTTATTCTTAGTGCTTCCCGCGACTCTATGAAGGGGAACAATCTCGTGTAAAATGGTATTCTCGGGCCAGAAATCTGGAGCAGATATTATTTCAAAAAGATCTGGGAACGATGTCAACTTATGAACGAGATCCTAGAAATTGACAATGGTGTAGTGCAGAGTCTTCAGCACCACTCCTCTCCCATACGTAGCCAATAACGACGTCAACAAAAGTCGATGGATCAGGTCAGGAAACAAAAAAGGACCTCGGTGGTTGTGCTATCCTCAGAGTTAAACCCTCATTTCGAGACACATTAATAGATCTCAACGGGAATTTGTCTTGCGATGGGTGGGTATTATACTGAGAGGTGCCGGGAGATATGTTCACGGCTGGATACGATGCAGGGGGGATGAGGGAGCAGAAGAATCGCATGTGAACGAAGAAGGGGCAACATAGGCATGTGGACAGCGTACGAGAACGTTTTGCTGCAAGGTCGCGAGCATCATGAGTGCCAGTCGAGCCACCAGCACCGTTCACATAAGATGTATATTGGCGACCACGCTCTACCAGGCCCGGAGAAGACATGGGCACAGAAGGAGCCTCAGAAGATGGACAGTCACGTTCGTCGCTAACATAAGTGGTACTAGAAAGGGCAAGGGTGAAGGACCAGGGGCGTCAGAAAGACCAGGGCCATGAGAAAAACCAGAGGCAACCAGGGACGCAGACAAGGCCCCACAGCAGGGTAAAAGAGCCTTCACATCAGCAACTATCGATCTAATAAGAACACCATTGGTTGAAACCGCAGCCGACCAAGAATCAATGTCGAGTTTTAGCTGCCGGACTTTGCGGCGAATGCCATGAACAACCGGCAGCACGGGTGAGGAGCCTAGTAACGAGACCAAACCGGGATCGAGGCCGACAACCGCAGCCTGAATGTCATTGGAGTTAGAAGTCAACGCACCAGCAATGTCCAGCATCTTATCCACCTTGGATGTAAGGGCAGTGGAAAGGAAACTGACTCTGTCCGCAACAAGTGACAGTTCAACGGAAAGGGACTCAACGAAACCCCTCACTAATCTGAAGATCTAGTTCCACTCCTGAGACACGCGGCATAGAACAGATGGCCACAGACACCATCGCAAGACCCCATCTCGAGCAACCTCGCCTGCGCAGGTCCCACACTTTGACATGGTGGTGAAAGAAAACGCAAAGATAAATATGAAATAAATAAAAGTTAATAAAAAAAATAAAAATTTAACAACGTAAGAGTCAGGTATGATAAATAGAATCAAAACAAATCAATCAATCTACGATAACCCTAAACAGAAATATAAGCTGCATCTAATCAAAACACAATACGAACTGGTAAAAATTAACTGGACAAATTTGACAACAATTTTATTACAAAATCAAGGTCACAACTGGAGAAAAATACGTCCGCATAGTACGACATTAGTTGACAAATAAAAATAAATTAAATATAAATATAATAAAGAGCTAAGGAATAAATAAAAATAAATTAAATAAAAAATATTAAAATTAAAATAATGATAAGTTCAGTAGGACAGATCAAAATCTCAGAATAAGCGAAAACGTACGCGTAAACCGAGCGGGTACCAGACGAGCAGAATCAGAGTCAAAAAGCAAACACAGCCGAGCAAAAACACAAACAACCATGCGAGGCAATGATGACAACACAAACTCAGGAGCCAGTGTATATTCTAAAAAAAAAATATATATATGAAAACAAAAATCAAAATGAGAGCTCTGAACAAAACACAAAGTCGAGACTATCACCGGCGCCTGGCAATGAAACCAAGCGGACAGTTACCGAAAACAGAGAAACTCGAACGGTGATGCAAGCAATGAAATGCTTGGCAGAACAAAAAGTCACACATACACAAAATCGAATTCAATTTCTCCAAAGATGAGTGTAATCAAACTTGTCATTAAAGAGACGCGAAATCGTTGTCAGCGGTTAATTTATGCCATATTTCTTGCGGTGATAAAGAACTTGGAAGAAACTGTGAGTCCGCAGGGAGCGAGTCGGAACAGAGATTTTCAGGCGTGGGCGTAACAAAAGTACAATAGAGAAGTTTTGTTTTATAAGCGTTGGTAAACTCTTTTGATCAGCGTTTAATAAAATAAGGACGCGTTAGTCTTATTTACGTTCTAATAAGTTGGTTGGAGTTCTAATAAGTTGGTTGTGGTAGATTTAGCCTTCATAAAACCGTGCTGAATCGAGCCCAGAAAGGGTTTACAGTAAAACTAAAACACATCACAAACTAAAAGTTCAAAAGTATTTGTAATGCAACATAGTTAGCAATAGGACGATAATTCATTATTGCGCACTTATTGCTTTTTTATGTAGGGGAATACTCATGGAATGCCTCCAGCGCCTCGGAAAGATGCCACAACGAATAGATAAGTTGAATAAATTACAAAGAACAGAAACAAGGGACGAGCAACATATTGCGATGCCAACTGGACCGTCATAAAGTTTAAAACTATGCAAATTGAAAAAAAAGAGGGGTCACCACTCTCACAGTCCTACATGTTTGATGTAGAAGGATATCCATTACAGTTACGCTTCGAGCCAACGAATCTCCAGAGCTGCTCAGGCCCACCACGCAAAGTCGACTTCATTCGATCCATAAAAGTGTTATACGAAGACTCTATACAAACTATAAATTGGTTGCATAAATTCGAGTGAGATAAGTAATCAACATCACTCGGAGAGAAGCCGAACCCCTTTCAAACCTTATTAAGTCTTAAGTCTTAATGTGTTTAACAGAGATATTCAGTCATGGTTGAAAAGTATGCTGATCTTTACATAAATAGAATAGACCTTTAGAAATAGGAATACATTAACAAAAGATTGTCAGTATGTAGCATAGCAGCAGTAATGTCGTCAACTCATGCGGTAGTCAGAGCATAAAGCCCAAAATATAATGAGGCCGACACGTTATGATGACCAACTTTTGTAAAAATGTTGGTGTTATAATACAATGATGCCGACATATCGCTGTCATTTCTTATTTGACAGCGAAATAATTGCGGAAAATAGTAGCGACTTTTATATCTGAAATTAAGAAATGGGAAGAATAAATAGAAAAAAGAGCTTTAAAAATAGTTAATTGTATTGTGAATGTTTTTTTATTATCTATTCAACTATTTTCAACTATTTTTATTATATATTCAACTTCTCGCATCAATCTATTAATTTCTCCTCAAAATTCATTTTCATAAATTCATTTTCAAACTTAACGCGCCAAGATTACCTTTCAGAATGAAATGTCAAACTCAAATGTTGTTGTCGGCGCCAGCAAATTTCGAATTTCGCCGAACTTTATCTAACAACTTTGCTGTGTTGATGCCATTGTATCTAGAAGTACGGTAGCGCCATACTTCAAAGACAGTTTTGTCGACCAATACGCTGTGTCGGCCTCATTGTATTTTGGGCTTAAGCGTAAGAAGTAGAACGGGGCGGGATATATGCAGTGGCAACAAAAACCCTCTTGTTATGAAGTCTCAAAGCTACACGCAAGAAAATCCGGCACTTCATAGTCAGTAAAATCATAAATTGAGCACGGAACCATTTGTATATGATAATTTCAACCCTCAGGAGGTTCCCTATAGTGCGTGAATACAGCTTTCACAAGAAAGGAATTAAGGATAAAAGAAATGGTGAAGAAGTTTAGTGAAGGAAGTGACGATGTACGGCTCGCTTGAAAGTTTCGGGCTTATAAGACGAGGGAAAAACAGAAGCAGGTAAACAGTTGGAAAACATAACCTCACATTTATTTATTCAAAATTCATCAATTTTCTTACTGATTACTAAAAAGTTCATAGCTTAATTCATTTAATAATATTTATATAATTACATTTTACAAATCTATTGACAATAAAGGAGAAAATAACTCTAACCAAGCTGATCCCTAATTTGGTTTTTAAATAGTTAGGACTACGGTAAGGAATATAAAAAAAACTCCAAGTCCTCAAGGAGGGTTAGGGAACTGATAAACCCAAGGCACCCAATAATTCAGGGGAATTAATCACACCCTGCAGCGAGTCAAATGAAAATAGTAGGGAACTGTCTAATTTTTTTGAATATATCACAGCCTGGCCTTAAAAGACTACAAAGAAAGAAGTATAAGACACAAGTCCGCGCTTGACGAACATGTCAACCACATAGAAACGAGGCCAAACAGGACTAGGTACTTTAAGATTTGTCCAACGAATGTGCAATAAAAGAGCTTCGTAACTCAAACTCCCTCGACCATATTTTAATGAAGCCCCAAGGCGCATTAGTCTTACCTATAATCAAAAGATATCACAGAAACTAGATAAGATTTGCTTAATAGCTTAATAATATATAAGTGAATTTAATGTGAATAAATTATCATTTATAAAATAAAATGAGAAAACTATGTAAAAACATGCCGAATTTAATAGTCCAAAGATTTAAAATTTCTATCAACTAATGATCATAATAATAAATAAATGATAATTTTTATAAAAGCGGGGATCGTGAAGCTGAAAATTAATTATACACAACCTGAAATGGTACAAAGAAAACAGCCATAACACTGCTTATAATCGTACAGTGAAGTAATCCAAACTGGAAATTGACTAAACGACTTACTTTAGATATTTAGAAATAAACACGTTTTGATACAATGGTGATGATGAAAAGACTCGTCAGAGCTTCGTAACTCAAACTCCCTTGAACATATTTTAATAGCCCCAAGGCGCATTACCCTTACCTATAATAGCATCAACATGTTTCTAAAATTAAAATTTGGTATTGAGCACGAACGCCAAGTTTTTGGTTCTGTCAAGTCTGCTCAATGGGCTACCGCCAATAGTAAAATTCAAACTGAGAGTATTCCTTTTACTATAGAATGAGCAGTTACTAATATTCAAAAAAATTTAGAAATAATAATAAATATAAATTAATAGAGCACCGGAAGGCTTCTAAGTCAGAGTTAAAAAGGGCTCAGCCATTAGCATTTGAAATAACACGAACAATGTTGGCAGCACTAGCATAACAGAGGATTCCCGAGTCAGTCAGGGCAAGGTCACCGTACGACTGGCACTAGCCTCGCAACTAGCTAGAGGAATAGAAGAGACGAAAGCTTGAACCGCACGCGGCCCGCGCCTATCTGTGTATCTGAAGATATGACGCGGCCATTGGAGTGTTACAGAACGTCGCAGAGAACGGCCTCAAAAACTTTGTCAAAGGGAGCAAAAATTTACGAAAAACACCAGAACAAATAGATAAGTTAAATATATGACATAGAACAGGAGCCAGAGAAATACTACAGTTTTTCAGAATATATTCAAGAACTCTATATCTGGACCACACGAGAAACTGTTAGGCTATATAACAAAAACGAGTCATCAAAATTAGTCTCCACATTATAAAGTAAGGTACCGCCCTCTGACTTCAACCCTACCCTCGGTACAATATTTATATCATGGAAACATAATCTATATAACCAAAAAAGAATCCTCTCAATCGGCGCAGGAGTAGGAAAGTTATATGACATATTTCCCCCACCCCGCCCAAACAATCAAAAAAAATTTAATATAAAATACAACAATTTTATTTCATAGGATTGATCTCCATACTGTAAAAAAAGAATGGTCTAAATTGGCCCTTGCGTTACGAAGGTAGTACTCCCCTCCCGTCAATTTCCGGAACCCTAAGTCAACAATTCTTGTCTTGGAACCAGTGGAGCAACAATTATCTGTTCACGCGTTACGAACTACTCCCACTTTAGGTAGCAGAGACTTCGGATGGTTGTTAGATCGGTAAAAAGTTACAATGCAATTTGCGAATACAAAAAAAAGTTACAATAATGTTTGACAAATGCGTGCAACGAAGTCGCCTGTTACGCCACCTTTTGACAGGTGAGCCTGTGCTTGCAGGTATAAAAAAGATTTGTAACTTTGATTTTTTTTAATAATTTAGTCTATGTCATTATATATATATATATATATATATATATATATATATATATATATATATATACTTATATACGAATATTTTTGGCGAGGTACTAATGGGATCACATATTCTATACAACAACAAAACAATCATCCGGCCATACACAAAAATAAAATAAAGAAAAGAAGATAACAATACGGATCGAATTGAGAACCTTCTCTTTTTGCGAAGTCCGATCAGTAGATATCACAGAAACTAAAAAAGGTTTGCTTAATAGCAATAAAAATCAATAAAAGAAAAGTGAATTTAATGTGAATAAATTATCATTTATAAAAAAAATGAGAGAACTGATTTAAAATTTCTAAAAATTAAAGATCCGGTCTGCATAATTTTTTTAGAAGCGGGAATCGTGAAGCTGAAATTTAATTATACACAACCTGAAATGGTACAAAGAAAATAGCCATAACACTGCTCATAATCGTACAGTAAAGTAATCCAAACTAGAAGTTGGCTAATCGACTCACTTTAGATATTTAAAAATGAACACGTTTTAATACGATGGTGATGATGATGAGACCCGTCATAATCAACTGAACAATTTTTAATGAGATTGGCATACCACAAGACTGAGTTTAACGTTTTTTTATGCCGTAGTTCAAAAAGTGTACTTTAAATGACGGCGACTCAAAACTTCGCAGTTTGATCTTGTCCTTCGATTACGATTTAAAATATTGTCGTTCATTTGACTAAGTAGCGTTGTATTGTTCATAACAATGTCCAATTACTACTCACCGACCGCTTGTGATTTGCATGACGTTTTACCAAGGACAGCGAAATGAACTTATTAAGTTGTTTAAGCAAGTTCATTCCCTTTCATTACCTTACATAATTGATACAACGGAGCTAAATGGGTGCTGAAACGAAGGTCTTTAATGACGGCTTCACCTTTATGTCGTTCTATACCCACAGGCAAATTTCGATAATCATTACCTAATCTAATGTCAATGAAGCTTTAAAGCATTATTCAGAACACGTTTTCAGACGATACTGACAGAACTCGTAAATCTCCCCGCACTCTAATAATTTCTGGCGAGGTCCTCTTTCGCATTTATTCTCATTAGCAGGTGACACAGTAAACTTTTGCCAGCAAAAACTCTAACAGAACGTCATATTGTTTTGCTTAATTGAAATATACGCGAATATGTTCAGGGAAGAATGCCAAGGGAATTGAATACATGTTTTTCAGGATCAAAATTCATTCCAGTCGTGCAATGAAGTAGCTTTTTCAGGTCGCACTGTGCAGCGGTCGATCCATTAAAACTTCTTCATAGAAAATTGCACTAAAGAGACTTTATTATTTTCGAAAATGCACCCTGAGGAGTTATGCACTATTTGATTGAAGGACGTTGCTCATTACATCAACTAATGGCTTACCTAAATAAATTATCTGCTTATCAAATTGATATTACAATAATTTATTGTAATACATTTTTTTCACATTAAACCCGACCCTTTTAAAATCGCGTTGGCTGCGTTTCAAATCAATGAGGTCGCTTTTAAGTTCTAAATAGTGTATGTTTCTACATGACTCATATGGATATTGAATACTCTGGGTGAAATGCAAACGTCATTGCAAGACGGAAGAGGTTTGTGAAATTGTCAGTTAAACACCTTTCTAATTGAAATATTAACCGGCGAACTCGCCGATGCTATATCCTATTTAAAATGTATTTTCGGAGATAAGTCCTGAGTCAGAGAGAGAGAGAGCTTTACCCCATGACTTATGAAAACAGGGTTTTTCCAAGGCGGGGGAGTGTGGTAGGAAGAGGATTATCTGTGAGTCTCGATCAGGAATGGAAGGATTTTTGCTTAAATTTTTCCTTATTTGCTTTTGTTTATTTTCGTAATTTCTGCAGAACACTCAATATACCAGTTTTTTTATGTCAATCAAAGCGCTTTTCGGCAGAAAATTCACCCTCGCATGTGATAAGGGCATTAAATGCATGTTTAGGTACGGTTCTTAGAATAAAGAATTAGAGGAATGGACAGAAACCGAAAAAATATAAGCATTTTTCTATATGCAGTAGTAAAATTTTGCTTCTATACCAGAGATGCTGACTGAATTTTACTATTTAAAAACACTTTGCTTATGTTATTTACTACGATCTCATAAGCCGACATAAACAAGATGCAAAAGTTATCGTAAGCAAATAGTTTCTGTTGATGAAAATTTACTTTTTTAAAAAATTCTAAGAAACTTTGTAATAACTTGTTGACTGGTTATCACTAAGATTTATGCCACTGTTCTTATCACATCTTTTGTGTCTCCAGCATATCACGGTACACTTTATAATTGCAATAAATATAATTATTTATGTAAATACTTTATAACAGTTTGGACCATTTTTCATAAATTTTGAAAAATTTCGCCAAAATATTGAAATCTCATAAGAAAAATAGAAAAACAGAACTTGAGCAAATCAATCTGTCCAATTTGACAATCTAATGTGACACTTCACTTAACCCCCTCGCCACTTTTCCCAGAAGTAAAATGCTCATCACACGCACGGGACTTTTAGTCCGGGCGCAATGGGGGGGTCATGTATGCAATTTGGGGTCCCCTCGGTAACTTGTCATATTTTTATGTTTTTCGGCACGGAGAATCGATTTTAGTTAAAATTGGTGGTTTTTTTTTGAATTTTCCAAAAAAATTAAAAAAATTAAAACTATTAACCAACTTTATGTGAAAGATCTTTTGATTTTAAACAATTTATGTCTGTAGCATTTTTTTCCTAAAGTCCTTGGTTTAGCTGTAATTTGCAAAAAAATGCCTAACATTTCTTATAAAGTATTTTAAATGGATAACTTATATGGGGCAAAATTCCTCAAGTGTACCAGGTGAAGAAATTCGATGTCTCCGATTTTGTTCAAACTTCACCAAAATATTGTTACTGGTATAAGGATTTAAAAAAAGGATTTAAAAAAAAATTTTTTGCAAAAGTTATACTATATAGTTGTATACTTTGCATTTTTGCACTTTTTCTCGTGATCATATCTTTTTTGAAAAATCATAACTATCGCCACCATTGCAGTAGAACAGTGATCTTTAGTGACTTGTAAAGGTCGTTACATGCCGTTCCGAATAAAAATATAATTTTCCAAAATACAAAATATTTAAAAAACAATTTTGACTTTGAAAAATATTTTTTGGTTTTTTACACATATACTGAAAATGCCATCTCAGCTTTAAAATCATCTATCATTTAGAGTGGCAAAACAATGTTAAGTGTAAATTTTTGATTTTTGAAAGCCCGCGCACGCCTTTTTTGCTTGTTTGTTGCTTAGAACAGATAAACATAACATTACATAAGAAAATGTAGATGGCGCGTTAAAGAGTATTCTCACAGTCAGTATACAGTCAGTAAGTATACAGTTAGATATCGCCACAAATAGTCAAAATGCCAGACAAGTTAAAAGATATAAGATATTGTTGCAATCCTTTGAAGGTGAAGAATCATACGTGGAAAAACAAGGGTATGAGAAAAGTGACTTCGTACACAGTTTCCAACCCTTCCTGTCATCACAAAAGTATGTGGATCATGCAGAAACAAAGTGAAAGTGATTTCTGAAGAAGGTGCAATTTCATCTGGAGATGATGACACAGAACGACTGCCCGATGTAAGTTTGACTTAATTTTTTATGATAATGGGGATACAGTGAGAAATCGACTCCCGGTCTCTAAAAAAGTACGAGATATATAAAAAAGTAAATGAAAAGATATTTTATAGGTGTATTTTTTCATTTGCCCCAAAAGTCGTTATTTTCCGAGATATTCTAGCTTCAAGATTTCAATATATAGAAGTACTATCCGTTAAATGACATCACCTGGCGGTGAATATCAAGGCACTGCATCTCGTCCAATTTGGAAATACAAGCAAAGACATATCGAATATTTTTCCTTATTCTACAATTTAAGCATTACATATCTCGTACTTTTTTAGAGAGCGGGAGTCAATTTATCACTGTATCCCCATTATCATAAAAAATTAAGTCAAACTTACTTTCACTTTGATTCTGCATGATCCACATACTTTTATGATGACAGGAAGGGTCGGAAATTGTTTATGAATTTGTGAAGTCACTCTTCTCATACCCTTGTTTTTCCACGTATGATTCTTCACCTTCAAAGGATTGCAACAATACTTTATATCTTTCAACTTGTCTGGCATTTTGACTATTTGTGGCGATATCTAACTGTATACTTACTGACTGTGAGAATACTCTTTAACGCGCCATCTACATTTTCTTATGTTATGTTATGTCCATCTGTTCTAAGCAACAAGCAAGCAAAAAAGGCATGCGCGGGCTTTCAAAAATCAAAAATTTTCACTTAACATTTCTTTGCCACTCTAAATGATAGATGATGTTAAAGCTGCGATGACACTTTCAGTATATGTGTAAAAAACCAAAAAATATTTTTCAAAGTCAAAATTGTTTTTTAAATATTTTGTTTTTTGGAAAATTATATTTTTATTCGGAACGGCATGTAACGACCATTACAAGCCACTAAAGATCACCGTTCTACTGCAATAATGGCGATAGTTATGATTTTTCAAAAAAGATATGATCACGAGAGAAAGTGCAAAAATGGAAAAGTTTACAACCCTATAACTTTTGCACAAAAATTTTTTTTTAAATCCTTTAGCACGATAAATACTTATACCAGTAACAATATTTTGGTGAAGTTTGAACAAAATCGGAGACATCGAATTTCTTCACCTGGTACACTTGAGGAATTTTGCCCCATATAAGTTATCCATTTAAAATACTCTATAAGAAATGTTAGGCATTTTTTTGCAAATTACAGCTAAACCAAGGACTTTAGGAAAAAAATGCTACAGACATAAATTGTTTAAAATCAAAAGATCTTTCACATAAAGTTGGTTAATAATTTTATTTTTTTTTATTTTTTTGGAAAATTCAAAAAAACCACAAATGTTAACTAAAATTGGGCCATATCTCGAAAACGACACATTTTTGAGCCTGGTAACCTCGTAAAATCGATTCACCGTGCCGAAAAACATAAAAATATGACAAGTTACCGAGGGGACCCCAAATTGCATACATGACCCCCCCATTGCGCCCGGACTATTTTAGTTGCGATAGCCTTTCCTCCCGTTCTTAATTCTAAGGTTCTACCAAAAGTTTGCCATGCCGCCCGCGTACATTGCTGGTGGTAACTGTTCCCACCGTTCGATTAAAGTTTTAGAAAAGAACTTTTTGAATACGAGAAATTAAATTATTTAAACTGAAAAAATATTTGTTCTTTTCCAGCAAAGTTTGAATATTCAGATAAAATCAATTCCTTTCAGTTATAACAAAATATTATACATATTTATATTTGTCACATGTCTATGAATAACCAATTGGCGCATATTTAACTAGAAAAATTACTACTAACATGATATTCATTGTGTACCGAAAACATTTGAACTATTCCACCTTTGTGCAATAATTTTTAGGTTTATGTTAAGTTAGGTCATAATTTTGTGACTTCAGGGAGATCTATCTTCCATAACCTCTGACATTCCTCTGCAATTGTCAAAACATTTTAAGCGTATTAAGTTGTTGACAATGAGTCGCTGCCTGTGCAATGTGACCTAAACCAACATTATGGAATGATAACTCTTTAACCCTTATTCTACTAATTACTTACTTCACCAGAGCCTGATAAACGTAAAGGTAAAGTAGGCAACTGCCAATTTGACCTGCGTCGATCGGAGCATCGCGGCCCAAGAAAAATAAGTCGTTTCTACAATATTCTGCAGAGTAACTAATGTTGATGCCTTCGTTTTACAAAGGTTGAGTTCCAAAGCTCAATGTTATTTCATTTCCTTAATTTAAATAAATTTTTTCAAAATTGAATGTATAATATTGCGCTCTGAATGTCAATCAAAATGTTCATGCAAACTTGAACGTGTGTATGAGCGGTCAAGTATGCATGACGTTAGTCGGCATCTGCAGGCGAACGATTTTTATTTTTGGTTCTTAATTGCGAGCAATATGCCTAGGATGGCAAATGCGGCGTCGGCCGCCACTGGGGACGCCATGGTTTCAACTGATGGGGCATCATGCAAACTGGACGGTAAACTTGATCGTGAGTGGTCTATATGGATGCGCTGCAAACTGGACACCGCGTCAAGCCCGCTGCAGACTTGACGGTAGAATTGATCGTGTATGGCCTGCTTTAGGTTGGCAGTGCAGGTTCGCACGAAAAGGAATACTGGCGGATTTCCCAATTCGCTCGATGCGGCTGTTGGATCATAGATAATAATATTTTTTATACACTTTCATTCATTCAATTTTCGTTTTATTCAGTCGTTGTAACTGTGAATTGTGTTTGGATAGTTTTGCAGTATTTAAAAAGACTGCGCATAAGTGCTTTGAGCAAATCAACGAAACGGTGAGTGTAGAAAACTGAGGTGATGCCTACTCTAAAGTAGTTTACATATGTTTTTTAATGGAGATATTACATATTTCAACCAATTTTACCAAGTTTTATTTGGAACTTTAAATACGTGATTGTTTATTACCGCTTTACGTCGGTGATACAAGGGAAAAAGAAACGGCAAAGGGGATCAGAAAAAAGAAAAAAACAATAAGAACTACACAAGCTTAACGAATAATTAAATAAGACACCAAAACTTTTTTCACGCGGGTTTACTCGTGCCTTAATGGAAAATAAACCTCGTAGTCATTTTACTGAAGCACTTGGCTAAAAAAAACATAATGGCAGTCTTTCGATTGTTTGATGTGACAGAGAGGAATCTTTGACGTCTACGACATGGAAGCAAATAAGAACTCTCGAGCCCAAGGAAAAAAGAATCATAATTACGGGATGGATGTAAAAGACGTTGTCTCTCTATCTTGTTCCCGTAACCCCTTCTGGGGTTTGAGGCGAGAGAAGAATTCCATCCAATTCGACACAACAACTGCAAGTGGATCTACAATGTAATGTGAATTCCCAACCACCGGGAATACTCTGCAGCCCACAAGGCGTTGTGCTTAGAGGAAAATAAAAGTTCAAAACTGAACATATTTGTCTGTATTGGATAGGTTTTTTACAGAACAGTCACGGCGACTGCATAGAAACTTAATAAGAACTGAAATTTCCCATTTTGATTTCTAGCAGTCTGACGATTAATTTAAAGAGGCTTATGCAAAGTTTGGGAAACATTATTCCGAGGAAATCCAGCCGGAAAATGAAAACATAGTACCTGCAGAAATCACACAGACTAATTTTTGCCAATGACAGGTAACACTTCTAAAATACTTTCTTCGATCATCAATGACTTAAAAACGTGTGAACGCACTCTTGTAATAATGGCAATTGAATATATCTTGAAAAAATTGCTTTTTAAGGTATATTGAAAGAATTCACATAAAAAGCAGAAAAGTTAGGGTTTAAAACTTTATCACTTAAATGGGGTTTTTCTAACTAGGATCAGTAATCTTAATCACCATTTGTAAGTATTACATTGCATTTTTTCGCTTTTAAAATTTAATAAAAGGGGTGATCGATTCTATTTCTACTTTATCAAAGTTTCGAAGGCACGACTTCTACACATTTGGGCTCTGTGTTCAAATATTTTCATTTATTATATTGACGTCCTATTCTTCATGCACGTCATAACAGTAGGTAGGTAATGCAGTAAAAACAGCGTATACTATATAATAGAAGTAGAAAAACCTATTTAGCTAACAAGGGGGGGGGGGAAGCCTCATGACATGCATTGTCTAGATGCCTATACATGGCTTAATCCGGCCCTGTACTCCACATACCTCGCTTTCATTAGATTATTCCTATAAATTTTCAATTAGTATATAGATTTTATTAAAATTAAACATATATATGTATGTAGGTTATGAAATGTTGTTTTAACTAACAGTTAATCAAAATGAAAAAGTTTATCATTCAACTCATGTTGTTATTTGAGTCTAAAACTTATCAATATCATAAATTAATAATCCCATAACTGATATTACTAAAACTTAAAAGGATTGCAAAAAACCAGACTAGGGTTGCGTCATAAATTCTTCTTCTATATTCTAGAACCTTGTCAACCGCTAATGTTCCAATCCCTTTAAAACTAGTATTGAAATCAACTTTAGATCGAGTCTCACGCAGTTTTCGTTAAGTAACATGAATTCCTTCATTATCTTAGAAAAGCTTCCATTTAGAAGCAAATCAACAAAAATAAATAAACGTAAGTCGAAAGAAAAAGTGCTGAAAATGACACTAGAAATTTTGATTTCAAGAAAACCGTACAGGTAGGTATTGCAGTGCTTTCAGATAGCGTATCGGTAGAAGTGAAGAGCTGTTCATCACCTCTCAGAGACGACCAGTCGATGTTTACTTTAAGATCTTGTTCAAACAAGGTCAGAAAACTAATCTTTCATAGCTTACGTAACATACTAAATGACCAGTCAGCCCCCTTTACCTTTCCTTCTTGGGGCAGGTTTTGATGAGCAGCTTAAATAAAGCGTCACTCCGAGTTAAATTTTCTTACCTTTCATTAGAGCTTATCACTTTGAGCGCAACAACTTCACCACGTTGCACTCAGCGTACCAAAACTGAGCCTCGGAACCAATTACTGTGAATGTTCAGATGATTCGAAAACGATTAATGAAGGCCGCTAACCAAATGTTGAGCAAGTTGCTAGCCTGAGTGATTCGCGTTATTACCTTATTTTAATGAGAATACTGTCTGCATTCCAGAGAAAGTAAGTGAATTAGTAAGCTTGTGGTCATATGCATCCAAACTGTGATCCAACTTCCCGTCATAACTTTATCAAGCTTGAATCCAATCGGAATTATGTACGGTGCAGGCAGTTTAACCTTCAGAGAATTCACCTTAGGCTAAAGTCTTTCTTCTTCCACTTAAGTCAACCAAGAAGTCAGCTGACCCAACGCAGACAAAGTGGCTGCAAGTATATTTTGGTTGTCAGCCGAGCTAATTTGTAGATACTTTTCTTATCATTAATCTTTTGCATTAATTAGAATTTTAAACCAATTAATTTTTATTTGTATAAATCTAAGAAGAGCTTAAAAATCCTTCCCTCGGGAGAGGTATTGCCAAACTCTTTGATTTATATTAACTTAGTCCCCAGTACCGGATATAAATCTTAATTTAGAGAGCCGGAACGGTACACTTCAGTCACCGTGATAACTCGCAAAATCTTCAGCAGTCAGAGAATTTGAGGGAAGAAAATTTTGGATGAAATGACATCCTTTTGTAACAATTTTCGAAATTTTCAGAAATCCCACATTATATTACGTGATTCCATACGAAGTTGGGAACTATACTGCAGTAACTAAATAAAGCATCATAATCAGTATTTGTTGATTTAATTAATAAAACCGCTTTGCGAGTAACTTATTGATTTGTATTGGGCAATTATCCCATTTTTATATGCGACTTCTGCCAAACATACGAGTACCAAATAATTTTTGCTTACATTTTACTGTACATTGATTAAATATGCTTCCTCTAAGAAATTATTGGATTCGGCATGAGGCTAACATTCTCCTGGCGTTTTAAATCTCGTTGTGTGGTCGATATCCCACAAACTCTCCAGCCATTCTATAATGTATTACAAACTGTTCATTTGAATGCCTAGAAGTTCAAGGAGCTGGATGTGGTGCTGGTTGTCGTGATGCGTCTGTACTGCTGTGATTGGAGTGGGAGAAAGGTCCTCCCCAATGGGAGAACTCAGTGCATCTCTACACTGACGGCTCAAAAGTGGATGGCAAAGTGGGTGGAGGAATATTCTCGGAACACTTGGATCTCGATGTCTTATTTCGCTTACCTGACTACTGCAGCGTGTTTCAAGCAGAAATCATGGCTATAAAAGTAGCTGTGGACCGCCTGAATCAACTAGCGCTACCTACAGGAAATGTATGTATTTTCACAGATATTCAGGCAGCTATTAAATCCCTTTCGGGAGTATACACAACCTCTAAAACGGTCATAATATGTCGCTCAACACTAAATGACATAGCTGAGCACCTGAAAGTACGGCTCATCTGGGTGCCTGGACATAGTGATATTCCGGGCAATTGCAGAGCCGACGAACTAGCTAGAATCGGTACCACACGTCCTGATTCGGACATTAACCACCAGCCGTGTAAACCGCTAGCTACATGCAAAATGGAGCTCTCACAGGAGGCCCTCAAGATTGCTAATAACAACTGGCAAGAAGAACACACGTGCCTGATTACCCGACAGATATGGCCAAAGCTTGGCCTTAAGCGGTCAAGAGGGCTTATCCTACTCGGACGCAAACAAATTAGCACTACAGTAGCCGTAATCACGGGTCACTGCCTCATAGGTAGACACGCCGATAGGCTGGGCGTGCCCTAAAACGACTTCTGTAGGAGTTGCCACGACGAGGAGGAAGAGGAGGAACCATACTTCACCTCCTCGGTAGCTGCCCGGCCCTAGCCAACCGTAGGAACCGACTTTTGGGCTCCCCCTACTTCAAAGAGCTAACCGAGCTAGGCTCCATAGATGTCAAAAACCTGACTCGATTTATCGGGAGTTCAAAATAGTTCCCGACGATGAACTAAGGATGAACATCCTTCACAACCCAGTCAAAATAATTTTTACTTCCCGTGAACTAGTTCCACTAGATACAAAAACTGGTTCGGTGTACAGAGGACAGAACCCTCCTATTCCTTAGGTAATTTTATGGGCTTGTAAATTTCAAACCGAAAACCGAATTTTTCAGGAGAAGCAAAAACCTTATTAACATCAAAAGTATATCTGCATTACGTAATACGAAAGTCGTATTTTGACATGCAATTCTTATTAATCATTCTAATTAATTCTCGAAGAAATGTAGAAGAATCGATGGGCCTACCTATTTTGAATCAGTTTTCACAAAAATAAATAGCTGAAAATCCGAGATGAGCCCTTTCCGAAATGACCGATTCAATTATATTTCGTTAAGCGTTTTCTTATAATTTGTTTTTTAGAAAGAGAGACTTAGAATTATTTTTCGCTGTCATCAAATAAAACTAATGTTATGTATATCTTTAGGTACGAAAGTTTTGTATTTTTATTTATTTTTTTGACTTAAGTACCGTGTTAAGAATATTAATTTTGAGGCACCAACTTCATTCAAGGAATATTTTGTAATTTTGTAGTCAGGCCATTAAGATATAGCATATATAGTTACGAATTAGAGATAAAGTAATTTTTGAGTTTTTTTCAATTAAGAAAGAATTGGATAATATGAGTTTAACATGAGGCGTTCGATTATCTTCTTTTCTCATACTTTATCCTTCGGCATGAATCTTTCTTTAGTTGCGCGACCAAGAGCAAGATGGCATCCCTTTTGACCCCTCCCCACACTACTCTACCGCAGCCCCTAGCCGGCCAGCATGCCATCACCCATCCTGCTCAAGCATCTGCTGACGGGTAAATGTCCAGCCGAAGCAGCGACCCTACTTGACATCAGCTGATTTTCAGTTGATGTCATCCAAAGTCATAGCCTGCCTTGGGCAGTCATCCAGCGGCAGTGTTGGTCACAGCCCGGAACAATATTTGTGAATTAATTATTTAGTGGAATTTTGCTCTGATTGGACTTTTTCATTGCTATTATATTCTAAGAAAGAAACAATAGATTTATGGGAGCTGAAATATGTTATAAATAATTTAGATTCGAACTTATTGAAATATTAAAAAAAAACTCCGTCAAGTGTTTTCCATATTTCATTGTGCTCTCATTTTGATCATTTGACATAATTAAATTGAATTTTGATTTTAAAAAATCAGCTAAAGGTTTTGATTTGTCTTTCGAAAAATCCACATTAAAATTTCCATTCAAAATTATTGGTAAATTGTGTTTATTTTGATTCAGAAGAGCAGATACGGCTTCGGTGTAGGTAAGTAAATTCTCGAGGATGAATTCGACAGTTTTCTTTCCGCTTTGATTTAGTGAAATATAAATAGAACCATTAGAATTACTTGTCAATTTTCTCTCCCATCCCAGCAAGTAATTTTAATGGTTATTATTTATATTTCACCACATCAAAGTGTAAAGAAAGTTATCGAAACATGAATTTACTTGCCTACACCGAAGCCGGATCCGCTCTTCTGAATCAATATTTACACAAATTACCAATTCTTGAAACGATGCACTCCTTGTATAGCGGTACTCAAGTCTCCAAAGCTTATTTATATGGCGGTACTCAAGTCTCCAAAGCTTAGGGGCTTTAGACATGCTCAGTCTCTACTGGGTAACCGGTTATAATGAAGCTGAACGATTCACAAATAGGCAAGGAATAAAAATAGAAAGGCGTCTTAATTGGGGGGGGGGGGGACCTACGGACTCTTCATAATATCACTACGGTTATAATGAGTCGCTTTTTGGGTCCTTTTGGTAGTGATTTCGTCCGCAGCGGGTTAATAGTCTATAATAGTTCGACAGCGCTGAGCTAAAAAATCTTTTTGGTAGTCATGTCGTCCACAGCGAGTTAATGGTCTAAAATAGTTCATCAGCGGTGAGCATGGCATTACCAGGATTCTCAATAGCTGCCTCTGGTTCAAATAATCACTGCTTAGTGGTGCCAAATCGACTTAGGTGAGGTAGCTCTAAAATGGTATCACAACAAACCATATTAAGAGCAGTGTGGCGCAGACTGGTTTACTATCTGGTGGTTACCAACTCACCTAACCCTAACAAAAATACACATGGAAAGCCTTGTCAGTTTATTAGTCCTCTTGCTCGGTCAACTGGTAGTATGGGATAATTATAAGATTGCTTACTTTACTTGACTATATATGTGAACGAACAGCGAAGGAAAGGTTTAGCTCAACATACGCGATATTTTATTGTTTCACTCCACCAAAACAAATATTCGTTTAAATTCCTATTAGCTGCTATTGTCAATATTGACACTTATATTATTGCTTCAAAAAAGTTATAAAAATGTTAGTGGAATTTTGTTTTATTGCCGTTATTAGCTTGTGTTAGCTAGAATTCACACCCTTGTATCCTGGCGTTCTTTTACTCGTACCTAATGGAAATTTTGCTATAAAAAAGGGTTAGTAAACAATAATACCTATCATAGTTGAAAAACAAATCAATAAGTGCGGGTATTTTTAAGCAAAAATTAGTAAAAATGGCAGAATTTAGTTTTGAGTAATACGCGGATATTATTTACATTTTTGGTGTAGTAGACGGAAACGAGAGAGCGGCTGTGCTGGAATATCAAAGGAGATTCTCTAACCCGCGAGCAGCTCAAAGAGGGATACACGGAATTTCCAAAGGTTAAGAGAAACAGGAAGTGTAACTTCACATGGCATGGAGACACGACACGAAACTTCGGAAACTTCTGCCGACGTCGAGCAGCAAATAATCACCATCGTGAGGCAGGACCCTGAGACGAGCACGAAACGAGTCGCAAGGCGATTAGGAGTGTCGTCATCTAAGGTTTGGAGGGTTATTCCTCGAGGGAAATTACGTCCATATCAACCATACGTCCATATATCCATAGGGGAATGTTTCACCAACACGATGGAGTACCAGCGCATTCAGCTAACATTGTGAAGGAAATATTAAGTGAATAATTTCTTAACCGCTGGATTGGACGCGGTGCACCGATTCCTTTGTCTGCTAGATCTCCAGACCTTACTCCATTGAACTTTTTCTTATGGGGAACAATGAAGGATGAAGTTTATTCAAGCCCTGTTAAAATCAGGGAGGATTTAGTCAGCAGAATGGGGAATGTAGCGACGAAAATACGGGAGAGGCTGGTTGCAATACGCCTTAAACAGGGACCTAGAAGGAGATTGTTGGCATGCATTCAAAGTGACGGTTGACATTTTTAGCTGCTTTTGTTACTAATCAACATTAATTGTAATTATTTTTAAATTCAATAGAAAGCATTTTAGAATTAATTTGAGTTTAATTTCTTTAGTTTGTTGATTTTTATCTTACTCTTGGATAGGATTTCTACGTATAAATGTTTACATGTTTTCTCTACGTGAACATGTTGCAACTTTTAGGAAAGGTAATAAGATGGGCAATTTAATAAAAATAAAAAAGGGGTTTACTAATTACATGAATTTCGGAGAAAATTTGGAAAAATTCTGAACTTTTGGTAATTGCAAACCATTTTTTTCACTTTTGGAAGGACAATTTTGTAAAGATAATTCGGATAGTACTTTTGTAGCGTTTATTTGATGTCGCTGTGTTGGGTAGATCAAAAGATAAAAATAAAAGAGTAATGTGCATTACATGAAAAACTGAAATTTATTAATCACCCTGTAACTCCCAAACGCTTGAAATTGCCCCCCCCCCCCATCCCCCTCCCCTTTACCATACAATTTTTTGTTTGCCTAGTTTAGATCTATCACCCTACTCATTTTGGCACGTCAGATCTGAAACCCCTTGTATAGTAGTTCAAGTTCTACAATTAAAAGTCAGTACACCCAGGAATTAATCTAAGAGATAAAAAATTTAGAAATCTACCTATTATGTATAGTATGTGCATAGAAAGTTCTCAATAGTGAACATGAAATGTATCCTTTTTTAACTGAAACATTTTTTAACATGCAGTTCAACTATCAAGTATGGAATTCGAAGATGTGATAAAATCTTATTATGTATTCAATTTCGGCATATACCACAAATTTCATAAGATATTTTTCATAAACTTCAAAACTTTTTATGAACTATCGAGAGCAAAATATATTATAAATGCGTGAGAATTCGCCTTCTTGGATGGACATTGGAATTCGTTAAAACAGTGAATATTTAAAACCTGACATTTAAGTAGAATACAAATTGCCATATGTTAATGTCACCTTCAAAAGAGCGAGGCAAAAGTTTCTGAATTATTATAATATTGAAAAAAGTTCCTTGACTCGAACCGGTATAATTCTATTAAAATGGAATATTATAGATTAAATTGCAATAAATATTACGCTACTCCAAAGATTTCCGTCATTTGTCTGTTTAGCGAGTTTTATTGAACTTACCAAATAAGCTAGTTTTATATTTATTATGTTCACCAACCTTATTCTCACACTGCTTACAAAAATTTCTACAGAAAAATATTTTCTTGGCCTACGTTTTTTAGTTACATTCTTCCCACGTGAAATTTATGCCTCTTCAGAAAAACCATGACTGCCCCCGCAATTCTAGCTTCTTAAGAATGATTAATATCTTAAAATCCACGTCAAGCTAAATTTTTTTTAGTAAAATTTATTTCCCTAAAGCATTTAAGAGTCAATGAATCATGTAATGGATTTACGAAAAAAAAACTCACTCCAGATTTTACGATCTTCACTTACCTGAAATAAAGAAAAATTATTAAATAAATTTAATTTAATTCATTCATTTTTAATAAATTTTTCAGGTATTTATTATGAGGCGGTGATAATGGAGCTGTAGAATTCTTATGGCACCTAAAGGTTAGGAATAATCAAATTTCACAGCACACAGTACAGTACAATAGGAACAACAGAGACCATTTGAGAAAATACTTTTATTTCATGACTTAATCATTAGAATATCTTCAACAAAGAATGTGAATGGCACTGCACTTCTTTCGAAATGCTGGTGCCATTATCTCATGCAAGATCTTTACCATAAATTGTTCACTACGCGGAGATAGATTTTATCATTACCTACAATTATGACGGTTTGTTAAAAACAATGTGGGGTGTGGTAAGGGTAATGAAAACTGTATGACATTTATAACAAGTACAGTAATTTTAGGATAATAGTAATTTGTTGGCGTTATGTTGAATTAATATTCGTATTCGAAGAACACTACCAGCGTCACATATTTGTAACGACCCTCTTTTGACCTGAGCCCGCCGCCGTCAGAAATATGTGTCGGATGTTATTATCAGTTTATGATAAGGGCTTTTGCCAAATGTGAGGAATAGGCTACAAAATCAATTATTTATGTATAGCCCAGTGACACTTATGTGTGTCGGTTTGTAAAATTGCTAATTCCACTTACTTAGAACATTATACGGTCGATTCTGGGTAAGGGAGGATTCAAGGGAACGGGAATTTTTTTTCACTTATGCTGGTTTTTCACTTAGCCAGTTTCAAACTTACAAACGCGCGGGAGTGGCTTCTCTCACTTACGGATTTATAAAAAAACAAAAAACAGTGATAGATAATCTAGATAGAACTTTTATTTGACCTTAGTAATACTGCACCTTAAAGTCGTTAAAGGCCCATCCGCACGGCGCCCTTTTTCGTTCAATAAGCGCATGCGTTATAGCGGGAATCTCGTGCGCTATTTCGTTCAATTTATCAGTTTCGTGGGATCCTGATTAAACAATGTTGTGAAATTAATTTTCTGCAAATTTAAGTGGGCATGATTTTACAACGTACCGTAATTGTTTTTAATTTAAAAAAATTATTTATAACAGTTCTTGGCTGGAATTACATAACTTTTATTTAACATAAGCAAGACCCTGAAGTTTATTGAAGAGTATTATTATTCTTGGTCTAACAAGGTATAAGAGGATTTTAAAATCGTTAAGGGACAATCTCGTGAAGTTTTTAACCGACTTCCCAAAAACAAAGAGGTTCTAACTTCGACGTGTATTTATTCGTAACGCGTAGACCAATTTTGATGATTCTTGTTTTGTTGGTACCAAACAAAAAACAACTACAACTACAGAGCCACAATTGAAAATAATACATAATACTACCTGAACGTTTCAGCTCACGGGATCATAAGAAAGGACGATGAAATACTTTTGTTATAGTTGATTGGTTTGTTTGATTTGCACCGACTTCAAAATGTCGTAATAGATATAAAGTTAAAAATTATTTTATGCTCTTTAGCGCTTTTTGTAAAGTCGGTTCAACTTTTTTTTAAAAAACTATTTTAATAAAGAAATAATCACTGTCACTCTGTAGTCCTTTTAAAATATTTCGTTTTTGTTCTTAAAATGTTCGCACACAAACTCTTCGATTTTGTTTACTTTTCCTTTTCTCCTCCAATAAAATATATTCCACCCATAGCCCACGAAAAACAACTTCACTTTCACTCATTTCGGAATTAACAGCGCTACTTTAAAACGCACGGTTAAGTGAGGCAAATCGTGTGGATTGGCGGAATACGTTCAACAAGGCGCAGGCTTTGTTACTTGCGCTTTAATATATAGCGCATGAGCTAAGCGAATGCAATTTGAGGCACGGTATGGATGGGCCTTAAAGGAATTACAAATTTCTTTACAAAAGCAAAGTTAGAAGTATTTAAAGAAGTGAGGGGGTGAAAGTGACGCGACCTAGCATTTAATATCACTCATAGAGTTTTCTCTCTTAAGTAGTTCTCGCCAGGTTCGATTGTAATAAATACACGCTCGACTCTAAAGATATAGGGCAAGTGACAGTCTCAGTTATACATACGAATAGGGATCCAAGCGTGAAAAACGACCCCCTCATATGTATAGAGTTTTCTGTTTCTCACTTATAGAGCTTTTCGCGGGTCAAGATGACGGAACCTGGCAATAACTCTTACTTATGGAGTTTTCTCGCTTATCCAGTTCTCGCTTAACCAAACTTGACTATAAATCAAATCTATCCCACATGCGTATGTTGTTTCATTGCATAAAGCTTGAAATGGGGAGGTCGGGTAATAGTTCATAATTATACCGGAAATTTCCACACATTCACAGGGGGAAAGTAGTAGAGCAGCAGTAGTTATAAGGTCTGTTCCCTTGTTTGTCGAGTAATATCTCTCCGTGCAAGAACTTATCATTTGGCTGAGTGTAATTGTTAAAAACCCAGAAGAATCATGTTTCATGCAAACTCATGAGCAACAAGAAGATGCAAATTCTGACACTTAAAAAATAGTTTTAAAAAAAATGTGAACTGTCTTCACAAAAAGCGCTAAAAAGCATAAAATAATTTTTCATTTTATATCTATTACGACATTTTAAAGTCGGTACAATTCAACAAACCAAACACCTACAAAAAAAGTATTTAATCGTCCTTCCTTGCGATTCCGTGAGCTGACACGTTCAGACAGTTTTATATATTATATTCAATTGTGGTTGGGTATTTGTTTGTTTGTTTAATTTGCACCGACTTAAAATGTGGTAATAGATATAAAATGAAAAATTATTTTATGCTTTTTAGCGCTTTTTGTGAAGTCAGTTTCATTTTGCTTTTAATTATTTTATTTTTTACTTATCTACGACTCGAAGAATGCTGCTCGTATGAACAAAGAAAATCCGGAAACATATAATGAAATTAGTAACTTTCCCGCTTTAGTACCCTCACCTTACAAAATTCTTAACATAACCCTAGCGCAGAACTTTTCTCTATACACCAAGAGAAATTTATCGTAGTAAGAGAATCATCGTAGTCACTCATGTTATGTTATCATTTATCAATAAGGACAACCGAATTAAAATCGGTATATGCTAGGCGCTGTCCATCATCCAACCCTCACCATAAGCCACAATTTCTATCAAAATAAAAATCGATACTTTATGCATTTAGAATAATCTAAATCAGTTCACGCGTTACAAAGTTAGGTTTCCCCACCCCAACCCTAGGACAACATTTTCCAATAGAGTAGCAATGAGGGATGAAATAATACAGAAGAAAAAGGAATCTTCCAAAAAGGCGTGTGAATTAAGAAATTGTGTAACGCCCCCTCCGCACATCACCCAACTTATAAATTTTTGTCGTCGTATCAGCGCGTTACGAAGTTATACTACCCCTCCCCCACCCCCCACCTACGGACCAAATTAATCTCCTATTACGTCTGTTCGTTTCGCTGTAGAATGTAATCGATGTGACGTCAAAGGTGTAGCAATTTATGTCAGCGAAACAAACATTTTATGTGCAATTATATTTAACGGAACGTGTTTTGGTTAATACAATTTTTTAATATAACAAATAAAACGGAAAATAAATATTGCCGACTTTAATGCAAGAAATTATGTGTGACTCGTTTAATAATTAATTAAAATCACTTCAATTAAGACCGGCTTTGTTTGAAAATTGCCTGACAAATGTCAAATATCTGCCTGCACTCATTGCACTTCAGCCAAAGCAAGTGCAGAAATTTCCACTCTTTTGCAGCGAAACAAACGTTGTGCAGTTGCATTAAAATTACACCGAGAGCGAAACAAACGCCGTTTGACGTAAATTTTGCACACAGTGCAGGCAGTGCAGAAAAAGTGGAGCGAAACAAACAGACCTAAAACTACACTCTATGCAACAGTAAAAGAAGCATCCAAATCGGTTCACGCGTTCCGAAGTTAGACTACCTCCCCCACCTGGGCCAAATTTTTTCTCCTATTAGCAATGGGGGATCATACTCTGTACAACAAAAAAGATCCAACCAAATCAGTCTACGCGTGAGAAAGTTAGGTTTCAACCCCACCCAACCAAAATTTTTTTGACATGAGACCAATCGGTGAACATATTCTACCCACAAAAAAAGAATCATCAAAATCGGTCTACGCGTTACGAAGTTATGCCCGGTCAGAAGTAAAAACAGAAAAAAATACGTCGATTTTACAACCTCTTTGTTTTTGGGAAGTCGGTTAAAAATTTTGTTTAAGGCTGTAGGCTGATCCCATATTGAGATTTATGAACCATTATAATTGCAAATTTGCGTTAGTTATACGCCCTATCAGTAAAATTTAAGCTTTTAAAACACAATTAGCTTAGGTTATAGCCGCAGAAGAGGAAGAAATTGTAAAAAAAACCGAGCAATTCTTCAACAGCTGTTTGCACTTTTGCAAGAAAACATTTTTGATCATGTAACAACTAAAATGTGTGGATACTGCACACGTAGTATCCCAATTTCAGATGAAGCAATAGAACTATTGGTTTAACGTAAAGAAAAATATATGGTACCGAAGTGGAAATTTTTTGGAATTTTATATTGAATATGTAGTACGAGATCCGGCTGCAAGATTACTACGCTCATCGAGGTTTTAATCAAAATCTAATTTTAACATATATTTATGAATGGGGGTATATTTTGCCGAGTTGCCTATCAAATTGTGGCCGCTAGTATTTTTAATTAAAATAATATTAATTGATTTTTTGGAAAAAATTTCATTCACTTGTTTTTTAAATAAAATATAATCCAATTCACAGCAATATTTGTAAAGAGCTTGAAAAGTTATGGTTACCATTTCGCACTTGGCCGCAACCTCTTCGCAGCCAGGTGTAAAGAGGTATTATTTTGTTGTATTTAAGCTAATGTTTTTCTGTGTATGATGGCATATCTCTGCTTATGTAAAAGTGGCCGCAAAGAGGGGTTGCCAGCTGTTAAATATAGATTAGAGTGAAAGAGAGCTCGCACGCAACACCGCTCGTCAGACGAGGATGGCGATTGCCAGCTGTACGTGTTATTAAAGAATAGAAGCTCGGTTACTTATGTAAAAGAAAATTATATTATGCAGGTAATGTTTGAGAAAATATTTGATTTTATTTGAGTTTTCTACAATGACTTACAAATTTATTAAATATTCATACAGAAAATATGTTAGCCTCTTTTAGGTGTACAAATTAAACAAAACATTGGAAAAACGATTAAATAATTAATAAAACCTATATTATATTTACGTGCCATATATTCATAAATCGCTGCACTCACTTTCATCACTACAAATATCAGAGTCATCTTCATTATTAAAACAATTGTTCATGAAATTACATGCCTTTATTAATCTTCTGACAATAAAAATACTTCAATTCAGTTGGAGTGGGCAATTGCTAAAAGCTGAGCAAAAGATGATTGGTCTAAGATCATTTGCTCAGGCGAATTAATTTTTAATTTGAGTGGTGCAGCAGGGACAAAAATACGACAGAGAAAGGAAGAACGTATTCAGCCAGTTGTTTAACCTCTACTATTAAGCATTCCACTTAAGTTATAGTCTGAGTGCCATACCAAAATTCGGGATGCGAAAAAATATGTTGAAATAATAAAGAAAGGTGTTATTTCAATTTGTTTCGAACTGTTGTTTCTTAATTTTTAGTACTTATAGCCATTTTGGCATCAGGCTAGGCTAGCTAGCATAAGGATTCTATGAAAATGTCGTCTTTTAATTACTTCTGATTGAATGGATATGTAAATAAACAAAATTGCCATACATGGACTGAAAGTAATCCTCAGTCTGAGACTTAATTACATCAAGAAAGGTCGGTGTGTTTAATGGGCCTGTGGAATCATCGGTCCTTATTTCTTACGATATAAGAATGGAGCTGCGTTACCGTCAATAGTGTGTGTTATCGCATGACCTATCAGATCTAAACATGCTGCATTTGCATGGGTTTCAATTTAGTGCTTAAACCTGTGTTGCTGATTTACTTTGGAATATCTAACGTAACAAAAGAGACCTTATTTAATAATATTATGCATGTATAATAATATAATTTTATTCTTGAGGTAGCCAAAGCCCACTGGACAATCCTATGAGCCGTTTAGCATGGCTATGGTCAGAAAGGAATTAGGGTAGGGGGAATGCATTTCCTCGAGCTAGACAAAAGTCCAGAAACGGAGTGAATTTTTTATGGAAGAAAAACTTGCAGGCATCCAATCCAACTCTGCCCTCAATTATATATCAATATGTATATTATATTATCACCATATTATTGTCATAATGCCTAAATGGACGGACAAAAGAACCACCACAAATTTTAATGATTTCCATTCAGACTTCTAGTGTATTTTCAGTATTTTCAAAGATGACAAAAAAATTATACTTGCTGCTCAGTATTACGCATTATTGTGAACTCAGTCGCTGGCTAAAAAACCAAGGTGTAGTTTGCATTCGGAACACATTGCGAGAGTAGTATAAAATTCAGTTAACTTTATTTTATTAAGAAAATCGAATTCATTTTAATTAAAAACTCGTTTATTAAAAAAGTGACAGAAATCTTGTTTAAATGGAAATCTTGTAAACGTAATCATGTTGAATTGGTTGACTATTCAACCATTTAAAAAGCTTGTTAATTTAATGTCAGGTGCCGTAAAACGTTTTATGGTATACTTAAAAATTGTATGGCTTTTCATAATAATAAAGCCTAATAAGCGAAGGGGTTGGGCAAACGCAAATGTCTAACTTTTAAGATTCTGAATATTTCTTCAAATGGAAATCATTGAAACAAGTCCGTTAAAAAAAATTTCTTGTCGTGCTGCAATCCTTAAGCTAAACTGAATTCAGTAAGCACTTTTTCTACAATCTTCAATATGTCACGAAAGCAGTCTCAATTAATGGAAAGTAAAATAAATAAATTTTCTAAAACAGGAAAAAATCTGTCTGATATCAGAAGTAAACTGAACTCGTACCACATTTAACAATACGCCTTGACATTTAAGATTTCATTTATGTGATAGGTAAGATATTGAAAGAAAGGAAGTTTCTTTTTAATTATATTCACACCCTGTTCATCCGGAATGGCTAAATTTAACCTAGGAGTTTTATTTTCAAAATCAGTGAAAATATTCGTTCTGAAATTTGATACGCAAAAATCATGATTCTGTAGACGATTGCACAAGTTAATGACGGAATGCTGTCATCTTTCATCTTTTGGTAATAATGTTAAAGGTGAATATTTTTGATAATTTTATGTCAATTACATCATAAAATTCGATTATGTAATCGACCGTTTGAGCGTCGATTAATTGCTAACATCACGTTGCGCAGTTAGAGATGTTATTGGAAAGGAAATTCAACTATCAATGTCTAGTTAATAAGTGTTTAGTTGTGCAGTTATTTGGTAGTTTGGTAATTCGGTGACAATTCTTCAATATACCCGCAGATTCGAATTTCGGAAGAAGTATAACTATGAGTCAAGAATAATATTATTGTTAATAATTTAATATTATATATTAATATACATTATTGCTGAAAATTTATTTGTAGCTCCCGCAATATCTTGAGGGGGTCCCCTTTCAGCTTTATACAAACTGAAAAGAGAAACTCCTAGAAACCCTTCATATGCACTTTATACTAATTTTCAAAAATGTGACTTAGAATCAGCGGAATTTTCGTAATAGTGCATTTATATGTACATATACAATATAGTGTTAATGCTACTGAAATGATTTCGTTTGACATGACATGCAACATAGTAAACGTACTGGGTGCTTTTAATTTTGCTTTGAGCTTCAGTTTTGCCTTTTGGAGAAGCAAATACGTGTTCGTCATGCTTCATATTGTTCGCCTTTGGTGCAGCTACTCCTTGTTGAGAGCTTAGTGGTATTTCCATCTACTGGTATCTTCTATCTATATCTAAATATGGAAGAAGCACTAACTCTCATTTTTAGGTTGCTAAACCTCAAGAGAAAAGAAAAACGGATGCTTATTCTTGCGTTCGTTCAACTGCCACAAACGTTTTTCTCGAAAACGACGTCACGTAAGAATTTGAAAATTTTTTGTGTATCATGTGGGATATAATTTGAAAGGGATACTTTTCAGGCTTCCAAAAATATTTTTACCAATTTTTTATTGGAGTTAATTTGGTATAAAGAAAAAAACGACGCTCCCTTATCGACTAGTTTTCTAAAGGTAACAGAAAGTTCAAAAATACACCAAAACCAATGACGAGAATAAATCAATACAAAACAAAACAAAATATTTTATAAGAGTTCAGCCTTTCTGCAATTCAATTTTTAGATAGATGAAAATAAATTTTATCGAAATTTACAGTAAAACAACGATATATTGATACGATGGGTTCGTGAAAATCGCCTTTGAGTATTCTAGAAAAACCACGACTTCTCAAAGAGCGAGGCGGAAGTGAGATATTAAGGGAAGACGAAAGAACAGGAGGATTAATAGTATCTGGTAGACAATCCAAAGCAAAAACAGTTTTGGATTTAGTTCGTCGAGTCTTAGAAAAATCTATCTATAGGGGTTGTTCTAAGGTAGTCATTACATTAGCATAAACATTCTAATATAAAGACCAAACGTAGCAATTATACTCTAGAATTGGTCGAAGGAACAAACAATAAAGGAGCTATGTGATATAAGGGTCATCAAACTCCTTAGCCCACCTTTTAACGAAACGCACAGTCTAATTTGCTTTGTGTCAATATGGTCATCGAAAGTAAAACGACTATTCCACTAGACTCCCAAGTTATTGGCTTTGAGAAGTTTAGTTAGTGCACAACCATACATAGCGTAGTTGAATGGTTTTGCGACAAAAAGGCAGAATTGTACACTTACTAATATTAAGAGGAAGATAGTTGATCGAACACCACTTATGAAAGGAGTCTAACTAGGAATTTAAAAGTTTATTATTACGTGTGAAAGAAACAACAGGAACATTTTTTTCAGCAGAAGCATAATAACGAATTTTCGAATTAGAAAAAAAACTTAGAAATTAAAAAGGAGGATACATCATTGATATAAGGTTTCTTGAGGTACACTAGAGGAATTATATATGTTGCTTACAGAGAAGCTCGAAACGATACCCGTTGACAAAAAAAAGCGAACCCAGTCAACAAACAGAGACGGGAATCCGATGGTAGTCATCTTATATTTTAGATTAAAATTCTGTCAAATCGGTTAATATACAGTCAACCTGTCAACCTTCGATTGTCCATATACAGAAGTTACAAATTCTGAAAAAAGACCCGTGGTCGAGAATAATTCTTAAGGAGAGAAACATCTGGTCCATAAGAAAAACTATCAGCCAAGCTATTAATATGTTGCACGATTGTATTGTCATTAACTATAAGATCTTAAAAAAAAGTCACAAAAGAGATTTGCAATGATCAAAGAATCAGTATTTTCGTTGTTGCCCAGAATCATCGAAGAAGACTTTTCGGCAGTTCAACACTTACAATTAACAAATCCCCAAAGTTCAAAAGTGCCACAATATTAGTAGAAGATGCAGAGTGATAGATCTCACATAATCCGACAAAAAATTTACGGCAGGGGTGGCAATCTTGACCGTGTGGGAGTTGCAGCGCGATTAAAAAATTTGCAAATGCAAATTTCGTGATATGCGCATCAGTATTTTATGTTTATCTTTTGATCAACTCAACGTAGCGACATCAAACAAACGCAAAGAACATCAATCCCAATGAGCTTTCCAAAATTATCAACAAAATTTGATCTAACTCCTACTATTGTAGGTACATCCACTGCCAAAAAATTAACTAAAATTCAGCATTTTCCCAAATTTTCTCCGCAATTCATTTAGTTAATACGTGTATGTGTATATATATATATATATATATATATATATATATATATATATATATATATATATATATATATATATATATATATATATATATAAGATTTACAACCTAGAATCTTAACTACGTATCCTCCGGTTGTCTTCTCCACTATGTTTTAATGTAAATAGCTTTTCTTTTGGGGCTAACTACTGAATTTACCCCGACGATGAGTCTTTTTATCAGCATGAGCCATCATATATATATATATATACTCAGACTCATCGTCGTGTCGCTTAGTATACTTCATATTCCTCCATGAGAATTTTGTGCATTAGTTTAACGCAAATAGTGTCAGTACAATGGTAAAGTGTTGCAAATAAAGCGGGAAATTAAATTATGTGCATTAAGGCGTGATTTAATGTGAAGTTGTTTTTATCATTTGTTCAACCCTTTCAAAATTAATATCAACATCAATTTAGCATTTTCTTATTTTTGTTTTTGCTGATGATAGGTAGATGATTCCTGCTAATTTACTTGTGAAATTTCTTTAGCCCATAAGTGCAAAAGTGATTTCAGTTTACATGTATTCCATATTAAATGAAAGACATTTCCAAAGAAAGCTATCGCAAAGGTTAGCGGAAGTATTTTCAGAAGGCATTATTTTGATTTGGATAAAGGAGTAATGTACATACAAATGTTCAAAGGTATGTACTTACATAAGTAAATATAAATTTCGTGATTTGAAATTCTTAGTAAAAGTGAGATTACTTCGGAAAGCATGATTTACTGAAGACGTGGCTCTTATGATCTTAACCTGCAGTCGCAATTTTCTTTTCAAATTATATTATAGTTCTGCTGGTAATATGTGTAAATATTGAAGAACATTATTAAAACGAAGGAAAACTTACTCATCTGCGAGATAAATCATATATTATCTCATCAGAGTGGGATTTTGGTTTTCTTATATTCCCTTATACTACGGGCAATCAGTGTTAAGTGAATGCTTAGTGTTGCTTTTGTTTTATATAAAGTCTATACATTCAATTCCAGACAAGTAAGTTAATTTAGAAATTCGTGGAATATTTTGAAAACTCTTTAAGATATGCCGGAATGTCCTAATTCGTAGTGCAACATAATTATGCCCTATAAGCAATGATTTGGACTTTATTTATTAAAATTTTTTTTTTTACATATTAGTTATTCGGTCATTCTTATTCTGCTTTTAGTCTAACCAACTACATGGTCTTATTAATACTATTAATCATTCTATGAGTTACTATAAGTTTAAGAACTGAATTGCGATTTGTTCATTCACGAAGATAATAGAGACAAGCGAACCTACTCTGAAAGTTTAGTTATAGTTTTGTTTTGAACTGTTGGATAAATTATATTTTAAATTTCTTTCGATCGCAGTATTGTGAAAGTACATATATTGGGATATTCCTACTATTTCTCCAAGTCCATCAAGTGTCAGATTATTCATTTATTCTTGTAGGATTTCAGTTGATTTTCTTTTGATGTGTTATTTTTACGATAATGGAGGTTAACCGCCTAAATCAAGACGAACTCGTTTACGAGCTCGCTATCCAGGGTATGTCCCCTGGAAAAGTCGATGATATGAGATTAAGTCTTCGCTCCGCGCTAAAAGCCGAGAAACTAGGGCAGTCTCTATTACTTGAACCATATCCATTTTCATTTAAAGACGATATTGACGCATTGGGGAAGAAGTTAGAAGAAATTAGAGGTTTGATAGAAATCTTCAAGGGAGAAGTTAGTTCAGCCGATTATAAGAAGATCATGACAAAGTTAGATTGGGCTTTTTCTAGATTAGGAAGGGCAACAGCAGGTGATGAGGCAGATTCAAAGGAAAGTAGTAAAATGAAAAGGGAATTAGTTTTAGCACTTGGGTCTCTGCAATATAAGGCCGAAGATGGTGAATCAGATAGCGATGAGTGCAACGAAAGGGAAACAACGACAATCATAAACGAAGGGAATCCTATAGAAAATAATACTAACCACTCAAGCAATGATTCTACAGCTACAACTACAATCCTATCGGTATCAAGAAGTAGGTTTCCTATATACAAGTAGGGAATTCAATTTTCAGGTGAACGTGAACAATCCTTAAACTGTTTTCTTGAACGAGTACTAGAGTTGAGTGAAGCGAGAGGAGTAAGCATGACAGAGTTGTTTCAATCGGCTCTTGATTTGTTTACTGGTAAAGCTCTGATCTGGTATAGAGATTATAAAAGCCAAATTAAATCATGGTCTGATTTCGTACGAGAATTGAAGAAGGAATACTTGCCTGCCGACTATGATGATAGGCTACTCGATGAAATAAAGTGCAGAGCTCAAGGCAAGGATGAAAGTATCGGAACGTATGTCGCAACAATGAGCAGATTATTCGCGAGACTTAGTTTATCTTTAACGGAAGAGCAACAACTGAAAATAATAAAACGAAATATTTCCCCATTTTATCAGTCACAATTAGGGCTCACTAATATAAAAACAGTTAAAGATTTAGTAGACTTTGGTCGAAGGTTAGAGTCCATACGAGCATCAGTAGAAGCCTTTGTTCCTCCACCTAATAGACGAAGTTCGAAGCTATTAGAACCCTATCTTGCATTTGTTTCTACGAATTCATCCAATGTTGCGTCAGTAATTCCTCATAATAGCCAACCGTCACGTCAAGTTAGATGTTTTAAGTGCGGTCGAGTTGGTCATTTTGCTCGCTTTTGTAGAATCCCTTGCCAACAGACATCAAGGAGATTTCAAGTAACCAATAACATGATACGTAACCAAAGTCCGTTGCAGATTAGAAGTAAGGGTAATTTCAGCAGTGGCCCTAGTCAACCAAAGCCTGTTCAGGGAAACGAGAGCAGAGTTCAACAGTAGGCGGGCAGTTGAACTCTTATAAGTCCCAAAAAGTCGCAATCCAAAAGAAAGATCCCTTTACTAGATTATGTCATTGCAAGAGCAAGGAATGATGTACGTCCTTTCTTAAAAGTTAAAGTTTTTGATGTTCAGTTTATTGGACTTTTAGATTCGGAGGCATCGCGCACCATAATTGGTGGACCAGGATGGAAATTGCTGGAAAGAATGGGACTGAGTCTAAAAGAAACGAAATTAGAAAACGTGACACTAGCTGACGGGAATGAAGTAAGCATATTTGGAGAAATGGATCTTCCGATAGAGTTAGAAGGTCGAGTGACAACCTGTACAGTGTTAGTTGTTAAGGACATTCCTCACCAGATTATTCTGGGAACAGATTTTTGGAAAATTATGGGGATAGCCGCGAACTTATCCAATGAGTCCTGGACATTCTTAGAGATACATTTACCGAATCAGATAGCCTCACTCGAAAGTAAGTCGAAATTGACTCCAGTACAGCAAGAAGAGCTTGAGCAAATAGTTAATGAAGCTTAAATGAAAATGGGAAAATCATTAGGTTGTACTGCCGAGGTAGAATACATCATCCAGACAGATTCTCCTGCGATAAAGCAGCTATCCAGTGTCTTCGGTAATACAGAAAATAATTAATGAAGAAATGGACAAAATGATTAGGGAAGGGATAGTGGAACCATCAAATAGTGCATGGTCCTCGCCTGTAGTTATGGTGCGTAAAAAGGACAGAACTTACCGGTTTTGTGTCGACTTCCGCAAGTTAAATAAGGTAACCAAAAAGGACGCGTACCCGTTACCTTATGTTTCGGCTACGCTGGACAAGCTAAGGGACGCAAAATATATGTCCTCACTGGACATCAAGTCCGCATTTTGGCAGGTCCCTATGGAGGAATCTTCCAAACAATTCACAGCTTTTACAGTCCCGGGAAGAGGATTATTTCAATTTTGTAGGATGCCTTTTGGTTTAACCAATTCACCTGCTACATGGCAGAGACTAGTCGATAAAGTTTTATCAGGTGGCCTTGAAAGTCACGTATTTGTATACCTGGATGACGTCATCATCGTCACACAAACTTTCTCCGAACACAAGCGTATATTAAGAGAAGTATTAGATAGGCTCCATAAAGCGGAACTCGCTATTAACTACGAGAAATGCGAATTTTGCAGGAAGGAACTCCGCTACCTAGGATATTTAGTTGGGGAAAATGGTCTTCAGGTTGACCCAGAAAAAGTAAGGTGTATATTGGATATGGGACATCCAAAAACAACCTCGGAAGTACGGAGGTTTATTGGAATGGTAGCATGGTATCGCCGATTTGTACCCAGTTATTCCACCTTAATTGCGCCCATTACCAACCTGCTGAAGAAGAACAGAAAATTTGTATGGTCAGATGAGTGTGAAGAAGCTTTTCGATCGGTTAAAAATCGGCTGGTGAGCGCTCCGATATTAACCTGTCCCGATTTCAGCTTGCCATTCTTGGTCCATACGGATGCTTCTGGCTATGGTATAGGTGCTGTGCTGATACATAAAGTAAATGATGCCTATTTGAGTAGATCACTCAACAAGTGCGAACGCAATTATTCGACGACTGAGTGTGAATGCCTAGCAGTTCTGTGGGCAGTTGAAAAGCTTCGCCCCTACCTTGAAGGTAGTAAATTTACGGTCGTCACATACCATGCGTCACTAGTGTGGCTGCATAATCTGAAAGATCCCACAGGAAGGCTAGCGCGGGGGCGTTGCGCATGCAGCAACATGACTTTAATATTGTTCATAGGAAGGGAAAAGAACATTTGCTCCCAGATATACTCTCTAGATCTGTACCTATATTGAAAATAATTCTTCGGAGTTTCCAGATTGGAAAATAGTTGATGGGCGCTTATATAAACATATTCGTCCGAGATATCCTGCCCTAGCTTTTCACTCCGATAACTGGAAGAAGGTTGTACCTAAAATGGAAAGGGCAGATATCATGCACAACGCAAATGATGCTCCTATATCAGGGCATTGCGGAGCCCACAAAACATACATGCGGGTTTGCCAAGACTATTATTGGCCAAAAATGAAATCCGACGTTGTTAGATATGTTAAAAATTGTCGAATTTGTCAAGCAATCAAACCGGTGCACATGAAGCCGGGGGGGGGGAGGGTGTATGGCCAAACGCAGGATTGCGAAAAAGCCCTGGGAGACCATTTGCGTCGACCTCATTGGCCCACTACCTCGCTCTAGTCGTGGTTACCATTATGTTCTGACCATTGTAGAACAACTGACAAAGTTCCCTATTTTATTTCCTATTCGCACCGCGTCAGTCAAGTCAATCTCATTATTTTTAGAGGAATCTGTGTTTCTACTTTTCGGTGTTCCTAGTATTCTTATTTGCGACAACGGTACTCAGTTTAAAAGCCGAGATTTCAAAAAGTTATGCAGTGACTATGGAGTAAACGTTAAATATACTGCATATTATCACCCGCAAGCTAACCCAGCAGAAAGAACCAATCAAGTTATTAAATCAATGCTTCGAGCATATGTGGCGGAAAACCATCGAATATGGGACTTACAGTTATCTTGCGCTATTCGCACATCTGTTCACAAAGCGACTAAATTAACTCCCTACTTTGTGCTCTTTGGCCGTGAGATGGTAACCAATGGAAGATCTTATAAGGAATTGGGAAATCAAGAGGTGTATGACGCCTAAGAGAGGTCTAAAGCACTTGAGACTGTTCGGAAAGACGTACGGGAAAGGTTAACGAAAATAGCTGATAAGAGTAAAATAACGTACAATTTTCGTAGGCGAGATGCAAAATACTATAAGCACGATTTAGTTTGGCGGAAGAACTATGTTCTTTCGGATGCATCGAAATATTTTAAAGCCAAAGTGGCACCGAAATTCACAGGTCCTTTCAAAGTAAATAAAGTTGTATCGCCGTGGACTTACGAGCTCCTCGATGATAATGGTAGAAGCCAGGGTATTTGGCACTCAAAGGACTTGAAGCCTTATGAACCAAGACGAACAAATGAAATAGATAAAGTCTAAGCAGAATATATATTTAGGTAGAAATAAGAAAACAGAAATCATAAAGGAAAGAAGTATAAGTCAATTAGATTTGAAGTTGTTGGATAAGTATTCACACTTCAAAATGAGTTCATCTCTTTGGGATTTACGATCACAGAGGTTTAATTTGTTTTCACTTTGTAGTACTTTACTGTTATGAGATTTCGGGGAAATCTCACGGAGGAAAGGGTGGTGTGTTATGTTCTCAAAATCCTATGGTGGTGGTTCTAGTCCATGTTATGTTCGTCAAAATGGAACTATTGATTCTGCAGATTTCGGTCTCTTTCAGGTACTCTAATTTATTTACTCCGTGGGAAAGTGATCGCAATACGAACAGCTGTTAGTTCGACTGGACTGAAACTATGTTAAGATACGGGGGATGAATTCTCGATAGTTGAATGGGATTCTGGGATATTCTACTTTCATTACACTGCATCTTCCATACTTTCATTACATTGTATCTTCCTTACTTTAATGGGACACTGGGAAATTTTGTACTCAGCATCGATACAATCGTTCACTTGGTCTAATTATATATATATGTATATATATATATATATATATATATATATATATATATTATTAAAACTGTGAATTGTTTCTTAGCATAGTTGAATGCACCTAATATGAAACAGATTACATAGGGCCACAATATGACTTTAGAAAACGCTTTTGCGTTAACATACCTAACAGATAAGATTGAAAGCATTCTTAAAATATCATTAGAGGAACTTGAAGGATTGAAAGCATTCTTAAAATATCATTAGAGGAACTTCCTTCATCAGTGATGGATCGAAGTATCTTCCAAAACAGATGTCAGCAACCGATATAAATTGCAGTGAGAAAAATCCAAACCTTTAACTAGCCAAACAAATATAAATAAAATAATTATAATTTACTCTCTGGAAATACTAAGAAAAGAAAACTGCATTGTAAAATTTCTTGTCGCTTGTACAATTTGACCAAGTCGCTAATTTATTTAAAACGATAAAGTAGATTTCAATTTTATTCAACATCCTACATTGCTTTCTTTTATTTATTTATGTCAAATATGATTTTAAAATGTAACATAAACTGCTAGGCTGGTAAAGCTAGTATTCTTGCCGCTATTGGTACTCCTGAATTTTTTAAAGTTTAACAACTAATAACATCTTTAACGTTTTCCGGGCTTACGAATTTAAAGGTTAACGAATATTTAACCTTGAAATTAATTTATTTGTTAACCTTTTAAGTCAAGCCTTAGAATTGTTCGTAATTTTCGGAAGCATTTGTATTCTTATAAGAAATTTTTATCTGGAGCGTATAAATTATTAAATTGTTAACTCATTTTATTAACCGGCCTGAACACGTTTCTTTCAATTACACAGCGCAAAATATCAGGATTGATTAAAAGAAAAATATAATTAATGGACAAGTATATAAAATTCCATGTTTTGGAACCGAAGATAAACAACGTGAGCACTTAATTAACACCGCTATTGACCTTCAAAATTGATTTAATTGTACTAAGCACAAGTTCATAAACTTTTCAGGATTAACTAAAAAAAACTGGAATTTCTTTGCCAAATGCTCACAACAGATATTGTCTCCAACGTATATTAATCAACGACGATACCGCAAAAGTCAATAATGTGTGCAGGGGAAAACGACATAAAAATGTCAGCAGCACCACCAGTTTGTCATGAAACTCGATTTTAGTTTGTTCAATTTAAATCGTCGTTGGCGCATGGTACCCAAATTATTCACGCAATAAAAAATGAACAAACTTAAGAAACACAACAGCACTTTCTCTCGTTCAGATACTCGATAATCCCGCAATATTTTAGTGCAATAATTCAATTTTAATTCAGCAACTTTTCTTAAATCCCGAAAGGTAATTCATTGTCGCTTCATTGTTTGGATGTAATTTTTATGCATTTCTCCATTTTTTAACATCTGCAATGTAAATAAATAAATGATTCATTATATGCGTGGCAGACTTGGCACTGATTTATTCAGTTTGTTGACACGCCCACCATGACGAAGATGGTGCAAGGTTTATGGTTTCACAGTTTTTCCGACATTTATTGAAATAGGCTATCAACGATTGCTAATGAAACAGATTTTATGCGATTTACATCCACTTCCACATTACCGCATATTTAAGCAGTTTCAAATTATAAAAATTATATCACATAATCGTCGAGATGGCTAATGAGTTCGTTTCTTGCTTTTTAATAAATTAAACATTTAAGTGTCCAAGATTGTAAGAAGTAATTTCATTTCTATTATAAGAATTTATATGAAAACAGAATGGTTAAGTTTTTAACCTTTTGATGGCAGTTATATTGAGTTTAATTACTTGAAAAAACCTAAATTACGTCAATGCTTATATGTTTAAGTATACAAATGTTGTATCTTAACTTTTTAGTCATTTTTAGGTTTTTTGATAAAATAACTCCTATGAGCCTATATTTTATTCTGCCCAAATGATATTGGTTAAACTAAGTAGACTCCATCGGAAATTATAGACTTAACAAATGTTGTATATCAACGACACACATTATAGGTACTTTGCAACCAAATGTATCAATATCTCCATTTTCAATAAAATATTGAATATTTTTTGTCAAATAACGCACAAGTATTAACACTTAACACTTTCTATATCTAACTAGCTGACATCTCGTTGATTCAAGAGTTACTGTAGAAAGCTTCATGAAATTTTAATCCAATTTTTCAAAGCTTTTACTCAAAACTAAGATTCTTGAAGATACAACTTCTATGCACTTAGCCATCGATATACGTATAAGTAAAAATAAAAAAGAATTACCAAATAAACTATAATTTTAGATAGACATACCAGTTTCCGGCGATATAAGGCCGTGCAAAAAATTCGAAAATAACGTATGACGAATTAATTGTAAAAATAACATATTAAAAGCTACATAATACATACAGTTAGAAACATTCAGTTCTATACGAAAGGGTTTTCTATAATTGCGACAAAATAAAGGTAGGAAAATAAAAAGAAGTTGAAAATGTGAATAACTAATTTAATAATTCATTGCCTCTAGATTATAATAAAAGCAAAAAAATTGCGAAAACATAACAATATAACGGAAAATCAACCATATTTTCATACTAAGTACATAAAATGAGCGAACATTCAATTATATGTATACCGAACTACATATAACAATTTTTAAAATGTAATTATAATAAAATTTATTCAATTTTTAATATATTGTTTTATATTACCGCCATAATTCGACGGATCATAGATTCAATCAATTTCTGAGTGACGTCCGTAGGAATTTTATTCCACTCTTCTTGAAGCACGCGCTGTAAGTCATTTTTTGTCCTAACATTGTGGTTAGAGCGTATCCTTCGCTCTAAATGTTCCCACAGATGCTCGATTAGGTTGAGGTCTGGCCTTTGAGGTGGAGTTTCAATTACTTTGGGATAGTTATATAATAAACAAGTACGCACTTGGGGTCATTATCCTGGTAGAAATGGAACGTTGTTTCTACCCCTAATTTTTGCGCCGACTCTTTTAATTTTTTTTTTTTTTAATATCAGGATACATTTCTTTGTTCATATTCCCCTCTATTAAATCCAACGCCAATATGACCCATAATACCCCAAACCATTACAGTTTCTTCTTGAAAAATTCTATCGTATACAACTGAATGTTTCTAACTGTACACAGTGATTCCCAAAGTGGTCTATATCGAATCCCAGCGGTCGACTACGACCTGCAAAGGGTCCATGTTAGAGAAAAAAACAATTGCGGGTCCATGATATGTAAATGAGAGTCCACGATAATGGACCTCATTTAAAATTCCGCGTCAGTTTAGCCGTTTCAAAAAATCAAATTTTGCTTTTTCGCATATTTTCAAAGGGTAATGACTTAAGCCGCTTATCGAAATTCCCACAAATGGCTTAGTTATATCACAATTTAGGAAGCGCTGTCCGAGCAAATTGATACAATTTAAATTAATTCCAAAACTTTAAACCCGTTTTTCTCGAAACCATGTTTTTCAAGGCGGTTCCCAGGATATCTCAATACAGAATAATTCGATTTTCTCTTTCCTTTTTATTTTAAGGCTTATCAAATTCCCCATCATTTTACATGACCTTTTTTACCATTATATTAACTTTGAGTGTTCGCCATTTTGTCACAAACTCGAAATTTAAAAAAATCCCCATGTCAAACGATGGTCAATTTTTTGGTTTCAGATGAACCGTACGTTGCCACTCCTAGGAACCATGAGCATGGTCCCATCCGCTACGGCAGAATTCAAGAAACTGAAGGGGGTGGACATTTTTGGCTAGAGAGCATTTTTCTTTAAATATTAATGTGTACATTTTTATGTACAAAAATCCGTATTTTCATATCTTTATTAGTTGCTGAGATAAAAATTCTTGAAATTCATTGAAAAAACTTCGCTGAAAACTGAAATGGCCCCTTAGGCAGGTCGTTACCATAATTTTGGCTTTACATGAATAGAATAATCCACATATGTACACAGAAAGTTCTACTCCTAACAACAAAAATGATCATGCGTCACCAGATGGAAATGCGAACAAGGAATTTTAAAAGAGGGAAGTTTAATTAAGTTGGTGCAATCTTGATAGTCGAGACCAAAAACAAAAAAACTCTGGCGACGACGGCACAAGTAAGAAGAGGTCTAGGCGTGGTCGTAAAGAACCATAATGTAATTAAGGTAAGGATAAAATAGTTTTTAAAAAAAAAGTTGAACCGACTTCACGAAAAGCGCTAAAAAGCATAAAATAATTTTTAATTTTATATCTATTACGACATTTTGAAGTCGGTGCAAATCAAACAAACCAAACAATCAAACAACAATATAAATCTCAATTTAAAGAATATATTTAGAAAGCAATATTTCATATAAGGCTCTTTTCATCTTTTTCAGTGCGATATATACCGAGGGAACAGTCGAATATCTCAAGAAATACACATCAGATCGAAAAGCAAAATAGTGCGTGTTAAATATTTCTGAAAAAGCTATTCAATTACACCAAACTCGATTCCCTACTCCCACCCTCTGGAACACCACCGACGACGCCACTGGTTATTTTCTCCTGAAAACAGATTGCGATAAAAAGGCGTTGCAGAATCAACCGGTGGTTCAGAATCAACCTTGAATTTCAGTTGTTATAGCGAATCAGGGAAGTTCTTCTGGCACCCCATGCCCAACAATGGATTACGGGAGTCAGAGAGGGAGAACTATTTAATATGGACGCAAAAAGATTACAGCTGGGAAGAAAAGTCAGAGTAACCGAGAGGTTTCATAAGACAGTGACTGATAGATCCTGGATAGGCGGCAAGGCAGTGGCAGAACTGAGTGGAGGAACTAAATCTGCCTTTCTGTGAAAGCCTTGATAAATATGCCTCGGTATAGCAATCCGACAAATACGCATTGATTTGCGTTATGGACCACTAATAGATATGTAGGTCATATGAACAGAAGAAAGATCCTACACACATTGGGTTTAAGATTATCAAAAACAACAGATACTCTGACCAGACAGAGAGCAGCCATGAAGTGTAATGATCTCCGCAATTGAAGGCCGTATGGTGAATGGCCTTATCGATAAAAAAGTCGCTTTGTCACCTCACCCAGTGAGATGTTTCGTGACCAACCCCTGCACTATCGAACCCAGTCAAGACTGAGGTTCTTGATGAGTTTTATTATTATTCTGTGAGCCACTTTTATAACATCCTCTGGTGATAGAAACGCTGCGTGATTGAGCCTTATGCGGCCACAGAATTCACAATGGCAGTGTTGCTTTGCTGCTCTCGGATATGTTTCGTCCTCAGCTTTTGACACTGAGATGTTATCTTTTTTTAAATAAAATATCTCAAAGGGTTGTGTCCAATTAAAGCGCTTGTTAAAAGTCTTTTGTCCTCTGTTGTGAATAGTTAATCAAACATCTCGATTAGATTAGTCCTGCGAGATTTGTCCAGTCGGTTTGCTTTCTCCTGCTTTCTCAGAACGCGATTTCCGTCAATGCCTTGGGGACTAGAGTAATTCTGTTGGGTTTTGTCACTTCTTTAATTACATTGGAACAGTGGTTAGTATGTGTCCTCAGTGCTTTAAGTGTCGGCTGACTGTCGGACTTCATATATTATACATATAAATATATTAGCATCGCCGGATCATCTCTCGTGCGCAGTGTTCGATAGCATGTATCTCTGCTTGAAAACGCTTGACACGGTACCCGGCACCATTTGGAACTTAATTTGTGTCCAGATACTCCAATGTCAATCTTGTCGTTTATTTTGGAATTATCGGTATACCATATTAGGGATCTTTTTCAAATGAGTGATTATTTTAATGCCAGAGCCCTCTGAACTGTTTCGACATAGCGTCCGGTATCGAGTTGACTGCCGGATCATATATGGACTTCTCGAGGATTATTTGATCCGCAGCTGGGTTTTTTTATTTTAAGAGATCCAAACTATATAACACGATAGTACTAGGAGCTTCGTCCATCCTAACATACAAGTGTGTGAAGAACTTCTTTTAAGGCTGAAGTTGGACAGGTGCACATGGCACCATTATGCTTTTTCTTCTTCTTCCCGCCAGCAACAGTCAGTCTAATTTAAAAACTAATGCCCCTTTAATTCAAAATATTTAAATTTACTGATTGACCAATTATGACAGCGATATTGAGGAAAATGACGACCATCCGAAATTACTGCACATATCTTGTATTCTTTAGAATGTCAGTTGCACCTACTCGTGTTCTATAATTAAGTTATGGAAATGCAAAAGCAAACTGGATGCCAGGAACTCGTAATAGATTTCATAATAAAAAAACAGGAGGTCGGCGGCAACATGGGGATGTCACTCAATACACAATAACCTCTTATTTCGCATTATATGTTACCCGCCAATACAAGGCAATGAACTTAAGCAAAGCACTAAAAAGAGCTTTTGGTGACCGTAGCTTCAACCGTTAGGGGCTCGTCTTCTCAGAATAAAACTGTTAGACGACGCAAAATTTAGATTTTTATAATAAAAGGAACTTTAATAATTTTTTTAAACTTGTATAATCTTCCATAAATTCTATTTTTCTATAACTAAAGATTTTTTAAAAAAGATAGTTTCGGAAATAATAATCATCAAACAAATGATTTGTCATTTAGATTTCCTTTAAATCAGAGATGACTTAAAACTCCGTATATTATAAATCAAAAAATTCTCTCAACTACTTTCCGCAGGTTTTTCGAAAGCGCGAGTTGCAGTAATTCATTTATTTACGTAATGTGAGGTCTTCTTCGTTCTACTTCTGACACCATTTTGTAAGAATTGGGAAAAGCACCTGGCGTAGTCGAGAATTGAACCGATTACAGTGCGTAAGTTAATTAACTTACTAATTATCTCTGGGTGAAGAACTTTTTCAATATAAATAAAAGAATTCACTTCTTAAAATTATTTTTTATTTAAATCAACTTTGCACCATTTCTCTTATTGGCTTATTACACTTCTTAAATTAATACAATTTTGAGGAGAATTGTGTTATTTCCTCCTACCCTCATTCCTACTGACAAGGTTAGTGTTATTCTAATCTAAATTCTCAGTAAGTTTAACTGGATCATACCTTGGAAACTACTGCTGATGCAGCTTAAAATGTGGGAGCCTTTAGTCAAGAGCTTTTCTCATGACTTTACCCTGCCTTTAGTTTTAGTTGGATGGCATTTGAGATATTGACTCATGTTGATCTAGTAAACTGGGTAGTTGAATTTCACGTTGCATATTCAAGTACATATCTAACTCGTATGACACGTCAATTCCCTAACCGCGATGGTTAACGATTGGTTGATTTATTTCAGTGATAAGCACAAACCTGCAAGTTCGCGTCGTTTTCCACTTCCGCTCGTAAAACTTGGAGTCGATGAAGAAAGGATTTGAGGCGGCTAAAAGCATTCAAAGTTTGTGTAATCCTATATCGTCCCCGGGAAGGAAGCAAAAAAATCATCTTTTAAAAACTAAATCGACTTTTAAAAACTAATTTTTTTTTGTTCCAACCTTAAGTCCTTATACCGCACACGGGTACAATGTTAGGAAACAAAAAAATCATAACTGATTTTTCGACTTTTAAAAAATATTTTTTTTTCCAACGTTTTAATTTTCTATCAGTCTCATTCGTAAATATGTGCTGTGAGTTTGAGTGAACTTGGCCTCTCTCTAGTTTGCGTAGCCCCTTATGGAGCATGGAGGAAAAGAACTTTAGCGGATTTAATGACAATGACTACAAGTGGATCTACAGCTGAGGTGGATTCAGAATTACCTGCATTACTCTGTAACCCCAGTGGCCTTTTTGTTACTATATTGTCAACATAAAACAACCGTGGGTGGGCACCGGTAAGGTTCGTACCTGGAACTCTCGAAGGCTAACACATTATCATTTACTCCATCGATTACTATAACAGTATTATACAAATATTTAAAATGTTGTCTAGAAAATGGCGAGATTTTATATAGTATAATTTTTACGTTATTTATTTGATATATGTTTGTACATATTTTCATAATATATTAATTTTGTTAAATATTTCCTTTAAAATTGCAATTAATAAAGTCACGTCCACATCACCATTATTACTTATTAACAAAATGTACCTGAAAATCATTTATTTTCTGCACCAGCATAACAAATATTTCCCGACAATTACGTAAAAGTCTCCTGCCTGCATAAAATGAATCACTTCACAAACGAAATTATCCAGGTGAATTTATCATGGACAAAGCTCTTGTTACCACAAAAAGCATTATTCAAAATTTTAATTGAGGATACTAATTAGGGCAATGTAACAAAACTGATCCTAATGAACTCGCATGTTAACGTCCCTTTAATTCATTCATATTGAAGGAATAATTTTACAAATTTAGAGAATGATGAAAATTTAAAAATATAAATAAATATAAGGGCATGTCCAAGGATCTTATGAAACATTAATTAACGTTTATTCATCTCAATATAGCACTAACATTAAGTTTTACTGCTGTCTAATTCCTACTACTTATTGGAATAATAGGCTATCTTAAATAATCACTCGAAAATGATGTACTCTGATCAATTTAACTTATGTATATTTGAAAAAATCTTAAATTAGGTACATTTAAGGTTTTATAAAGTATATTTTTGTACGGGCCTAGCGTTTCTTGTCAGACCGTTTAATCCGTGTAGTAATTGACGGAGTTACATCTGATTCCTACGAAATAAATGCCGACGTACTTCAGGGCTTAATTCTTTCAACAACCTTATTTTTTCTTTTAATTAATTATATTTTATCCCTTACTCTCAATTCTATCCCTAGTTTCGCCGACGACAGCACCCTTTGATTTCTCGTACTCATTGATTATATAATGGCTTCACGTAGAAATTCTACGTTTAGATCATTAAACAACGACATTTCTATGGTACTCGCTTGGGGCAGAGCAAATCGTGTTTCGTTTAATGCATTCAAAACTTAATGCTGTTTAATATCCCTAAAAAACGACCAGTTCACCCCAACCCACTTCAGTCGATGGAAATAATATACCCAATTTGGCCTCCCTAACCATCTTGGGTATTCAGATATTCAGCAATCTTAGAGATGTAAGAAATATTTCAACCCACCTGACTTAGCGCTGATCTACAATTAGGCCTAGACTTGACTATAATTCCCATATTTGGGCAGGGGCCGGACATACCGCATTGTCCGCATTAGACAAAGTCCAATCTCTGAGGGCCCTGACTCTATGAAGCGTCGACGGAATGTCGGTTGTCTCACACTCTTCTTTTTTTTATTTATTCATTTATTTATAAACAGTTTCGCCCAAGCTGGCTACTACAATAAAAATTACAAAATATTAGGGCAATAACTAGAACTAAACATTATTTAAAAAAATCCTTAATTGGTATTTCAACTGCTACCTAGAACAACCTAGTTCGATGCAGGCTGAGCATTCATTAAGGAGGCGTGACATCGACGCAATCGGCTCGTGCATTCCTTAGAGTGTTAGGCGGAAGGGAACATGGCAAAAGTCGGCGCTCCTCAATACGGATCTCGGAACTTAAGAGGGCAAAATCATCAGCGCATGAGACGACACGGAAAATTTTGCATCATCAGCGTAACACAATATTCTAGAGCCAGCCAGGAGTAATGAGACATCATTAATAAAGATGATGAAGAGCAGGGGGCCAAGAATACTTCTCTGGGGCACCCCAGAAGAAACGAAAATTTCTTTTGATAGGGCACCGCGGAAAAGAACACGCTGAGTGCGTTCGGACAAGTAGGAGGACAGCCAATCGACAAAGAGTGGTGGAAAACAAAGAAGATGAAGCTTGAAAACGAGTATCCTGTAGGCAATTATGTCAAAGGCCTTGCTGAAATCAGTGAAGATGCAGTCAACCTGAAAGCCTGACTCAATCAGAGGCAGACAATAATGTACGAATTCGAGCAAATTGGTGGTGGTAGACTTACTCTTGATGAAACCATGCTGAAAAGAGCCAAAAAAGGGTCTGCAGTGAAAGCGAAGAACGTCACTGACTAAAGCCTCAAAAACCTTCCCAACATGGCACAAGTTAGCAATGGGTCTATAATTGGAGATGTCAGACTTGTCGCCCTTCTTGTGAAGGGGGATTATCGCAGAATCCTTCCAATACGAGGGAAAACGGCCGCAGCATAGAGACAGGTGGAACAGATAACACAGAACATGAGAAATCGAAGAACAGCACTTTTTTAAGAAAGAAGAAGGGATACCATCGGGGCCACACGCAAATCCGTTAGGCAATTTCGACAAGTATTCAGCGATCGTAGCGACTTCGAAGACTAAGTCCTTGGGTTCAAGGGATGTGTGAGGAAGCCTGGTCAAGTGGGTAAAATCCGGTAAAACGGTATCACGGTCAGAATCACAGAACGATGTAAGAAAGAAATCGGCGAAAAAATTAGCCAAAACATTGGGGTCGCTGCTTTCAAAATCACACACGAGGGTGAACATTGGGGAATGTAGACGGTCATGATATATAAGCATCTCTGAGGGAACTTTAGGGTGACACATAGAAGCTCAAGGTCGCCAGAACAAGTAAACTGCATCACCGAGCAAAGAATGCCGGCTCTAACAGCACACAGCACACCCCCGCCAACCGGAGCACACGAATTGGAGTGGCGATCACGTGGAACTGAGGTCCGAAGAACAAGAACTGAACAGAAGTGAGGTTTTGGAACGCAGCACAGTTACGTTGGTGTAGTACAAGGATACCTCGCTGAAGAAACCTTGAACGAGGCTGAGAAGGCACGTTCACCGTGGGGCGAGCCAATCTTCCAACAGGCAATCTTGCCTCTGGGAACACCCGTTCGTAAGGAGATGTGAACAATGATATCGCGCTCTGAAGTATCTAGGTGAACCCTGTAAATAAAGGATTTAGGACGCATAGTGAGACGCCTGAGAGAAATAGACTAGGGGGAAGGAGTGTCGCCAGACGCAACCACAGGACGAAGAGTCGGAGCACACACGCATAGCACGGCATCAGTAGCGGCCCCAGAAGGGCGATGTGGTAAGGCGCTATCCTGAAGCAAAGTGGCTGGGGAGGGAACACCAACACTACTGCGACGGCGCCTCCGCCTACGAGGTTGGCGCAAGGGCTGGTCGAGGACAGCACACTCAGGTCCGAAGCAAGAGCCCAATAGCCTGGAGATAGCGAAGCCAACCTAGGACCAGGCACCTAGGTCACACTTTACCTGTTTAACACCGCGGCGATGGTGTCAATAATGGGGAGGATGGGTGATGGGCCCGCAGAAGAAGTAGTTATGCTCGGATCTAGGACACAAAAGGATGGAAAACAAGACAAGAGGGCAAACAAGAAAGTAAGGACAGATTAATATAAACTAAAAAAAGAACAAAAGGAAAAGGAAAACTGGTAGCGAAGTATGAAGAAGACAGAACCCAGTCAACGATCAAGATAAGACGAGAATAAATTAAAAGATGAAAGAAACAGGACCGCCAGCAAGGTAACGAAAAACAGGAAAAGAGAAAAAACCCAAGGACGGAAATAAGGGACTGTACCAGAGAAATAGAATAAAAAGAAAGAAGGAAAAAGAAAAAAAATTATAGAGAAAAATTAAAAAAGTTGAGTGTAAAAATTAAAAAAGTTAGGAGATGGGATGAAGCAACGACCAGAGACAGAACAAAACCGAGCCAGCAGAAAACAGTGGAAAATGAATTAGGTACTGGACACAAAAATTGAGATAACAAACATTAGTCAGACCAGATCACTCGTTACACTGGCACCCAAGGCACAGGATTTCTTAGGATTCTAAATAACACAAGAAACACCCAAATACCGCACGACAACCGAACAGAAACAAAGACGAGAGAAAGCAGAAATAAACAAAACAAAATAAATAGGCAAGCAAGATGCCTTAAATTCACGCACCAGCGAGAAAACCAAAAACCAACAAAACTTGCACGCACGCAAAACTCAGGACGAAAATAAACAAAACAAGCAACTAATAAGTAAACGCCAAATTATCAGCGGCAGACAGCAATACCAACCAAACATCAAACCGAACCAAACCACAGCAACAGATCAAAACAAAAACAACTCCGCAAAGGAATAACACAGATCGCACAGAGAGAAGATCGAGAAACACTCTTCGCATCGCTATTTCCATGGTCATTCTTCTATCAAAATTGCTAGCCTGATTCCTTGTAGACACATGACAACGCGCGATACAAGACCTACAAGTCGCTCCCACCCCTATACTATCCATGTCAAATTTGGACGTACCGTCAAATTTCGGGAATCTTTTTTAGGCAGAACAGCACGAATCTGGAACAGTTTACCATCTTCTGTTTTTTTCCTCGTCAGATGATCCCAAAATTTTCAAATAAGGCGTAAATCGACACCTCCTTCACCCAACCTCCTAACCCATTTCCCTGATCCATAATTCCTTTCCTGCCAAGGTTGTGATTTAGCATCATAGGGCATCTCCTGAGCTTTGGCATCATCATATAAGAAAAAGGGACGCTTCCAAATTTCACATAATGTAAACGATGTTTTTTGCTTGATACTACCAAGAAGTAATTCAGATGTTGTTTGAAAAAAATGAGTTAATTAATTAAACGGAATTATTCAATTAAAAGCAATTCATTATAGAAAATCAGACAATTTTAAAAACACATTTATATTAAAAACTTTATTTAAGAGAGTTTTGGGCACGAATATACGGTAATAATAATAACAATAACTTTACTTGTTTTCATAAGTGTAAGGATTCCATGATCGTTATAAGGACAAAGAAAATTGGTTTTCATTTTAAATATTAATAAAATAAGATAGAAGTCAAGATAAGCTAAATTAATAAACTAAAGTTAAAAGAATAATGACAAAAAGCAAAAGACAAAAAGAGAGCATAGAAATAATAACTATGAATACAAAAAGAACTCTTAAGTCGGATTTCAGATATGTAGAAAGATTGTAGAAAGTTCAGCCGACCCCAGGGCACTTAAGGTTTTGTGGAAGAAGATTCCACTTACGAATACTCCAGATGAGATCTGGCGCAATAACAACATCTCCAAACGCACAAAGCTCCGGATCTTCGAGTCGAACGTAAAATCTGTTCTGTTGTACGGCTGTTCAACATGGAAAGTGACCTGTCAAATAACATCTAAGATAGAACCCTTTATCAACCGGTGTCTCCAGCGCATCCTTAACATCCATTGGCCGGAGGTCATTACCAACGAAGACGTACACAGACTTACAGGCCAGGATGCGAATACAAGTATTCGCAGGCGAAAGTGGCTGTGGATAGGCTACACACTAACAAAAAAGCCAAACAACATCACAAAGAAGGCTCTAGATTGGAATCCCCACAGAATTCAAGGAAGACGTCGAGAGAAAAGGTACCCAGATCAACAGATCGTGACCACAGTTGAAGACGCTAGCGCAGAGCCGGACCTAGTAAAGAGTCGGTGTAATAGACGCCTTATGCGCCACAAGGGGTTAAAGGAACCAGAGAGAGAGAGAGAAGACTCTGGCTGTGGGCTATACCTATATCAGTTTATGCAGAAATTTTAATCTACGCTCTCTTGAGAATTGACGATGTATAGAGCGATATATGATCAAATCTATGCAATGCGAATACAAATCATATGATATGATAGCAGGCTGTTGAATTCGATACCGTTTCTGTAGACTGCCAAACAATTTGAATTTTTGGAATTAAATTCGAAGTTGTTCCCATTGGACCAGTAAATACTAACTGCTAATATCAAGTCTGTAAGGTCAGTTTTGTATAGGCTGAATAATAGTGGTCCTATGATGAAGCTTTGAGATAAGAAGCGTTGGATCTGAGCAAATGTTTCCAACTTTCAGAAATTGACTTTGAGCAGTTAAAATTTTTTTAATTAGTTGAACTGCTGATGATATAAATAAGAATACCTGCGATAGGATTCTTCCAGTATCTCATGATCAATGGGATCGAATTAGACTTGAGTATGTCAACAAAGGTAAAGATCGTTAACCTTGGGTCCCTAGGAGGGTACTGGAAGAATCCTATCGCAGGTATTCTTATTTATATCATCAGCAGTTCAACTAATTAAAAAAATTTTAACTGCTCAAAGTCAATTTCTGAAAGTTGGAAACATTTGCTCAGATCCAACGCTTCTTATCTCAAAGCTTCATCATAGGACCACTATTATTCAGCCTATACAAAACTGACCTTACAGACTTGACAGACTTGGCATTTGATAAATAGCCATATAGTTTTTCTAGCTGAAATCCACGCTATCAAAATTTCCTCTCTTTTCAACTTAAAGGCTAAAAAGTGCTGATATATGATCTTATCTGATGCCAAGCGCCCCTCAAGATTCTATAACGTTTTTAAGAATAATGTTATTAAAATCTTAATATATTTGTTTTTTTATTAGCTTAAATGTTATTTTTTCAATTGTTTATAAAGTCTCATTTGCTAATAAGTAATATTATTTGATTAAAAAAATGAAAAATATAGAATAATCATTAATATTACTGAGAAAACCGATATGTGATAAGAGAATGAGGCGTGTAATAGAACCCGCGCGCCGATACGACATGCCGCGCTGGATAAATTAATTTATTTCTAACAGTAAAAATAATTTCTCTATTAATTAAAAATACGTTTTTTATAGAAAATCGGACGTAGAATACGATGGTTATACTAAAAAATTGCTATATTTTCAAAAAAAAACACAATTAATAAATCCTCGAACATGTATCTCTTTTTTTCGATACAAAGCCCGTAAAAAAATGTCAGCCAAATCAAAAATTGTCGGTCAGAAAGGTAAGGTGTTTGTAAAAGAATGACCCATATGGCACTTGTCGCCTTTTTTATGCAGAGCAAAAATTAGAAAGAGTATCCAGGCATTTGGGAACACGTTACAGTGTAAAGATAAATTAAATAAAAATACATAAAATTGGGATAAGAGTCTGCTTGAAAATGATGGCTTCGTCAAATTTCTACGGAAGCCTTATTAAATGGGTAAAATCATTAATGCTAATCCACAGCAGTCAACCAAAAACACAGTTTTAAAGAATTTTTCAATAGGTTGGATATTTCATAGGATTATTGCTTTCATAAGACAAGAAGATGGGTTAAATCGTCAGGAATGCTTAGGATCAATACACAGGCTAGCCTTCAGTCTATGTCTATAAGTGTAGCCATCGATGAAAGTAAAATGCACATTATCTGTTTCTATACTCCTTAAAAGGAGGATCTTCAGTCGAGAGTTACACAGCCTGGCTGAAGTTAGATCCTCCCGTTTCCAGTAGCCGTGTTGAAGACAGAAAGAAGAAAGAAGACATCCTTGGTTAAAATGGCCACCATATTAACTCACTTTAATTACCTGCAAATTGCTGAAGAAAGTGGAGATTACTAGAAGTAATCCGATTTGCAAAAATGTCCAATGATTAAGCGCCAATAAGGAAACACTTAAATTTCGAAGTTATCACGTTTCTTTAATCGAACTTTTGCTGATTCATTTAATTCATTTATTGTAAGCTAAACTTAATCAAATCCGGAAGCTAACGAAATATTTTTTGCCTACAAAACATATGTAGATGTTACATTAGTCACTCACCAGTTCTCATCGACACTAAATTTCATCGATGAACTCAAGGTATTTCCAGCCATATACATACAAGTGATAATTATAAGAACTAATATTGTGCAAATTGCAGAATCACTTAAGTTGTCTTAACTGAGTTTCAGTTGCATTTGAGAGATTTTCTTAGAAACTTGAAATTCCGCAATTTAATGTTTTAACCATTTGCAATTGAATTTATGTTTCTCATAAATCTCAACATTCAATGATAGGTTGTTGAAGAAAAGTAAAATGGTCTTGACATCACCTCTCGTAGTTGGAAACTGTGGAATAAGTATTTTGTCATTTCTAATAATTTTTAAATAGTAGGTGCTAAAAGAAATACGCAACTTCTGCTTTATGAAGGGTACATACATATCTATATTTTTTTCTTTGTATTAACAACTTTTATATTTCACTCTTCTCAGAAAAATAAGTACTTTTGAAAAACAAAAATCAATTTCACATGATTGCATAATGAATCTAAGAGTTACGTAATAACTTAATTTGTATTAATATATCTAAAACTAAGTATAGCCACTAGAAAGCTACTTCTTTTAGTATACAAAGGATGACTTTGATTTAATTTAAGATATTAATACCTTGAATCATCATTTACCAAATAAAACTATTTTTCGATGCTGACAAATTTTATTTCTAATTTTTTGGACTTATACGACACGTTTTGTCGTGAGTGTTTTAATGGAAAAATTTGAATTTTAAAATGGTTTGAACTTACAAATTAGAATGTCTAATTCCACTTGGGACAATTTATTCCTTTAAAGTCTACACGTGGGAATCATTTTCGTTTAAAACTAACGTGATGGCTGAATTTGCATTTCAAGATTAGAGGTGTAGAGTTAGTTAATAATCCCCAAGCAGGTCCAAATAATTTTCTTTTACAAAATAATCCTAATATATTGCGACGTCTTAGCGCAACACTTGGCAAGAAAGTCTTGTAATTTTGTTGCTTTAAAAATTGTTCAGTTTTAAATGAAGATTGGTTATTGTTTTATATGACCACAGTGATTTATGTCGAAATGCTATCCTTTGACGCAAGCAAGTCTATAACTGCATTGGGAGTAACAGGTCTGAGATCTTAGTATGCTTAACACACACAGACCTTTTCAATTAATAATTAAAACAAAGTATTAATTAAGGAGGTGTATGTTATATACTAATCTAATCTAATTAGAGCCTCATCATCAAAAAGTAGATCATTTAGGAATTTTAGGATTTTCAGTATTGAGTGAATTATGTCGATCATTAATTGATGATAAAATTACCTAAAATGCAGCAAGTTTTGTAACTACCATTAGTTCAGCAAATCAACTGTGTCATGTGTCGAAAAAAGAAAAAGGAGCAACATTTTTATTCCCTCGTTTTCCTTTAAAATATAATCCAACTTTTTGTGCTGAGAAATAAAATTCATAAAACATAAGTTCAAATCTTTAATCCAGTTCCAGCAACTTATACTAGATAGGAACTCCCTAATCTGCTAAACTCACCAGATTTAAAGTAATTTTTTCGATGTAAGCTGTCCTTTGCAAGGGTCGGATGAGTACCCATGCCATTACCTTGGAAATTTTGGGATCTGCAATGTTTTTTTTAATACCAATTTATACAAGTACAATACAACACAATACAATATATTTATTTCTGGTAAACGTACACAAGTTTTACAAACCTTTCTAATTACAAAAAATACAAATAATGGTACGAGTACATATATGTATAGCATTGCAGAATGATAAATTAAATAACCTAAACTAAGACTTAAAGCGAATTAAATAAAGATATGAAACTGAAAATTAAATAGAGCTACAATTCAAGGTGCAGAGATTGAGGTTACACAGAAACAATTTGAAAAAGAATAATGAGCCTCCTCCTTCCTTGTTAAATTTATAGCTATAATATTGACGTTTAGCACATCGAATTGTGGAGATAGCTTAATTACGCGTAATTTTATATAGCAACCGACCTTCATCAGTTCTGAGGTATATATCAATGATATCGCACAGCAACATGGTTTCGATGTCTAGAGGAAAACTACGAGCATACGCTATTAGAGATGCATTATTTTGAGAAATACGTACCCATTAAGAAATGGGTACATATTTCTCAAATAAATAGATGAGAAAACTAAGAATAGTAACTTGGTTGTCAACCTAAGAACAGTCAAATAGATAATATGAGTCAAGAGATTGACTGATGGAAGTGACGATGTACTCCTCGTAGAAGATGACACAGTCTTGTCGTTCTGCTTAGAAAAGACTCCTGAAATATCACGATACGACCAAATTTTACCGTGAGAGTAGATAACTCACAAAACATTTTTGAATCGTCCGGTTATTATGACATGAATATGATGATGATATGATTCATGTTCCAGGTCGCTCGTTCTAGTGGCGGTGCCTTAAAAAATTTTTAGTGGTACCCAAAGAAAATCTCAATTAAAATTAAAACAGTTAAAAAACAATTATGATTCGTTTAAACTCGAATATTAATTTTAATGTGCAGATTAACCATTTTATTTAAAGCAATTAAAATCAAATTATACTTTTACAAATTATTACGCTTTTAAATCTAAGTTTGGTTTAATTACGCCTGTTGATATCACTACATAACCGAAATTCTACTGCAAAGGAAGTTTGCTTCACTGAATTTAAGTTTCAGCTCTTCTTCTAGTTCTTTATTCTAAGGTTTGTTTCTAACACAATTTTGGGACAATTCATTCGCACGAGTGTGCCCGAACTCACACATTTTTTTCCCAACAGTTTTCGACCTCAAAAAATGGGGTCATTTCGTATGTAAAACAAACTTGCCCACGAAATTTAGCTGGTGCACATTCTTGCACGGGCAAACCCTGTTTAATGAAATGTCATTTCAAGCATCTTCTTGTTTTTAATGAATTTGCTTCAAATTCGTTTCTTCGCATTTTCCGTTTGAACAAATTCTTCCCTTCCAAGTAAGTTTTTGCACGAAAAATATAGGAACAGACCCATTTTTAAGCCAATTAATTGTTTCATTCCCTAAAAATCGGAGCGAAAGTTAATGAAAATTAGGGGAGGTTGATCGGAGGGGGGGGGGGGGGAGTAGCTGTTTCCTGACAAATCTAAAGCAATCTCACGTCGCATTTGGGTGACTGTTGCGATATACCCAATTATCCAAACAAAAATCGTAAATACTCGTAAGTTTTACGTGTGTCATAAAAATGACACGTGCCACACGTAAGCATTTGACGATGTTTGAGAAACACTTTCAATTTTGCTCCCTAGTCCCGAGGGATGGGTATCGCAAGTCAAAGCATCAATACTTGGTGTTGCAATGTAAGCAATAAAAGTATAAAATCATATTTCGCTTGGTAAGACAATTCCAAATTTCATCAATATACTGAATACTGCTCCGATGTAAGACGATTAAAATCGTCGTCTAAGATTCTTTCTGTCTTTCTCTTTTAAAAGCTTTCCAAAAGGCACTTTTTGAAAACAACATTTCATCGCTGCATTGAGTAAATACTCTTTTTTGGTGCTATAATCATATATATCAAAGGAAAATCTTCCTTGTAACCAGTCGAAAATGGCGTCAAGCGATTCCTATTAAAGCATTTTGAAGGTTTAGCATCAAACTGACGCTGATAACTGATAATTATTCCTAAAAAAACGACAACTCTGACGAAAATTGTGTGGTACTATGGCGAGTATATTTTTACCTCATGAAATCTTCGAGCGCTAAAAACACCAAGTTCACTTCGCGGTCAAATGATAATTATCGCGATACTATCGCGAGTATCGGTAACACAATTTATCGGTACTTGTAATTATTATGTAAATGTAATATCGAAGTAAAAACCTCTATAGCGGGGGAGGAGGTATCTATACATCGATATATCGCATCGGTATCGCCCATTCCTACTAGTCACACGATGATCTATATGTGCATCAACATTAGAAACACAGAATTACATCATTTAGATAGATCATACCCGACTTCTGGATTCAGATTTTAATGTCACCATGACGAAAACCCTTTTCGCAGAGGTAAAATTAGTCAAATTGTATCAATAAAATATTTGTTATTATTAATTAATTGAAAACTGACTTGTACTTGTTTCAAACTTTTTATTTTTCAGATACGCGTATTTCGGCTTTATTTTCAAAGGAGTCAAATACAAACTAAGCCTCCGTAATCGGTTCTTCGCGCAAGCCAAAACTTTTTAAATTTTAAGGCTTTGTATATGCGTGGTGGTCTTCTTGCAAGTGGAAATAAGTTATTTATCACGGTAGTGTTTCAATATTTTAATGAATGGTACAATAAATATTTAGGTATCGTGTGGCTCTTTACTATGTATTTGCACTTTCCGGGACGCAAATCTCAAAGGAAGATACAAATTGTAGAAATTTTCAAAAAAAAATATTTAACTCCTTTCACTTATTTTAAAATAAAGTGAAAATTGATCACGCGATCTATCGAATATGTATCGTACATTATGCAATTGTAAATTTAATACTAAATTTTCTAACCGAAATATTTAAGTCTAATGGTAAGAAAATTAAATCAACCATAAACTTAACTCATCATTGAAATAACAACTATGTAAAGAATTTACTCACGCACAAATTTCTGACCACTAATTACAGTTTTTATTTATAAATTGCGCATGTAGTCTCAGCATTTTCTCACATGTTGAAACCGTATCAGCCACAACAATTTCAAGCTTCATCAAATAAGTAAGAAAATATTTCAAGGGTATCACATAACATTATTGTTTATGTAAAACCAAGTAGACATATTTTCAACGAAGTAACTTAATTATTGATACCGATAAATATTAACTATATTATACAAGTAAAAATTTTATTCCGCGTTCTGAAGCTTATTTTTACTGCTTACATGTTGTAAATATGGCAAATAATATTGCCTACTGTCAAGTCAACTGAGCATCGATCCAACGGTCAAATCTCAAAGTACTAATTCGGATTACAGAATTATTTGTATACAATGTTAACTATATTAAACAAAAAAAAATATCAGGCTTTTAAAATGAAAAGACCGCGATTTTTAGTTTCCGCAGAGTACTGGGAACCATTATAGTTTCGGTCTGTATATCTGTCTACCTGTATGTAACAGCCCTTCCAGCCTCCCATTTATATACTTATTAAGATGAAATTGGTTATATGGAAGTAGATTTATAACCCAAAAATAGAAATAATGAAATTTTAGGAATAATAATTTTTGAACACCACCCCTACAATGAAAAGATAGGTTTCCTAAAACAGAACATGTTTCAGGACCTTTTGATTTGAACACTTCAGTCACTAGGTATTTACTTTTAAACCCGTTATCAAAGCCTATCCCCACTAGTTTATAAAGGATCGATACAAAATATCTGAAAAAATTATGACCGTAGCCTTTAGTTTGTACTTTTAGTTAAAATTATAATGAACATTAACAAAAATTATTTATAAAAAATTGTAAAATAACTCGAGACCCAATTATATGTTTCCCAGACATTCTCGGGGAAATTGATATTTTTTGAAAAAAAATTTTCATATAAAATCAGTAGCTATTGATCTGATTAATTTATTCGTAAAATGGTCCTTATGGCGGGTTCACACTTTTCTCTCGGATACAAATTTACAGAAGTGTCAGAACATCGGTTGGAGTTAAGTGTCAAAAGTGATTTGATTTGACACAAAGTGTCTCGAGAATTATGTAAGCAATTTCATTTAATTTTGGAGGTAGACGCAAGGTGGCTTTGAAAGAAAAAGGTCGCAGCTGCAGTAATGATTCTAAATTTATTGAACCAAAAAAAAACGTTCTATTTGGGTGAAAGATTGGATAGCCAGGAGAGCAGAACACAACGGACCATTTATAGGTCTATGTGAGGCTGATCGGCTGTAGGGTTGTTAGCCCCTACCCTAACCTAACCTAGAGCAGAATTTGGAGCGTTTAACCAGTTGCTATCAGATTTAAGAGTAGAAGACCCTAATACCGTAATAAATGTTAGCCAACCGTATACTCTCTCCTTCTCTATCTCTTGTTCCCGTAACTCCTTGTAGGGCATTTAGCGAAAAAACAGCTACATTCGATTCAATACAAGGATCGCAAGTGGACCTACAATTTAAAGTGGATTCCAAACCACCGACATTTTCTCTGCAACCCCCATCACTTTATACCCCCATCCTGATGATGCCTCAATAGGGTGAAACGAGTCGAAATTGTAATTGTTGTTAAGTAATTGAAAAATGTTATCTTTAAAAGGCATTGGCTTAAATAAACAATTCAATTTGGAACTTTTTTTGTGAAGTTTTCAAATAGGCCACTACTTTCGAGTCATAGTATTATATGTGAGCGAGTGGACTATCATTTTATGGACTATTTTTTTCCTGACCCGTTATTTGACTTTGTACATCGTTCTTTTCTTTCTTCGCGGATGTGTTTCCGCTACCGGTATTTGATATACACCTCTCTATTTATTTGCCATATGTGTCAGCTGGTCAGGTGAGCAGTCAGTACTTTTTTCTATATGCCTTTAGTCGAGATCACCCTTGCTTCATTTTGTTACCATCTCATTGTAGTATTAGTGTATATGTTTATTAGAGCCCAGTTGTTTGAAACGCTCTACTTCTAAAAAGCATTGTTGGATTTGAATTTGAATTTGTTGTGAACTATGTATTTAAAGTAAGGTCTCATTTATGATGTAGCCAAAGCTCAGGGAATAAATCTTTATTGCATTTATCATGGTTATGGCCGGAAGGGATTTAGGGTAAGGAGAATTAGGTAAATTGAATGTCGGGTTTTTAATTTGCAACAAGCTGGAGAACAACCTAGAGTTGGAGTGGATTTTTGTTTATTTTATTGTAGTTGCAAATGAAGGAAATGCAATAGGGAAGCCAAGTTTTAAAACTCCATCCATAACGTAGCGATCGTGTTACTGAGAAAGTTTTACCACCCACTTTAAGTTTAGGCAAAATCGATAGGAATATCTTAGTTTTGCAAATACAAAAATATATATTTCCTTGGGTTAACTTTAAAGTATTTAAGTAAAGCCAGCAAAAATTAATAACAAGAGCATTGCCACATAAAAACTTCACATTAATCTTAATGGCAATACTATTAGTATATTAACAGTTAAAACAAGAGTTTTACGCGACCCCCAAACACTTAGGTTTTAACAGCCTTATTTTCAATAGTATAACAGCTAAATTGCAGTAAATAGCAGCATACTTGTTACTTAAAAGAAGACAATTTTTAAAAAATGGCAAAACTTAAAAAGTAAAAATAATGCGACAAATCGTTGTGCCATAAACATAATAGAAGTTTGTCGAGTCAGGACAATACAAAAGTCTTATTTCAAATGATAAAAAGCAAGGGATCTAGTTAACTACCTTGCGGTGATATAGAAGAAGTTTTACAGTGAAGCTCTGCCTCACAATATTTATAAATTCCAATTTGATAACTAAGATCAAAACCACTCTACAAAAAAATATAGAAACCCCCCAAGATTTTAATGTATTATCTTAAATGACTGATTCTATTAACAGAAGGGTGTTATTTTCTACCGACTCCAATAGCAGTTGCTAGATAAATGCGGTCAATTAGCTGTATAGGGTTGATATTTCCAAAATAAATTCAAATTGAAAAAAATAATAGAAGAGATTCCACGATTAAAGGACATAAGCAACTGTTATGGTTGGATTACGTTAGTAACACCCAATATACAGAATAGACAAGTAACATTCCTTTGTAACGGTCGCAAGAATATTATCTAGGTCGAAAGAATAACCACCGGCTAGACTACAATAAGTCTCATCGTTGAGAGTCCTGGTAAAAATACCTTTTGGAGGCCTCAGAACTAAAAATTCATTACAAAAACTACATATGATTGGTATGCATTTTCATGCTCACTTTATTTATTGACTTTTTATTGACGTTTTATTGACTTTGGTGCCAATAAATTATAATGACAAAATGTTTATAACCATTAATTTGACATTTACCCGCTTATGTCCTTTCAAAATCTAAGCTGTTATTTGGAAAAACCACCTGGCAAGTTTGCCCCCAAAAAAATTTTTATTTGTTAAACCTTGAGGGTATGCAAAAATTTGTAAATCAAATTCCACACATTGCAAATACAACAGAGATACTTATTACACCTTAATATGTAAATTCAAATTTTGACCTCAATTAATCTTCGATTTAAAGAAGTTTTTTAATCAACGGGAATTCAAAAGCACTCACCATGCACAAAACCGCATGAGTCCCCATTTTTGAACTGGACTAAAATCACAGTCCGAATTTATATGACAGTCTTAAAACACCCTTTATAAGGAATCACTTAACCACAATTAACACTTTAATTTAATATGTAGATAAAACTTAAGATAGTTTGATACACTTTAATTGTAAAGCGTGACAAATCAGTATGTAAAATCCTTCCGTGGTTATCATCCAAATGTGGAGTAATCAAAACCGAACGACCGTTTCACGCCGGCAGATCTCAAACAACTAAAAGCGAAATTAACCAAAGAATTCAATTTAAACTTCCACTCGGCTCAAATCCTCTGTGGCTAAGTCAAAGTTTTAACTATAAAAAGAAAAAATATTAACCCCTTGACAGTCAGCTCTCATCCAGCCATCTCCATCAATGGCTTTAGCTGGAGACAAACACTTTTTAGATGAGTCTGCTAACGTTAGGTAAGGTAACGTCTTCACGGTAAGATCAATTTCTTAAGAGCATCTTTAGGTGCTACAACTGCTATGAGACGAAAGCTCTTAAGTCAATTCTGAAAGTACTATCCGCAACCTCTTATGATAACTTTTCTCGAGAAGTAACGCAGTTTGTTGTCAAATGACCTTAGAAGGGAAAAGGTTGTTTCGAATGACGTTCTTTTTAATTCTTCTTCTTTTTGTGCTTACCTTCACCAGTTGCATGTGGCCATTAATCAGGGACTGATCATTTTCATAAATTTCATTAAGAGAATTAGGCCTTATACACGCAAACCCAGAAATACCTGTTTGGTTAGTTGGTTCCAACGTGTGTTAGCTAAAAATTTCACTTTCGTTTGTGTTGCCGGTTCAATTTGAATATAAGCCCACCTTACTGATCCTATTGTGTGCAATTAAATCAAGATCAACTGATTATGTCATTGTTGAATTCTTATGAGATTAACGGTTTCAGATTTTGATTTCTGTCAACGCGATCTATTTTCACTTTTTGTTGACCCAGATAGATATGTGTTGATTATCCGACTACTTTTAATAGGTGTAGTTCAATATGCAATAAATAACAATCGTTTTCTAGACGAAACCTCACTTGAAGAATTCGTACTTGTCGCGATTAAGACCACTTTGACGCATACAAATAATCACACTTAATTTCTGGTACAAATTTTCATTCTTTACGGACTTTGAAATATTGCCGCAGTTATGCCAATACTTTAATCTTTTGCATCAGGTTTCATCCGCGTTCTTCTTTCTCAATATCGGAATTTAAAAGGTTTCTGCTAATTTTGTATATGGAAATAATAGCGTTGCGATGGAACATATGAAAGGTCTTATTTATAGTATTATACATTTAAAAATATTGTACCCAGTGTAGTTGAACACTTACACTTATGTAATTGAATATCAATTTATTATTTTTAAAATTTTAGTCACCGAGTTGTTGATTTGTTTTAAATAAGAAGTTATTAGTTTTTAGCATTCAAAATTCAATTTTCAGATTTTAGATTTTACACGATTACAATAGTTAAAAAAAGTATAAACTGCTCGAAAGAAGTTCGTAAAATTTACAAGCGTTTTTTCGAAAATGACTTCTGGATTTGTAACAAATTCCTGTTATCGTTTCATATAATAATAGAAAATCACTAATCAAAATTTGTTAAATCTTTTGCAAAATCTCAATCTTACTTCAATCTTGCTTTCGTAATGAAACTTATTTCGGCTTTAAAAATTTTCTTACATCGAATAGTGGGCATTTGCCAAGTTTACATTAGCAGACAAAGTGTTAAAAATTATTTCGTTGTGTCAATTTTGTACAGTTGGAAAGATTTTTATTTTTTTACTTCAATATTTAACGGTTAGATCCGATATTTACAGCAAAGTGGTCGAACCACAGTGGGAGGAGAAATTAAATTATTTTCTGAGAGGGGATCACAAGATAGCCATCATTTTAATAGTTGGTGGTAAAATCAGGCCACTTTTATTTAATTTTAGCTAACTATATTCTAAGGCTAGCAGTAACTTGAATGATTAAGTGAGTTCTTTTGCACATCCGCGGTAAAAGTGTAGTTGCCCTTAACCCGTTTAAGTCACAGCTGGTGCGTAGTTGCCATAGCGACCTTCAAAATTTGGGGGGGGGGGGGGGGGGGTTACACAGAGTGATTCTCTGCTGGGTCACCGGTCATAGTGATGTATCGGATAATAAGGCGGTGGATGTTCTGGCGAATGAAGGTTTGCAGTTGAACGCTTCACAGACAGACAAATCGATCAATTGGCTTCTTATATCAGTAAAATGAAGGATCGACCATCAAAGCTGTTCAGCTCGCCGATCTAACAGCCTGCGACCTATCAAGAAATATGTAGCCTAAGTAGAATAAAAAGGCAACGGCATTTCTATTGGGTAAACCGCCGTAATCTCAGTAATATAACTGTAGCTATAACGGGTCAGCTTCTTTGGAAGTCATGATGTCCGCCTGCGCATTACTGCCAATGACTTCTGGAGTAACTTGGACGAGGAAGAAGTTAAAAGCCGTCATCATTTACTTTGCGAATGGCCGGGATTTGCCAGGAAAAGATTTTAGCCCCTGTTCAAATACTTCCTTAATGGACTTGAAGAGTTCGCCAGAGGCAAGCTGAAGGAACTAACCGTTATTCTCAATAGCTGCAGCTGATCCAATTAATTATTGCTAAATCGATTCAGGTGAGGTTGCTGCGAAGTGATATCACAACGTAATAAATTAAGGTTCATGTGAGACAAACTGGTTACAAAACTTACCTAACCGAAGTTTTTTTTCAAACTAGTCTATTCACACTGCTGAAGTTGCAAGAGAGTTCCTACGAGCCCTAGTACCGCCAAAAATATTAATTCATAATTTTACCTGTGCTGACAATAATGCTGCAATTGTGCCAATGCAGCATCTATCATGCAGAGCGATAAGACTTCTCCGAAGAAAATCTCACCTTATCGAATTGAACGTTATCGGAAGGGGAAAATTACCCAAACTTCGCCTGTTGGGTCAGGCATTCCTTCGTTCCTTTGGTTGCTGAGACGCATCCTGCTCTTCAGATTTCTCTAGTCTTCGATCCGATGTCTGCAACATCTCCGATTCGCAGTAATTACACTTTTAATTTTAAAAGGGCGGATTTTTCTTTATTAAATAATTATTTATTAAATTGTAATTGGTCTCATATTTTGACGAACCTGACATCGATGTGGCGGTTAGTGAATTCTGATTGTTTCTTGTAATGTGTTCTCATCTCTAGAACAAACAATTCCTTCTTTAATCTGCCCTGGCTGAATAGTTCACTAAAACATCTCAAAAATATAAAGATATAGCTTGAAAGCGATTCTGCTTGTCAATGAGCGATACGGATTTTTATCTTTATTCACATTTGCGTGATCACTTTATGTCAAATATTCAGGACTCTTTTATCTTTTATTTATTTAGAAAGTTTCATCACAGGCTGATTACTTAACAATAGAAAAGCAAAGTAAAGATGAAAGTGAAAAAAAAAAAAAAAACGAAGAATAAAAATTACAATAACAAACGAAAACGAAAATAGACTAAAAATATGGATACAAATCAACATATCAAAACGCTTACAAATTAAAATACAAAAACAAAAGAAAACAGATATAGAATATATAAAAGAATAACAAAATAATACTCTTATAAGCTTAAAGACGACTTTAACGGAGCTGATTTCTCGCATTCGATTTAGAAAAGCAATTAAAAAGGCGAGACATTGACGACAATGGCTCATTCAAACCGTAGTTAGTGCGGTGAAACGGAGCGTGTAGAAAGCCAATGTGTCTAAAGGAACGAGCAGGAATAAGATGATTCAACTTAGACAAATTAAGGCGAGTCAACAAAAACCTGCAAGATATCAAAGATAAAGGAAGACCTAGATCTGTTGCGCCTATCCTCCAGCGAGTCCAAAGATTGTCTTTCTTTAAACGGGGGGAGAATCAAGGGTTATTCCATGGAAGGCCACGCAATGCAAATTTGAGGAACCTTCGCTAAACAGCCTCAATTTGCGCACTATGAACCGCATAGGACGGAGACCAAACGGGACAGGCATACTCTAAAATGGGCCGGACAAAGGTACAAAAAAGAAGCTTGGTGATAAAGGGCTTATTAAATTCCTTAGACCATCTCTTTACAAAGCCCAAGGAAACGTTGTCATTGTTAACGATGTAATTGATGTGATATATGAATGACAAATGTGGATCAAAAATAACACCAAGATCCCTTACGATATCCAGTCTGTTAGCAAGCTGCCACTGATAGAATAGTCATACATCAATGGAGCTTTCCTTCTTGAATACGATACAAACGTAAATTTATCAACGTTTGAAGGCATATTGTTCGCAATACACCAAGAATTCAAAGATTGAAGATCAGAGTTCAGCGTAAAACAATCGTAAAAGTCAGAGACAACACGAAAAATGTTAGCATTAAAATTTTCGATTTCGTCGATAGTAAAAATAATAAATAGAAGGGGACCCAAATGGCTGCTCCGGGGCACCCCAGAAGTGATCGAAATTTCACGAGAGAGGGAACCGCAAAACAGAACACGCTGTGTTCCGTCAGAGAGATAAGAAGAATTCCATTGGACGAAAAGAGATGGAAAACCTAACATAGTAGGCTTCAAAACAAGCAACTTGTGGTCAATGCGATCAAAGGCCTTACTAAAATCGGTATTAATACAATCAACCTGTTCAACAGCCTCTATAGCGAAAATGCAATAATTAGTGAACTCCACAAGGTTAGTAGTCGTTGATCTGCCCTTAATAAAACCGTGCTGGAAGGATCCCAAGAACGGTTTACAGTGAAAAGTAAGGACATCACAAACCATTGCTTCGAAAACCTTAGCGATGGCAGATAAATTAGAAATACGCCTATAATTAGAGATAGTATCCTTCTTACCCTTTTTATGAAGAGGAAAAATGGTAGACGATTTTCAAAGATTAGGAAAAATACCGCAGGACAAGGACAAGTTACATAAATAAGAAATAACACGAGTAACATAGTGGGCACAATTCTCTAGGACAGATACGGGTAAAAAAATATTGGACAACTTCATAATATGCATCATAACTGAAGCATCGTTAAAAAACAAATTCTTAACCGGGAGACAATTCGTCAAAAAATTAAAATCTCCTAAACTAATATCACAGTTATTTTTTGAGAAGACAGCTCCAAAGAAACTAGCAAAGAATTTGGTAGCAGTCAAAGGGTCATCGGTGCTCCGATCACCAAGGCGCATACCAGAGGGGAAGTCGGCACTCTTACGCTTAAGAATAATGAAGTTCCAAAACCTTTTGGGATTAACTCAAATGGACCGCCCAGCCTCATTAAGATAATTCCGATATACAAGCTCGGACTCAGAAGTATAACGACCACGCACGGCGTAATATACTGAGTTCTCCTTAAAGAGTTTTTTGAATAAGAAACGGATGGGCGAGACTTAGGAATGAATTCTCGCACAATAGGGTTCGGAGGTCAGATTGACGGAGCTAACACAGCAAAGTACCAGTCCTCAGGAAATAGGAATAAGCAGCTTAAATGGTTATATACACTTAGATTTTTTAAAAAATTGATTTTTTTCTTCGTAATGTACATATATTTAGGTACAAACTATATATAGATTTAAGTCAATCCGGCGAATATTCTCGAAGTTACACGAACATTTATATACTCGTATGTAAAGTGCTTATATGTAAGATAATTGTGCAAGATTTCTCGGAAATGGCTAAACCGATCAGTCTTAAATTTTAAGACAAGCTTTTTAAGTATATTTTTTAGATTTTATCTCACTGATAAATATTTTTCAGTTTATAAACAATTTAAGGACTAAATTTTAGTCAAAAATCGATTTTTTTTTAGAAACCACCATTTTGTCAAAAATTTATATTTAGCTTATTCCTTTGATAAATTACAAGATATATATAGCAGCTTTCAAAATAATTATTTGTACAAACAAGAAATCTTAGAATCCCGTTAAAGTTACCATAATAATATGTCTACAAATTTTTAGTGTAATAAATTAAAACGTCTTCTGAAGAAAAATTCTTGAAAAATTAATTTTTTTCGACCTCCTGAGCGTATATAACCCCTTAAAAGGTGATGAGTAAGCACGTCCGCCATTGATGAATGAAGGAGTAATCATTTTGCAAGACATATGGTCACGAGGAACACCGATAGGTCAGAAACATGCTTGATGATATCGTCTACTGACGTGTCAGGATGAATGCGGGAGATAAATCCCAACCGTGGTAATTGAACTGGACGAATTAAAGATGAATGTACATCGATCAGTGATGAGCCAGAATCCTTCAGGAGGCACGCCTCATCATCTGAAGTCACATGGCGTTCACCAGGCTGCGATTACAATGATTAGATCAACAGAATGAAGTCTACTTTACGTGACGAATCCAAACAGTTTTGCAAATTTGTTAACTCTGAGCGTAGTACCGATGGTTATCCTGCTTTATTGAACCTAGGTGTCATCGAGGTTGCAAATGAATTCTGCGACTTTTTTATGACTTCTTTCATTGACAATAACTGTGATACTACATGTACGAATTTTAGTTACTTGGCAAAGTTTCCGTCTTGTTCACTTGAAATGAAAGGTTTTATATTTAATGACGACAAAGTCACGAAACACATTAATAGTTTGGCTGATAATTTGTATTGCGGTTCTGATGGTATTTCTGCTTCACTTCTAAAAAACTGTTCTTCTTCTCTGGTTCCTATTCTTTGTTATTTATTTAATTTATCAATTTTTTGTGATGTCTTCCCAAAATCTTGGAAATTATTCCTTATTATTCCTCTTCGCAAGAAGAGCAAGATGTATGAAATTTTCAACCATGTAATTTATTTTGGCGGAAAACCGTTTCATGGTAATCTCTAGCACGGTTTTATGAAAGGAAGGTCAACTACGACTAACTTTTCTACGACTAAATTTTCTAATTTCTTCTTATTTGAAATCGAAGCTGGTAAGCAGGTTGACTGTGTCTTCATTGATTTTATTAAAGAATTTGACAGAATTAATCACTAAATGTTGATTCACAAGTTAGCTGCCCTAGGGTCCCTTTTCTTACTTGTTGACTGGGTTCGTAATAAGTATGATTACGCCGAACCAAGCGCGCGTCGTTCCGTGGATCCCTATCCAGCTCAATTTAAAATGGTTTCGATGTTCTTGGCCCACTTTGGTTTATTGTTTAAATCAATGATGTATATATGTCCTTAAGGCATTCCAATAATCTCTGATATGCTGGCGATCCAAAATTGTTCGTGTTTTTTCTTCTAAAGACGACTGTGAAATTAAAATTTTTTTAAATTTTTTTTAAATTTGCTTCAGAGGCTTCCATGGAGCAACCCTCTCATTTTATCCCATACTTAGATAGGTTTAAACTCATAAGGCTTGATTGTCTTGAATCTCGACGAAACAATTCCAAAACAGTTCTCGATTTTGCTTGTCTTCTAGGCAATATCGACTCTCCAGTCTTACTGTCCTCTTTTAACACATCGATTCCAAGTCGCTTCTTGAGAAACCGAAATTTTCTTAAATTACTTCCACATCGTACTAATTATGGTTTTGATGAAGCAATCACTACGATGTCACGTTATTTTCATTTGCATTAAGATGGCATTGATTTTAATTTATCTAAATATTGTGTAAGGAGAAGTTTTCTTGACTACTCTTTTGGAATTTTGCAGTTTTAATATAACTGTGCAAAATTAAGTTTTGTTATGTTAATTTAATTAATTAGTGATTTTATTGTTATTTTTAGTAGTCAGCCTTATTAAAATAAATAAATCAATTAGTCTGCTCTGTGTACAAAATTTCATAAACTTTAGTTATTTAGTTTTACTAAAAAATTTTGTGATTCAAATTCAAGTTGTCAATGCCTTGTCTAAAATAAAAATGAAGAATCTAGTGATGCAAGTAAACTAAATTTTGTTTTTACTTTTACACATGATCATGATGGGATTTCTCCGACTTCCCTATGTTACTGCGTTATGTTGGAAAAGATAATTCATGAAGAATTTGATTATGTACCGCAAAATGTTTTAAACAGAGAGTTGATTTTTATCTGCGACCTGCTTTACCTCCATTGTAAACCTTTTTTAGGTGCTTTCAAGCACTGCTTCCATAACAGAATTGTCGGAATTCTCCAATTTTCGTATATCTGCCATTTAGCCATCGGCAGTCAGGTTTATTGTCTATTTACAGATTTCAGGAAGACTTTAGGCAGAATCACAAAATTCGTATTCATTAGTATTCAGTTTTGAGGTTTCCTTGAATCTTCGGTAATTGGTTATGTTCTTATTTGTCTGGGTATACGCAAAGTGTTTTATTGCGTGCTCCACTCAGTCACGAAATTAATAATTTCTCGGACGTGCCTCTGGGCAGCTATCTGGGACCTTAGCTTTTCATCATAATCTACATATATCATGTATGTATGATGTATTTGTATGTATAACTGTAGTCTCAACCCCCCATTTAATAAAGCAATTAAAAGCCTGATTAATACACCTCTTCCTCCCAGAAAGTTTAATAAATTTTTGACGTACATAAATACACGTAAGTGCAAATAGGCACAACCTTTAATAATTCACCCAGGCGCTTCCAAATATTTATTACGCACATTTTAATCTTTTAGGAATTATATTATACAAAGGATAGCAAAAGCAACCGCAGGGACGACAGAAAGACAATTTTGATGTCGGCTGTATCAGAATCAGATATCCATGAGCGAAAAAATTCCATTGCGATAAACGTCAGCTTACACTCATTCGGAGTTCAGTAAAAAATTATTCGCGCAAAATTAGAATTTGAGATGACTCGACAGCAAAAATTGTTCTATTGTCACGTCGGGTTATGTGATTTCGATTAGCAATATGAACAGTTGCTGTTGGTTGCCGTGCATTCTGATTCAGCCTATAGCCCAAAAGCGCCCAGCAAGAATAAAAAAATCGCCCAGCAAAATTAAAAGAATTGCCTAAAATGTGCCTAGTCGCAAAGAGGAAAATTTTCTCGCCCAACTGGCGGCTCAAGGCAGGGTTCTCAACCGTCCTATAATTATAGTACGTGTACTATAATTTGACTAGCTGTACTATCCGCAATCCTGATTCCATAATAGTATGCAAGTGTACTATAATTTCACTTCGTCGAAATTCTAGGTTCTTTACTTCAAATACTGGAAGTTACATAAACTCCAATACTGTATCCTCTCCACTGAATTTCTGCGTAGATCTCTGTGGATCACAGTTTAGCTAAGAATTCTCGTCCCAATGGAGAAGATAATGGCAAAACAGATATCGGAACATTTAAATCTAACTGGCTCTTTAAGTCGTTGGCAATCGGGATTTCGTCCTAAACATAGTTGCGATACGGCTCTTCTAAAAATCACAACTAATATCAGATCTGCTTTGGATAATGATCGAGTAGTGTTTTTAGTCCTTTTAGACTTCACTAAGGCTTTTGACAGTGTCGATCACGCTAAACTCATTTTCAAACTGAAAAACTCTTTTGGATTTGGCTCATCTGCTCTAAAATTACTTAAAGGCTTTCAGACTCATCGCTCACAGGATCAATATTAGGAGCTTTGCTGTTCAGTCTTTTTATTAATAATTTGCCGTCTGTTATAAAACATTGTTCTGTGCTCTTATATGCTGATGATGTGCAAATCTATCTAGATCGCCCCATCGGTCTTCTGAAGGATTGTGTCAGCAGAATAAATGAAGAACTTCAGAACATCTTACAATGGTCAGCAATCAATAATCTCATTCTTAACCCAAAAAAGTCGCACGCATTAGTGATGGGCAGAGAAAATTATGACCTAACCTATTTTCATCCTTTAGAGCTGGACCGGTTTATCATACCCTATATCTCGAAAGCTAAAAATCTGGGAATTACGCTTAACGCTCGTATGAGTTGCATTGATCACGTTAATATGAAACTGGGTCAAATTTATAGCGTACTACGTCGACTGTGGATGTATGCTTATGTGCTCTCTACTGACCTTCGCATAAAGTTAGTCAAAACGTTAATATTGCCACATATCACACATGGCTCCATTATTTATCCCAGACTCGACTCACGTTGCAAGCGCAAGCTTAAAAGAGCTTACAACGATTCCATTAGGTTTGCATTCAGGTTGCGTAGGTATGATCACATCTCCCCTTTCCGATATAAAATTCTAGATTGCTCATTGGAAATATACTTAAAACGCAGAGCACTACTTTTCCTTTATCAAATCCTTTATAATCGAGGTCCGGCATATCTTTATGATCTGGTTAATTTTTTACGTGGTAATAGACAAATTTGTTATCATAAATTTTAATTTAAACAGAATGATCGCACACGCATTCGGATTGCACTAGTTTTTCATTTCTTTTTCTTTTTTTGGCTTTATTTTTTTTTAAGAATCCTTATATTTTCGCTTGTACTTCGTTTTCGATAGGTATTACATTTGCTTTGGTTGAATTTTTATTTAGTAACTTTAGTAGTACTGATTAAAAGACTCTCTTATTGTCTTATTGCACTCCACTTGTTGAATAAATTTATTATTTTTATTATTAAATTTGCTTTTAAGTTTCACTTAATTAATGCTTTCACTAACTAACTAGTATCCCACCAAAAATATTTGATGTAAACAAGGTTGCCAAGCCTCACAAGCTCATACCGCTTTCACTGTTAAAAAGTTATCAGATCTCATGTGGAGCCAAGCCCCTAAATCTACTACCCCTAACCATAGAAACCCTACATCTTGGTCAAAAGGTATGCCTTGGCAGTTTTATGGCCGTCGCACAGTCACTCCTATGGACTTATGGTAATAAATTATGGTCTTTAGTGTTCTGTCATGCATTAGATCCATGTATGGTATTTTAACATGATTTGTGCAATTTTCTATTATTCTATGTAAAGGATAGCGGGGAGTCTACTCTCGCAACTTATGATAATAACTTAATTATAGTTTCATGATTCCACTTTTATTATAGAAATATATATTATAGGTGGATTTAATAATAGTGTATAACGATTAAAATATATTTTATTGATTATCAAATGAAAATCATCAACTGTGCAATTTATTCCAACATACAACCTGCGGATAAAGTAAAAATTTTGAGTAAATTTCCATACACATTAGTTTTTACGTCTTTAATATATTAAATTCAATTACAACATTATTAAAATAGACCGATCTTACACTCGAGATATAGGGATTTATACGGCGATTATTGGCGGGATTTATTGGCGTTGTCGTTTTTATTAAGCATACTATAATTCTCAGGTTGGTACTATAATTTCACCACCACGATAATATCTCCCACTCTATTCGACCTGAGAACCCTGGCTCAAGGAGTCCAATCGGCGAGAAATCTCAAGGTTGCTGATGATACTGCTCGTGTAGTCGTTCCCAACGCTGTTTCTGAAGTTGCTACTGCTTCCGCTGATGATCGGTGTTACTCCTGCACTGTTTATGCAGCAATTAATATGCCTGCTGTAATTACACTACGAGGATAAGCAAAATTTCAAATTTATTTTTTTACCCACGAGTCTCTTCTTATACATATTTATTGTATATCTACCTTTTTATTTCCCCCATACATAATAACAAACCTTAGAAAGTTCAATTTAGGCATTTATTCGAATCTAAGAAAAGAACGTATAAACGCAGTAAAACGAAGCCACAATAATTGAAATCTTGAACTCGATTAGTTGTGGCCGACGTTTTTGTTGCAGAATGGTCATAAATAATTGCTCTATAAATAAAATTGAATTTGCATAATAACATTTTCGACAAAAATCGAAATCCCAACCGCAAACTTTTATTTTAATTTGCGCTTCGAATCGATTACATGACATGTTTATGGAATTTGATTCTCTCTTGTATCTATGCGATGCTTACCTCACTTTCTGGTGACCCACCCATGCCCGGAAAAACGTATACAAACAAGTAAGATTAAAGCAGTGTAACATTTGCTGCCACTTTAAGTTCTGATTTATGAAAATGTGGTTTTGAATATTTGGAACATTTAATTTTAATAAACCACTTCTTACCAATTTAGAAATACAATTGAACTGTTGCCTAACATAATATGCGGCTATGTCACTAAGTTCACTAAAGTTAATTAAATAAATATCATAACTTTCTAATAAGCGCTGTCATATTGTTAAGTAATTTGTTTTTGTTTTAATTTCAACATGAACGTAAATAAAATTACTAATGCCAGTGTCAAAACTGCTCCTAACAGAAAAACAGAGTAACACTTTAAGAAGGTTAAAAGAATATCTAATTTCAAAGCATGAAAAATTACACCAAATAACATACACCCGTCCCTTAATTTACGCGGCACTATTTTTACGCGAGTCTCTTTTTTACGCGGGAAATTACAACACAATTTACGCGGCATTTTTTGTTTGCTTCCTGAAATGTCATAATTATTTTTTTGTTACGCTATGTGAAATAAATATGTATTTTAAAAACTTATACTAGCTTATATTCCCAATATTTTTTCTTTTGTACTGACAGACTCTATTTACGCGATTTTCTTTCGCTTAAAACAAATCCACGTGGAACGGATACTTCGCGCAAATTGAGGGATGGGCGAATAAAGCGTGGTATGGTTTCTTTTTCGGCGCAACTGTTACCTGTAAAATAGACAATTGTGGAATACTAGCTTTTATATATTATATATAAAAATTTCCTTTTAACTCAAAGCGCACTTTTTTGGCAGAAACCAAGAAACAGTTGACCTATTCACCAGAATATAAAAATATATTGATGTAGAATGAGGTTGCCAAGCCAGAATACGTACACACAGAACAACAGTGGAGCGTAGAGAAGAGAGTTCGCTTCAGCGAGCGATGTCAAAGCCTATTTACGGTCCCACACATGATTTCGTTAATAAAAATTCAAGCTGACATAACGAAAATCGATTTTTGGTCACCCAAAAATCGTTTTAGCCCACTGTGCGCCGACCTCTGTCGGCCTGGCTACTTTAATGAAATCACTTACTACTATATATAGGAGGAGGAGTTATTAGGTCAAAAAGTTATGATAACAGTCAAATAGTTAAAGATAAAGATGGTGCCAACAAAAAAGAAAAACAATTATTTATTGATATACAAATAACATATTGAAAAATAATGCTATTCTCACGAAAGCAGACAAGGGAAGGGAAATTCATTAGTGATTTTAAATACTGAAGACTATGTAGATAAAATATTAAAATTTATTGAAGATAGCAAGGCTGTTGAGATTAAATTAGACCCAACTAAACAGTTTCTCAAGGAAACCAAAGAAGTGATAGCGGGCTACGTAAATATGTTTGAAGGTTATAGTAAGAAAATTATTCCTATGAACCCAGAAGCACCAGAATTATATGGTTTAGTCAAATTACACAAAGAACAGACACCGTCGAGACCAGTAGTAGCTTTTCATAAAGGACCTAGTTATGAAATTTGTAAAATTTTCAACAAATTATTATTGGAAAATATTAAGTTCAAACCTAAATACTCCATCAAAAATAGCTTAGACCTGATTAATAAAATAAACAATATGGATTTATCAAATGATTCTAAACTAGTGTCTTTTGACGTTGTTAATTTCTTTCCTTCAGTTCCATTAGCTAAGTTAAAAAAACTGGTGTTCAAACTTATAAATGATAGTAAAAATAGCACAAAATTGAAAAAGGAAATGAAAATGGTTTTTAACCTTTGTCTGAAACAAAATTACTTTAAATTTAAAAATTGCTATTATAAAGTATCGGGTGGCTTACCCTAGCGGCTCCCCCCTTTCGCCGCTTCTTGCTGAAATTTGTATGACTTGGTTGGAGGAATTAATCCTAGAAGATATTAACAATCCATTCAGGAATTAAATAAAGTTTTGCTTTAGATGACATACTAGTATTGTGGAATGGAGACGTGCAAGAATTACATAATCTTCTAAGTTTGTTGAATAAATTGGATAAAAATATGAATTTCACATTAGAAATAGAAGAAAATAATATGATAAATTTTCTAGATATCAACATTCAACGTGTAAACAATAAATTTAACTGTGACATATATAGAAAGTCGTCATTTACAGATATAGTCATCACAGCCAATTCAAAACACCCCTATAATATTAAGCTATCTGCTTTCCACTCTATGGTACATAGGTTGTTGTCAGTACCTTTATCTTCAATAGCATTTAAGAAAGAAGAAGACTGTATAAAATCTATAGCTATTAATAATGGATATAATTCTAAAATTATAGACAATCTTATGTGGAAAAAACAAAAATACATGTTATTAAATAGTATTGTTCCTACATATATCTAAAGAGGTTATTGATATAAAAAGGATTTATAGGTAATGTCAGTTACAAAATTGAAAAAATATTAAGAAGAGACTTAAACATTAATGTGGCCTTTTGTAATAAAAAAAACTATTAGAAATTTATTATTTAATGTTATAGATAAGAAAGATATCTTAAGTGAATCTGGAGTGTACGAGATTTTATGTGATAATTGTGAGTGTAGTTACATTGGTCAGACGGGGAGAAATTTTAAAACAAGATTTAATGAACATATGCGCTCATACAAATATAAACGAAATGACTTTATGATAGATAAACATTTAATTGACAATAATCACTCTTGTGATATTAATAATTTAAAAATTTTACATATTGACAATAAAGGTTTAAAAATGGATCTTTTAGAATCGTTTGAAATTAAAAAAGCTATTTATAATAATAAACCTTTGCTAAATGAGCAGCTAGATTTGGTATATTCTCCGTTTTCCAACTGTATATTCGAAAATAATTCAACCCGTAAGTCAACTGTGTCTATGCAATTTGTATACTTTCTTATCAGCAGCAACACAGCACTCCATGATAATGATCGCAAGATCCAAACACGTGTCGGAATTGAATAGATGTAAATATTGTGAAATAAAAGTACGTGGTTGTCGACAACGTTTTGTTTTTATTTATAAACATGTTTCACAAAGCCATTTCGGTAGATTCAATAAAAGTTATTTATTTTCAAATAGTTTTTTTAATAATAGCATTTTAATTACAAAGGGCTAAATTTCGTTCAAATTTGTATTTCTTTTTAAGTTTTAAAAAAATGTCCAGAGATGTCCACGTTCTAATTGGTATCAAATTAAAGTAGAAACCCTCCAGCATCGTTTAAAAAAAATTGGCTACGACCTCCGAAAAAAATTGCGTTACCTTGTTGTCGGGTTCGTATTTCCACACAATGTAATATTTGTTTGGAAAATTAATTGCAGTTTTTCTATGAAACCTTAAGGATTATTGTTCTCATTTATATTTAAATTTTATTCATTTATTTATTTAATTTTTACACCTAATTAATATTATTATAATTACCTGAGCTAAGGGATAATTGTAAATTGTAATTGCTTGTGTGTTTAAAAGCAAAAATTTCAGGTACGTGAAAGTAACGAAAATCTTAGCTACCTATAGGAAAGATATTTTGCGTATTGAACATTATCTATCTTAATTGAAAAGAGGAAACACAACACTGCTTTGGCAAATTTGATAATACGAGAAGAGTATTTTGTGCTTGTTGTTAATTACATTTATTTGGCGTAAAAGTGCTAAAATCAATATGCTGATTTTGTATTGTGAACTTTATAAAATAATCCGAAATAACAATTTTATGGAATACGAAGAGCTTGTGCGTATTCTTTCAAATACGTATAATATTAAAATTTTGGACGAAGAAAGAGTTCGGCGATTCTCTCTGACTTTCAAGAAGAAGTGGCAACTTAGTACTAGAAACGCACGAAAGTTTGAACAACAGAATGAATCGTGGTTAAATACAGTAATGGAAATCAGTGCTAAAGAAATAAAATCGTACGTGTCATCTAAACCATGAACTTCAACATTTGCTAGTGTAAACCGTGTGATTAGAGGAGAGTATCGCCACCACAAAAGACCATGCGTAGAAATTCACTCCAGAGGAAGCTTTGTCCTGGTTTTTAGAATTGGGGCTTTCTTAAGATAAGTAAAATTTTCTTAGATATGAATTGAAAAAGGGAAGCAACAATGCTTTAGCAAGCAAAAAAAAAAAATAGTGTTTGCCTGAAATGCTGCAGACTACCGAAGGAATTGGTTTAAAGTGAAGTTGACCCCGTGAAACATGCACGTGCAGTTTTGAAAATATTTTTACCACAAGGTTAGTGGGACAGTGTAAGTGATCATAATTTGATACAGCTGTCTAGATCGGTGTTAAAATTTGTTTAGTTTCATCTAGTTTTCGTTTTTTCGCGAAGGCGACCAGCAGCTGAGGATCCGTCAAATATTCTCTAAGCTTGTAAACTCAACAACTGTCTAGGGGTAGTTGAGGTTACATTAGATTGTTTTTTTTATGAAATAAAAACGTATATTTTTAAATTTTAAATAATTAATTCTTGCTTTATTCACGTATCGAAAATCCAACACATTTAATCTTCCTAATTTCTTCCCTAATACGGCCGCCCTGCTTCCAAAAATGTAATAGGTAATTGTTAGTATGAAAATTTTATGAAAAATGCCCTAATAAAAGGTGTAAGTTACCCTAACGCTTAAATAAATTTATTTATTTTTATTTATTAGATTTGTTATTGGTTTTAAATGTGTTTATTAGTTTTTTATTTATTAAATTTGAATGGTACCATGTGCTTTGTTTGAATTCCTGTAGTCCTATTTTCCTTCGTTTGTATCTTTTTCTTCGGAGTTATTTGTCTTCTTCAATGTAATGTTAAATTCGCTGCTTTTTGTTTTAAATTTTTATTTTATTTCTTCCACGACTTGAGTAGAAAACTTTTTATATATTTTTTAATGCAATATAACCTTCTTCTATGGCGACTCAGAACCAAGAGCGAGCTCGCTGCCTTGCTTGTTTCCGGCTTTCTTGTCCCCTTTGATCATGCGCAAGGAAGAGCTTGCGCATATTTTCAGCAATTCGGGATCGTTTAGAAATTGAACCGAAATACTGGTATTTTCCAAGTTAGGCAGGTAATTTTTTGAAGTGGAGAATATTATTTTAAATTAGGTTTTTAATTGTTTTTAAATATATAATACCTCTTTTAATTTTGTTGTGATATTATTTTAATTTTGTTTTGATTTCTTGAAAAGTTATTTATATTTACATATGTGTATTAATTAAATAAGTTTTCTTATTTTATTACTTATAAATTGAATATTTATTCGTTATTTTAGTTTTTATTCGATAGTTATTATATATATTTTTTTTTATTATGGCTACATCTCTTAAGTATCTTTGAACTTTTATTTTCTAATACACTGTGGATTTTCGATTCAGAGTGCTGATTATATAAATGTAGACGCTTATGTAAAAATTGTAAATTCTATGTTCGATACCTGCTGGCTCGAAGTTTAGTACATGACCTTACATAAGCAGAACCTACATATTACGGGATGCTCTCAGAAGCATGCGTTACAAGCTACAAGTCTTTGTCAACCGGTACCTCCGGCCACGGGGCCCAAGGAAGACGCCTAATTAAACGACCGCGCATCACATGGAGAAGATCCGTAGAAAGGAAGATCAACAAATCGTGGCCACAGTTGAAGGCATTGGTGCAGACGCAGACAAGGTGAATAGTCGCTGCAATAGACACCCTATTCCTCACATATTGTTAATGGAACTCGAGAGAGTAAGGTCAAGTTTTTTGTTAAGCTCCGTAACAAGGTCAGTCACAGTCTGCGAGCGCTGGATGTTAGTTTCCGCAACAGCATAATCAAAGACGTGCTCTTTGAAGCATCTAGAGAATGACATAACTTAACATTTTTTCCAAGTTACGCTGCAGGCCATTAGATCTACACTAGTTATTCAAAATATTTAAATCGTCCTGAATTCGGAAAGATTCATAACTGCTTCTAACGCAAGAGAAAATCTGCGTGTCGTCTGTTTAAATTAAAACTTTGGAGTGCCTATTCATGGGGACAATGTTGTCAATGGCAAGAATAATCATAGCGGCCCCAGATGGCTACTATGCGGTAGATCTGATGAAACCCTTGCTATACGCGATTGACCTATAAATTGTTATTGTTTTGAAAGGAGCAACTTGTTGAAAATGAGTGCCAATGTTTTGAGTACCGTATGATCAGCTTACTTTAGCTACCTTTTTTGTATATTTATTGAAATTCCTCTAAATCACAGGCTGTGTTTGACTTTTGGTGTTCTAATGTCTTTTATTGATAGATAGCGATATCAAAGTTAAAGTAAATTAAGTTAAAGTACTAAATAGAACTTGAAGTTTGTAAAAATATTTTTTTTATTTCGAGCCAAAATTGTTCTTTGAAGAGGGCAACTTTGGCTCGCATATTTTTTTGGCACAAAATATATACTAAACCAAGCACCGAGCCAAAAGTAAGACGTTTTAAATGAAAGATATTAAAATAAACATCATTCATCCCCTAAATATATTTTTGACCCGATCAAATTTAATATTAAACGAAGCTTACCTTAAAAACTCCTTTACACTAGAAAGTTTGCAGACGCAAATAAAACACGTTTTCACATGACAGAAGTGCGGAATGCAAACGGCGGTTTAAACCTTGAAAAAATCTTGCATCCAACCAAAACTAGGGGCCAGTAAAACCATCTAACATTTCCTGCTTAAGCTAAATCGATTACTGTCATTGCTGCAAAGAGGCGGGGCAAGGCACAGAATTTCAAGAAGAAAAGCGGTCTCAAAAAACAATGCAATGTTACCGATGCTGCTGGAGGTTTCGTTATGCCACATTGTAGACGGATTCCGGATCCGTGTTCTTCTTCATATTGACGAATTTTAAAAAGTACGAGTGTGATATACAAGTTATCGTGAGAATTACCATGCATAACGATTAAGCCAAAACTATAAAGCTGTCATAACAAATCAGAGATGACCTACCTCTCTCAAAATCAGAGATGAGGTATCTCTACAGTATAAGTAAGCTTTCCATATTATATGTATTGTTCCCATTCTTAAGACTGCGAGGCTCTAGCATACCACAGAGGAGAATGACAGGATCCAGGTAAATCCTATCGCAAAACAGGGAAGCGTCCGCATTGATATCGTTATTACAAAGTAGGGATGGAAAATCGATTGAGAGGATCCTTTCTGTTAAATAAGAGAAGTCCGGCCTTTTAAAATCAAGAACATACTCATCTAAGTTGGTATCAGCAATATTAAAACCATCGTAGGGGAAAGCAATAGGAATGGATGGGTGTAAGCTATCAATAGCGGATAAGCTATTAGAAGCCCATTCGACTATAATGTTACTATCGAATACAGTTCTTTACATTAATCATTTGGTGCAAAAAATAGGAGGAGATGGCGTCAAGAAAATTAGAATATTTAGCAGTAAGACAATGTAAGGGTTATATAAAAAAAATCGATTTTTCAAAAAAAAAATCGATTTTTCAAGAATTTTTCTGGAGAAAACCTTTTAATTGATTAAAGTAAAAATTTGTACACATATCATGGTAACTTTTAACGACATTTTAAAATTTCTTATTTGTAAAAATAATTATTTTGAAAGCTACTATAGCTGATCTCCGGGAGCACATCTAAAACAAGGCGTCTTGCGGTGAGCACGATATCTCTGGACCAGATCATAAAAAATAATACAATAGTTTTAAAAAAAAAAGTTGAACCGACTTCACAAAATGCGCTAAAAAGCATAAAATAATTTTAAATTTTATATCTATTACGACATTTTGAAGTCGGTGCAAATTAAACAAATAAAACAAAGATATTTTTCACTTTTTAGTGTCTTCGACTCTATACAACGAAAAGAACTATCCAAATCGGTCCACGCGCTAAAAGTTAGTTATAACCCCCTACCCCACCCTTATTCCACTAAACTTTTTTTCTCATGGTATCAATCAAGGAACATACTCTACCGAACAGAAAAGGAATCATCGAAATCGGTCCACGCATTACGAAGTTACTACCCCTCCCCCTCCCCCACCATAGGACCATATTATTCTCCTATTAGCAATGGGGGATCACACTCTATACAACAGCAAAAGAACCGTCAAAATCGATCCACGTGTTACAAAGTTAAGTTCCACCTCCCCCCCCCCCACCCCAGTAACATTTGTTTCCTCGTAGTATCAACCAAGCATATTCTACCCAATAGAAAAAGAATTATCCAAATCGGTCCACGCGTTACGAAGTTAGACAACCCCTCCCCCCACCCCCACCTTTAACCATAGGAACAAATTATTCTCCTATTAGCAATGGGGGATCATACTCTATACAACAGAAAAACAAAACCATCGAAATCGGACCACGCGTTACAAAGTTAGGTTCCACAATCATCAAAATCGGTCCACGCGTTACGAAGTTATGCCCGGTCAGACATAAAAAAAAAATAAAGAAAATAAAATACGCATCGAACTTAGAACCTCTGTGTTTTTGGGAAGTCGGTTATAAATGATAATACATCATTGTAATTAATCGAAGGAATAAGCAAAATATTAATTTTTGACAAAATGGCGGCTTCTAAAAAAATCGATTTTTGACTAAAATTTAGGTCTTAAATTGTTTATAAAATGGAATATGTTTATCGGTGAGAAAAAACCTTCGATAAATTATTAAAAAATATACTTAAAAAGCTTGTGTTAAAATTTGATACTGATCGGTTCAGCCATTTCCGAGAAATCCTACTCACCGACTTTAAAAGGAGAGTTTTGAGAAAAACGCGTTTACAGTTTCAAAAGCACTTTACATATATAAATGTGCGTGTAACTTCGTGAATATTCGCCGGTTTGACTTAAATATATATATAGTTTGTATTTAAATATACATATGTACATTACGAAAAAAAATAATAAAAAAATCGATTTTTGGAAAATTTTAACTAAGAATTAAAATGTCTGAAAGACTGATCATCTGCGTCTATATGTATAATTTGGAGCCTCATAAGAGAGAGCTTAACAGTTAAGATCTCAATTGCGAGCATGCCGGAGAAAGCAGGAATATCAACTGCATTGCAATCCAAGTGTGGTTTGCATGCAATTAATATATCACCACTTCGAGCCTTTGAGACAGAGCAGGGTCGCCAGACTTTACACAGACATTATCGCCAAATGGGCACTAAAAAGTCGCCAAAATGCCAATCTATTACTTTTTTGTAGCCATGATTATAGCCAAAATGTCAAAGTAGCAAATACGTGTAAACACGGAAGTATACGTAAGTACAAATTGTCACTTCCTTTAACTTATCGTGATAATACTACAATGAAATGTTTTTTTATTGTGTATGCAATATACTGTGTTAAGGTACGAGTAATTTCTTTAATTACACACCTTAAGTTTCGTTGGTTTTTAGTAAAACAATCGTTACCAGCATGTTGCTTAAGCCACTAATAATATTTTTGAACTCGTTTTTACAAACGCAATTTCATTTGATTCCCACTTCACCCCAATGAAAATTAGACCCAAACATCAAAATTTAACTACACGGCTGTTATTCTGCCACCAATTTCGTGCCAAATGTCAACTCCCTAAATGAAAGAGTTTCAGAAAAAACGCCAAACAATTAAAGACTTAATAAAATATATTTCATTATCTACCTATAGTTAAAGTGATTTTCAATTGTAGATACTAATGCTTTGATTAGTGAATCCAACGCTCGTTGCACCTAATTATCTCTTAGAAGTTCAATTGTGTTTGAATCGTTTTGCAGTGATTGTACATTTGCATACAATAGATCGGATTTTGACTCCGTTATAGATGACTTATTGAGGATTTTTAATGAAAAAACAGCTGTCTAGATCGGTGCTTTTATTTAAATTTGTTGGTTTTCCATCTAGTGTTCGGCTTTCTCGAAGGCATCCAGCAGCTAAAGAAAAGCTAACCCTTTGGTGCTGCTGTTGACGAAGAGCCAAAGGAATTTAGCTTTTCTTTATTAGAAACGTCGATCGCGTTAAGAAATATTTTAATATTTCTTACTTTGCTCGAGTTGAACGGTTTAGTTCGGAATTTTTATTAAAAAATTTTCAAAAATTTTCTCGGGTCATGTGTTTAATTTGTACGTTGTGCAGATGTGGTTATTGAGGATGCTTAGAATTTGCTTCTGCAACTCGATCTCTGGATCAGGTTCGACAATTTTCGATTGAGGAGCAGGAAGGTCAGCTACGTCGCCTAACTCTGCCTTTTTTGTAACTCACACCTTTCTCGTAACAATTATAAAACCGTTAAGAAACGATTGTCAGCAAGTTCGTTTAATAAAGTTTAAATCGCGTCTGGATGACATTCTTTTAAAGGAGGAGCAACTGAACTATTTGGAGGAATGATTGGCAAAGCCCAAGACAAGAACTGCATATAAACATCCACGTCATAAAATATTTGCGTTAACTTTCTCAATTGGTAACTCTTTATTTGGGAAAAGCAAATCAATTTTTAAATACAACCTTTTCATATTCGGCATATTCTCTATAAAAGGTAAAAAAAGCAATGAATCTATATATATATATATATATATATATATATATATATTTAAAAGTCCAATTACGTGTGCGCCTGGTTAACGACAATTATCTCACAATCATTGTAATCAGGAGGGACGTGAGTATGATACTGCTGCTGAAGCTGTTGTAAATTAGCTTGAGTTGCCTCTAGAGTTCTTTAGCTGTGGTTTCTCACCTTTACCTATTTCGGACTGTTATTTTGTACCCTTTAAGCAAAGATCCATTGAGGGCTTGAGCTGTCTTATTAGCAATCGCTTCTGTTTCAAATTGTACAAATTCGAAATATTTTTGCTCCAAATAGCCAAGAATTGTTCCGCATCTATTACAGATACTTTCGAGTTCTTCTGTGGTACATGTTTGTAGGTTTCCTAAAAGTATACGACTTTTTGCTAAAGTAGGATCCTTACTTTTAATAAACCGTTTTCCATTATTTCTCCTAACATTTATTTAAAATCACAGAATTAAACTGCGAAAAAGCCGGCAAATAACTGATTAGACGTGCCGTAGAATTTTCTGTCACTTTAAGTGTCACTTGCAGTTGCGGCAACTTTTAATCAAATTAGCTAAATTTTTCAGAAAATTCTGCTAAATTGATGTATGTTACATTTGTAAAACTTTAGAAATTATTTTTTAGAAGGTAAATAATCTGTCAATTTTTCTTTCAAGAAAAAACGCCATAAAAACGCCCAAAGTCGATGAAAAATCGCCAAAAAAATCGGGATCGCCAATTTCATATTTTTTGTCGCCAGGATTGATGAAAAATCGCCAATTTGGCAAAAAATCGCCACATCTGGCGATCTGAGACAGAGTATCTATCCCTACAAAAAATCTGATTGGACTCATCGAAAATCTGTGCATCATTAAAACCAAGATGAAGTCAGCTTTTTGTCAGAGCATGACGCTTGACGCCGTAACTGAAAGCAAAAGAAGTCTGAAATAACTGGCTTGTTCTTCATCCCCTTACATTTTGGTAGTAGAGGGAAATCGTGGTTAGTTTTATTTATTAGTTAGTATTAGCTTTATTATACATATTTTATATCATATTTATTATAGGCATAATAATATTCATTGGTGCCAATATAAGAAAACAGCTTCCTATCTTTAGTGTTTCTTAGTATATGGTTATTTAATGGTTTTCACACGACTGTTCAATTTATTTTTCATTCTTCTGTTCTCTGCGCGAGTCTGTTATGGTTTTTTCCCAATTTCCAATATATTTCCGATTATAATTGAAAATGCCACAGAAGGTGTCCCTCTGTGCAAACACGGAGTAATTCCAAGCAACGTGCAACATGCTGTTGTCTGAATCCCTAGAGGAAGTGCTACTTACAAAAATGGAAGGTTTACTCAATGATCTTGAGTCCGGTTAAATCCGCTTCGTTCCTTCTTTCGGGTTAATTATTGTTCTGCTTATCATTGACATTTATTGATATGTTTATTCGAACTTTTTAGTAGCTTTTCATCACAAACGGGTTAACAATTACTCCTTGTAACTTCACAATAATTTCTAAATAATTTATGAATAAAGGTACAACTTCGCGGCGAGTTCATTAACAACTGCTTTTCTTTTGTCATTTTCCATGACTTCAGGTCTAGCGCCTGAGCAAACATATTTCCACGCACACACAATGTAGGAGGTGTAAGTTGAGTTTTTTTTTATTGTTCTCACGAAGATAATGCACAAAAGCACTTGCAAAGCGCAATTTTGTCTGAAATAATTCTCGGAAACTCGAGCGAGTTTCGTGTATGACCAGAATGTACTTGCTTAAGGGGTTATATACGTTGCGGTCGGTCAAAAAATCGAAAATTGTTGTAGTGCTTCTTCTGAAAGTACAAGTCCTTAAGAATGTTTTCCCGAGGTTTTAAAAAGATCTGTGCATTAGAGCCGAAATAATAGCGCGCAAAAGTACATTACAAAAAGTACACTTGAAACTTTAAACGTGATTATCTCGTAATAGTATTTTTCTAAAAGTGCCGTTGCCGTAAGCACGATTACGAACAAACTATTCGACCGATTTTCCCATCTTTTTTTCAGACGAAAAATATAATTAATTGGAAAAATGGTCCTCGTTTTCACAAAAAAATTTTTTGTGGAAAATCTTTCGTTCACAGACTCTTCACATCCTTATACTAAACAAATTTTTTGGTTTTTATGATTTCAGTTGAGCTGCTGCACCAAAATCGTGCTCACCGCAAGCCACTTCAAAAAAATTGCGTTTCGGGCGGAGGGCTATAACTCCGACATTTGTTAATATTTTTTAATAAATAAATGCTTGTTTTGTACCTTACATTATGTTCTTTCAAAACCTCAAAGCACATATACAATTAAATGATGGCTATATCCCTTCAAAAAAAATCCAAACTTTACTTAATTTTTCGGCACCGCAACGTATATAGCCCCTAAGCTAAAGTAAAATAATTTTACTGGGTAACATTCCTCCCCGCTTACAAAAAATGATTTAATTTTTGTTGTCTCTCTGCTTACGAATAATAGTGCCTAAAACTATAATTTATGTGTATAATTGCATACTGTCATTGGCTTCTTTTTTTTTCCTAGACATTTCGCCACTGGGTGGACGTGTAATAGTTACTTTACACTTGATAATTTTTTTCAGTAGGAAGTACATTATGATGCTTATAACGATTATTATTGTTATAGAAAGTAATAAATAAAACACAAAATGACTTGATTGGGGATCGGAATGATTTTCAATATCTTCGAGCTCTTGGTCTTTGCTTTTCACATCATAGAGACTTAAACTTATTTTATCCAAATCGAGATTCCCCATGTTTTTCGGCATTTTAATTATTGATTTCTCCCGAGGTGAGGTTTGCGTCCGCAAATGTATTATTGAAGTGATAGAGCATTCGTTTGGTCTCTTTTTATTCATTTATGGTTTTAAGGTTTAAGGCTCAATCCTAAGATGCCACACTGGAAAATCTCGATCTAATAGGCTATTTCGTTTCAAACAATTCTGAGATTCACTTCGTTTGGTAAAATGTACAACCAGGTATTGGGTTTTGATAGGGCGTGCCAAGTTTCTTGTATTATTTGATATACCTTTACATCGCAATTAGAAAGGTCTTGTGTGTTTAGGATAATTTTGATAATGCAGTTTTGTGAATTATGATTATAAATTTTGTTTACATATGAATAATTCATTTTCCATGTTAGTGCATTCATCTAATTAATGTTTCTGTAAAAGAATATACTGTCTAAGCTTCTCATTTATAGCGACATATTCCGAGTTGGATTAAATAAAGTTGTAAAAATTGTCCTGGTGTTTGGTGAGGATACTAGTCAGCTTGAAAAGTTTATAAAAATCACTTACCAGTGGAATGGACACCACAATCGTGAGGTTATTTGATGCGTAAAGCGGCTTTACTCGAATAAGTTTGTCTAATAGCTGGAAGTTTTCTGATGTAGGTTTTAAAGGAAGTTGGAAATCTCGGGGCAGTTTAGAATATACCTCTTTAATGGTATTCGTAAATAAAATTGAATCTGCTAAATGCTTGTCAAGTTTTCCTGCCTTGGCAGAACATCGGTCATTTCCGATTGTTAACTTAAAAATTTGTTTAAGGACAGAGTCATCAAAGTGGAAATTTCGTCGAATAAGTGAAATATTCGGCCTTAATCCGATTTATTTTGTGCTTTCTGCTCGAGGGTTGAATATCTCTGTTTCAGTGTTTGCTCCTCTTTTTCGTACGAAGTGAAGTCGAAATGAATAAAGAATTTACATTGGGACGTTGACTTACCTAAAGCACCTATGTTTTCGAAGTACATGCCGCTGACATTGTTGATGGGTGTGCTAGTGTGGAAGTTTGAAACAATCGACGGCTTGCCACTACAGTTCGAGAGCCCGAGAGAGATCCTGTAAATACAGTTGGTAATTGGTTAGATCTCGGCTATTTACGCGATGAATGGTTTGAGAAGGTTATTGTGTACGAGCATGGATTTTCTATCTATTTTTATTATATAGGTTTCAGGAGATTTGATTTTGATGATTTCCAAATAAGAAACTAACCCCAGTGGGGTTAGTTTCTTATTTTTTTTTATCTTGGATTCAAGCAATACCTTATCTCCTATAGTGAAGTTTAACTTTTGCGTATTTCGGTCGTAGTACGTTTTAGACTGTTCTTTTGCCATTATTTGGTTTTCGCGGGCTATTTTGTATGAGTTTTGTAGTCGAGCTTTTAGTTCGATCACGTAATCTTTTAAGTTGTATACGGGTTCAATCGTTTTTGTTAAGGAACCAGGAATTTCAGGCCTAAAACCGAAGTGGACCTTATATGGGGTGAGTTTAGTTGCTGAGTGATTAGTTGTATTTTAACAGAAGATTGCGTAGTCTATCCAGGTATTCCAGCTGTCAGGATCTTTACTTTTTGGATTGAGGGTGGTACGTGCTAGTTTGGATTTTCCGAATTTTGAGTAACTAGCAAAAATTTTTGAACATATTACTAAGAAAGTTGGTGCCTTTGTCGGTCAGATGGTATTTTGGTGTGCCAAATGTGCAAATAATTTAACGAACGAAACTTTCTGCTACTGTGCTAGCTTCTTGATCAGGTATAGGTACAGCTTGGAAACACTTGGTTAAGTCATCCTGAAAGGTAAGGATGTATTTATTTTTTGTTCGGAAAGTGGTAGTCATCCAACGATAGATAGAGCTATACGCTCAAATAACTTTTTCACGGTCGTGGTCACCTTCATAGGGATTTTCGTTTTCCGACCAACTTTATTCTTTTGACAACTTTCGCAGGAAGAAATGTATCTCTTTATGTCCTTGAACATATTTCTCCAAACGTAGCTTCGTTTGTCCTATATGACTGTTATGATACTCATTAAGGATTCGGTGATTAGCTCCTGACTTATGTCGGATATAGGATATTGAGTCAGAAGTCGATTCGTTAATAAGGGTTTAGGTTTGACTATGGTCCGCAATAACTTCGGAAATATGATTTCCGGTGGAATTATCAATTTGATTAGAGGTGGGTACAGGATCTGAATTCGGGTTTGACAATGAGCTAAGGCTTTTAATTGGTTTTAAATGGTGAGTTTGATTAGATTCGTTTGAAGTCGACTTAATGTTCACAGAATTAGTCTCTGAATTTTGAAAATCGTGAATTAGAAGATTATCCGTATTTTGCATCGCTTTCGCTGCTAGGGATCTAGTAACTACGTTTACCCTGACTGGGTCCAATCGGAACAGAGCGTCCGCGTTATTATTGAGACGCCCCGATTTATTGATTACGTAAAAGTCGTATTCTTCTAATTTAATCCGCCAGCACATTATTCGAGAAGTTGGATCTTCTTAGTTAAAAATCCATACAAAAGGCTTGTGTTCAGTTAAAACAGTAAATTGCCTGCCATATAGATATGGTCTGAACTGCTTTGTAGAACACACGACTGCCAATGCTTCTCAATTGTCGAATAGTTCCTTTCAGCTTTGTTGAGAACCCAGATCAGGCAGATCAACCTGATCGGAATCGTCTCGCTGAGATAGCACTGATCCTACAGCCGTATTACTGGCGTCAGTAGTTACAAGAAACCTCTTCTCGAAGTTGGGATGTTGTGAGATAGGCGGTTGGGAAATTGCTTGCTTTAAAAGATTGAATGCTTCATCGCAGTAAGTGTCCCAGTTAAATGGTACGTCTTTCTTAAGCAATTTATTTAGAGGGCTTGCAGTTTTGGAAAATTGTTTGATAAATTTTCGATAGTACCTTACAAGACCTTAGAAGGACTTTAACTGTTTCACATTTTTAGGTGGGGCTATGGCTTTTATAGCGACTAATTTTTGAGGATCTGGTTTAATTCCCTTATCTGTTATAACATGCCCCAGGTAAATTATTTCACGGCAGAGAAACTTACATTTGCCGGGCTGGTGTTTTAAGTTATGGGCCTTTAGACTGTCGTCCAGATACACGAAACAACGGATGCGGTTTAGGCCTGTTAGTACCTTATTCATTAGACGTTGAAATGTAGGTAGTGCATTACCGAAAGGCATTCGGTTGAATTCGTAATGACCATGGGGGATACTAAACGCTGTTTTAGGTATGTCTGCTTCAGATACTTGGATCTGGTGGAACCCGTTAGCAATGTTTAAAGTTGAGAAATACTTACAATTACCCAATTGATTGAGAATATCTTTGATTTTCGGTAGGGGGAACGCGTCGGTAATTTCGTTTAACTTTCGAAAGTCTACCACCACTCGCCATTTCTTATTGCCCAAAGCGTCCGGTTTTTTTCGGGATGACCAGAAGTGGAGAATTCCACGGACTCGAACTGAGTCTTATAATTCCATCCTTTAATATTTCATCCACCTGCCTTTTTATTTCAGCTTTAAGGCAGTAAGGTCTCTTGTTTATTGGAAGTTGATTTGAAGGTACATGTATCGAGTGAGTGATTGTGGGCGTGAAAGATAATTGATCACCTTTTAAATGGAATTTTCTATTATACTCACGACATATTTCTGTTATAGAAGATTTTTCCTCTGAATTTAGGTGTTCTAAATCGAGTAGAGTGACGAACTCGCTTAATCTTTTATCTTGATTACTGATAGTTTTCAGATTATAAATTTCTTCCATATCCGGCCGCACTTCGTCGGCTAAGCTGACTTCTTTTTCTGAGGAGTTTATAACGGAGACATAGATATAACCATCTTTAGGTTTGGCAGGGCATCCTGCCGTAAACACATGCGGGAATATTTCCGTAGGGAAACATACGACTCCATTAGTATCAGGAATTGGACGGAATTAAATTATCTTTTCGGTTCTCGGAGCGATTTTGATTGCCTGTGGTGAACATTGAAAAGGGATAATTATTTCTAGTTGATTTACTTTGAAGGAGAGCGTTTTGTTACTGTAGTTTATTACCAGTCGGTTCTGAGAGAAAAAGTCTTCACCAATAATGCCATCAGAGGCTATTGGGAAGTTGTTAGGCAAGTGTTGTCAGTTGGCAAGTACCGTAGTCGTAAAAGTTTCCGATGCGACACCTGTAATTTGTGTGGTACTGTCTACGTTAACTTCCACGCATGCCCTGACAGTCCTGACCTTTATTAGACTTATCGATGCGCCCGTATCTAGTAAGAAAGTGCTTTGATCACTCACTGTTTCATCAATATTTAAAAGAACTTCACTCTGAAATTTTTTATTATTATTAGTATTGAACGTCTTCAATAATAATAATAAAAATTTTCAGACTGAAGTTTTTTTAAATATTGATGAAACAGTGAGTGATCAAAGCACTTTCTTACTAGATACGGGCGCATCGATAAGTCTAATTAACCGTCGTTTGGGAAGTTAATTTTGACGTAGCGTAGTTTGGGATCTGAATGTCGTCTCTTGGCTCAATCTGGGTCAGGTCTCGTGAATGGCACCGTAAGGTCTTGCACCCGTACCGTCGTGACCCTGGTACTGGGTGTGACTGCGTTTCCCGATCTAGAGCACTGACTTTTTTGGCTCTCCCTATTACTATTGTATCTAGGGTTTGAGTTTGGTAGATTACGCGATGAGCTTGGGGCCAGAGATTCCCGCCTGGCCTTATTGTATCGCCTTTTACGACATTCTTCGATAGAATGCCCCGCATTTTTACAGTAACTACAAGTTTTAACGGTTTGATACGCGTTGACTCTATTTGTGGAGGACAATTTTGGAAAGCAATTGCTGTTAGGGTGCGTGGTTGGACGTCTTCGGCATTCGCTGATATTATGACCTAGGATTTTTACAATAGCTGCATCTCTTTTCTTCCGTAACTCTTGCGTCGCTTTCGGATATCTGTTCTTCTTCTACCGCGTAGTCAATTGCGGTCATTAAGGATTCGTGTCTGGTGATTTCACTACAAGTTTTAGCGGAGACCTTAGTCCACGCTTGAAATTGTTAAGAGCAACTGGCCTCTATTGTTGAATCCGACGGATTAAGGATTCCCCCCGCAAATAAGATTCAATTCCTCTTTACGTTGCGATCTTTGAATGCGCCGGCAAGGCTGCCACATCTAGTGTCAGATTTCATCTTTCGAAAATGTAATCAGCTGATGGTTTATCTAAATATTAAGCGTAAAAATGAGATTATACAGTTTATTGTTCATTTTTTTACAAAGTTGGAAGCGATATTGCAAAAAGCTATGAACGTAATAATATAATCATGACAGCATGAGGACCAGGAGACAGCAGATGAGGAGATATCATTAAGACTGTTACGAAGAACAATCCGAAATATAGCTGAAAATTTGATGCTATTAACGGATTACGAGTTAGTTGACTAAATATGTAATCTACGTTTATTGTATTTCATTTCTTTCTGTAGATTTAAAAGAAATTATAGGCTTAATAAGCCAGATTTAATGTATGTGTTAGGGGAATTAAATAAGAATATTGCTCCGACATTGCCGTCAAGGAAGCTATCAGCGTGGAATAGCAAATGATTTTAACGCAACAATACCTCCACCCACTTTTTCTCAGCGTTTAACTAATATACTACTGTTTGCATTAAACAAAACTATGCTCAGAATGGATAAAATTACATTTGAATGGGGAAATTTAATGCACTTTTTACCTTAACATCTTAAATCCGCAATGATCATATCACGAATTTCAAACGTCAGAATAACTAGGCACGAATCAATTTTGTCGTTTTCAATAATCAAGTGAAACGTCACATTTTCACTTCGATAGTTTTCGATGATTACAAATTAATCATCAAATTCGCAAACGTTGTTCTCCCGGCGGATTCAGTAATAGGGGCCACTGGCTCATTTAATTTATAATTGCGGTGATACCCACCGAGCTTTCGGTTTTAGTGCTAGCGATATTGAGTTCTTCCAACAATGCTTTGATTTTACTTGCTTTGCTACAGATTCGCGAAAACCTTGTATTATTGAAAAAAGTTCAGTCTGTATGACCTGAGTGGATATGTATTTAAGGAAATGATTATTCAGGTCACCTTTTAGGTTTTCCCAAGTGGTATAATCATTATCGCGGAGTAGACTATTGTAAGCTTGGTCAGTTAATTTAGACTATATGATATCCAAGAACTCCTGTCTTTCAATATCGGTTTTAGCTTTTGAGTGCTGTATGTTGGCAATTTGTAGAAATCTCTGAAGTAACTTTGGATTGCCATTCAATTCAGGGATTAATTTAATGTCATTAGATACATTTAAGGTAGAATCAGTCACTGTTTGTAGGAGGTTATAGGTTTCCTTTCAGAGTCTTCCTCTACCGAGTCCGAAGAATCTTCGAGCAAAGATTCCTCTCTAGATTCCTCTTGGTCTGGGTCTGTGGTACTATTCGACGTCTCACTTAAACCAGGATTTCTTTTAATTTTCTTACCACTTCGTAGTGACAAATTTATATCGAGAGAAATGGAAGGTGATGACATCAATAAATTGAAGGACGACTATCAGCAAGATCGATAAATGCACTCACGAATTATTGTTACACTAATGAAACTTTAGGTTATCTTGAAACCTGACACATCACTATCATTTATTTTACTTCATGCATATTTTTAACAAAGAATATTTATTATTAAAGATAAAAGATAATATTATAAAAATTGTATCGATCACTACATTTTCAATAATAGTAAAATTATAACAAAAGTTTTTTTTTAATATATGTATATAAAAAGAAATCTAGGCATTTGGTTAGAAAGCTAATTAAAATTTCTAAAAGGTAGTTTGACTCACAGAATAACCAGAAGATTCGCATTTTTTGTTTGTTTTGTTTTTGTGGTTGCCTTTGTTGATTCCGGTGCGTAGTGAATGGATGGAAGAATGCCTAGTAGGGTCGCCGCTGCAGTTGAAGTTGCAAATTGAGTTGTTACCGTAGGTTTCTTTCTTCTTTTAGGAGAATCCTGCTAATTTGAGCTTGAGTTGTTAATGGATGATGAATGGAATCCAGCTCGTGGATCCCACCGCTGCCACCAGATAATTGTTGGGATCTTGAGTCTGGTCAAATCCGCTTCGTTCCTTCTTTTGGTTTAATTATTGTTGTGCTTATTACTGACATTTATTTGGGGAGGTTCAACAAAATAAGCTTTTCAATATGTCATACGCAACCATGATATATTTATTCGAACTTTTTAGTAGCTTTTCATCACAAACGGGTTAACTATTACTCCCCGTAACTTCACAATAATTTATGAATAAAGGTACAACTTCGCGGCGAGTTCATTAACAACTGCTTTTGTTTTGTCATTTTCCATGATTTCAGGTCTAGCGCCTGAGCAAACACATTTCCACGCGCACACGATGTAGGAGGTATAACTTGAGTCTTTTTTGATTGTTTTCATGAAGATGCACAAAAGCATTTGCAAAGCGCAATTTTGTCTGAAATAATTCTTGACTGAAATAATTCTCGGAAACTCGAGCGAGTTTCGTGTGCGACCGGGAATGTACTTGCTTAAGCGAAAGTAAAATAATTTTACTGTCTATAAAGCTCTCGAAGACCGAAGAATTTCCCAAAATTCAAGATGTGCTCAACAAGTACGATAATCAGATCAGTTTCTTGTCTGATGAAATGGTCAAGTTGTGGAGTGAGTGTGATGTTCTGTTGCGCAATAATGAGGTCCATCTTAGAGGATCCAGATAGACAGATCTAATCATCAAAGGTGTTCCGTATGTCAAAACGGAAAAACAAGCTGATATGACCGATAAAATATGTTCACTAGTTGAGCACGTTCCATCTCCATTCCACAGTGCACACAGAGTGAAGCGAAGAACCAAAAATGAAGACAATATTGCAATCAACGAAGAAGAATTCCATAGAACTACGACTCAGGCAGTGTACCCAAATAACCTCCCAATATTTTAAAGCAAAAAAAATTCTTGTGTGCGTGCATTCAGTAATAGGAAAAAAATTGTTTTAAAAAAAAGTTGAACCGACTTCACAAAAAGCGCTAAAAAGCATAAATTAACTTTTAATTTTATATCTACTATATTACGACATTTTGAAGTCGGTGCAAATCAAATAAAACAAACAACTACAACAAAAGTATTTACCTTTCTTTTGATCCCGTGAGCTGAAACGTTCAGGTTGTATTATGAAGTCGGTTCAACTTTTTTTTTTAAAACTATTTAACTTTTGACTTTTTAGTGTCTTCTATTCTATACAACGAAGAAAGACCCATCCAAATCGGTCCACGCGTTATAAAGTTACGTTTTACCCCCTACCACACCTCCATTTTACTTTAAAATTTTTCTCCTGGTATCAATAAAGAATCATACTCTACCGAACAGAAATGGAATCATCGAAATCGGTCCACCCGTTACGAAGTTACTACTCCTCCCCCTCCCCCACCACCACCATAGGACCAAATTACAAAGTTAGGTTCCACTTCCCTTCCCCCAACCCAAGCCCATTAACATTTTTTCTCGTGGTATCAACCAGTTAGCAAAAAAAAAGAATTATCCAAATCAGTCCACGCGTTACGAAGTTTGACTACTCCGCCTCACACCCAACAAATTATTATTGGAACAAATTATTCTTCTATTAGCAATGGGGGAGCATGCTCTATACAACATCAAAAGAACCATCCAAATCGGTCCACGCGTTACAAAGTTAGGTTCCACTCTCCCCCTCCTCGCCACCACACCAAAATTTTTTTTCTCGTGGTATCAACCAGGGAGCATACTCTACCCAACAGAAAAAGAACTATCGAAATCGGTCCACGCGTTACGAAGTTAGACTACTCTCCCCTCCACCCCCACCCCTCACTATTGGAACAAATTAATCTCCTACCAGCAATGGGAGGATCATACTCTATACAACATAAAAAGAACCATCGAAATCGGACCACGCGTTACAAACTTAGGTTCCAACCCCCCCATTAACAAACCCCTCCAACAATTTTTTTTCTCGTGGTATAAACCACAGAACATACTCTACCCAACAGAAAAAGAATTATCCAAATCGGTCCACGCGTTACGAAGTAAGACTACCCCTCTGCCCCCTCCCCTAACCCGAGGCCAAATCGGTGAACATACTCTACCTAACAAAAAGAGAATCATCAAAATCGGTCGACGCGTTACAAAGTTATGCCCGGTCAGACAAAGAAATAAAAATAAAAAATAAAAATAAAAAAAAATATTTGTTTTTGGGAAGTCGGTTAAAAATTAAAAAATACACGTCGAACTTAGAACCTCTTTGTTTTTGGGAAGTCGGTTAAAAAGTAAGAAAATAGATAATTTTCCTTTGCATAAAAAGGCGACAGCAATAGGTTATCAGTCACGACATATCCAAGTAAAAACGAGACATGAAATACCAGAGCTGAATTAACAGTATTACATTCATTTCACTCAGTCGTGGTAGCGGTTATATGCAAAACGAAGGCAGAAAATATAAATCTTCTAGAAAAAGAAAACTTCTGTTTCTCTGGTTAACAGAACGATACGTAAAATTATTTTTCCTGCCCGGTAATCATATGATTACCAACACAAAAACATCACGCCGCGGCAATTTAAGTGCGGAACACAATGTGGTGCTGGCGCGGTAGGCAGACCTGTCAAAAGTTAAAAATATGGAAATTAAGAGATGGCCGTCCAATGTGTAGCTGGCGCTGTAGCGCAAAGTTCAATAGTTTTAACTTTTGGCGCGCGCCAAATTTGACATTTCCAAGATAGCTACAGCACCAGCTACGAGCGCCAGCGCCACATTGTGTTCCAGCCTTTAAGCTAATGTAAATTTTTTTGCTGCTCTTTATATGGATTATAAAGAAGTAACACATCTGCATCAAGCCGCGAAAAAGCACGTGCTTGCTAAAAAAGCATGCCAAACATTTCCCCTTTTTTATATAAGTGGCTCTCTCTTAAATGCGTATTGTTTCCATATAAGATATATTTCTCCCTTATTGAACTGTAATTTCATTTCTTTTGTGTTTTTTTGTTTAATTTTATCTATATAGTGTATTCGTTTCATGGTGGGAATCCTTTTCTCATAAGGAATTTGAATGATTCTTGATGCTATGTTATTCATGTTCGTTGATTGCAATATTAAAATCTCCTTATGCAGCTGAGCGCCGCTCATTTACAGTGGCGGCCAGCTACTTAAGACTGGTACAAGCATGAAATAAAAAAGTCAGTTACAAAAATATAATTTTTTTTATTCCAGTTTTAATAGTAAACATTAGTTTTTTAAAGAAATTATTATAACGTAAACGAAAATATTTGTTGCGCGCTGGGACCGACACTGCTGCTGGATGATTGCCCAAGGCATGCTATGACTGTGGATGACATCAACTGTAAGTCAGCTGATGTCAGCCATAATCACGGCCTCCGCTGGACATTCATCGGTCAGCATATGCTTAGGCAAAGATGGAGGATGGCATACTGGAATCGCTAGCTTTGCGATAGAGAGGGGGGGGGTTCAAAAAGGGGATGCCATCTCCGCCTGCGATCGCGCAACAAAAGCAGAAAATCATGCCGAGGATGGGAAAGGGTGTGACGAACCGACAAAAAAAGTGAAAAAAAAGAAAAAAAAAAACCGTGAAAATTCTGAAAACAAGGAAAAACTCGAGAAAAATTTCAAATTCAAAAAAACAAAAAAAAATGAAAAAACAGGAGGAGAAAGGATGCAGGCAGGCGTTGCCCGACTTACCGGCTATCGTTGGGGGAGTCTGGTGTCATGTCTCCCCTTTGCATGGCCCGTGCCCCAACCACACTTGCATCTAGGGGGCCGATTTCATCTAGATGCCCTTTGTCGACCTGTAAAAGAGAGAGATGGTCAGTCACCTCATTGTGAGGACCCCGCCCACCGACGTAGCGATGATGTAGCCGCCCTAGGGAAAGACGACGAGGAGAGAGAGAGAACAGAGGCTTACTTAGAGCTCATATAAAAACTTATTTATTGTAAAAAAAACAGAGATACCCTCTCCGTAGGACCCTCTAGCCTAACGCTAGGGCCTTTTTACCCCTTTGCAACAGGGCTCTGAGGTATGATACAACGAAAAGATACAATTCAAGATACCTAGGATATTAGATGGATAAATTTAAAATAGCTAACTCAGTTGGACATATATTATTTCCAGGGTCTAGAAATGCGCATTCCCTTCCTGTTGGTTAAAAAAAATTTATTTTTTTTATGCCAACACATAAAATCTGTATACATTTTTGAAAAAAAATAATAAATCTACTCTAAAATAAATTCGAAATAATCCAAAAAAAATACTATATAAATCTTTTGAAAAAAAAACAAGGACTAAAGTAACCTTAGAACTTTCATAGAATAATTTAAACAAAAAAATGTTTCTTAAAGAAATCCTTAAAGGTTTAAGAGTTGATCTCTATGTAATTATTTTAAATTGAGTATCACATTTGGTTTTTCTTTCTTCTCTAATATTATTATAAATTATGCATCACTTTTTCATTTAGAATAAATTTTGAAATGAGAATTATGCTCGGTCGATGCTATATAATTTTAGTCGTTTAATATTTCTCGTGCGATCGCAGCAAAACCGTAACTCGGGTCCCTTTCTCGATGTTATTTTAAAATATATTTTAAAGGAACGGACTCACCAACTTCGTTCATCTGCAGTTCCTCCCCCTTCTGTGGCTTTAGCGTTTTCACTTTCTTCTTTGTATTTTAAAATTTTTTTACTTCCTTTTTCTTTTAAATTTTCACTTTTTCCTTTGTTTTTTTGTCTTTTAAATTTTAACTTTCTTTTACTTTTCATTTTCACCTTTTTCCTTTGTTTTTTGTCTTTTAAATTTCTACTTTCTTTTACTTTTTATTTTCACTTTTCTCCGTTTGTCTTTTTAAATTTCCACTTTCTTTTACTTTTTAATGTTCACTTTTTTTTTTGTCTTTTAAAATTTTCCTTTCTTTTACTTTTTCATTTTCACTTTTTCTCCTTAGTCTTTTTTAAATTTTCACTTTCTTTGACTTTTTAAATTCACTTTTCTCTTTTGTCTTTTAAATTTAACTGTCTTTTACTTTTAATTTTCACTTTTTCTTTGTCTTTTTAAATTTTCCTTTCTTTTACTTTTTAATCTTTCACTTTTCTCCGTCTGTCTTTTAAACTTTCAGTTGCTTTTACCTTTTTAATTCACTTTTCTCCGTTTGTCTTTTTAAATTTTCACTCCTCTCTTTTGTCTTTTAAATTTAACTTAAATTAAATTTTCTCCTTAGTCTTTTTTAAATTTTCACTTGCTTTTACTTTTTAATTTTTCCCTTTTCGCCGTTTAATTTTTTTTTAATTTAACTTTCTTTGACTTTTTTTCTCTTTTGTCTTTTATAATTTAATTTTCTTTTACTTTTCTCCGTCTGTCTTTTAATTTTTCACTTTTCTCCGTTTCTCTTTTTAAATTTAACTTTCTTTGACTATTTAAATTCACTTTTCTCTTTTGTCCTTTAAAATTTCACTTTCTTTTACTTTTAATCTTTCACATTTCTCCGTCTGTCTTTTAAATTTAACTTTCTTTTACTTTTCATTTTCACCTTTTTCTTTGTCTTTTAAATTTTTCTTTCTTTTCTTTTTTAATTCACTTTTTTTTTTTTTTTTAAATTTATGTTTTTGTTTTGTATCTCGGAAATGCTCTCTTTTATTTTTCGCGTTATCACGTCACGAATTATTATTAAAATTTTAAAATTTTCCCTCTTTCACCAAAACTGATGCTACTCCTCGGCCAACATATCGAGAATTTCGACTTATTTATCAATTAATTAGATAACTACTTCGTAATTTATTAATAGCAAAATACCAATATTCGATAAATTTTATTTTGAACATTTCCCAAATTGCAATCCTAAAATATCCGCGAAAAAACTAGCCGCAACACAACACCGCTGATCGCCTCTCGCCACCTCCAAAAATCAGACTCTACAGCCTACTTTACACTTCGCGCCGACAAAAATTTTCTGCCGGAAGAAGACACGCACACTATTACCCTCCCGCTGCTACCATCCAACTTTCATGCTCAACACTGCGTACACGGTTTTGCCCTTTTCCCATTTACGCCAGATGTTCAATTTTCGTTTCAATTCTGTTGCAATTTTGCTGCTTTGGCATCAAGAGAATTCTATTTTTAGAATTATTTTTGCAGCCAGACCGTTTTTGGCTGGATTTTTGTATTCTTTCAATAGGCGGCTGAGGATTTTTCTCTTTGGTCGCGTTAGTTGTGCCGTATATAGGCGGGATTTAAATTTTGGTGCTGTTATGCAGCTGGTACCTTCTTGTCGGAATGTAACTATTTCGAAAATTTTAAGCAATTTTTGTGCGGGAGCCGAGGAATTTTATGCCAATAATTTAATTGATTTAAATTATTTCCTCGGTTCTCCGTACAACAATTTCGGAGCTTGAAGTGTCTTTTGGACGGAAATTCCATGCTGCCTCCATTTATGCCCCTTTTATGTACAAGTATTTAAATATTTTTTTTCAGGTGTTTCTAGGTAGGTAGAATATTCGGCTATAGGAGCCGAATCTTAGGGATGATAAGAGCCGGCGTTTGGTAAAAACAAAGGGCATAGCATCCTGAAATTGAACCTAGTGCAGGGATTTGGCTCTTATAGCCGAATTCAGCATCATCTCAGCGGGCTAAAGACGTTTTCCGCGCATAACTTGATCCAGTGGTCAGGTGATACGGGACCACTGTATGTGCCGCTACATAACGACCATAACAGGGCAGCCTCGGCTGCTGAGCTTGCGAGAGCAGAGGAGGCTCAGAAGCTCGCTTACTCTTGACTTCCTGGCTTCGCTAGCGAGAGTGAGCCTGAGTTCCCTTCGTGCTCCTAATGAGAGAGACGCAGGGGACCCTAGGCACCCTCTTGTAACTTTGTCAGGGGCCCAATGTGTGGCGCGACCCATCTGCAGTCTCATGCTTTATCTGAGCTAGCCGGTCTTTAAGACTAAGCGGGTCCGGTGGTGAAGCGGAAAGAGGGCGAGAGCGGCGAGACAGGGTCCGTTAAGGACGACATCTCTTGGATGATTGTGAGCAGTCTCACAAAAATGGGCCATGGGCCAAGCCTAACCAGAAGGTCTCTTAAGACCTAAGAGGTTAGGAGTGGAAGGTTGAGTCGGGAGGACATCTACTGTTCCACTAAGTGAACTAGGCCGCAGTTAATATCTCAAGTGTGGAGTTCTCACATTCCACAATTCGAATCGCTTAATACTTTACGAAGGGCAACGGAATAGCTGCCGGCTGCGCTAATTGACAACGAGAAAAAAACAGGTTAAGTTGGGGAGATCTGAGCGGCATGAAACATGCATTGAGAAGAGACGTAAACAAATGCTTTACGCCGATTAAATGTTGCTAAAGGCTCGGTGCGGACTGACGAGATAGGTATGGAAAGGGTCGATGGTGTGCAACCGGATCACCGTTAACGGCCGGTCTGGATAATGTAGCTGGTTCTTCGTCCCGCTCGTCAGGACTAGGATTCCCCCGGACATACTTCTTATAGAGGGAGAGCCAGGAAAAAAAACTCACTTTACGAACTTTTTGTTTAGTTTCGCGCTGGCTTGATTCGCAAAGCTGCTTTGGCTGAAGTTCCTGTGGTAGATTTCCTGCCCGACCTTGAAGCTTACAGGCTTAGAACGAATATTGTAGGTCCGTTCACCTTGCTCAAAAGCTCTGTCTAAATTTTTTCGGGCCTGTTCGCGAATCAAATTGAGTTTGTCGGAAGTATCTACGTCTATTGTTTCACTCACAGCCTGTAGCCGTCTTAGTAGCGCGTATGCAGAACCATGCTCGACCATTTGCTGGCCAAACAAAACCTTGTAAGGCGAGAAGCCAATAGCCTGGTGGACTGAACTCCGAAGAGAACTCGCTATACAACTCAGCTTCTCATCCCATCTGTCATGCTCGTCCTTAACATAAGCTCTGATCGCAGCTAGGACGAATCTATTTACCCTTTCGGAAGCGTTTCCTTGCGGCGAGTGCACTGCTGTACGAAGGTGTTGGATGCCATATCGTTCCAAAAGGTTACCGAACTGGGCTGACCGAAACTGAGGACCGTTGTCTGTTACTATATTCTCCGGGACACCGAACTTGTGGAAGATTTCTTCCTCGGCGAAGCTGCAAATTAGTGTCGTGCTCGCCTTTCACAGTGGGCGAAGCAGAGTGTACTTCAAGAAATGGTCCAATACAATCAAGATGCACATGGCCTCGTTTCGTGCGAGGATACGGCCCAAATAGGTCCATGTACACTCGCTACCATGGTCTTTCCGTCGTCGCTTGAGCTCCCATTGGTGGTCGTAAGATGGAATTTGGGGCTTTCGTCTCCTTGCAGGTGTCGCAGGCTAATACATATGCTCGTACATCAGCGGTCATCTTGGGCCAATACAGGTGTCGTCGTATTGGCTCTAAGGTCTTGCCTATGCCTCCATGCCAAGGTCCTTTTGGGACATCAGCCATTGCAGGCTCGCATGGTCCGTCACCACCCTGAATGGTATGAGTTCGACGTATGCCCTGAATTTTTCTATACTGACTATCGCTGCCAAACATTCCAATTCCGTAATTGTGTAGTTGCGTTGGGCCGAATTTAATTTCTTGGATACATATGCAAGTGGTCGTTCGTTTTCTTCGTCGTCCAACTGGATCAAGACTCCGCCCACACCCTGCTTACTCGCATCGCACTGGATGATGAAGGGCTTGGTGAAGTCAGGACTCACCAACACTGGAGAAGAAGTTAGCTGCTTTTTGAGCAGTTCAAATGCGGACTGGGCTTCGCTGGTCCAGGCAAATTTGCTGGACTTCTTCAGCGTATCAGTAATGGATCCTGACAGGTCGGCGTAGTTCGGAATGAACTTCCTGTACGAGCCTGCCATGCCCAAAAATCGGCGCACTTGACGAACGGACTTAGGCGGAGGGTATTCGACGATGGCTGCGACCTTCTCGGGGTCGCTTCCTTTAAACATAACTTACTTTTCTCCTCGTTTATCGTAATTCCAGCCTTCCTCAAACATTCCGCCACCTTAGCGAGGAGCGATAGGTGGGAGTCGAAGTCCTCCGTCAGCACTAACAGGTCGTCGAGATACTCCAACACCTGGTCTCGAAGATCGTAGGGGATGACCTTGTCCATCAGCCGGCACATTGTCTGTGGCGCGCTGCACAGTCCAAATGGCATCACCGTATAGTGATAGAGGGGGTGGCCGGGAACTGTGAAAGCTGTCTCTTCGCGCGATTGTTGGTCCAGTGGGATCTGCCAGAAAGCATCTTTAAGGTCAAGGCTGGTAATGTACCTTGATGGAGGAAGTCTACTAATGATGCCATCTATATGCGGTAGTGGATAGGTATCCTTCTTGGTCACCGCATTGACGACCTTCCTCCAATCAAAGCACAGCCTGACCTTGCCTGGCTTCCGTACTAGGACCACGGGAGAACTCCACGGACTCTGGCTTCCTCTATCACGCCAAGTTATTTCATCCGGCGAAGTTTGAAGCGTCTGCTTCGTCTATCAGGTGTTGGACTAACTCTGTCTTCCCGAGACCTAGCGTTGAGTACGACGGGAAGAGTTGCTTATTGTTGTAGACGAAGTTGGTCCGTCGCAGATAGTGGATACTGGTTTGGGTCCAGGGGTTGAGACATGTTTGCTATCGTTGCTCGTCGGGGCCATATAGTTGCTGCTGAAACGTTGCCAATAATATCAGGTGCCAAATTGAAAAGCCTCCAAAAATCCACACCGAGATATAGTTCTTGGGTCAGGCTGGGCACGATGTACAGACGTACAGCCTTGGTATCACCCCGAAAAGTGATCTGCACGTCCGCGTGGCCCAGACCTCGGGTGTCTCTCCGTTGGCTACCATGAGCTTCGTACGATATCTGCTCCATGAAACTTGGGCAGGAGGCACTGTCCAGGAGACCAGAAAGAGTCTGCCCCAGCAATAGCAACTCGGCATAAGGCCGGATGTCGTGAGGCGCAGTCATGAATGCTGACGCTAACCTCTTCCTGTTCTCTCGGACTCTTCTCCAAAAGGCTCTCAGCCGTAAGGTTAAGCGCTTGGGCTTTCTTGGGAGGGTGGTGTCCTGCACGGGATCGGTTTCGGCAAATATTTTTTGTCTGGCTTCCTGATACTCTCTGAGTCGTTGGTGGTAAGGCTTCAGAGGTCGAGCTGTTGGTGTTGTTCGCTCTTCGCCAGGTTCTCGAGGTCGATGGAGCAGCTTAACTGGTGGTACCTCGTCGGATTGCAATGTCGGAGCCTTAGGCAGGCTCTAATGGTGTTAACATTTTCGATGATGTGCTGTCGTCCGGTGTGTCTAGCAGTTGGTCCAACAAGTTGGGTGGAATTACGTGAACCGGGTTCGGCTCATCTTCCGTTGATAAGTCTAGCAATGGCAACCAGTCAGATGTTGGTTCTACGTACGGTGTTTGGTCCAACCGAGTTACGTCGACGTTGACGGTCGTTGGGGAGTCGGAAGCGGTGCTGGGGTCGAGAACTGCTGTTGTTGCCCTCGACCCGTCTGAAGTTTTTCTGGATGCAGACTGGGCATCTCGGCTTCACGACTCCCTTTCGTCTACACCCGTAGCAGAACAAGCCTTGTGGTGGCTTGGCGCAATCCATATACATGTGACCTGTCTGGTCGCAATTCCAGCAGATATTACCGGAAGGCACGTTGACTTGTGCGATGTGTTGGAGACCATCGTTGTCCCTGTAGTCTTCCGCTGTCGTGTCTAGCTCTTCGATGAAATGGCATTCTTCGAGTCTAGTCCGGTAAGGAGATGCATGAGCGATGTTACGAGTGCGAGCCCTAGTGGCTTGGATTTCCATGACCAGACCTCTTATCTGAGCGATAGTGGTACTGTTGTACAGGCAAATCTGCTCTTGAATAGATGATAACAATTTTGCTCGCACTGTTTCGACAAATTCGGTTTCCGACATGGGCGTTCGCAGCATATTCCTCATTTTTATGAGGTCATGGCAATAAATCGCGAAGGATTCTCCTGGACGTTGACGACGGCTTAGCATTCGACGGATATCCGAGTCGTTGATGGGCTCTCCCCAGCCGGCCTTTAGAGCTAATTTGACGTTCTCCCATGGAGGATTAGGATTGGTGCGCAGTATTGCCCAAAACCAATCGTTGACGTGCTCACTAAACAAGATGTGTAGATTGCAGACAAGCAGATCAAAGTCTCCGTTCAACACGCTCCGAGTCAGAGTCTCAACTCTGAAGATAAATTCATCGACGTGAAGTCTAGAATTGTTGCCATCGTATATAACCTTCAAGCCTTTTATTCGACTGCCTGAACGGCGATGTGAGGCGTATGTTTGACGACCTCTAGGCGCTGGATATGAGCGACGTGAACTAGTAGCGAACGTTGACTGTCCGAAACGGCTTGGCTGATCGCTTTCATAGTGGTCGAATGAGTTGGTTACACTAACAGGGTTTGGAGGCATTGACTGTGAGAACCGAGGAGTAAAGGCAACGTCTTGAGGAGGCTCTATTCTCAAGGACTGGATGCCTCTTGCAACTTCTTGACGGAATAAGTCCGCAATCTGCAACTGTACCCCACTCAACAGAGCCGAAGTTAGATGGGGATTTCCTGGGTCTGAGCTAAGTAGACCTACTTGCGGCGAACATTCTCGACGAAACTCAATTGTATGATTTGCGGCGTTGGAAGTTGAAGAGGGGACTGGACGAGATACTGCTCCCAGAGCTGGCGGATTGGTTGCTGTTGGTTTGTTACCACTACAGGTGTTATATGGCTTTTTAGTGGCTCCAGTGTGTTTGCGATAGTCGTTCATAGTAATCCGTTGGCGACACACCGGGCAAGAATCATTCGACCACAACCATCCTTGAATACATGGCCGATGGAAGATGTGTCCACATTTTGTACCGACGGGATCTGAATCGGGAGACAAGTTTTCAGCAAAGCAAATCGTGCATGGCTTTGCCTCAGTCACCCCAGACGCGACGCCTGGTGGGGACCGTGAGACAAACATGATTCAAAAAAAAAATTCTAGTCAAAATCCGAGAGACGACAATTCAAAAACTGAAACAAAATCAAGTTAAAATCTAAAAAACTTCAAGTCAAAATCTGAAAAATCAAGTCAAGAGTAAAAATCTGCAAATACGTTAAGAATTTAGAAGAAGAATGGATCAACATTACTCTCTCTCTCTCTCTCAATGACGACGTTCCCTCTCTTTTTCTAAGGACGGCAACCCCACTGAGTGGTTCTCTCTACTCAGCAAGTCTACAAGGCCTACCGGGGAACAAGGATGAGGACACCTGTCATTACCCAATGCATGAAAGACAACAGGTCTCCGAGTCAGCTTGTCGGCTTAGAAAAAGCCAGCCATCGACCTTCTTCGGAGACATGATGCATTCCATACACCAGGCGATGCAGTCGTGCCTCCTGAGGGAAAAGGTAAAATAGGTAGGGAAGGATAAAATTTAAAAATGAAAAAAAAAACTACTTTTGAACGAGAAAAAAAACTTTTTAAAAAAATAATTTTGAAGAGAGAAAAAAAAGGAAGGAAAAGGGAAGGGAAAGGAAACCCTAAGGGTGTCGGACACAGCCTCTCCAATACAGATAGCTGGATATCGTCTGCTATAAGTCTGCCATTCTTGAAGAGTCTCTGCCAACGGAGTTGAGATGAGTAGGTCCTCGAGCAGACAATAGGCCACGTCACAGCCTGTAGCCGCGGTACCAGAGGACCTGACCACCTCGAAGATTAATCTCGCGTAGGCTCATGTTCCGAGTTCAGAGCTCTTGCTACTAATCAGCTAGCTGTGAGCCTGCACGTTCTCGGAACCATTAAGGCCAGCGCGTTGGGCGCCATCTCTTGTTGCGCGCTGGGACCGACACTGCTGCTGGATGATTGCCCAAGGCAAGCTATGACTCTGGATGACATCAACTGTAAGTCAGCTGATGTCAACCAGGATCACGGCCTCCGCTGGACATTCATCAGTCAGCATATGCTTAGGCAAAGATGGAGGATGGCATGCTGGCATCGCCAGCTTTGCGATAGAGAAGGGGGGGGGGGGGGTAAGGGGTTCAAAAACGGATCACCAGTTCTTGGCTGTGTCCGAATGTATACATGTCGCACAAAGTTAAGTCTGGCAGGGATGACTTGTGCTTCTCGACTCGGTCCTGAATGTCCTGATATTCTTGAGAGTCGAAGTCTGGTGCATCCAAGTCAACTTGCGGGCCTTGTTCACGTACTGTTGGTAGATCAACGGCGGCTAGTTCTTCACAGTATACACGGGATAACGCGTCAGGTACCACGTTCAGGCTGCCCTTACGGTGTTCTATGGTGAGGTCGAAGCCTTGAAGCTTCAGACTCCACCGGGCCAGGCGTCCATTGAGGTCCTTTTGGGACATCAGCCATTGCAGGCTCGCATGGTCCGTCACCACCCTGAATGGTATGAGTTCGACGTATGCCCTGAATTTTTCTATACTGACTATCGCTGCCAAACATTCCAATTCCGTAATTGTGTAGTTGCGTTGGGCCGAATTTAATTTCTTGGATACATATGCAAGTGGTCGTTCGTTTCCTTCGTCGTCCAACTGGATCAAGACACCCTGCTTACTCGCATCACACTGGATGATGAAGGGCTTGGTGAAGTCAGGACTCACCAACACTGGAGAAGAAGTTAGCTGCTTTTTGAGCAGTTCAAATGCGGACTGGGCTTCGCTGGTCCAGGCAAATTTGCTGGACTTCTTCAGCGTATCAGTAATGGATCCTGACAGGTCGGCGTAGTTCGGAATGAACTTCCTGTACGAGCCTGCCATGCCCAAAAATCGGCGCACTTGACGAACGGACATAGGCGGAGGGTATTCGACGATGGCTGCGACCTTCTCGGGGTCGCTTCCTTTAAACATAACTTACTTTTCTCCTAGTTTATCGTAATTCCAGCCTTCCTCAAACATTCCGCCACCTTAGCGAGGAGCGATAGGTGGGGAGTCGAAGTCCTCCGTCAGCACTAACAGGTCGTCGAGATACACCAACACCTGGTCTCGAAGATCGTAGGGGATGACCTTGTCCATCAGCCGGCACATTGTCTGTGGCGCGCTGCACAGTCCAAATGGCATCACCGTATAGTGATAGAGGGGGTGGCCGGGAACTGTGAAAGCTGTCTCTTCGCGCGATTGTTGGTCCAGTGGGATCTGCCAGAAAGCATCTTTAAGGTCAAGGCTGGTAATGTACCTTGATGGAGGAAGTCTACTAATGATGCCATCTATATGCGGTAGTGGATAAGCATCCTTCTTGGTCACCGCATTGACGACCTTCCTCCAATCAAAGCACAGCCTGACCTTGTCTGGCTTCCGTACTAGGACCACGGGAGAACTCCACGGACTCTGGCTTCCTCTATCACGCCAAGTTATTTCATCCGGCGAAGTTTGAAGCGTCTGCTACGTCTATCAGGTGTTGGACTAACTCTGTCTTCCCGAGACCTAGCGTTGAGTACGACGGGAAGAGTTGCTTATTGTTGTAGACGAAGTTGGTCCGTCGCAGATAGTGGATACTGGTTTGGGTCCAAGGGTTGAGACATGTTTGCTATCGTTGCTCGTCGGGGCCATATAGTTGCTGCTGAAACGTTGCCAATAATATCAGGTGCCAAATTGAAAAGCCTCCAAAAATCCACACCGAGATATAGTTCTTGGGTCAGGCTGGACACGATGTACAGACGTACAGCCTTGGTATCACCCCGAAAAGTGATCTGCACGTCCGCGTGGCCCAGACCTCGGGTGTCTCTCCGTTGGCTACCATGAGCTTCGTACGATATCTGCTCCATGAAACTTGGGCAGGAGGCACTGTCCAGGAGACCAGAAAGAGTCTGCCCACTAACGGCATAGAGTCTGCCCCACTAACTCGGCATAAGGCCGGATGTCGTGAGGCGCAGTCACGAATGCTGAGGCTAACCTCTTCCTGTTCTCTCGGACTCTTCTCCAAAAGGCTCCTCAGCCTGAGCGCTTGGGCTGTCTACAAGGCCTACCGGGGAACAAGGATGAGGACACCTGTCATTACCCAATGCATGAAAGACAACAGGTCTCCGAGTCAGCTTGTCGGCTTAGAAAAAGCCAGCCATCGACCTTCTTCGGAGACATGATGCATTCCATACACCAGGCGATGCAGTCGTGCCTCCTGAGGGAAAAGGGAAAATAGGTAGGGAAGGATAAAATTTAAAAATGAAAAAAAAACTACTTTTCAACGAGAAAAAAAACTTTTAAAAAAAAACAATTTTGAAGAGAGAAAAAAAAGGAAGGAAAAGGGAAGGGAAAGGAAACCCTAAGGGTGTCGGACACAGCCTCTCCAATACAGACAGCTGGATATCGTCTGCTATAAGTCTGCCATTCTTGAAGAGTCTCTGCCAACGGAGTTGAGATGAGTAGGTCCTCGAGCAGACAATAGGCCACGTCACAGCCTGTAGCCGCGGTACCAGAGGATCTGACCACCTCGAAGATTAATCTCGCGTAGGCTCAGGTTCCGAGTTCAGAGCTCTTGCTACTAATCAGCTAGCTGTGAGCCTGCACGTTCTCGGAACCATTAAGGCCAGCGCGTTGGGCGCCATCTCTTGTTGCGCGCTGGGACCGACACTGCTGCTGGACGATTGCCCAAGGCAAGCTTTGACTCTGGATGACATCAACTGTAAGTCAGCTGATGTCAACCAGGATCACGGCCTCCGCTGGACATTCATCAGTCAGCATATGCTTAGGCAAAGATGGAGGATGGCATGCTGGCATCGCCAGCTTTGCGATAGAGAAGGGGGGGGGGGGGGGGGGGGGGGTAAGGGGTTCAAAAACGGGATGCCATTTCCGCCTGCGGTCGCGCAACAAAAGCAGTAAATCATGCCGAGGATGGGAAAGGGTGTGATGAACCGACAAAAAAAAACGAAAGAAAAAAACCGCGAAAATTCTGAAAACAAGGAAAAACCCGAAAAATATTTCAAATTCAAAAAAACAAAAAAAAATAACAAAACAGGAGGAGAAAGGATGCAGGCAGGCGTTGCCCGACTTACCGGCTATCGTTGGGGGAGTCTGATGTCATGACTCCCCTTAGCATGGCCCGTGCCCCAACCACCCTTGCATCCATGGGGCCGATTTCATCTAGATGCCCTTTGGTGACCTATAAAAGAGAGAGAGGGTCACTCATCTCATTGTGAGAACCCCGCCCACCGACGTAGCGATGATGTAGCAGCCGGAAGGACGACGAGGAGAGAGAGAGAGAACAGAGGCTTACTTAGAGCTGATATAAAAACTCATTTATTGTAAAAAAAACATGACCGTCTAGCCTAAGGCTAGGGCCTTTTTACCCCTTTGCAACAGGGCTCTGAGTTACGATACAACGAAAAGATACAATTACATATACCTAGGAAATAAGATGGATAAATATAAAATATCTAACTCAGTTGGACATATATTATTTCCAGGGTCTAGAAATGCGAATTCCCTTCCTGTTGGTTAAAATTTTTTTTTTATGCCAACACATAATATCTGTATAAATTTTTGAAAAAAAATAATAAATCTACTTTTTTTTTATATATGATGTTGCCAAAGCTCAGGGGATGCCCTATGATGCTAAAGCACAGCCTTGGCAGGAAAGGAATTAAGGATGAGGGAAATGGGTTAGGAGGTTGAGTGAAGGAGGTGTCGATGTACGCCCCGTTTGAAAGTTTCAGGCTCATAAGACGAGGGAAAAACAGAAGATGGTAAACTGTTCCACATTCGTGTTGTTCTGCTAAGAAAAGATTCCCGAAATTTGACGGTACGTCCAAATTTGCCCCGGAGAGTAAAGGGGTGGGAGCGACTGGTAGATCTTGTATCGCGCGTTGTAATGAGTCTACAAGGAATCAGGCTAGCGATTTCGTTAGAACAATGGCCATGGAAATAGCGATAAAAGAGTGAGAGACAACCGACATTCCGTCGATGCTCAAGAGATTCAAGGCCCTCAGAGATTGAGGAATCGCCAATAAGTTTAACAGCCTTACGCTGAACTTTGTCTAACGCGGACAATGCGGTGTGTCCTGCCCCTGCCCAAATATGGGAATTATATTCAAGTCTAGGCCTAATGTGGGACTTGTAGATCAACACTAAGTCGGGTGGGGTGAAATATTTCTTACATCTCTGTAGAAAACCCAAACATTTCATCGCACTTTTAGCGATTGCAAATATATGATCAGTCCAGCTAAGATTGCTGGATATCTCAATACCCAAGATCTTTAGGGAGGGTGAATTGGGTATATTCACTCCGTCGACTGAAATGGGTTGGGGGTGAACTGGGCGTTTTTTAAGGGACATTAAACAGCATTGAGTTTTGGATGCATTAAACGTAACACGATTTGCTCTGCCCCAAGCGAGGACCTTAGAAATGTCGCTGTTTAATGATCTAAACATGCGTTCCCGATTGACTTCTGTAGCATTTCCACGTGAATTCATTACAAAATCAAATGATTACGCGAAATCAAGGGTGCTGTCGTCGGCAAAACTATGAATAGGATTGAGAGTAAGGGATAAGAGATCATTGATGAAAAGAAGAAATAAAGTTGGTGAAAGAACTGAACCCTGAGGTACACCGGCATTTATTTCCTGGGATGCAGATGTAACGCCGTCAATAACTACACGGATTGAACGGCCTGTTCGGATTTTAAGAAATAAAGTGACACTGGCAGTGCGACAGGAAAAAAAGCGTTACTATGCTGGCAGGCTAAGCTCTGAACTGGCTCCTAAGCAATTATGGAAAAACTTACGAGCGATTGGTGTTGGTAGGAAGTCAGAATCGGTTCCAGAAATTGAACCAAATACTCTGAACCGAGCCTTTTTAGCTCTTGAGAGTTCGACCTCCTCTGTGGCGGATATTGACTCTGGCGATTGGGAAGGGAATATGTTCTCATTTCGTAATGTTTCGCAACTTGAAGTTCTTTCAGCTATTAAATTAAATCTATTAAATCAAATGCTACTGGATTAGACAATATTCCTGTCAAATTCATCAAACTTTTACTTCCCTGTATTCTTCCTTTTATTACGCATATCTTTAATACTTGTATTACCTCATCTAAATTTCCGTCTTTATGGAAGAATGCACTTGTTATACCTATAGCTAAGAAGCCAAATCCAAATCTATGTTCTGATTACCGCCCTGTTAGCATTTTAGCGTGTCTCTCTAAAGCTATGGAAAAATTGATTGCACACAGCATTACTGAATTTATTGATAAGAATAGGCTTCTTTCTGCTTGGCAGAATGGATTTAGGGCAAATCACAGTTGTACTACAGCTTTACTTAAATTAACTGAGGATGTCCGGCGAGAAATTGATAATGATAGGCTAACTATACTTACTCTGCTTGATTTCTCTAAGGCGTTTGATACTGTAAACCACAAGCGCCTTCTTAGCAAACTAAAGTGCTAATTTCACTTTGAAGCTTCCGATTTAAATCTAATCAGCAGTTTCCTATTTGATCGTAAACAGAAGGTAATTTGTGGATCCGAACACTCTGACTATCTTGATTTGTTGACTGGTATTCCTCAGGGTTCGATTCTTGGACCGCTGCTATTTAGTCTATATATAAACGATCTTCCTAATATTCTCAAATTCGTGAAGATATTAATTTATGCAGATGATGTTCAGGTATATCTTAGCTGCCCTCTGGGGCTCTCTGAGCACTGCATCTGGCAGATAAATCAGGATCTTAGTGCAATCTCTCATTGGGCTTCGGATAATCACTTAAAACTTAATCCCGTCAAGTCTCAGGCTATAGTGCTCTTCAAAAGGCCTATAAATACTGATTCCCTCCCCTCTTTAAGGATCGGGTTGACGGCAATCCCTTTTTTAGTTAAAGTAAAAAAATTTGGGTGTTATCATTTATAATACTTTAACATGGATTGACCACATCAACAGTATTGTCTCTAAGGTATATAGCAGTCTCCGTAAACTTTGGTGTAGCGCCTCTTACATTACAGAAAGCGTATGTTTCTCTTTGGCGAAACCTCTGCTGCTGCCTGTTCTTACACATGGTGATATTATATTCGGTAACCTTGACTCTGTATCGTGGAAGAAGCTTAACGTTTGCTTAAATTCAATCGTACGTTATGTATATAAACTTCGACAGTATGACCATGTAACGCAGTTTGTCAATTTGTTCCTTAGATGCTCGTTTTCTTCTTACTTAAAAATGAGGCTGAATATATTTTTATTTTATTATTATTATTAATACATACAGGCAAGCCTGATTTTCTGAAGGATAAGCTAGTGTTTTTACGTTCTTCTCATATGAATAATCTTCAAGTACCTGGATACTCGTGTTTGCAATCCAGGCGATTAATTTTCGTTCATGCCATCACCTTATGGAATTCTCTTCCGTTTGTTGTACGGCATGCGGGTTCGATGGGGGTGTTCAGGGCGCGGCTTCAGTCACATTACCAATTACCATCATCTTAATTTAGATTTTTCTTTTTGTTTCTTTTTAATTTTAGTTAATTCCTTTCATCTTTTTCTTGTTTGTTCTTTTTTCTCTATTTCTACCTTTCCAATTATTAGTTCACTTTGGTCATTTTTGTCATTAGAGTATTGTAATCTACTTTTACTTTTCTATGCTATGTACTTTTAAAAAGAATATATTCTTATTTTCTACAAATTTCACTTTAAATAAATTGAATTGAATTGAATTGATAAGAGATTTGAATTTCTGCTCTGATTCAACTCCGGCCAAAGACTTCGTGTTGTGAAGCAGTATTTGATATTTTTCCACCGTTCCGAAGTCATGTTGGAGTAATGTTTATCAATTTGAATTTTTGCTATGTTAAGGGGAGGGTGTACCCTTTCCACCGGCATAACTATGTCTGTATTTGAACCATTTTTGGCCAGTTCGTCGTCTTTTTCATTACCCTGTGTGTGAAATATTTCTGAGGGCTCTAATAGAGTCTTTCACACATTCTGACTTTATCACGTTGGAGTTCAACGCCTTGAGTGCTGCTTGACTGTCCACACAAATAGTGATCTCAGTTGCTGACATCTGTTTTTCTTAGGCAGTAAGTGCAGCTTTCATTGTAACGTATATTTCCGCTTGGAAAACGTTGCATTCGTTGGTGAGTTTATACGACTTATTTATTTGCAGCGCTTTCGCGAAAACTTCAGCTCCAATCCCCTTTTCTATTTTCGATCTATCTGTGAAGATGGCAGTTCCTTTAATTATGTTTTCAGGGTACTTTCGATCTTCTCTGTTAGGTATGATAACGGAAAAGGTTTTTTTTAAATAGAATTAACTCTTCTAACTAAGAAGGCGCACTTCGCAGGCAGAAGCCTGGAATCAATTGACCTTTTCACCAGAATATAACATATATTGAGGTGAATGAGGCTACCACACCAACATGCAAAAAAAAATATAAGTAAACAAAAAACCAAAACACGCCTAAACACTACAATCAGGGGTGCACAGACAACAGAGATCGTTTAAGTAAATCCTTAATAAAAGCCAGGTCAAAAATAGGAAACATATTCACGGCTCTACACAAGCGATTAATAGGCTCATGCATACCATAGTTAGACCGAAAATGCATAACATGTAGTAAAGGCAATTTCCTTAAGCTATACGGGGTATGCCTAAAGTAACCAAACTTGCGTTAGTGCGAGAATCTATATTCGAGTTCAAAAGCTGGTGAATAAAGACTAGGTCAGCAATTCTAGGTCGTTCCTCCAACGAGTGCGTATTAAGCAATCGGAGGCTATCATCATAAGGAGGAAGCCTAAATGAATCATTCCACGGTAGGTCCCTTAGTGCGAACCTTACAAAGTTCCAATGCATCTAGAATGAACAGCATAACAAGGAGACCAAATCTGAGATGCATACTCGAGAATTGGTCTAACCAAAGAAAAAAATAAGTGAATTAGGGTCTGTCGATCATAAAACTCCCTTGACCACCGCTTAACAAAACCCAGGACTGAATTACTCCGAGAAATGATATAGTTTATGTACAGAGTGAAATCGAGTTTGTCTGTCTACATCAAGGTCAGTAACAGACTCCACACGACGGATAGTAGTTTCCGCAGAGGTACAATCAAAGACGAGCTGATTGATGTTCCTAGAAACTGACATAACTTCACATTTTTCCAAGTTAAGTTGCAGTCCATTTGAGGCACACCAAACCCTGAAGGTATGCAAATCATCCTGAATGCAGGAAGAATCATAACTGTATCTAACGCATGAGAAAATCTTCAATGTCGTCAATAGCAAGAATAAACAGCAGTGGCCACAGATGGCTACCTCGAGGTACAACAGATGAAGCCCTAATGACTCTAATTTCGTCCCCTGGGTTTGTCATATTATTAATAAAATCTAGGCTAGGAATAAAAATATCGTAAAGACTTCGACCATCTGCATCAGCAGTTTGTGCATCTTCCCCAGAGCTATCACAAAAAGCGCTTAAAAGCATAAAATAATTTTTAATTTTATATCTATTACGACATTTTGAAGTCGGTGCAAATCAAACAAACCAAACAACTGCAACAAAAATATTTAACCGTCCTTTCTTATGATCCTGTGAGCTGAAACATTCAGGTAGTATTATGTATTATTTTCAATTGTGGTACTGTAGTTGTTTTATTTGTTTAATTTGCACCGACTTCAAAATGTCGAAAAAGATATAAAATTAAAAATTATTTTATGCGTTTTAGCGTTTTTAATGCGTCGAACTCAGAACCTCTCTGTTTTTGGGAAGTCGGTTAAAAAAGACCTCGGTGGTTGCGCAATCGTCAGATTGAAACCCTCATTTCGACATTAATGTATCTCAACGGGATTGAGTTCTGCGATGGGTGAGGGTTATGCTGGGAGGCTCTGGGAGTTATGTTCCCGTCTGAAGCACGAACTGAAGCAACATTCGGTAAAGCAGGGCGATTAATTGCACGCAGGCGGCGGGCATGCCTACGGACAGCGCGGGAACGTCGTGTAAGACCATCACGAGGGCCAGGCAAGCCGCCCTCACTAATAGGAACCAAGACAGACGAGCGACCGCTCTCCTCTGGAGCCAGAGCAACTGGGGGCTCGGAGGTAGGATCGCGAGAAGGACAATCCCGACCCTCCGGGCCAGTGCCACGGTCAGACAAATCAGTGGCTGCTAGGGGCACGTGGGAGGCTCTGCCTCAAGCAGAAAGAGCCTTAACGTCCGCCGCAATGGCCCCAATTAAGTCACCATGACCGCAGCCGACCAAGTAGCGACATCGGCCTTCACATTTCTAACTGTACGACGTAAGTCGTCAACTACCGGAAAAATCGGTGAAGAACCCACCGAAGAGGCAATGGCAGGATCAAGGCTAGCGATCACAGCCTGAACATCAGCAAGCGATTCAGAAATCGCACCGACCCCAGACGACTGCTCATGTGATCGCTTCAGGAGGGCGCAGGAATCTGATTCCAAGGTCCCGGCAATCTCCAGCAACTTGTCCACCTTGGTGGAAATACTATTAGTGTCATCTGATAGGAGCTGAAGATCGTTATAACGAGCGGAAAACGAGCCGACCTTATCAGCAACGAGGACCAGGTCACCAGACAATGCCTCCATCACATGCCTAAGGATATGGCATGGCCTGATGTCCGAGCACTCACGGCATGTAGAATAACCAGTAAGCCTAGAACCGGAGTCTAAATATGAAGAATAGAACCAATGCCCACAAACGCCATCACAAGCCACCCCATCCCGGGTAATCTCTATCAAACAGTAATATTATTATTTAAAAATATATAAACGCGAGCAGAAACAGAAAAAGATAAAAGCCGTTTAACCACGGTGTCAATAAGTGTAAACAAAATAAAAAATAAGAAATAAAAAAACAAAAAGAAAAGTCATATTGTGGCTTCATATAATCCGTTGAGGGGTGCAACCCATTTTGATTAAAGAAGTTCATTATGACTGCATGTCCAAAACTGTGTGGTGTCCATTGGCTGTTTTCTCTAAGTCTGAGAGCTGCCAAGGTTGCCATTCTTTTCATGTAAAATGACTTCCAAACCAGCTTGTGGTGTGGATTTTATTGCAATTGTTGTTCCTAAGCAAGCGAGCCTTTGCACCTTTACTAAAGAGTTAAGGTGAGATTGCTTGTTAATTGCATTCCACCAAACAATTGATCCATGGGTAAGAGTAGGCCTAACGATTGCTATGTACATCCAGTGTACAATATGCGGTTTCATGACCCATTTCTTACCAAAGGTTGTCTTGCATGCATAGAATGCATTCGTTTCTTCATCCTCTCTTCCATATTCCGTCTCCAATTCAAAGTACTAGTAACTATTGCAAAAATTGTCCTTAATTAATTACAATCTAGCTTAAGCTCTAAATTGATTTTGAACTTTTATAAAAAAAAAATCTTCAGACTGTGAAATTTGCTGGATTATTTCGTCATAGGGCTGTAATAAATAAATAGAAAATTTAATTTACTTAAGTTTTGTTTTGAAAATATAACAGTGTTCTACAGGTGAATTTGATCATAGCTACTACTAATGCAAGAATAGTTGAAAAATTTAGCAGTGGACACTTGGCGTCCACTACTAAAACATTGACATAATTGTTCAATTATTTCGTTTAATTGATAATCTTATTTGTTTTGATTAATAATAAAGATTGGTCTTAGTCCCTGTAGCAGTAGCTACAAATTTAATTTTCAATTTTTAATTAAAATTTCGTAAGTTTGATTATATTATTAATAAAATATTTTTATTCAAATCCACTTTAATAATATCCAATCAGACTGTACAGATAAATAACTGTCAAATATATTTTAGTCAACCTGTACACTTAGATAAATTTTGAATAGTGTGAAACACAAACACTTTGAAATATATAATAATCATTTATTCATTGACAATAAAATACTGTACTCAATACAGAGAAAATATTGAACAAACTATCTATGTATTAAATTTAAAGTAGGATACAAAAAAATGTAAATAGAATTTTAGTCTAGCCAGAACAACAAAACTGGAAACAACTAAAATAAAAATAAAAAGTTTAAAATAAATAAAATTAAGAAATACTTTTTTTTAATTTAAAATGTAATGTATCTCAAGGATTTCAGACAAAAAAGGAAGTTCTAGGATTTAGGGCTCTGAGAATACGCCCCATATCAATAAGGAGCTCTATATCACTTAACCACTTCAGTCCCATTAGATTTCACGGTCGGGAACAATTAGTGGCCAGGGTTTTTATGTGTCTTAGAGTTCTTTTTTGTTAACGTTATATGGGGACTTGAAGTAAATTGCCCCTTGTAATGCTTTGCTTTTGCTTTTGCTTTGTAGGATATCAGTATATAAACACGATGGTAGAGCCGAGAAATTTTCGGAAGTATTCGAAAGAAGCGATGATTCGCACTGTAGAGGAATGTAAGCGCGGAGTGCCAGTAGTTACAGCAGCAGGAAATAATAGTGTGCCGCAAACTTCTCTAAGGAGAATCGCAACTAAAATTGAGGCAGCTCCATCGGATAGAGAAATGGATCCAAACTCATTCCTGAGTTCGGAGGAGGAAGCTCATATTGCTTCTTCGATAATTTCTGCCGCGAAAGCTGGTTTCACAGTTACCAAAGAGGACGTTCTAAATAGTGTACAACAGCTAGTTAAAGAGTTACCCCGTGACTATTGTTTTGTACTCGATAAGAAGTATTTACCACAGATCCTTAAAAACGGGATCAAAAAATTTGGCTAAGTGCCGTGGAACCCACAATAGCCCGTGCAATTGAGTTTACGCCAAAGAACCTAAAATCCAGTCTTAATGTTTGAAACAATTTATCGATGACGAGAAGCTGACTATATTTAAAAACTGTAGTAATGAACCTCCAATAGAAGATCGATCTTTGTACTCAATTTAGCAAAAATTTCAAAATCATCCTAAAACTCGCAAGCAATGCATCATCATCGCAGGTTAGATTGTCAGAGATTACAGATGATTCTTTGCATTTTATCGGCTGAACTTAGAGATGATTCAGATGGGAAGGTAGTCAGAATGTCCAGGTACAAGAGCTAAAGGATCATGATATTAATCAACCTAGCACTTCAGGGACATTTAAAAGAAACTTCATCTGGCCGAATCAGATTCCGAATGCCAAAAAAAAGAAAACAGCCTCAAAAGATGTGACTCCAAGTGTCGTCACTTCTAAAGAAATATATTATAAAGAAAAAGAAGAAAAGAAAAAGGCTCTCGGAAATATTAAAAAGTAAAGAGCAAAAGCAAAGAAGCTAAAATCGCAGAAAGCCAAAAAATCGCGCAAAGCCAAAACGCGACAAACCGATTCTTCATCAGCCGATAAGTACCAGGCCTCTGGAGATAGTTTAGATGATATCAGCATTTTTGATGAAGATGACTTAGATGATATATTGATTTTCACTGTCTTATTTTCAGTGCGTTGCCAAATGTTTTTTCCTTTCTAGTCCATTTTGTTTAAAACGAGGAGAGAATTGTCTTGTTTTCAATCTAGGCAATACACAAATTTTGCATGCGTTTTATAAGTTTTCTTTATTGTTTGTTCGTTTTTTGGAATATAGATTTTGTTCATTTTTTGGAAAGCATGATTTTTTTCTCTTTTTGTCAAAGAAATTGGGGTGGCCACTACTGATGAATGAAGGTGCCCACTACTAGATTTTGCCGTGGCCACTACTAATGCATTTTCGACGTTTCAGAATCGATTTTTTTTATGATATAAAAATTACTAAAAACCGAAATGTGAATGCTTTGCCATATATAGAAAAGAAAACTCTACATAAATCGTCGCACAAAAAGATTCAAAGCCTAAAACTGACGACGTAATCAAGAAGAACTTCGAAATATTTCCTTAATGTGGCCACTACTAAAACGTTTAACTTAATTATTGAGAATTTTTAGGTATGTTTTACTTATATATTTACATTTCCTCTACAAAAAACAATTTACACGTCGTATAAGAATTGCAGTTATGGTCCCTTGTTTTTTATGGAAAGTTGTCATCCACAATATGAATAGTTATTTTGATCATTTAAAATTTAAACATAAGTTATAGTACATTTTTCCAATATACGCTTTGTATATAGTTATTTCAAAATATGTATCCTTTCAGTTGGCATTTGAAACGTAAACATTCACTTTGAGAACATTTCATTTGAAGAAAATTCTTTGAATCTGTACTGCCTCTTGAGAAATATTTTAATTTATATGGACGCAAATCCCTTACGCTAGAGGGGCTACGGATATCATACAATAGATTCATAAATTCATTAAATACGCTATACACGAACCAGCGTAATCAATATAGGTAATAACAGTTCTTTAAAAAATGTTCTTGTGGAACTAGAAAAGATTTTCGAGGAAATTTCGTCGGAATATAAATTTAAGAGATGTATTGTGGAAAAAAATGTTTCTGAACCAAGAGAGTTTGTTATTGATGACAACATAAATACAGATGCTTTTAATTTATGTCAGACCAAAGGCAATCCTTTAGAAGTAAAGGAAAATATTATAGATTTCTTTTTCAATCGAAAACTTTTCTAATTTTTCTATTAGGAATCCAAGTTTCATGATAGAAAGATTAGAAAAGCTTAACAGTGAACAAACAATTTCCAATATCAAACAGGGCAGTGCTTAGAAAGAAAAGTTAGCAAACTTTGAAGGGAAATTGGTACTACCTTATATTTTATACGGCCGTGTGCATTCACGTTTACACTAGTATACGCTCCGTAACTGTGAGTACTGAGGGAACTCCGACATCACCCTCCACGTGGGACGGCTGGTAACAGTCACCTAAGGTATTCTTAAGGGACTGACTAATTAGTGATGAGCGGAGAGGCAGTTACTCTCTTAACCAAACTCGCATAATCCAGTGTATTAGGCGTTTCCGGCCTTATGTGCAGCAAGGGATAACTGACTGTGTTCTTACGGAGCCTCCTTGATACCTGTCCACCTCAGGGAGTATTCTTGGAAATTCCATGGCATGGGGCTCTACCATGGTCGACCTCCCCCATCCCTGCATATATATAGACCATGAGTACAGCCTTGTCGAGAAAGTGGTCTATTATCAAGAATTTCAACTATTCAAAACCTCGCCTCGATTAAGACCGCAATCTCTATCTCACCCACTAGGTAACCCGCCATCAAGGCAGACCCAGCCCACGGATTAAGTGAGAAACCTTCTGCGGAGAACTGCTCGCCCAGTCTCCTGTTGCCTAGATGTTGACTGGCATCAAGGCCACATGAAGCTTCTCATCTGCTCCGATCAGAGATCTGCCGAGCTTTTCAGCCAGGCAATTTCTTTTCTCGGCGAAGTCTAGCCAAGTGCCAATATCTAGACTTTTTCAAAGGACCAGATTCCGAATAGACCAAAATATGCAACTTTGACTATCCACCGAAGACTGGAAGGTAGCACAGGTCACTTAGGTCAAGGGCAATTCAAGACGGGCCGTTGTGATCCTTAATAAGAAAACCCTCACTGCAATGGCGTTATCTGCTATGGCTCCTATAGCATAGAGGTCTATCAAAAGGACCAGAAGGCGTTTGAAGAGACCATCGCGTTAAAAAAGGAGAACCCGGGTGCAGTGCTGTTCCCGTCGTCGCTGTCGTCCATCGGTCCAGTGGTATGATGATGTGCAAGCCACCTCTGATATGGAGGTTAACCCTATCCCGGACGCAAGGCGGAAGACAAACTTCCGCGGTCATCCGCTGATGAACATGTTCGAAGCTGCCGACATCACTGTAACCGAAGTATCCTATTCCGAAAGCAGGTGATGCTAAGGGTGGTTTAGATTAACCTCCGCCAATCAAAGGCAGCGTCGGCTGCTATTCTGCTTCGTCTAATGCAGAAAGAAAATGAGCTCGTTCCCGTCCAAGAACCTTGGGTCGAAGACAGTGTTTGCGGACCTTATTTAAAAGGATACAAGATCTTTTATATACAAGGTATAGGTAGACCCACATTCTATATCCTCATAAAAATGATACTAATGCATTCAATAAGAAATGTGGTTAGGGAAGCCACGAATCAGAGGATGACGGTAGTTATCGGAGCCGATGACAACCGCCACCACACAGCTCGGGTAAGCTCGGACATCAACAAAACATGTGAGTCACCTTTTGACTTTATTCTTGGTACTAACCTCCATATATGTAATGTGGGATTGGAACTCACCTTTACTAACCCGATCTGGTGGAAAGTTCTGGACATGCGTTAGTCCCCTATAATCCGCCCATTTTGTAACTGAGTGGAAGGTATCTAAGGAACCACCCTTTTTCGACCACTCCTACATCGAATTTAGACTAGCACTATACAAGCAGGTCCATTCTCCCCACAAAAATAGGCATAAAACTAACTGAGACTTACATAAACTGCGATTCATAGTTTCAAGCCCTATAAATCACCTCACTTCAATCAAATCTTCAATCAGCCTTCGGGATCTTTATTTCGTGTTTAGTGATCATCTACGAGGTCTGCCTTCAACTCATTTATATTTCCCAGACAAAGTACGTAAAGCCACAATAGCGCTGTACTCGTGCAAAAGAGTGTAATGTGAGACTTTTAGTTGAGTTGAGTTGACAGCGCTGTGTAATTACCCTTCCCCTTCCTAATCTCATCCGTCTATGTCACCATCGTTTCCTGTTGAAAAGATTCGGACGTGCTATCTTGATGTAATCAAGAAGGAGACGTCCATATTTTTTCTACAGAAGCCGGTGGATGACATAGCCAAAAGAGGTAAGTAAGCGTGATTTTTATAAATAATTTCCGTGTTTATCCGAGTCATCGTCACTCGGATAAATGAGTATTAAAAAAAATTTATTCCAGAGTTACTACCGCAGTGGAATTAAAAACTGCAAAATAATCCCCCACATGTCAGAGAAAGTGTAGAAAGTCCTGATTCTGTTTGATATTGTAATTCTGCCAGATAACTTTCGGACACAACTAAACAGACAACATGCATTGGAGTTGGAAAACAAAAAAGTGACATATTAATTGCATTCTGATGAGTCTGAACTCATATTTTCAATAAAAACAAACGCCATGACGCTTACCTCCTAAAGATTTCGTCAGGGAATATCCTTCATCTGATCTCCAGCTGACCTCGCGGAGCGTCACGCAAAAGAAAGAGGAAACACAGTCTTCTTTCCCATATGCTGCGAGCCCCATCACCACTACACACCCTGCCACTACAAGAAGGGAGGGAAACTATCCACCTTCCCGACAACCCGCTTGAGGAAAATACTCCGCGGCCATCACTAATTTTAATGTACCCGCCCAAGTCCTGTCAGGCCACAAAAGGAATGAGACAGGTTAAGAAGGCCCTTGCGTATGGATGCCACCCAACATCGTGAGACATTCTACATTTTTGTTGCAGGCATCCACAAATAAGCACCTCTGTAATCGGCTAGTCGTGAGTCGTGGTTAAGTGCCAGTAGTTTTGTACCACAAATAATGTTTAGTCAGTCTATGGCTTAGTGATCAATTTTAAAAGTGTGAAATTTTGTGTTTTTATATCTTAGACCCAAAGGATCTTAAAATTTAATAAAAAAAACATAAAATGTAATTATGTGAATGAAATGCATATCGACGCATTAGTACAGTACGTCACATGCCCTTAAACAAAAATGTTACTACGCGCAGCCTATGTGTAATAAAAAAAATTATTATTGTTTCTCGCCGCAACAAACGCTTTCATCTGTGAATATATACCACTGTTCCTCATAATTATTAAATTCTCATCATTTGGTTTTCAGAAAAACTAATTCGAGCTATTCTTGAATTATTACGAACGTATAGTTTATTTTGCTGAACTGGAAATAATACTGAACAATACTTTAGGTAGATGTTTCCTTTGCTTAGAATTTTAGCTAATGTACTTTTTCTTGGATTATTATAAATGTCGCTTCAATTTTGTTTTTATAAATACTAGTAGGACTGTTAATAAAACTGTTAAGTAGGTGTTTGATATAATTTAAATTTACGCATAGTATGTATCTTAAACTTTTTTTTACATTTGCATGCTGATTGGCTATGGCACCAGCTTTAAATTCAGACTGTATGATGAAGTGTCAATAGCATAGTCTCAGTGATATCTCACTTTAATCCAAGTATCCCTGGCCTTATAAGAGAAGTTTTGTAGGCCTCCTACATAAATTCCCCATACGTTCACTTTCCTCCAGGCGAGGATTTTTGTTCTTTAGAAAATAAAAGTTTTGTTAATTAAAACAATAAAACCTTAGTTTAAGGAGGTTTATCATACTGCATAGCTTATAGGCTTACCTTAATGCTTCTCAGAAAAGCCTTAACTAAGTTAAATTATCTTTCGTTCGTGAATATAAAAAAAAAGAGAAATAATTCGTAAACTTGGTTAAAGTGTGCACATTTTTGTCAGCGAAGAAATTAAAAACGAGATACATAATCTGTTTGTGCCGTGAGTTGCATTTCAAACTAGTTTCGGTTCTCATTTTACTTATCCGTGATACTCGTGTACGCTTATGTTTGCGCCCACGAATGTCTTGCTTGCTTGATAGGTATAATTATAAACCAATTGGTATAACTTAGGAAGGTCCTTATATTTTAGTCCAGTCATCATTCCTACTATTAATACATTTCGATTTCAGTCAGTCAATTAGCTTTGTATTGAATTCCCCAACAGTTGTAGGAGTTTGTATGTAAGTACATCATCAAATTGTTCGTCAAACCTAGCATTACAATATAAATTAATACATACGTGCAGGACCATAGAATTAATTAGATAATCATATTGCTGCGATAGATTTACCCATTAGGAACTTGAGTCATAAAGATTTTGTTCGCGTACTTATTTTTGTACATTTTTTTGATTACATTATAAATTTTATATCGGCATGATTGTATGTTAGTTTGATTTCAGCAACCACCAGTAAGCTTCTTCCCCATCTTGTTTCCCCCATCCCAACTCCCTTTTTATCCTTATGTTGTAGCTTATTTTATTACTTACTTACACCCTAGCCAGATGTAGGAATGGGTTGGGTTAGTGACCTGAACTTACGCATAGGAGGTAATTTTTCATTTGTTGTTTCATGATAGTTCAAGGCGGTCTGGAGTAACAGGTGACCCCAGACCTGTTGGTTTCTCTTCCATCTGTTTTCTCGTTTTTTTTATCATTTGTGGCGGACCTGAAAGAGTGATTCCACAACTCTTTTTCGCCACAGGCACGCGATATGTTGTGTGAATCAGATGTTGAAGGACCCTCACCATAAACCGACGAGTTATGCGCGTGCTGCCAGTTGGGCGTGCCACTTCAACATCACGCCGCAACTTCATGTTGCATCACACCCCGCACACATTACAAGAGCTATGAGTGAAATATCGTGTATGGAACCACGCATTGTGTACTGGCTCTACACTAGTGTTTTACTTACTTATGAAGTGGTGGTATGCTGACATAAGGATCAACTCAGTCCATACCTGGAAATGTACCGATAACGGTCACATCCTTAAGCCCAAAGTACAATGAGGCCGACACGACGTACTGGTCAACAAAACTGTCTTTGAAGTATGGCGCTACCGTACTTCTAGATACAATTGCACCAACACAGTAAAGTTGATAGACAAAGTTCGGCGAAATGCGAAATTTGCTGGCGCCGGCAAGTTTGACATTTCATTTTGAAAGGTAATCTTGGCGCGTTAAGTTTGAAAACGAATTTATGAAAATGGATTTTGAGTTGAAATTAATAGATTGATGCGAGAAGTTGAATATATATATAATAAAAAAACATTGACAATACAATTAACTATTTGTAAAGCTCTTTTTTCTATTTATTCCTCCCATTTCTTAATTTCAGATATAAAAGTCACTACTATTTTCCGCAATTATTTCGCTGTCAAACAAGAAATGACAGCGATATTTCGGCGTCATTGTATTATAACACCAACATTTTTACCGACAAAAGTTGCTCATCATAACGTGTCGGCCTCATTGTATTTGGGCCTTTACACTGACTGTTCCAAGCTGGAAGACAGAGTCGGTGGAGGTATCTTTTCGGAACACATGGACCTAGGCATTTCATTTAACTTGCCTGACTACTACAGTATTTTTTAGTATGAAATCATTGCTATTAGCGTAGCTGTAGACCATCTGAAGAACTTATCGCTGCCTGCAAATAATATCTGAATCTTCTCAGATAGTCAGGCTCCCATTAAATCCATCACGGGAGTGTATATGACGTCTAAAACGATGATGAGCTAGCGAGAATCGGTAGCACTTTTCTCGACTCGGATATAAATCTACAGCTTGGCAAGATGCTAGTAACAGACAAACTGGAGATTACACAAGCACCCCTCAGAATTGCGAATGTTAGATGGCAGAGGGAACACACCTGCCTTATTAGTCGGCAAATCTGGCCGACTCTTAACCTAAAGCTGACAATAGGACTCATCTTGCTTGGACGAAATATTATGAGCGTTGTCGTGGTCGTTATTTTGGACCATTGCCTTATAGGTAGACACGCCGACAGACTTATTCCGCCTTCAAATGAGTTCTGTGGAAGTTGCCAAATGAGGAGGGAGAGGAAAGCATACTTCACTTCCTCTGTAACTGTCCAGCTCTAGCCAACAGCAGGAAACGATTTTTAGTCCCATCCTTTTTCAGAGAATTAACCGATTTAGGTTCTACTGATGTCGGGGACCTGGTTCCCGGCAACGTAACATGGCTGCAGCCTTGTGCTCCCGCCAACACTCTCTGGCTTCCCAAAAGCTAGTTTCTGCTGGTGACAGAGATCTAGCTCGGCCTTTTAAAAGCTTTAGTTCGGCTGTCCTCTCTCTTTAAAGGTTTCTATATTATCACAACGGGCCACTTTGGCAAGTGTGCCTTTTTAGGCAGCCACCTAACCTAATCTATATTTTATACCAAGTTGATTTTGAAATAAATAATGCTCTTCGATCTTAAAGTATATCTGCCATTTACTTAAGGTCCTCGCTTTTGAGTGACGAAAATCTTTCAAAGATGTTTAGTATTGTTAACTGTAATTTCACGAATTATTCTTCAATTATTCACGGAAATGCTTCAAATTATATGCCCTTAATAAATGTTTTTAAGGACTTGGAAGAAAATGGAATAGATATGCAAATAAATGATAAAAGTTTTCATACACATTCAGTTCACTTCATCATTTCCAAAAAATATTACTGCAGGATTTTTACTGGGCATAAAATGGATATATTGATGCGAACCTAAGAAAATTATATGCAAGGAGTATTTTGTACACTACTTGTCCATTATGATAGGTAATTTAGACCCGAGAGCAGATGCAATTTGGCAGTTTTTCCTTTTAAGTTAAGTTTACCCTCATTTTCTGAAATCGATTTAATTATTTTCACGGATTTAATAGAAAACCATCAAAACATATGTATATGAAATTATCTGACAGGCTTCTTGAATCAAAATATCACTTTATTCTACAATGGGCAATGCGTTTTGAAGCAAAACATAAAGACCTCAAATAATATGCAAATATTTTTTATTCAAGGAAAAATACTCTTTTAAGCTGAGCCATATAACGAAGTATGAATTTTGTAATAGGTATATTTTATTATATCGGAACTTTCAACTAATAATGCTTTTAAATTTAAGTTAATTCGGCTCTCGCGGAAAGCAACCATCTCCTTTCCTCTCTCGATCGTCACCATCCTCCCCTGCTCCTTGTTTTCTCCTACGAACACCCTCATGCACTTTCAAGCTACGAGTCTTCTCTTTCCTTCAATTTTCGTAAAGGCGACTTTGAAAAATTAAATCACTTGCTCCTCAACTCCAACATTGCCACTATCCCTCAACATCTCCCAGTTGACGTTGCTGTAGAGGCGTTCTATTCAGAAATACACGCTTGTCTTACACAATCTATCCCCCCTTCTCCTCGTAAAAACTACTCCTCATCCCCCGTATGGTACGACAAGGAATTACGCTCTCTCCGCAACAGGAGAAATAAACGTTGGCAAACTTTTCTTCTATCACAGACCGAGTCCGACTATTCTTCCTATCTATCTGCTTATATCTCTTTTTCTGACCCCAAGCGATTTTATAACTTCCGATTTCGACGGTTTGAACCGACTTCACAAAAAACGCTAAAAATCATAAAATAATTTTTAATTTTATATCTATTACGACATTTTGAAGTCGGTGCAAATTAAACAAATAAAACAACTACAAAACCACAATTGAAAATAAGACATAATACTACCTGAACGTTTCAGCTCACGAGGTCATAAGAAATGACGGTTAAATATTTTTGTTGTAGTTGTTTGGTTTGTTTGATTTGCGCAACTTTAAAATGTCGTAATAGGTATAAAATTAAAAATTATTTTATGCTTTTAAGCGCTTTTTCTGAAGTCGGTTCAACTTTTTTTTAAAAAACTATTTTATAGGATAATAAAAAAGATTTTGATATTAATTAATAAATGATTTTGTTGTATTTAAATTATTTATTATTAATAAATAAATTTACGTCAAAACAACAAACTATTCTTTTTTACAATTTTCAATTGAAATTTTGCAAAATATGCAAATCATTTCGAAATGTTATGAATAACTTTATAAAACTTTCTATATATTGAAAGTTTTTCTCATAAAAAAAACCATTGACAAATGAACAAAAGAAATTGTTAATGTCCCACAAACTTTGTAAAAGTATACAATTTAAATTAGAAATACCAACAAATTATAGTTTGACTGAAAATTAAACAACCCTTTTTCAAATAACAAATAGACCTTTAGTTGGGGCCAACTAACAACATTTTCAATTAATCCATCAACTTTTATTTCAAAGATTTAAATCTAACAAACGAAGGCAATAACTATAGACAGCTTTTTTAAGGAAAACTATGTGGAATTGTTTGCTTTGCATTTGGTACTAAATCCTGTTCAAGATCAAATTTAACCGGTTCTGTCTCATCAGGTAACTAATTAATTTTTTTTTCATCTGCGTTCGAACTCTATCTTCTTTACTTTTATGTCACAAATAAGTTTCTGCTGCAGCTCAGCAGGGGTATCAAGTTGCAGAAATTAAATAACACGAGCTGTCCTTTCTTTCAATTTGATTTCCCGGAATCGATTAAATTTGTTGAGGTCATGAAAAGTCAAACATTGTGATTGATAATAATGGATTTGTGCCAATGTTTAAAGTATTTGTTTTAATAAATACGTATAATAAACAGTCAAATAAACTAAAAATTTAAAACCAAACAATAATAACCATCAATTTAATTGCATGTCTATCTTTCCCTGTTATTATAGCGAAGAAAAGAAAAGTCTGAGTAGTCAGCTCAAAGCACATTAAATTAATTAAAATGTTAATGTCAATAGTTTAAAAAAACCGGATGTGTCCTTGAAATTCAGCGGCACAAAAACAGAAGATATTTCGCCGAATATTATAGCTATGTATATAAATACAAATAATTTATCACATTTTACATTTCGCCGGCAAACTAATTGGATCATTATTTCCGATTACGTAAAATTTCTTGATATTCCCCCATTAAAAGAGGGAGCTAATTTCAAAACTCCAATTAATTCCCCTAAGCGACTTCATCAAATTTTTCGGAAGACGCAAAACGTGATGCATTAAAAACACTACAAAACCTGTCTAGAAGGCCCTTTTAAGTCAACATTTCCAGATTATTTTATGTCTCGCACTTTTAAAAACCAAGCACGTTTTGACATTTGTGGGCAACTTTGATCTTTATGGTTGTTTGGATTACATGACGGATAGGAATTGATAATTTCATTGAATTCTATAGGCAGAGCCATCGCGAAACCGCAAAGTAAAGCTTGTATCATTCTGGATTGGTGACGAATTTTGGCAAGCTGTTGCTTCACTTTTACTTTTATGAGTTTCTTCTATTTCGGTTAATCAAATAAAATGACCGTGACCATCAACAACCGTGGGCGTTTATACTAGCATTTGTCTCTTCAGGTAGCGTGTGATTTTCAAATTGTCTTAGAATCTTTCTTCTGGGGTGACTTCAGGAATATCTAAGTGCATGGATCGATGACAAACGACTTTATGCGTTCATAAATTTTTCTCTTTTCAATTAGCGGATAAAAAGGTTTTCAGGCGAGAAAAATAAATTCCAATTCATGACTTCAAAAGTCATTTTGGGAATCCACATATGAATATTATAGTAGTGAACATACAGACTGTTCCAGAAGTAATGGACTTAAACCTAGTAATTGAAAGTACACTTCGTTTGCAGTCAAAATTAATATATAACACTTCTTCGAATTTGACTTGATTTTTTCAATAAATAAGATTTTTGGCTTTTCGACGAGACCCCTTCTTTGACTATAAAAACAACATTTTTCAACTAAGCTTAAAAATGGCACAAAATGAAAGCTCTTTTGTAACCGACTTCCCGAAACAAAGAGGTTCTAATTTGGACACGTATTTTTTTTGTATGTATGACGGCGCATCGACACGAGACTTTTTTTAGCGATTGTCAAATTATGCGGCATCCAACGCGAACAAGTTCTTCTGACGGCCAAATGTTCATGCAATATTGAATGCATGCGAGTGGAACTAATACCTAAGCATGCCTCAATCTGATGGTATGTGACGATCTTGCGATATCAGTTCACGCACAGCATCGATTTTTCCTGGCACAACAATCGATTTAGGTCGACCTTCGCGAAATTCTTCCTGTAGCGTAAAATATGTCGCCCCATTGATACCACGAAAAAAATTTATGGGGTGGGAAGGGGTCGTTACCCAACATCTTACCGCATAGACTTACTTGGATGATTCTTTTTTGTTGTATCCATTGCAACTATAAGAAACAATTTTGACCAGGGCTTGCGGTGGTTGTAGTCTAACTTAAAGCGTAACGCATTTACTGATTTAGATGATTCTGAGTGCATAGAGTATCTATTTCTGTCATGACAAGAAATATGGCTTATTTTAAGAGTTGAAGGAGGGGCGGCGTCTACCTTCGTAAGGCGTAGACCGATTTCCATGATTTTGATTCTGCTGTACAGATTACGCTTCCTGATTGGTAAATGATAATAATGTTGCACCTAGAGTGACTACGATGATTCTCTGACTATGATGATTATCCATTGCTATATAGAGTACGGTGGCGTACTGGCGCGATGGTAAAAATGTTATAAGTATCTAAATAAAGGGAATAAAAGGGTGGCCGTAACTTATTTCGTAATATGTTGCCTCATTTTGATTTCATATGCCGGATTTAGATTTCATATGCCGGATTTCCTTTCTAAAGAGTGCTCTCTCTCTCTCTTCTTGCAGTAGAGGCGTTTTATTCGGAAATACACGCTTGTCTTACAAAATCTATCCGTCTTCTTCATCCTAAAAACTGCTCCTCCTCCCTCGTTTGATACGACAAAGAATTACGCTCTCTCCGCAACAGGAGAAATAAACGTTGGCATACTTTTCTTCTGACCCAGACTGAGTCTGACTATTCTTCCTACTTGTCTGCTTACACCTTTTTTTCTGAACGTTGTGATACCCTCTATCATGAGTACCTCCAACGGATGGAAACAAGCCTCATATCCGACCCCAAGCGTTTTTATAGCTTTATTAATTCTAAGAAGAAATCCAATGGTTACCCCTCCACCCTAAAGCTCGAGAATACCTCTTCATCTGATCCTCAGGTTATCGCCAACCTCTTTGCACACTTCTTCAGTAAATCTTTCAGTGACAATTCCCTCCAACCTGACCTTAACTACTTTTCATTCTTGGACAAATGCACTCAAACGTCGTTTACATCTTTCGACCCTGACTCCGAACAAATCGCCGCCAGTATTAACGGACTTGAGGATGACTTTCACCCCGGTCCTAACGTCATTCCGCCCATCGTTCTGAAAAAGTGTGCCATGCATTTAGTTCAACCCCTTACTCTGCTTTTCCGCCTCTCGGTCACTCAAATTCAATTATTGAAAAACTCTTATATTATTCCCATATTCAAAAAAGGTTGCAAGAATGATGTATCCAACTACAGACCCATTGCTAAATTATCATCCATACCTAAACTATTCGGAAAATTCGTCTTTGATTCCATGTTCTTCCACTGTAAGTCTATTTTCTACCTCTCCCAGCATGGCTTCCTCAAAGGAAGATCTACAACCACCAACTTAATCGAATTCGTCTCCAAAACACTATGTGCCCTGAAAAACGGTAAAGATGTTGATGTTATCGCCACCGATTTTAGTAAAGCCTTTGACAAGATCTCCCATAGCGTTGTCCTGTTTAAACTTGATCGCCTAGGCTTCCCCCCTCGATTCATCTCCTGGATTCAATCCTACCTCAACAACCGTCAATACAATGTTCTTTTCATCTCATCCATTTCTAAACCCATTGTCGCTCGTTCCGGCGTCCCTCAGGGCAGCTATCTCGGTCCATTAATTGTCATCCTTACAATTAATGATGTGGATTGTGTCTTCAAATACTCAGAGCTGTCCATTTATGCTGATGACATGAAAATAATTAAACATATATCCTCCACAACCGACTCTCTTCTTGTCCAAAATGACCTCGATTCGTTCATCACATGGTGCATGAAAAACTTTCTTGAGCTCAATGTCTCCAAATGCCAGTCCATCTCTTATTCCCGCAAGCGTCTTACCACCACCCCGAGAACCTACATGTTAACCGACGTACCAGTCGCTATCGTTACCTCTTTGTGTGACCTAGGAATTATCTGTGATAGTGAATTAAATTTCTGTTTCCATATTGATAGCATAATTAACACAGCTAACTCCGCGCTGGGGTTTGTGAAGCGTTGGTCTAGAGAGTTTTCCATCCTTATGTTTACAAATCTCTCTATATTTCCTTCGTGAGACCTCTCCTTGAATATGCCAGCCAGGTATGGTCACCTACGCAAACAACCCACATTAACAGAATTGAATCTGCCAGCGTAGGTTCATTCGCTTAGCTGGTGCCATAGACTGCTCATCAATCCTGCAGTCTTTACCCATCTATACCAACCCTCGCAACCTTAGGTCTACTCCCCTTTTCCGACTCGACCGCCATCGCACGAACTACGGTCAACACGAACCAATAACCATAATGCTAAGAAAAGTCAATGACCTTCCCTACTTTGACTTCCATCCGAGTAAATCATCCCTTCACAAACCTTACATCTTTATCCCGCCCATCTTGATCGCCTTTCCTAATTCTCCTTCCTCCCAGTTTTTATTTATCATAATCATAGCTTATATTATCTGTTATGAATTATTCTTTATTTAAGTTTGTAGTATTTATTTTGTTATTTTGTATTTTTTATGTAATAGCTTGCATTAAGCTTAAATAAATAAAATAAACATCCTCTCTCTCTGCAACTGGTACAATTGGTTTGTTCGTATGAGCAGCATTTTTCGAGTAGTATATAAAAAGACACTAAAAAGTGAAAAATAAAATAGTTTTTTATAAAAAGATGAACCGACTTCACAAAAAGCGCTAAAAATGATAAAATGATTATCATTTTCTATCTATTACGATATTTTGAAGTCGGTGCAAATTAAAGAAATAAAACAACCACAATCGCCGATATTATATAAAACTACCTAAACATTTCAGCCCATGGGATCATAAGGAAGGAGCATTAAATACTTATGCTGTAGTTCTTTTGTTTGTTTAATTTGCGCCGACTTCAAAATGTCGTAATAGATGTAAAATAAAAAATTATTTTATGCTTTTTAGCGCTTTTTGTGAAGCCGGTTCAACTTTTCTTTTAAAAACTATTTTATTCTGAGTTTTTCATCTAGGTTTTGTCATAAATTGACCAACATAGGCCTACGTGTACCACTTTTCGTTATGTACTCTTCAGTGGATTCAGTATCCTTTTCAGGTATTCCAAACTTCAAATCACTGGGCAGTCGAATTTGTCTTCCAAACACAACTTTAGAAGGTGTCCGTTATGTTAAGCTATGGATGACTGTGCGATAAGCTTGTAGAAATATCGGAATGTAGCTATTCCAATCCCGCTGATCTCATCTTTTCTGAGATCTTCGACCACTGTTCTATTAAATCGCTCAACCATCCTGTCAGATTGTGGATGAAGTGGTGTTGTCCGCGTCTTTCTTATTCCAAGAATCTAGCAAACCTTTTAGAATAATTGAGATTCAAAGTTTCGTCCTTGGTCGGAATGAAGCTCATTAGTGACGCCAAATGCGCAAATGTTTCTCGATTTGGGATCGCATATACTTCTAGCCGTTTACTGGAATAATCCATTTTCACTCAAATGTTCCACTTGCACCGATCAGACTTTGGAAACGGTCCCGAAACGTCAATCGCGATTCTCTCAAAAGGCGCTCCAACGTTGTCTTGTCGCATCGTGCCCATGTTTTGATGTGAGATCCTCTGCTACAGTCGCAAACACTACATTTGCCACGCCAGTCCTCCACATCCTCCCGCATATGTTACAGTAGAATCGTTCTCTTAATTTTTCCAAAGTCTTATTGACGCCAAGATGTCCTCCCGAAGCATTGTTATGGCATTCCTTCAGCACATCCTTTTTATGGGAACCAACACCTGTAGTCGGCATGCTGACTCGTCGGATGTCTCTTTTTGCGCTTCAATATTCCTTCTTCAACACACTTCAAATTCCATGTTGATACCACATGCCCAAGATATTTCAGCTGATCTGCAAAGAACATACATTCTTTAGGACTTAGTTTTAGTTTCGCTGACTTCAAGTTTTGGAACACTTCTCGTAAATTTCCTAGATTTCTGTATCTGAGAGTTGAACATGGAGGCACGATTGCATTTAACCACACCAATGCCTAATAAAAAGCTCTCATCTAATTCACAAACCCCTGTCAAGTTTGTGTCCACAAATATATTGGAAAAGGTTCATGGCTGCCAATATACTCATTACAATTAAAATGAAAGTGTAACAGCTGGACAAGATGCCACGAAAACGTCAAATAAAAGTGGCCATTGAAAGGTTATGAGCTTATTAGTCACCCGAAAAGATTTCTAAAGGTTCAGTTTTTGTTTATTCCAGTGGGAGGATTAGGTCTAAATATGTCTTAAATGTGTTGTTAAACAAAACAACATAAGACCGTATAATGACAGCTGCAGAATTATCTAGAAAAGGTATGAGTATACGACCAGGTGAAAACTGTACGAATGCATTGGTATGGATGCGATTTTGTGGAAGTTGTCAAGGATATAGCGAAAAACCTTACCCTAGCTATTGTGAAAATATTTAACAATATTGTTTACATTATTATACTGAATTAGATATTGAATGGGATAATTTTGTGTCTTCAATGGAAACGGTTTCTGAGCGATTATTAGGACCATTTAATATTGTTGTCGTGGTTGAAACTATCAACATAAAAATATTCGAAGTCATTATGAATTTTCAAGAAACTGGACAAAATCTTTCAAATCAGGTATTCCACGGATATGATCAACCTGGTTTAGGTTACCGACAACGACCAGCTAGCACAACCTTCACAAAATATCTAAAATATAATTTCAAAAATAAAACGAAGTTTGATTTATTTGTTTTTCGTTAAAAATTACTAAAAATAATCGCATTTTGCGATCAGTTGATAAAGAAAAAGAGAATCAATAAAATTCAGTCCAATCTTCTAGCCAAGTTGAAAAGTCTGAACTAAAGAAGGAAAGGAGTGAAGAAGCATGCTCCAGGAGTTCCCAAAGTTCTTATTGGTAACTGACTGCATATACCTTTTAAAAAACAGTAGCTAACAGACACTCCGAGCTATATGCTTCAAGAAATAATATGCCTTGTTTTGAAATATCTCGTGTTTGTGATTTCAATATTAAGGAATCGTTTTGCGAATAAGCTAGAATGGCATCAGGGTCATTCCATAAGAAATCGTCACGCTTGTATGAGACCGCCTGAATCGCACCTCTCCGATTTAATTAAAATTATGTACACATGTTACCGCTGATGAGCTAAGTTTATGGCCGAAATAACTTTGAAAAATATTCGCAATTTTTGAAATATCGCACTTTGAATTTTGAAAAAAATTTCAATTTTATCCAAATCTCACAAGCTTTAAAAATTCGTATCTAATGCTATGTTAATCACACATTCATGAAATATGCTTCGTTTAAAGAGGAAGCTTTAAAGTATCCAACAAAAATATACAAGGAGTAAAGCAGGACGAAAAGGATCAACAGGATATCGTGACATCCTTTATCCATAAATATCTCGAAAACTGGTATTTTAATTTTATTTATTTTCATATATGTTTTAGTGCATTATCTGAACTGCAAAAAAATAAATAAACTTGGGCTGTCCATGGGTTCAGATTTTATGATTTTTATATATTTATTGTTTCCTGGAAATTGTTCCCATTTTAATACTTTTATAAGAGAGCTGAAAACACGCGTTGATTATCAATTAAGTGACACCTCAGTTACCTTCAACTACATCTTTTATGGGTGTTTTGTCATCGAAAAAGAACAAAGTGTCTCCATAATTAACTAGTAGGTCATAATGACTACTCCGGGAAATGCCTATCGAAATCGAATTTTCCATGAAATACGTTGCGCCTTAAATTGATTTTTTTAGAGTTTAGGAAATTATGAAATTGGGAATATAAAAAAGACTCAAATATCTTTGAACTCGGCTTTATTAAGAGAAAAAAGAAGTGTTCCAGGTTAAAGATTTTCTAACTTATAAATAAATCTTTCTTCGAAAAACGAAAAGTGTTTTACTGAAACAGTACCTTTACGAACAGGTTGCACTTGATGGAACATTCTTGTTGATGGTATAGGCTTTACACCTAAAAGTTTTCTTTGTAAATGCTCTTCCTCATCCTCGTATTCTTCCAAAGAAACATATATAAAATTCATATTTTTAATATTCGCTGTCGCCCAGCTATAGAGTTGCCAGGGTGTTTTAATACCCTCACCTTGTGTTGCTTGCAGGCTAGCCTTATTTGCAAGCCGTTTTACAGTACCATCAAGTCCGTCACAAACACTTTTACCATGCGATGTAGCGAAAAAATTCCATTCTGCTTCAATTTTGTACTCATCGTTGTGAAGTGACAAATTGCAGAAACTTTTTCTATTTTTATACTGAGCTGCTCAGCCGTCCTCGCTTGGGGCAGAGCAAATCGTGTTACGTTTAATGCATCCAAAACTCAATGCTGTTTAATGTCCCTTAAAAAACGCCCAGTTCACCCCCAACCCATTTCAGTCGGTGGAGTGAATATACCAAATTCGCCCTCCCTAAAGATCTTGGGTATTGAGATATCCAGCAATCTTAGCTGGACTGATCATATATTTGCAATCGCTAAAAGTGCGATGAAATGTTTGGGTTTTCTACATAGATGTAACAAATATTTCACCCCACCCGACTTAGCGTTGATCTACAAGTCCCATATTAGGCCTAGACTTGAATATAATTCCCATATTTGGGCAGGGGCAGGACACACCGCATTGTCCGCGTTAGACAAAGTTCAGCGTAAGGCTGTTAAACTTATTGGCGATTCCTCAATCTCTGAGGGCCTTGACTCTCTGGAGCATCGACGGAATGTCGGTTGTCTCTCACTTTTTTATCGCTATTTCCATGGCCATTGTTCTAACGAAATTGCTAGTCTGATTCCTTGTAGAGTCATTACAACGCGCGATACAAGATCTACCATTCGCTCCCACCCCTATACTCTCCGGGTCAAATTTGGACGTACCGTCAAATTTCGGGAATCTTTACTTAGCAGAACAACACGAATGTGGAACAGTTTACCATCTTCTGCTTTTCCCTCGTCTTATGAGCCTGAAACTTTCAAACGGGGCGTACATCGACACCTCCTTCACTCATCCTCCTAACCCATTTTCCCCAAAAAAAAACTCACAAAAAGTAAAGGATTATGGAGCAAATACTGAAAATGTATCAGATGCAAAATAACAATGAAGCTGTCCCATAAATATATTTTAATTTTTTTGAACCAATGTTTAAACAAGTCTTGAATTATTTTTTCTTCATATGTATATATATATATATATATATATATATATATTAATATATATATATATATATATATATATATATATATATATATATATATATATATATATATATATATATATATATATATATATATATATATATATATATATATATATATAAAAATAATCACTCATCAGACTTCACATGTTGCATATCCCACATCTGACACCATATAATTTGTAGGATCTTATGTTAGTGAAGGTGATGTTAGAGTCAAAACCCTTAAATTTGTAAATTCACAGAGTTTTTATTAAAAAGTTTTTGCGAGAATAAAATTAGAAACTCATCCTAAAAGTTCAGTTAGAATCACTATTGAGTTTGTAATTGCACAGGTAAATATGATAATGTTCTTATAAAAGTTATATCGAAAAATCACTAAAATACTAATTACAGCTACTGGAAAGTTCACAAATTGATCAGCACTACAGGTAGTTATCAAAAGAAATTTAAAAGCACTAAATTTAAATTTAAAGCACTAATATTTTCTACTTTCAGCTCAGATCAGCATTGGAAGAACAACTGCTCTTAAATCTCAACAACCGATAAATGCTAACTGCTAACTGCAACTCTGGATCGGAATGCACTTGCACTCAGCGCGATATCGTTAAGTGCTAACGGCATGAACTGCAGCTGAATGCTATTGTTTTTCAGTGTTGAAAATAAATTTTTGTTTCAGGATAGATGTTATTGCCATCAGATTCCCACATATATATATATATATATATATATATATATATATATATATATATATATATATATATATATATATATATACAAGAAATTTTATTATTGTGTTTTCTTAAGACTGTCTTTTCTTCTACCACATTAAAAAAGTTCAAGTTTCAAATATTGAACCACTTTTGCTGTACACTGTACCAGGCGAGTTTTCCAAGTTAAACCTCGTAGGATACATTAAATTAATTGTTCGTTGCTAGAGCATTGCTAAGTCCAAAGGGCATAACTTTAAATTGCCACAATCCACTTCCAACCGAAAATGCTGTCTTTCCACTGTTTTCTGAATCGATTTCGACTTGCCAATTGCCGCTTTTTAAGTCCAATGTTCCACTTGAAAGATGCTATTGACCACGGAATTTCTTGTCCTTTGGCTTTAGTCAAACAAGTTCCCTGCTGGAGAATAAAATTCACACAGTTCGTTTTAACTATTTCTCAGACCTTCCCGGGGCAAATAAGAGTAACTAGTACACGTATGCATGCGCCAATTTCAAGATTGCGACTGGTATATGATTGTCACCCCCTCACCAAAAGATGGTGATGCGCAGTTTAGCTCAACTATGGAAGTTGACAATCTTCCTGATCCCGTGCCAGAGTTGGACGACCTATTTCCGTGTTCCACCACCGACGAAGATGCCAGGAACGAAGGGGAGACTGCTGACATCACTGTGATAGAGGTATCCTCATCCAAACGCAGCTCTTCTCTTTCGTCGAGCACAGAAAGGAGAAGAGCTCATCCTTGGTCAAGAGCCGTGGGTCGTCAGAGACAAGGTTTGCGGACTCAACCTGAAGCAGTATAAGCTCATCTACATACAAGATACAGGTTGACCAAGGTCATGTATCCTCGTTAAGAACGATATTAATGCACTTATCCTTCCTCGGTTCAGTGATAAGGACACCGTAACAACCACATTCGAGCTTAAAGCCCACAATATTTGGCTAATCTCCAGTTATATGGCGCACGATGCGGCGGACATTCCTGGTTCAACACTTAAGAATGCCTTCAGGAAAGCCACTATACAACAAAGGACGTTGGTGATCGGATCAGACGTCAACGCACACCACACAGTCTGGGGCAGCTCGGACATCAGTGCGAGAGATTAGTTACTTTTTGACTTTATTGTTCGAACTGACCTCCGGATTTGTACCGTGGGTGCATAAGCCACCTTAGTTAACTCAATTAGGCGGTATGTTCTGGACATTACGATAGTCTTGGCACAACCGCCTACTTTATAACAGAGTTGAAGGCATCTAAGGAACCATCCTTTCCGACCATGCCTACATTGAATTTGGGATAAAGCTCCACAAACAGGTACGTTCTCCTTATAAAACAGGTTTATAACAAACTGGGACGTCTACAGCACTGTCCTTAGTAATAATCTACCTGTCACAGGTCCACCTGTAATTGGAAATATGCAAACCGTCGACAAGAAGGTCGACACCCTGACGCTGGCGTGTAATGCGGCACCACAAATTTGTTGCCCCGACAGGGTCAACAGAGGTAAGCCCAAACCTCCGTGGTGGTCGAGGTAAATCTTGACTCTAAGAAAAGAGTGTCGTAAGCTTTTTAACCAGGCGAAAGGGACAAGTGTCTGGACTTCTTATAAGGAATGCCTCAAAAAATTCAAAAACCTGATCAGGAAATCAAAACAATCCTCGTGGGAAGGCCTATGTAATAAAATCGAAAGCTTGCGGAAAATCCTCTTAACCACACCCATCACCCCAAGCCTCTTAGCCAAAAGTGATGGTAGTTGGACTTCAAGAGTTACAAGTCAACCCGCATTTTACGAGCGGGTGTTGCTGATTTCCCGGATGGCATCATCCCAGCTAAGCTTCAATTAGGTACCGAGATACTGATTCTGTGGCTAATGGTCATTTATGAGACTAGAAGTACAACGATTTTAGGCCCATTTATCTCTCCTCCTTCCTGCTCAAAATCCTGGAGAGACTCTTAGACATCTGTATTAAAGAGACAATCAATCCTTCCAAGCTATCTCTCTCGCAACATTCTTACACTAAAGATAAGTCCGTAGAGACAGCCCTGCATGAACTTACTGCAATCATAAAGCATTCATTACTGCAGAAAGAATACTCACTTGCAGCCTTCCTCGATATTCAAGGTGTTTTTAACAATATCAGGTCAGAGGCGATAATGGCATCCTTCAGGAGGCTTGAACTTGACAATCCTCTCATCAAACTTATTGACCTCATGCTAAAAAGCAGGGTCATCGTCTCCAGTTTGGGAGAATCAAAATTCAAAGAGCAGTCACTAGAGGCACCTCTCTGGATGAGTTACTCATAGACCTGGAGCACTCTGGTCACAAGGCTATCGCCTACGCTGATAATATTGCCCTGATATGTTCAGGAAAGCACTCAAACACACTGGCTGAAGTGTTAAAACACGCCCTCTCCATGATAATATTATGGAGTGATGGGTGTACTCTGGTCATAAACCCGAACAAAACAGAGTTAATACTCTTCTTTCCGAGACATAATACACCTCCTATGAATTGCGCTGTACTAGACGGGGTTAGGCTTTAACTGTGCAATCAGGTTAAATATCTAGTTCTAGATAGAAAACTTACTTAGGAAGGTACGGTATTAGCGGAAAGATTCGGTATTGATTTATCTTTTGGAAATGTTGAGGAATGGAAGAATAAGTTCAAGGATGTAATCGCATCACTAGAAAAACAATACTTTAATGATGCATTGTGTGAAGCTCAACGAGGTTGTCGGCATGATTTATATAATAAATTATGTAATTTCAAGTGCAATAATTATTTTCTTGAAGGTAATAGCATCTGTAAAATTAATTTGATTTTCAGAGCAAGAGGAGGGTTGTTAAGATTAAATGCGTGTCCTTGGCAAGAAGTGTCTAGTCAACTTTGCTCCATGTGCAATTTAGATGAGATAGAGAATACAGAGCATTTTTTAGCAGTCTGCCCTATTCTAAAGGAATTTCGAGTTAGATACTTAGGAAAAGAAAGATTATCGTTTCAAGAATTAATATTAGTATTATCTGGTTCGGATTGGGATGCACTGTATAGTTTTCTGAATGTCGCGGTACCGTATAGAGAGTTTTTGATTAGAGAATATAATAATTGATATTGGTATTGGTGGACGTGCGATTTTCTTATATTACTTTTGAACTTATTAGTTTATAAATGTATGCATTTGGACAACATCGTATTTCTAAGGTTCTTTTTGTTTAGTAATATATAAGTTCAAGTTATATTAGGTATTAGTACAAGTTCGAGTGTGTAGAATTAAAAGTAGGATTTTTTATTTTTTTTTTAACTAATGTTTAATTAAGTTAAGAGCTAGCCAACCTGACAGACGGTGTAATACCATGTTAAGGTTCTTTTGAAGTAATTGTAGTTATTAAACTTTGTATGAAATAGTAACAATCAATAAAGAATTATTATTATTATTTTCGGTTTTGACGCGTGTCATCTCGGCTTTTAGCCGGCGCGGCGGTAGTTTTCCCCTACGTCGGGCGTAATGCCAAGACTTCGGGGATTTGTCATTCGTTCGTTATGTCCTTATGTATTGTCTGTAGCGTCCTGTCCGTAGTTCAGGAATTTGCGAACCGTTCGGCAAGTGTTAAGAACAACCGCTTTCTGTAGTGTGTGTGGAGTGTTTTTATGTAACTTAAGTGTTTGTATATTTGTGATTAGTGTTTTCGGTACAACGGCTGTGGAAGACAAGATGATTGGCACGATAGTCACTTTGTCCATTTTCCACATCCGCTGCACCTCGTGTGCCAAATCTGTATATTTCGTAATCTTCTCTCTAAAAGTGTTTTGCACATTGTTGGTGTTGGGTACTGCAATGTCAATTAGGTATGTGGTTTTGCAGTGTTTATCTATGAGAGTAATATCCGGTCTATTGTGGTGTATTGTCCGATCAGTTATTATTGACCGATCGTAATATATTTTATGTGTGGAGTTTTCAAGAACACTGTCTGGTGTATATTTGTAATATGGTGTGTATGTGGCGGGTGTAATAAGGTTGTATTTTAATGCTAACTGTTGGTGTATGACATTGCAGACCTGGTTGTGCCTATGCAAGTAATCTGTTTGAGTAAGGAGTTTGCATCCAGCCGTTATATGTTCTATTGTTTCAGCAGCTAAATGACAAAGTCTACACGTGTCGTCCTGAACTGCCGCATCCTTAAGGATGTGTTTCCTATAATTCTTCGTGTTAATGACTTTGTCTTGTATAGCAAGCATGAATCCCTCCGTCTCAGGGAATAAATCACCGCGACTGAGCCAAGCGTTCGACGCATCTTTGTCGACATGATTTTGGTTCAAGTCAGCGTAATGTCTTCCGTGGAGAGACTTCTGTGACCATGCTTGCTGTTTATCTGTGTGTGTGGCTATGTTTAGTGTATTATCCAGTATTCTGTTGTGCAAATCAAGTGGTGTTTGTTTGTTGTCGGCTTTGATCACTGCTGCATGCAATGGAGAACTATCTTCTTTTCTATAAAAGTATTCTCTGATAGACTTCACTTGTTTATAATGCAGTGACTTTATGTCTATCAGGCCGCGACCGCCCTCGCACCTCTGTAACGTTAGTCGTTCTATACAGGAGTTAGGATGGTGTGCCCTGTACCTTGTCAACATCGTTCGCGTTCTTCTGTCTAGTGCTTCTAAGTCCGTCTGTGTCCATTTAATTACCCCAAAGGAATAAGTAAGGACTGGTGTTGCATACGTGTTTATAGCCTTAATGAGATTTTTCCCATTAAGGCTAGTTTTTAGAAGACTGTTCAAGCGGCCTGTATATTTGGTCTCTAGCGCTCGCTTTATGTCCGTGTGAGGTATATCACGTGATTGTTGGAATCCAAGATACTTGTAGAGTTCGCCCTCCCCCATTGGTTGAATAGTGTCCCCGGATGGGAGATCGAATCCCACAAGTTCATGTTTTCCCCTCGTCACATGAAGCGTCCTACATTTGTCAACTCCGAACTCCATCCGGATGTCATTGGAAAAATCCAGAGTAGTCTGCAGCAGCTGTTGCAGATGAGGTTTCGAGGAAGCGTATAATTTGATGTCGTCCATATATATGAGGTGCGTGATTTTATGAATATTTTCCCTGTCGTGTCGTATATTATACCCATAACCGGTGGCATCCAAGGCACGTGATAGTGGATTCAGAGCGAGACAAAACCATAGCGGACTCAAAGAGTCTCCCTGGAATATACCTCGCCTGATTGCTATCGGGGGTGTTGTAATCTGTTGGTTTGGTGTTTTTATGTTTATTTTTGTGTTCCAGTATTTCATTGAGTGTTGCAGAAAGTGGATGAGTGTTGGATGTATTTTGTATACATTCAGTATATCGACCAGCCAAGAGTGCGGGACAGAGTCATACGCCTTCTTATAATCGATATATGCTGCATGTATATTCCGGCGAGCAGTTTTTGTTTGTCGCAGGATCACAGAGTCTATGAGCAGTTGTTCTTTACAACCCAATGACCCTTGTCGGCATCCCTTTTGCTGCTCAGACAATATGTTGTTTAGTTCTGTGTGTTTGTGGATTAGTTTACTGGTGCAAGAAGTCATAATCTTATAAAATGTCTGTAGGCAAGTGATCGGTCTATATTTGGATGGATCTGTGGTGTTATTTTTGCCTTTTGGTAGCATGTACGTGATTCCTTCCGTTAAAAACTTCGGGATTGTTTCCGGGTTATTGAAAAAATTATTAATGTGGTGTAAGAGGTGTATATGTACAGATGTAAACTTCTTGAACCAGTAATTTTGAATATTGTCTGTGCCTGGTGCTTTCCAATTATGGGAATTTATTATGACATCCCTTAGTATCTCCATCGATATCTGTGGTTCTGGCATGTTGGGTATGTCTTGAACGCGTTGCATTTCTGCTTCAATCCACTCAGCATTGGGGTTATGATGGACTTCTTTTGACCAAATAGATGACCAAAAGTCGACCATATCTCTTTCGGAGGGTAGTTCACTTGCCGGGCTATTGTTTGAATTTTGAATGTGTTTAAGTGATCTATAAAAGCTTTTTTCATTGCGAATAAATTGTGCGTTCTGTGTTTTTCTATCCGTACACTTTCTGTATCTTTTTAATCTAGTGGAAAGTGCCGAAAGTTTTTGAACTAGTGTATCTATGTGCATTGTAATGTTTGTATTAATTGTGTCTCTGTTTGTGTGTAATTTTTGTTTTTCTAAAATTTTGTGAACTTTTTTAACTACTCTCTTACTTCTGTTGCCCTGTTTATACTGGATAAGTCGGCCGAGATCACAACGGATCCCATCGATTCGCCTCTCCAGTCGTTTCTCCCAAGCCGGTTTTTTCCGCGTTGTGTTGTTGATATTAGTTGGATTGCGCGTCTTTGAACCATTGCATCTGATAGCCGCAACAGCAGCACAATATATCGCTGTATGCACTTCAGTAAACGTTCTGTCGTGTGTTAAATACTCTGGCAGAACGTCCGTATTTAAGATGGCAAGAATGCTGGATAATTGTTTAGATGTGCCCTGTTTTGGTATTATGTGTCGTTGTGTTGCGTTTAAGTGTGCAAACTCTGTGAGTGCATCCTCAAACGCTTGTTTGACCTTATTCCTAAGAACGAGATCAGAGCTCCTTTGGTCTTGTTGGACGCGGTATGGTAGAGGTGTATACCACCACCATTGATGCTGCCACCAAGCTTATGCTTGAAGGCATTGATGTGGGTGGTAGACACCTTCAACCCTACCCAGTAACGGTGAAGCCGACGAGAGTCGTCTTCTCACGAGTTCCGCTCCGGGCTAAGCCAGAGGACCTCGAAGCCTTCTTACGAAGGTTCGGTAAGGTCCAAGGCAAAGTCCGTGCTGTTCCATTAAGAATTGGTGACGAAGGTCTTGGCCGGGGCATTCTCAGCTCCAGTCGGGAAGCATACGTCACTCTAAACCAGGGGTGTGTGCTTCCGGACGGGTTCTTTTGGAGTATGTCTGGGTCAAAATCTTGGATAGACGTAAGCACCGAGGCTAAATGTCACGCCTGCCATCAGGTAGGGCATTTTGCTGCGGATTGCCCCAAGAGATCCGTGAGTGCGGCTGAGGTTACTGTAGAGAGCATCTCTGCACCAGCAGTGGCTCTAGCAGCAGTGCCTACGCCCAGTGCAGCGCCCGTTCTCTTGGTGCAAGCCGCAGCAAAAACGCCTGAGGAAACTCCGGAGATAACGCCGAACCTGGCTGTAAACGGTGCTTCGCCTACGCGAAGAGAAGTCGTGAGCTCGGACGAGGAGTTCATAAAAGTTTCGGATAGGAAGAAGAGGATGAAGAGAAAGTCGAAACAAAGGCCGGATCGGGAGGCAATGCCACCTCCACCGAAAAAGGCGCAGGGAAAGAGGACTGTCTCCGCAGAGGAGGCCAATATTTCCTCTCCGATTGTAGTACCAGTGGAATCTGTGGATACCACTGATATATTATCGGAGAGTGAGGTGGTATCCGCTATGGAGACGGCTGGTCCTCTTCAGAGCGGTTACGAATCGTGCGGTAGTACCGCGTCGATGAGTAGCCGCTTTGAGGTCGACCCCGATTTAGAAGAAATGCCTAGGGCGAAATTGCGCTCGCTCCTCGACAGCCTGCATTACAAAAAGAGCGGCGAGAAGATCCTCAACATCCTCAAGCGAGAGCTTGGGGATCCATCCAGGATTCTTCCCCAATTAAAGCTCTTGATGTCTGAGGCAAAGAAACGGGCAAAGTATAATGAGGTGTCGAGGTGCGAGCGACTTTTCAACAAGGTCTCGGATATCCTCGAGGATCGTCGCCTCGACAAAGCTCTTCATCCGTAGAGTCGAACAATCATGGTTTGAGTTCGAATATTTCCTTGAATGTGTAAAATAACATCGATTAATGCTGGGGGTCTCAGTGCACCCACACGCTTGCATGCAATATTTGAAGACATTAAACACTGGAACACAGACATCGCACTAATACAGGAGACAAATTTTACTCAAGACACCTTTACACAATTAGAACGCAACACTATCTTACACAAAGGTTACACAGTTTTTGCCACACCAGCTCCTCGTAGAGGATCTGGTGTGGCAATTGCTGTGTCCAACAGTTTCACACTAACGTCTCCTGTATTCACAGACATTTGCTCAGGTTTCGCGTCTTCCTTAGAATTCGTCTTGCGAGACAAAACACTAAGGATAGTAAACATGTACCTGCCGCATGACCAGGATATTGCAAGACAGGTAATGGACTCTGTCCTGTTGCATCTTGCGAACTTCGGTGGTGAGGTTATCCTTGGGGGTGACTTCAACTGTACACTGGATTCTGCGCTCGACCGCCATTCCGGAGTTGAATTCAACTCAGTGAACGCGGGACGATTGCGGAATCTAGTCAGACAGCTCAACCTTGTCGATGTCTACCGTTGGCTCAACCCAACGACTAGGTCATACACAAGGGTTTCTCGAAATGTCCATGGTAGCTTTTCGGGCTCGAGGATAGACAGACTTTACGTCTCGTCTAGTCTTCTTAGTTTTTTCGATAGTGTCACTCATGAAGTGTGCTCACTTAGTGATCACCTTCTTGTTCTGGCGACTAGCACTTTGTTCGAAAAGCGAACTGCCTACTGGATTTTCAACAATAACTTGTTGAATTCAGAGCAGTTCATTGAAGAATTCATTCAGTTTTGGCATCAATGGCGAGAAAGGAAAAATGACTACGCGAACCTTAGTCATTGGTGGGATGTTGGAAAGCTTCAGATTCGCTCATTTATTGAGACGAGATTCAATCGAAGCAGGTATATAGCATCGAGTTTGACGGCCGAAGTAACCCGGATTGGTACGCTTCTGCCCGCGCAACCAGAGTTGCTCTCGCAATACGAGAGATTAAAAGAACGGCTGAGAGCACAAAACTACAAGCATAGCTTGGAGTTTGTACTCCGAAATCAGTCGCGCTGGTTGCGAGAGGGCGAGTCTCCGACCGAGTACTTCTTCCAGACAACACGACGACGTACCGCTTCTTGTGAAGTAGATTCAATTCTTGCCGAATCTGGGCAACTCCTACACGGAGACGAGCTTGCGGATTATATCCGAAACTATTACACACAGCTATATGCTGTGCCGACGTTGCCAACATCTACGTCCACGGATGAATTCTTCCAGTACGTTCCTGCTTTCTCTAATGAAAGTAGAGAATTCCTGGACAGAGCATTAACCCTCGACGATATGCTTACCGCTACGAAGGATCTTCGCCGTCATACCTCTCCTGGTTATGATGGTCTAACTCCAGAATTTTTTCTACGCTTCAGGAATCTTTTGATTCCAGACCTATTGGAGGTCTTCAGTTCTGCAGTGGTTGGACATACCGAATTTCCCTCAAGTTGGCGGAGATCCGTTATGCGTCTAATACCCAAGAAGGGAGATCTTCAGAGGCTGGGAAACTGGAGGCCAGTTACGTTGTGCAATGTCGACTACAAGATAGTTTGCAAAGCACTCGGAACTATATTAAGCTCAGTGATAGCATCGGTTATACACCCGGAACAGTCCTACTGCATACCAGGTCGTACTATTTACGACAACATCGCCGTAGCAAAACATATTTTCGCCTACCACGAAAAGACTGGTTCGCAGATGGCCATGATCTCGTTAGATCAAGAAAAGGCGTTTGATAGCGTCTCTCATGAGTATCTACTGAGAGTGCTCGATAAATTTGGGCTTCCGTCCAGATGGATTGAGATCATCAGTGGTCTGTATAGAGATTCAGTGATTCTCATAAAGCATAATGGGCATATATTGTCTCCTATTCCGTTTCGTCGGGGTATCAGGCAGGGATGCCCGTTGTCAGGAATGCTTTATGACTTTTCACTGGAGCCGCTGCTAGTAAATCTTCGTCTGTCGTTGAGACAATATTCAGTTCATCTACCATACACTACTATAAGGCCACTTATTCTAGCGTATGCTGATGACCTGTCTATTTTCGTTACGAAAGAAGATGCATTTCCAGTCGCTCGTAGGGTTTTCGAACAATATGAGCGATTAGCGGGCGCTAGGGTTAACCTAAGCAAAAGCCAAGGCCTATGGTGTGGGAGGTGGCGGAATCGTTCAGATTCTCCCCTCGGCATACAATGGACCAATACTTGCTTGAAGTATTTAGGTGTGTATATCGGGCTCGAAGGTAAAACACGTAATCGCCGCATGGCTCTGGAGAAACTTTCCGGAGCAGTGAATTCGTGGCGGACTAGATTGTTCCCCCTTTCGCTGAAAGGACGTGCAGTCGTTGTCAATTACCTGATTACCTCGTCCATCGTTCACCTGCTTAAGTCGGAGTGCTTCGAGGAAGGCTTCGTTAAACTTTTGCAGGCAAAAATAATTGACGCATTTTGGGGGGGAAGAAGATGGGTCGCTGAAAGCACGCTCTGTCGACCAGTAGCGATGGGTGGATTGGGTCTTACGGACATGGTCGTTAAAACTCGTTGCCTTCAGATCAGAGCATTCCAACGAGTGTTCCGGTTTGAGGACAGCTTGATTTCTCAGCTGTGGGTAAGCGCCTTGGGGGGTGCCGGAGTAGGAAAGCATTACTATCTGCTTTCAGTCCGCCCACCCTATCCGCACGACTGGTCTCAGGAAATGATCTCTACGATCACGACCTGGGGCAGAATAAGACCGGCATTCCATTTGCAATGGGATGAAATTGGGTACGGGGATTTTTCAGCTATACCGATTAGGTTAAATCCTGAATTAGTGGATTCGGTGTTTAGTAATGCTCGAGGTGTAACAGCCGATACAGGACAGCTTACAGTTCTCGGAGATATCATTGATGCCTCTGGGAACATACTAATACACCCACATACAACACAATTAAACCAATTGGTTGATACAGCACGAGAGCGTTTCAGCCAACTCAGTACCAGGACGCCTGGCACAGAGGTGGTGAACGCTTTCGTGGTGAATCAACCGCCGCACACGCCATTCAGTACACTGACATCACGTCGGCTGCGCGATCTATTTGCAGATGCGTTTCCTGCAGAACACTTAGGTGTTAATAGATGGAGCGCACATCTCGGGGTAGAATTGGGAGTAATCGGAGGGGTGACTTGCAGAGTGATCTACAGTTATCCATCCAATTATAGAGACTCTGATGTAGCATTCAAACTGTTACATCATAGCCTCGTGCATCCAAATCAGCTGTCGCACATTGACCAGAGCGTTCAAAGAGTCTGCACGGTCTGTGGGGGTGAAGGAACTTTGTTCCACCGATACTTCACATGCCCGGCCTTGTGCGAATTGATGCTACTGGTCCGTCACTTGTGCCAGATAATCTGCCCGCGTTTCGGCATTACTCGAACATCGTTTTTACTGGGGCCAAGGACATGCAGCCAGGTGAATTGTTTAATTAGCTTTGTTCTTACACTAGCTAAATCAACAGTTCATTTGTATTGCATGCGGATCGAGCCTGGGCAACAGGCCACTGACACACAGATACACACACGTGCACTTAGGAGCCACTTTGTTGCCAGATTGAGAAGGCGTTTACGTCTTGAATACCTGGTAACGGAGCCAGACACATTCAACTGTACCTGGCAACCGCTAGCGTCGGTACAGAATGGTAGCCTTGTCTTTCACTGGTGACAATAGGCCGCAGCCTTGTAACACCTTTTCACGGAGTTTCTCTCCGCTTTGGATCTGTTGCAAGTGCTGCGGGAAAGATGAGTCCTACGTTGGAAAAATTGAACTGAGGCGATGATGGGAGCAGTTTTCGGACGTCCATGACTCTGAAGACTGCTCTCGCGGGACTCTATCATCAAAATTTTTTAGTACGCTCACCTGGGACTCTTGAAGCGGGGTGCTCCAAGGGGACTAGAAAAGTGGCGAAGACTTCTGCGGAGAGCGTCGCTGCTTGCATGCAAGTAGGTATTCTCGATGTAGCGTCTTCGCCCGGTGCTGCATCTACCACCGGGGATCATTCAAGCTCAGTAACCAGGTGACTTAAATTCATTTATTTAGGACTTCTAGTTTTTAAACATATTTTGGCAACCTAACTCAAAATTTTAAAATACTTTTCGGAACTTCCACTCACCGGGTGACTCTCAAATTTTGATTCAAATTTTCTTAACATTTCTTTGCTTTTCTTTTTCCACACATTTTGGCAGGTTTTATCTAAAATTAACAAATTTGAGTCTTTTTTCGTCCTTCTGACATGTTTTAAGTATATTTTACACTTTTTGATATGTTCCTGAGCCTTTTGCGATTTTTGTGATATGTTTTTGAGCCTTTTGCTATTTTTGAGTCATTTTTATGAGTGTTGAGCCTTTTTACAGCAATATTTTGTGATTTTTGTGCCTTGTTTTTATAAACTTTTTGATATTTTTACACTTTACAGAGTAGTTAGGGAGTTTTTTAGTTTTTATACAATATACGATTTATAACGTTGAGCCAATAAAAGTACCATATATACATAAAAAAAAAAAAAAATTATTATTATTGGGAGTAATGGGGACCATAACTAGCAGAGTCATCTATAGTTATCCGTCCAATTACAGAGACTCTGATGTGGCATTCAAACTGCTCCATCACAGCCTCGTGCATCCAAACCAGCTGTCACATATCGATCGAAGAATTCAAAGAGTCTGCACGGTTTGTGGTGGTGAAGGAACCCTGTTCCACAGATACTTCACATGCCCGACCTTGTGCGACATTAATAATCTTGTTCGCGATATGTGCCAGCATATCTGCCCGACATTCAGCATTACAAGAACGTCGTTTTTACTGGGGCCAAGGACATGTAACCAGGTAAATTGCTTGATAAGCTTTATCTTAACACTTGCTAAATCGACAATTCATCTGTACTGCATGCGGATCGAGCCTGGGCAACAGCCCACTAACCCACAGTTTCACACACACGCACTTAAGAACCACTTCGTTGCCAGATTGAAGAGGCGATTACGCCTAGAGTTCATGGCAACGAAGGCCGACACATTCAACTGCACCTGGCAACCTTTATCGCCAGTGCGGAACGGAAGCCTCGTCTTTCACTGGGAATAACAGGCCGCAGACTTGCAGCAGCTTGTCCACGAAGCTTCTCTTCGCTTTGGTATTGCTGCAAGTGCTGCGGGAAGGACAAGTCTCACGTTGGAATCGTAGAACTGGGAGGATGATGGGAGCAGTTTGCAGACGTCAATGACTCTGCAGACTGGTCCCGCGGGACTCTAATCGGTTCGAAATCTTTGTGCGTTCGTTTAGAACATGTTTGGATGAGTGCTCCCGGAGGACTAGAAAAGTGGCGAACGGCTCTACGGAGAGGGCATTTGCTTGGGAGCAGTGGTTCCCGAAGTAGGAACTTCGCCCGGTGCTGCATCTACCCTCTGGGAACACTCAGACAACCATGTTCTAGTTTGTTTTTTCGGTTTCGGTTCATTTTGTTCGTTCGTTTTAGGTTAAGCTCTAGGTTTTGTTTCGGATTCTTTTCAAAATTTTCTTGAACTTTTCTTAGAGCTGGCACTCGCTTGGAGGCATTTCAAAATTTCTTTGTATCTTCTTTTTTACAGGTTTTTGCCTTCAAGTTTTAGAGTCCTTTTTATTTAACCTATTTACAGTAACGTAGTATATTGAGTCATTTTTGTTATGTTCTTATTGTCCTTATTACTGTGTCTTTTAATGTTTATGTGATTTTTAGGGTAGCTAGTTTTTGTAGGATTTTTACGGTTTATAACGATTGCGCCAAATAAAGAGCCATATATACATAAAAAAAAAAAAAAATTATTATTATTATTATTGAGTGTCAGAGTGTTTGGACGGGTAATTTTTAAAAAGCGAAATAGTACGTGAAAATCGAAGAATTTTGAGCCAAAAAGTGAATAAAGTTTATCGTGTGTGTGCCTAGTGCCATAAAGTGTTAAAAAACTTGAAAGAAGCAAACAATTTTAGGAAAAAAGCTTAAAAGTTCAAAGTGAAAATAGACAAAATCTTTTTGACATTACCGGCATTTATGTGTTTTTCTGCCGTTACCATAGTAACGCACTAAGTATTGCTGTACAAAGCAACCAAAGATTTTAAAAAAGCACAGTGAATTTGCTACTGCACTCGAAATGAGTGGCAGTAGCAGCAGCAGTGATACTGGGGGGAGCAAAAAGCCCCCCAATACCCGTAAAAAGAAGGACCGAGGTAAAAAGGTGGACCTCAGCACTTTTCTCAAAGAGCCCACCGAAAAGGCTAATTCAGGGCCCACTGAAAAGGCCAAAGTGGAAGATAGTAGAAGGAAGTTAGTCCCAAAGACTGCAGCAATAGCAACTTCGGATGCAGTGACCTCCGCTGGCGTGACTTCAGCGGCATCCGCCGCTAATGTCAAACCCACGCCCATCGCATCACCATCGGCGGCATCCGCCGCGAAGAAAGCAGCAACAACAGCTGCAACTATTCCCGTGGCAGCTGCCACCAGTAATGCAGCAGTAATTGCTGCAAATGTGCCTGCAGCATCCGCTGCGAAGAAGTCACCGGCCGCTGCGCCAAAATTAGCCGACGTCGTGAGAGCTGCATCGAAGGATGCTCCAACTCCGTCCGCCGTAATAATGCGACCGAGTCTTTCTGGGTCCAAGAATACTGGAGCCAGTAAACCAGCGTCAACAGCAGCACCGATTTCTGCAGGGCTAGTAACAGGGACCAGTTACGCCCAGCAGGTAAGTGGTAGCTCAGTTAAGAGTTCCTTTATCACGATTGTAGGCAGCTACGTGACTCCTCGTCAGCCTCCGGCTGATTTGAGCAAGTCTCGGCCCAAATCAGGCGGGGACCTTCAAGGGCTTTTTGACGCCCAGTGGCAGGACGACAGGTACGGGATGTACTTTGAGCACCTTCGCGGAGTTACTCAAAGTATGTACCTGCGAGCTGTGTCACAGGTCGTCCCATTGGAGAAAATTTTCTCCTTTGGTCTGGTCGGACGCGGTATGGTGGAGGTGTATACCACCACCATCGAAGCATCTACGAAGCTGATGCTCGAAGGCATCGATGTGGGTGGTAGACACCTGCAACCATACCCGGTGACAGTGAAGCCGACGAGAGTCTGCTTCTCCCGGGTCCCACTCCGAGCTAAGCCTGAGGACCTTGAAGGCTTCTTGCGAAGATTCGGAAAGGTCCACGGCAAAGTTCGGGCAGTACCCCTAAAACTAGGAGACCAAGGGCTCGGTCGGGGCATCCTCAGCTCTAGCCGGGAAGCATACGTCTCCCTAAACCAGGGATGTGTGCTTCCAGAGGGCTTTTTCTGGAGCATGCTCGGGTCCCGTCATTGGATTGAGGTGACCACCGAGGCAAAATGTTTCGCCTGCCATCAGGTAGGGCATTTTGCAGCGGAATGTCCGAAGAGAGAGAGGAAAGTGGCTGAAGGCACTGTGGAGATTGCTCCTGCACCTACAGCTGCAGCCGAAGTAGTTCCTTCGCCAATTGCTGCGCCTCCTCTCTTAGAGCAACCCGTTACCAAGGTGCCCGAGGAAATTCCTCCAGAGACCCATCCGGTCCTGGCTATAAACGGTGCCACCTCAACACGGGTAGAAGCAGTCAGCTCGGATGAGGAGCTCACCAAGTCAGGTCAGGAGAAGAAGAAGAGGAAGAGGCGCACAAAGCGCAAACCTGACCAGGACGTTATGCCTGCACCTCCACCAAAGAAGGTGCTGAGCAAGAGGGGGGTTTCGGCAGAGGAGACAAAACCTGTCGCTCCGAGTGCGTCGTCGGTGGCATCAGAAGATGTCACTGATGTCCTCTCAGACGTCGAGGTTCTCTCCGCTACCGAGACGGCCGGTCCAACTCAGAGCGGCTACGAATCGTGCGGCAGTACCGCGTCGATGAATAGCCGCTTCGAAGTGGACCCCGATTTGGTGGAGGTGCCGAGGGCGAAGCTTCGCACGATCCTCGATAGCCTCCATTATAAAAAGAGCGGGGACAGGATCTTGAGTATCCTCAAGCGAGAGCTTGGTGAGCCAGCCAGGATCCTGCCACAGTTACTACTCTTAAAGCAAGAGGCAAAGAAGCGGGCTCGGTATAATGAGGTGTCGAGGCTCGAGCGCCTCTACAATAAAGTAGTGGACGCCCTCGAAGAGCAGCGCCTGGACAGGGCGCTTCTTCAATAGAGTCGAACACTCATAATCTGAGTTCAGCTCTCCCCTTGAATGTGTAGGATAGTCTCTCTGAATACTGGGGGCTTAAGTGCACCTACACGCCTACACGCTATTTTCGAAGACATTAAACATTGGAATACTGACATTGCACTCTTACAGGAGACAAATTTCACACTCGACACATTTACACAACTCGAACGAAACACTATATTACACAAAGGTTACACAGTTTTTGCCACACCAGCTCCTCGTAGAGGATCTGGTGTGGTAATTGCTGTGTCGAACAGTTTTACACTACCGTCTCCTGTATACACAGACATCTGCTCAGGTTTCGCGTCTTCCTTAGAATTCCTCTTGCGAGACAAAACACTAAGGATAGTAAACATGTACCTGCCGCATGACCAGGATATTGCAAGACAGGTAATGGACTCTGTCCTGTCGCATCTTGCGAACTTCGGTGGTGAGGTTATCCTTGGGGGTGACTTCAACTGTACACTGGATTCTGCGCTCGACCGCCATTCCGGAGTTGAATTCAACTCAGTGAACGCGGGACGATTGCGGAACCTAGTCAGACAGCTCAACCTTGTCGATGTCTACCGTTGGCTTAATCCAACGACTATGTCATACACAAGGGTTTCCCGAAATGTCCGGGGTAGCTTTTCGGGTTCGAGGATAGACAGACTTTACGTCTCGTCTAGCCTTCTTAACTTTTTCGTTAGTGTCACTCATGAAGTGTGCTCACTTAGTGATCACCTTCTTGTTGTGGCGACTAGCACTTTGGTCGAAAAGCGAACTGCTTACTGGATTTTCAACAATAACTTGTTGAATTCAGAGCAGTTCATTGAAGAATTCATACAGTTTTGGCATCAATGGCGAGAAAGGAAACAAGACTACGCGAACCCTAGTCATTGGTGGGATGTTGGAAAGCTTCAGATTCGCTCATTTATCGAGACGAGATTCAATCGAAGCAGGTATATAGCATCGAGTTTGACGGCCGAAGTCACTCGGATAGGTACGCTTCTGCCCGCGCAACCAGAATTGCTCTCGCAATACGAGAGATTAAAAGAACGGCTGAGAGTACAAAATTACAAACATAGTTTGGCTTTTGTACTCCGGAATCAGTCGCGCTGGTTGCGAGAGGGCGAGTCTCCGACCGAGTACTTCTTCCAGACAACACGACGACGTACCGCTTCTTGTGAAGTAGATTCGATTCTTGCCGAATCTGGGCAACTCCTACACGGAGACGAGCTTGCGGATTATATCCGAAACTATTACACACAGCTATATGCTGCACCGACGTTGCCAACATCTACGTCCACTGATGAATTCTTCCAGTACGTTCCTGCTTTCTCCAATGAAAGTAAAGAATTCCTGGACAAAGCATTAACCCTCGACGATATGCTCACCGCAACGAAGGATCTTCGCCGTCATACCTCTCCTGGTTATGATGGTCTAACTCCAGAATTTTTTCTACGCTTCAGGAATCTTTTGATTCCAGACCTATTGGAGGTCTTCAGTTCTGCAGTGGTTGGACATACCGAATTTCCCTCAAGTTGGCGGAGATCCGTTATGCGTCTAATACCCAAGAAGGGAGATCTTCAGAGGCTGGGAAACTGGAGGCCAGTTACGTTGTGCAATGTCGACTACAAGATAGTTTGCAAAGCACTCGGAACGATATTAAGCTCAGTGATAGCATCGGTTATACACCCGGAACAGTCCTACTGCATACCAGGTCGTACTATTTACGACAACATCGCCGTAGCAAAACACATTTTCGCCTACCACGAAAAGACTGGTTCGCAGATGGCCATGATCTCGTTAGATCAAGAAAAGGCGTTTGATAGCGTCTCTCATGAGTATCTACTGAGAGTGCTCGATAAATTTGGGCTTCCGTCCAGATGGATTGAGATCATCAGTGGTCTGTATAGAGATTCAGTGATTCTCATAAAGCATAATGGGCATATATTGTCTCCTATTCCGTTTCGTCGGGGTATCAGGCAGGGATGCCCGTTGTCAGGAATGCTTTATGACTTTTCACTGGAGCCGCTGCTAGTAAATCTTCGTCTGTCGTTGAGACAATATTCAGTTCATCTACCATACACTACTATAAGGCCACTTATTCTAGCGTATGCTGATGACCTGTCTATTTTCGTTACGAAAGAAGATGCATTTCCAGTCGCTCGTAGGGTTTTCGAACAATATGAGCGATTAGCGGGCGCTAGGGTTAACCTAAGCAAAAGCCAAGGCCTATGGTGTGGGAGGTGGCGGAATCGTTCAGATTCTCCCCTCGGCATACAATGGACCAATACTTGCTTGAAGTATTTAGGTGTGTATATCGGGCTCGAAGGTAAAACACGTAATCGCCGCATGGCTCTGGAGAAACTTTCCGGAGCAGTGAATTCGTGGCGGACTAGATTGTTCCCCCTTTCGCTGAAAGGACGTGCAGTCGTTATCAATTACCTGATTACCTCGTCCATCGTTCACCTGCTTAAGTCGGAGTGCTTCGAGGAAGGCTTCGTTAAACTTTTGCAGGCAAAAATTATTGACGCATTTTGGGGGGGAAGAAGATGGGTCGCTGAAAGCACGCTCTGTCGACCAGTAGCGATGGGTGGATTGGGTCTTACGGACATGGTCGTTAAAACTCGTTGCCTTCAGATCAGAGCATTCCAACGAGTGTTCCGGTTTGAAGACAGCTTGATTTCTCAGCTGTGGGTAAGCGCCTTGGGGGGTGCCGGAGTAGGAAAGCATTACTATCTGCTTTCAGTCCGCCCACCCTATCCGCACGACTGGTCTCAGGAAATGATCTCTACGATCACGACCTGGGGCAGAATAAGACCGGCATTCCATTTGCAATGGGATGAAATTGGGTACGGGGATTTTTCAGCTTTACCGATCAGGTTAAATCCTGAATTAGTGGATTCGGTGTTCAGTAATGCTCGAGGTGTAACAGCCGATACAGGACAGCTTACAGTTCTCGGAGATATCATTGATGCCTCTGGGAACATACTAATACACCCACATACAACACAATTAAACCAATTGGTTGATACAGCACGAGAGCGTTTCAGCCAACTTAGTACCAGGTCGCCTGGCACAGAGGTGGTGAACGCTTTCGTGGTGAATCAACCGCCGCACACGCTATTCAGTACACTGACATCACGTCGGCTGCGCGATCTATTTGCAGATGCGTTTCCTGCAGAACACTTAGGTGTTAATAGATGGAGCGCACATCTCGGGGTAGAATTGGGAGTAATCGGAGGGGTGACTTGCAGAGTGATCTACAGTTATCCGTCCAATTATAGAGACTCTGATGTAGCATTCAAACTGTTACATCATAGCCTCGTGCATCCAAATCAGCTGTCGCACATTGACCAGAGCGTTCAAAGAGTCTGCACGGTCTGTGGGGGTGAAGGAACTTTGTTCCACCGATACTTCACATGCCCGGCCTTGTGCGAATTGATGCTACTGGTCCGTCACTTGTGCCAGGTAATCTGCCCGCGTTTCGGCATTACTAGAACATCGTTTTTACTGGGGCCAAGGACATACAGCCAGGTGAATTGTTTAATTAGCTTTGTTCTTACACTAGCTAAATCAACAGTTCATTTGTATTGCATGCGGATCGAGCCTGGGCAACAGGCCACTGACACACAGCTACATACACGTGCACTTAAGAGACACTTCGTTGTCAGGCTGAGTAAACGACTCCGTCTCGAGTTTCTGGCAACGAACGCCGACACATTCAACTGTACCTGGCAGCCGCTAGCGTCGGTGCAGAATGGTAGTCTCACTTTTCACTGGTGACAATAGGCCGCAGCCTTGTAGCATCTTGTCCACGGAGCTTCTCTCCGCTTTGGATTTGCTGCAAGTGCTGCGGGGAAAGTGATTCTCCCGTTGGGAGAGAAGAACTGAGGGGATGATGGGATCAGTTTGCAGATGTCTACGACTCTGCAGACTGGTCCCGCGGGACTCTATCGCGTTCAAAATTTTTCGTACGTTCGTCTAGAACACTTAATACTGAGTGTTCCGGGGGAGTAGAAAAGTGGCGAACGTTTCTGCGGAGAGCGTTTCTCCTTGCAGGCAAGAAGTAGTTCTTGATGCAGTGACTTCGCCCGGTGCTGCGTCTATCCCCGGGAACACTCAGTGTTCAGTGTTATAGTTAATCAAAATTTTCGGTTTTATTTTCGGCTCGTTTTTCGGCAGTTTAGGCTAAATTTAGATATATTTTCAAAATTTCAAGGAACTCTTCCTGGACCTACCACTTACCGGGTAGCTTTCTAAATTTGTTGAATATTTTCTTTTTTTATTACAGTTCTTTTAATTTTGATACTACGCTGTTTATTGTGGTCCGTTATCTTTATCGTTTATTTCTCGTTCTTGTTTTTATATTGTTCTTGTTCTTATACTCTTCTTATTCTTATATTGTTCTTGTTCTTATATTGTTTATGTTCATTTTGATACTCTAGTTCTTTATTGTTCATATATTCTATTGTTCTTGTTCGTTCTTTATTGCTTAACCATTATTTGTTTCTGCTTGTATACAATTTATAGGTTAAGTAGTTTCTTTTTTGTCTCTTTTTTTTAGTATTTTTACATTTTCATTTATAACGTTTGTGCCTAATAAAGTGCCCTATCTACATAAAAAAAAAAAAAATTATTATTATTGAATAATCGGTAGTAGACGGACGCGAATTTTAAAGAGTGTGATAAAAGTGCCAAAAAGTGCCAAAAACGTGAGAAAAAAGAGTGGAAAAAAGTGTATAAAGGACAATTAATGAGCAAGTGATTAATATATTGAGAAAAAACAGTGAATTTATAAAGATTTAAACTTTAAAAGACAAAAAAGAAATTATAAAAAGGGAAAAAAATTGTGACATTTTCAGAAAATTTTTTGTTGATTACCGGTTTCTATGGTTACCATAGAACTCTGAAAGCATAAAGTAGCCAGGAAATAAAAAGTTTTACAGTGTATTTGCTACTGCACTCAAAATGAGTTGCAGTAGCAGCAGCGATACCGGGGGGAGTAAAAAGCCCCCCAATTTAAGGAAGAAGAAGGAGCGGGGTAAAAAAATGGACCTCGGCTCTTTTCTAAAGGTGAAAGTGCCCACTGAAGAGGCAAAATTAGGGCCCACAGAAAAGGCCAAAATTGCGAAGGAAGGAGGAGTAGCAGCCGGCAAGGCCGCAGCCACTTATGCGACAAGTGCAGCGACATCCGTCGCAAATGCATCCCCAACCAGGAAGTCGGCGACTTCCATCGCCTCGACATCTGCAGCATCTGCTGCGAAAAACGCAGCAACATCTGCTGCAATTGTGACCGCATCAACATCTGCTGCAATTGTGACCGCAGCAAAATCTGCTGCAATTGTGACTGCAGCATCTGCTGCAACTGTAACTGCAGCATCTGCTGCAACTGTGATTGCAGCATCAGCTGCAATTATGCGTGCAGCATCTGCTGCAAAGAAAGGAGTAACTGCAGCTCCAAAATTAGTCGACGTGGTGAAAGCTGCTTCCAAGGTAGCTCCACTACCAAAGACGTCACCAATGCACCCAAGTCTTTCTGGTGCAAAGAAAGCAGCAACCAGCAACTCAGTGTCAGCCGGAACAACACAAACCAGCTCCGGGGTAGTAACAGGGACTAGTTACGCCCAGCAGGTGAGTGGCAGCTCCAATAAAAGTGCTTATATAACCATTGCAGGAAGTTATGTGACTCCTCGTCAGCCCCCGGCTGATTTGAGCAAGTCTCGGCCCAAATCAGGCGGGGATCTTCAAGGGCTTTTTGACGCCCAGTGGCAGGACGATAGGTACGGTATGTACTTTGAGCACCTCCGTGGAGTTGCACAAAGTACATACCTGCGAGCTCTGTCACAGGTCGTCCCATTAGAGAAGATATTCTCCTTTGGTCTGGTCGGACGCGGTATGGTGGAGGTGTATACCACCACCATCGAAGCATCCACGAAGCTAATGCTCGAAGGCATCGATGTGGGTGGTAGACACCTGCAACCGTACCCGGTGACAGTGAAGCCGACGAGAGTCTGCTTTTCCCGGGTCCCACTTCGAGCTAAGCCAGAGGACCTCGCAGCCTTTTTGCAAAGGTTTGGCAAGGTCCACGGCAAGGTTCGAGCGGTTCCACTCAAAATTGGGGACCAAGGTCTGGGCAAGGGCATCCTCAGCTCAAGCCGGGAAGCATACGTCTCCCTAAACCAGGGATGTGTGCTTCCAGAGGGCTTCTTCTGGAGCATGCTCGGGTCCAGAAATTGGATTGAGGTGAGCACCGAGGCAAAATGTTTCGCCTGCCATCAGGTAGGGCATTTTGCTGCAGAGTGTCCCAAGAGGGAGAGGAAAGTGGCTGAAGACGCTGTGGAGCGTGCACCTGCATCTGCAGTTGTGCCCGCAGTAGTGCCTTCGCCCAGTGCTGCGCCTGCTCTCTTGGGGCAAACTGCAGAAAAAGTGCCCGAGGAAAGTACTCCAGAGACAACTCCGGTCCTGGCTGTAAACGGTGCCACCCCAACACGGGTAGAAGCAGTGAGCTCGGATGAGGAGCTCACGAAATCTGGTCAGGAGAAGAAGAAGAGGAAGAGGCGCACAAAGCGCAAACCTGACCAGGACGTTATGCCTGCACCTCCACCAAAGAAGGTGCTGAGCAAGAGGGGGGTTTCGGCAGAGGAGACAAAACCTGTCGCTCCGAGTGCGTCGTCGGTGGCATCGGAAGATGTCACTGATGCCCTCTCAGACGTCGAGGTTCTCTCCGCTACCGAGACGGCCGGTCCAACTCAGAGCGGCTACGAATCGTGCGGCAGTACCGCGTCGATGAATAGCCGCTTCGAGGTGGACCCCGATTTGGTGGAGGTGCCGAGGGCGAAGCTGCGCACGATCCTCGACAGTCTCCACTACAAAAAGAGTGGAGACAGGATCTTGGCTATACTCAAGCGAGAGCTTGGTGAGCCGGCCAGGATCCTGCCTCAGTTATTGCTTCTTAAGCAAGAGGCAAAGAAGCGGGCTCGTTATAATGAGGTGTCGAGGCTCGAGCGCCTCTACAACAAAGTAGTGGATGCCCTCGAAGAGCAGCGCCTGGACAGGGCTCTTCTTCAATAGAGTCGAACACTCATAATCCCAGTTCAGCTTTCCCCTTGAATGTGTAGGATAGTCTCTCTGAATACTGGGGGCTTAAGTGCACCTACACGCCTACACGCTATTTTCGAAGACATTAAACATTGTAATACTGACATTGCACTCTTACAGGAGACAAATTTCACACTCGACACATTTACACAACTCGAACGAAACACTATATTACACAAAGGTTACACAGTTTTTGCCACACCAGCTCCTCGTAGAGGATCTGGTGTGGCAATTGCTGTGTCGAACAGTTTTACACTACCGTCTCCTGTATACACAGACATCTGCTCAGGTTTCGCGTCTTCCTTAGAATTCGTCTTGCGAGACAAAACACTAAGGATAGTAAACGTGTACCTACCGCATGACCAGGATATCGCAAGACAGGTAATGGACTCTGTCCTGTCGCATCTTGCGAACTTCGGTGGTGAGGTTATCGTTGGGGGTGACTTCAACTGTACACTGGATTCTGCGCTCGACCGCCATTCCGGAGTTGAATTCAACTCAGTGAACGCGGGACGATTGCGGAACCTAGTCAGACAGCTCAACCTTGTCGATGTCTACCGTTGGCTTAATCCAACGACTAGGTCATACACAAGGGTTTCCCGAAATGTCCGGGGTAGCTTTTCGGGTTCGAGGATAGACAGACTTTACGTCTCGTCTAGCCTTCTTAACTTTTTCGTTAGTGTCACTCATGAAGTGTGTTCATTAAGTGATCACCTTCTTGTTGTGGCGACTAGCACTTTGGTCGAAAAGCGAACTGCCTACTGGATTTTCAACAATAACTTGTTGAATTCAGAGCAGTTCATTGAAGAATTCATACAGTTTTGGCATCAATGGCGAGAAAGGAAACAAGACTACGCGAACCTTAGTCATTGGTGGGATGTTGGAAAGCTTCAGATTCGCTCATTTATCGAGACGAGATTCAATCGAAGCAGGTATATAGCATCGAGTTTGACGGCCGAAGTCACCCGGATTGGTACGCTTCTGCCCGCGCAACCAGAATTGCTCTCGCAATACGAGAGATTAAAAGAACGGCTGAGGGTACAAAATTACAAACATAGTTTGGATTTTGTACTCCGGAATCAGTCGCGCTGGTTGCGAGAGGGCGAGTCTCCGACCGAGTACTTCCTCCAGACAACACGACGACGTACCGCTTCTTGTGAAGTAGATTCGATTCTTGCCGAATCTGGGCAATTCCTACACGGAGACGAGCTTGCGGATTATATCCGAAACTATTACACACAGCTATATGCTGCACCGACGTTGCCAACATCTACGTGCACTGATGAATTCTTCCAGTACGTTCCTGCTTTCTCCAATGAAAGTAGAGAATTCCTGGACAGAGCATTAACCCTCGACGATATGCTTACCGCTACGAAGGATCTTCGCCGTCATACCTCTCCTGGTTATGATGGTCTAACTCCAGAATTTTTTCTACGCTTCAGGAATCTTTTGATTCCAGACCTATTGGAGGTCTTCAGTTCTGCAGTGGTTGGACATACCGAATTTCCCTCAAGTTGGCGGAGATCCGTTATGCGTCTAATACCCAAGAAGGGAGATCTTCAGAGGCTGGGAAACTGGAGGCCAGTTACGTTGTGCAATGTAGACTACAAGATAGTTTGCAAAGCACTCGGAACGATATTAAGCTCAGTGATAGCATCGGTTATACACCCGGAACAGTCCTACTGCATACCAGGTCGTACTATTTACGACAACATCGCCGTAGCAAAACATATTTTCGCCTACCACGAAAAGACTGGTTCGCAGATGGCCATGATCTCGTTAGATCAAGAAAAGGCGTTTGATAGCGTCTCGCATGAGTATCTACTGAGAGTGCTCGATAAATTTGGGCTTCCGTCCAGATGGATTGAGATCATCAGTGGTCTGTATAGAGATTCAGTGATTCTCATAAAGCATAATGGGCATATATTGTCTCCTATTCCGTTTCGTCGGGGTATCAGGCAGGGATGCCCGTTGTCAGGAATGCTTTATGACTTTTCACTGGAGCCGCTGCTAGTAAATCTTCGTCTGTCGTTGAGACAATATTCAGTTCATCTACCATATACTACTATAAGGCCACTTATTCTAGCGTATGCTGATGACCTGTCTATTTTCGTTACGAAAGAAGATGCATTTCCAGTCGCTCGTAGGGTTTTCGAACAATATGAGCGATTAGCGGGCGCTAGGGCAAAAGCCAAGGCCTATGGTGTGGGAGGTGGCGGAATCGTTCAGATTCTCCCCTCGGCATACAATGGACCAATACTTGCTTGAAGTATTTAGGTGTGTATATCGGGCTCGAAGGTAAAACACGTAATCGCCGCATGGCTCTGGAAAAACTTTCCGGAGCAGTGAATTCGTGGCGGACTAGATTGTTCCCCCTTTCGCTGAAAGGACGTGCAGTCGTTGTCAATTACCTGATTACCTCGTCCATCGTTCACCTGCTTAAGTCGGAGTGCTTCGAGGAAGGCTTCGTTAAACTTTTGCAGGCAAAAATAATTGACGCATTTTGGGGGGGAAGAAGATGGGTCGCTGAAAGCACTCTCTGTCGACCAGTAGCGATGGGTGGATTGGGTCTTACGGACATGGTCGTTAAAACTCGTTGCCTTCAGATCAGAGCATTCCAACGAGTGTTAAGTAGTTTCTTTTTTGTCTCTTTTTTTTAGTATTTTTACATTTTCATTTATAACGTTTGTGCCTAATAAAGTGCCCTATCTACATAAAAAAAAAAAAAATTATTATTATTGAATAATCGGTAGTAGACGGACGCGAATTTTAAAGAGTGTGATAAAAGTGCCAAAAAGTGCCAAAAACGTGAGAAAAAAGAGTGGAAAAAAGTGTATAAAGGACAATTAATGAGCAAGTGATTAATATATTGAGAAAAAACAGTGAATTTATAAAGATTTAAACTTTAAAAGACAAAAAAGAAATTATAAAAAGGGAAAAAAATTGTGACATTTTCAGAAAATTTTTTGTTGATTACCGGTTTCTATGGTTACCATAGAACTCTGAAAGCATAAAGTAGCCAGGAAATAAAAAGTTTTACAGTGTATTTGCTACTGCACTCAAAATGAGTTGCAGTAGCAGCAGCGATACCGGGGGGAGTAAAAAGCCCCCCAATTTAAGGAAGAAGAAGGAGCGGGGTAAAAAAATGGACCTCGGCTCTTTTCTAAAGGTGAAAGTGCCCACTGAAGAGGCAAAATTAGGGCCCACAGAAAAGGCCAAAATTGCGAAGGAAGGAGGAGTAGCAGCCGGCAAGGCCGCAGCCACTTATGCGACAAGTGCAGCGACATCCGTCGCAAATGCATCCCCAACCAGGAAGTCGGCGACTTCCATCGCCTCGACATCTGCAGCATCTGCTGCGAAAAACGCAGCAACATCTGCTGCAATTGTGACCGCATCAACATCTGCTGCAATTGTGACCGCAGCAAAATCTGCTGCAATTGTGACTGCAGCATCTGCTGCAACTGTAACTGCAGCATCTGCTGCAACTGTGATTGCAGCATCAGCTGCAATTATGCGTGCAGCATCTGCTGCAAAGAAAGGAGTAACTGCAGCTCCAAAATTAGTCGACGTGGTGAAAGCTGCTTCCAAGGTAGCTCCACTACCAAAGACGTCACCAATGCGCCCAAGTCTTTCTGGTGCAAAGAAAGCAGCAACCAGCAACTCAGTGTCAGCCGGAACAACACAAACCAGCTCCGGGGTAGTAACAGGGACTAGTTACGCCCAGCAGGTGAGTGGCAGCTCCAATAAAAGTGCTTATATAACCATTGCAGGAAGTTATGTGACTCCTCGTCAGCCCCCGGCTGATTTGAGCAAGTCTCGGCCCAAATCAGGCGGGGATCTTCAAGGGCTTTTTGACGCCCAGTGGCAGGACGATAGGTACGGTATGTACTTTGAGCACCTCCGTGGAGTTGCACAAAGTACATACCTGCGAGCTCTGTCACAGGTCGTCCCATTGGAGAAGATATTCTCCTTTGGTCTGGTCGGACGCGGTATGGTGGAGGTGTATACCACCACCATCGAAGCATCCACGAAGCTAATGCTCGAAGGCATCGATGTGGGTGGTAGACACCTGCAACCGTACCCGGTGACAGTGAAGCCGACGAGAGTCTGCTTTTCCCGGGTCCCACTTCGAGCTAAGCCAGAGGACCTCGCAGCCTTTTTGCAAAGGTTTGGCAAGGTCCACGGCAAGGTTCGAGCGGTTCCACTCAAAATTGGGGACCAAGGTCTGGGCAAGGGCATCCTCAGCTCAAGCCGGGAAGCATACGTCTCCCTAAACCAGGGATGTGTGCTTCCAGAGGGCTTCTTCTGGAGCATGCTCGGGTCCAGAAATTGGATTGAGGTGAGCACCGAGGCAAAATGTTTCGCCTGCCATCAGGTAGGGCATTTTGCTGCAGAGTGTCCCAAGAGGGAGAGGAAAGTGGCTGAAGACGCTGTGGAGCGTGCACCTGCATCTGCAGTTGTGCCCGCAGTAGTGCCTTCGCCCAGTGCTGCGCCTGCTCTCTTGGGGCAAACTGCAGAAAAAGTGCCCGAGGAAAGTACTCCAGAGACAACTCCGGTCCTGGCTGTAAACGGTGCCACCCCAACACGGGTAGAAGCAGTGAGCTCGGATGAGGAGCTCACGAAATCTGGTCAGGAGAAGAAGAAGAGGAAGAGGCGCACAAAGCGCAAACCTGACCAGGACGTTATGCCTGCACCTCCACCAAAGAAGGTGCTGAGCAAGAGGGGGGTTTCGGCAGAGGAGACAAAACCTGTCGCTCCGAGTGCGTCGTCGGTGGCATCGGAAGATGTCACTGATGCCCTCTCAGACGTCGAGGTTCTCTCCGCTACCGAGACGGCCGGTCCAACTCAGAGCGGCTACGAATCGTGCGGCAGTACCGCGTCGATGAATAGCCGCTTCGAGGTGGACCCCGATTTGGTGGAGGTGCCGAGGGCGAAGCTGCGCACGATCCTCGACAGTCTCCACTACAAAAAGAGTGGAGACAGGATCTTGGCTATACTCAAGCGAGAGCTTGGTGAGCCGGCCAGGATCCTGCCTCAGTTATTGCTTCTTAAGCAAGAGGCAAAGAAGCGGGCTCGTTATAATGAGGTGTCGAGGCTCGAGCGCCTCTACAACAAAGTAGTGGATGCCCTCGAAGAGCAGCGCCTGGACAGGGCTCTTCTTCAATAGAGTCGAACACTCATAATCCCAGTTCAGCTTTCCCCTTGAATGTGTAGGATAGTCTCTCTGAATACTGGGGGCTTAAGTGCACCTACACGCCTACACGCTATTTTCGAAGACATTAAACATTGGAATACTGACATTGCACTCTTACAGGAGACAAATTTCACACTCGACACATTTACACAACTCGAACGAAACACTATATTACACAAAGGTTACACAGTTTTTGCCACACCAGCACCTCGTAGAGGATCTGGTGTGGCAATTGCTGTGTCGAACAGTTTTACACTACCGTCTCCTGTATACACAGACATCTGCTCAGGTTTCGCGTCTTCCTTAGAATTCGTCTTGCGAGACAAAACACTAAGGATAGTAAACGTGTACCTACCGCATGACCAGGATATCGCAAGACAGGTAATGGACTCTGTCCTGTCGCATCTTGCGAACTTCGGTGGTGAGGTTATCGTTGGGGGT